>CP136895.1:66097500-67326666 GCA_034359265.1 Canna indica
TCCGTCTAGAAAGGTAACAGCATATATGTTGCACAAAATTCTGCAGCTCTTTAACTTTATAGAGATTGCTACAATGATGATATGTATGAAGGATGTCAATATCATCTAGGTAAACATAATTACAATATCATCTCATCTAGGTCCTCAAATAGTACCATGAAGAACATATTCATGTTTTCTCTATCTGATTGTAGAGGTGTTCAAATCTACACATTCCAAGTGCACCGTGTTACAAGGACAGTATGCTGGCTCTTGACAACTTAGAGGGGTGAAATATATCTGCTCCAAAATACATCTTAATCGCCCCATGTTCTACAAACTAGTCTTCATTAACTGCCGATCCATTCAGCAATCAAAATTAAAAACAGTTGCAGTAGAATTAGCTTTGTAAGAAGCAGTTGTACACTACATACTTTATAATGTGGACAGTAAAGGTCCATCCATGAAGAGTAATGAGAGTAGGATAATTGTCTAAGTGGGAGAAAGAAGTAACAAACATCACGGAGAACAAAAGTTCCAAGAAATTAAAAAGGTGATGTGGAAGTGCCTAACATTAGAGCACGTGAAATAAAAATTTTGCTTGCATCAATTATCACATAAAAAATTTATGTGTATGCAATAATTGGAGTAGAACATTCAAGATATCATAAAATAGTAGACTCCAAATATTCAGATAGATAGTTCAAACGTACTAGGATTCCTTAGTACTTAGTAATCAGATTAAAATCATAACATGAAAAATTTGACCATAATATCAAAGCAGAATCTTTTTTGCATGAAATAGAAATGTGGCGCTGGAGTAAAAACTTAATCCATATAATAGACATTTGATTCCTAATTTCCTGTTAAGGTCGAGAAGAGCGTGTGCAACAAAAATAACATGGACATGCCTAAACTGTCCAAATTAATGATTGGGGAACTAGAAATACAGCATATTAAAAATGAAAGAAAAAGATGAAGCAACCCTTAAGAAACAAAATCACCCAACCTAGCTTTCCCACTCGACCATCGAATTAGCGGTCTACTTAGTTATTTCGCTTCATACAATTATTCATTCGATAAAAATAACCATTTAGATGTAAAAGAATAAAGGAAATAAAAGAAAACCAAACCACCAACAAACGATCCAATAATTAATTGCAGATCGTGGATCGCAAACAGTGACCGCGGTGATCGAAGACATGACTGGGAAAAGGAAAGGAACCGATCTATGAAAAGGAGAGGCTAATACCTTTGCATTAACCTTGAGAGATGGGTGGCGAGGGGGCTCCTCAGAGTAATCGGCAGGAGCTCGCAGACCAGGCATTCTCTCTCTCCCTCTTCTTGTTTCAGTCGTTTGGACGGGAGACGGCTGGTTATGTTCTGGCCGAGGTTTTATAGTTTTGAGAATTTTAGAAAAATCATAAAAGCTCCGTAGTTTACAGGTGAAAAATCATAAATACTTTATATCATAAATTTTTAATAATATATTTAAATTGTATTTAATTTTATTTATTATTCAGCAATTTACCCAAATCGAATTTTGAGAATAAAAAATTCCCAAAACCGAAATCAACATTGGGGAATTTCGCAAACAGCAACTGAGTGGATTCAATACCGATTTTGCCCCTAGCCAAAGTCTCTAATCAGTTAGAGACTTTGGCAAAATTTTTAAAAAATATAAAAAATAATTTTAATTTATATAAAAAAAATATGTATAAGAGAAATGAGGGGTTAGATTTTAAAAAATACTTTTTCAAACTCTTTAATCAGTTAGAGACTTTGATTAAAAATTAAAATATATATATAAAAAAATATTTTAAAAAAGAGGTATAATACAAATGAGGTGTTAGATTCTAAAAAATACATTTTCAAACTCTCTAATAATATAGAAATGAGGTGTTAGAGTTTAAAAAATATATTTTTAAATTCTCTAAATCATTAGAGAGTTTTGCACAAAGTCTATAAATTCAAATTTAAATTAAAAATTATAAAATATTTTTGATATTATAAACTTTGAGCAAAAATTGTAAAATAGTTTTGCACAAAGTCTATAAATCATTAGAGAGTTTTGCACAAAGTTTCCTTTTGCATTAAATTTTTTTTAGAGACTTTTGTCCAAAGTTTATAGAACTATTTTTTAATTATGATGTTAGTAAAATATTTTTTGTCCAAAATATTTTGATAGACTCTAGCATATCTTTTATATCACATTTTTTTTTTTGTGAATTAAATTCTATTTTTTATAATTATAAAATTACTATAAACAAAAATATCTAACTCATTAGAGACTTTTGTGCAAAGTCTATAATAGCTTCATAATTTTTTTAAAAAATATTTAAATTCATAAAATATTTTTTTAATGAATCAAAAGAGGAATTATGATCTAGAAAAATATTTTACATCAAAATATTTCATAATTTTTAATTTTAATTTTAATTTATAGACTTTGTACAAAATTTTTAATATATTAGAGAGTTTGAAAAATATATTTTTTATTTTCTAATATCTTATTTTTATCATAAAAATTATTTTATAAATTAAAATTATTTTTTGAATATTATATATATATATATATATAAATTTTGGGCCAAAGTCTCTAACGACTTTGGCCAGGGGCAAAATCGATATTGAATCCACTCAATTCCTTTTTGAGGAATTCCCCAATGTTGATTCCGATTTTGGGAATTTTTCATTCCCAAAATCCGGTTTGGGTAAATTATTGTTTATTATTTAATTATAATTATTTGGAAAAATCAATGTATCTATCCCAAATTATTAATATACCAAATTTTAATTTTTCCGTTAGGTACTGACAGATATCAATGTATCAATGCAATCGTTAGGTGCTGACATGACATTCAAGTCAGGAAATAAAAAATATTTTTTATTGTCACGTGTGTCACATCAGCTGATCAACATATAATAAAAAAATATTATAATAATTATATATAATAGGAAAAATTAATGTATATATCTCAAACTTTGGCTATTGTAATAAATCTATCCCAACTTTTATTTTTTCTCCCTAATCTATTCCAAATTTTGGATTGACAACAATTGTAATTCTTGAAGACAAATTTTTTAATGAAAAAACATATCAAAGCTCCCACTTTGTCAATTTTTCCGATAATTCAATATCCGATTTCACCATATTCTTTTTCCCTTAAAAAAATTACGTGGGAAATCTTTTAGCACATCAAAGAATCACCGCTTGATTTCACCAAAATTAATCTATAATCATTATATATCAATTTCATTTCAAATTTTGTATTTAAAAAAAAAAGTAAAAAAAAAGAAATTTTATAAAAAAAATTAAATACTAAATCAAACTAAATACAATATAAATAATGTTAAATAATTAATAATAAAATATATTAGGGAGAAATATTTTACAAGGGCCAAATTAAATATTTTGTCAATCCCAAAGTTTGGGATAAATTAAGAAGAAATTAAAGATTGAAATAGATTTGTTACAATGGTCAAAGTTTGAGATAATTGCATTAATTTTGACTTATTAAAGTTTCTAATAATTAATATATACATTTAATTGTAGAAAAAATTAAATTTGACATGCTTATAAAATTAATAAATCTAACAACCAAAAATAAAAAGTTAATCAGAATTATGTTGACAATAACCTAAAAACCTAAAATATTGTTTTAATTATTATTATATTGGCTGTTAGGATTTTTAAGTTGGTCTACTAATTTTATAAGCATGTATTATTATAGTTGGTCTACTAATTTTATAAGCATGTTAAATTTAATTTTTTTTTATAAGAAGGTACCAATTTGGCCCCACGTTTACTAAAAAGAACTTATTTGCTCTTCATATTTTTTGGCTCAAAATTACCCAAGGGGTTTTAAAAATTATTATTATCTTGCTCCTAACGTTAGAACGACTTTAAGAATTCGTTAATGGAGATGACGTGTTATTCATTAATACAATTACTCAACATGTCATCGGCCAAAGATACTATTTTGCCCTCATTTTGTCTGGAGGCTCTATTTCGCTCTTTAGGTTTTTTTGAGTAAAAATGCTCCTATAGTAATGAAAAAGTGTGCAAAATTATCTTATTTTTGAAATATTATCCGTATCCCGTTAATGATGTTGACGTGACATTTAATATGTCAAATTTTGACTAAAATACCCTCCACATCAATATAAGACCCACATCTAACTAACATACTATCATGCCTACGTCGCTACCAATCTTTCCGGTCGTGTCAATCACGTCACCCGGCACGCAAAGGGAACGATGACATGGTCATAGACCGATGCGAGGAGGATGATGAAGACAACGAGAAAGATGGATAACGACGCACGGTCAATTAGTGGGATGTGAGTCCCATGCTGATGTGGAGTGCATTATAGTCAAAAATAGGCATGTCAGATGTCGCGTTGGCATCGTTAATGAGACATGGACAATGTTTCAAAAATAGAGTATTTTTATACTCTTTTTTGTTACCGTTGGTGTATTTTTACTTCAGAAAAAATATGATGAGCAAAATAGAGCATCCAGACAAATGTATGGACAAAATAGTACCTTTGACATATGACATGCCAAGTGATTGTATTAGTGAATGACACGTCAAGTGACACGTTAGCTTCGATAATGGATTCTTGACGTTGTTCCAATGCTAGGGGCAGTATAGCAACGATTTCCAAAACTTTTTGGGTAATTTTGAGTCAAAAACATGAAAGACAAATAAGCTATTTTCTAGTAAACATGATGAACAAATTAAAATATTCTCCCAATTTTCTATGTGATAAAATGCATATATAAGTCATTAAAGACTTTGATCAAAGTCTCTAATTGCCTATATAATTATAACTATATAAATGAATAGAATTAAGGGCAATTTGAGTATATTATAAAAAAATTATGATTTTGGCAAATACTATAAATTATTTATGGTTTTGACAAATACCATAAGGTGTTTATAAATTTACCAATAAAATATAAAGTTTTTATGATTTTTCTGAATTTCTCTATAGTTTTTAATAAATAGATTCTATAATATTTTCTATTTGATTTTGTACCGACATCAACTCCTACCCGCCTTAGAATCCCCAGTGGGTCCCATGTTCGATATGAGAATTAATTAGACATGGTAAGTCGAATTAGGTATGAGAAGAGCTGAGTTGGATGCTCAAATGTGACAGGTGGAAAGAAGAGAGTGGCCCTGTGGCGAACTTGGTGAGTTTTCTTTGCCTTCAAAATAGCTCGTGGCAGGCACGCGGTCACTTAATTTTTTTTTATAGATTTAGGTGGATACAATTTATTTTTTCCATAATTTTTTTGAAAAAGAAATAGAATTTTGTGACTAATGTGTTAGTTACCGGAGTTATGGAACATATAACACAACTAAAATTTAGAATTGAGAAAGGTGGAACTAACACAAATATTTTCGGCAAAAATAAAATTTTATTTTACTAAGTGGGAAAATTGCAATCTCTCAAAATACGAGAGAACAAGAACAATCTCTCTTTTATAATCAAAACACAAACACACTATGAGATATACATATGAGAGACCTAATATTTTTCTCTCTCTGAACTACTCACTCAAAGCTTCCTAATTCTATCTCCCAGGTTTTATTTGGTGCATCACTCAAAAGAATGATACCACCACCTATTTATAATGTTTGGTGACATTATATGTTTAACAATGAAGAAAAAAAGAAAAAGACATATTCAACTCGAACATTTCTTCATGCAAAGTGGAGTGAATTGGAGGAAGATAAATTTAACTTGAACACTTCTTCATGCATGGTGGCATGAATTAGATGAAGATAAATTCAACTTAAATATTTTCATCTAGCTATCAAATTTGACTTTATCTCATTCACAATACCTAGTCATCTCTATATATCTCTATCTAGTCATCAAAATTGACTTTACCACATTCACAATCTCCTACTTAAAGTCACTTTTGGTGAGCTCTAAAAAAAACTTTCTCATTTTTGTCATTCTCATGCTACTTATATTCCTGATAGGCCAAGAGAGGATCTACACCATGCAAATTTATTTGCATTAATTGGCTTTGCCATAACATCTGCTAGGTTGTCTCTGGTGTGAATATTTTGCATATCCACTTTTCCTTCCTTCACTACTTCACGAACAAAATGATATTGAACTCCTAGGTGCTTTATCCTTGAATGAAATGCTGGATTTCTTGAAATGTGTAAGGCACTCTAACTGTCACAGTACATAGAGATCTTCTGCTGCTTGTGCCCGAGTTCCTCTATCAACCTTTGAATCCAAATTGCTTCCTTGCAAGCTTGTGTAGTTGTCATATATTCAGCTTATGTAGTAGACATCACTACAATAGTCTGTAACTTAGATAACCAGCTCACAACTCATACAACTGTGAAAACATAGCTTGTAATGGATTTCTTTTTGTCAAGATCATTTGCAAAATCTGAGTCAACATATCCTTCGATAATAAAATTAGATTCTCCAAAATATAACGCAGTATTCCAATGATCTCTGCCTCGATCTGTCATAAATCGACTTATTATACTAATTGATTGAGCAATATATGGTTTCGTATAGATCATATCGTACATAAGGCTTCCCACTATTGATGCATACCGTACTCAAGACATTTACATCCTCTATGCTCCATTGGTAGGGCTCATATATGAGGATAATTTAAAATTGACAAGAAGTGTGGTAGAAAATTGCTTACACTCTTGCATGTTGAAGCGCCGCAAGATCTTCCTCAAATAATTCTTTTGGGATAACCAAACCTTCATATCTCTTCTAAAATCTTGTTTATTGGTCTCAAGTCCTTCATTATCGAACTCCCTAGACAACTGTGCCTTCAATTCTTGGACTCGATCTTTATTGGGGCCTACCACTAACATGTCCTCCACATATAACAGCAGAATGATGGAATCATTATCACTGAACCTCTTGTAATATGTACATTGGTCTGAAGTAAGTTTGTTGTATCCAAGAATAATAATGAAGGAATCAAATCTCTTGTACCAACACCTTGACACCTGTTTTAAATCGTACAGAGATTTGGTTAACCTGCAAACCAAGTTTTCTTTCCCTTGTTCTTTTAAGGTCTTCTGGTTGAAACATATATATTTCTTCTTCAAGTTCTCCACGAAGAAAAATAGTCTTTATATCTAGTTTCTCAAGATGTAAATCAAATGCAACACACATAGACAAGACTACTTTGATAGTGGTAAGTCTAACCACCGGAAAAAATATCTCGTTGAAATCAATGTCTTATTTTTTAGCATATCCTTTGACTACCAGTCTTGCATGACATCGTTCTACTTGATCGTTGCCATCTCATTTAATCCTACAGACCCATTTGTTGCCAATGGCTTTCCGACCCTTTGGAAGTGCAACAAGTTCTCATGTTTGATTTCTATGCAAGGCTTCCATTTTTTTCTTGCATTGTTATCCACATAGAAGCATTTGGATTACTTAGAGTCTCCTGAAAAGTTGATGACTCTCCTTCTTCTGTCAGAAGACAATATGCATAGTAGCTTGACATAACATAGTCTCAGTGTCATGATGGTGGCTTGGTCGGGCGTGTGGATCATCGAACTTTTGTATCTTTGGCATCATCTTGTACTTGTTCTTCATGTTATGATTCTGCTTTAGAAGAATCAACTCTATATTTCTCATCTATCTGAACTGTAGCAGTCTCTTTAACCATGTTGTCATTTCTTTCTTCACTTTGTAGTTCATTTTCTGCAAATATCACATCTCTGCTGACAATAAACTTGTGGGCAGTGGGGCCCACAAGCGATACCCCTTAACACTGTCAGCATAACCCAAGAATATACATTTCTTAGATTTCAGATCCAACTTTGTTCTTTCTTGGGAGTTGAACATCGCATATACATGACATCCAAACACATATAGAGAAGAATAATTCGATGGTCTGTCATTCCACATCTCTATTGGTGTCTTCAAACCAATCGTGGTTGATGGCGACCGATTTGTCACTTAACATGCAGTTTTGACTGCTTCTGCCCAGAAAGACTTGGCTAACCCTGCAGTTCTCAGCACAACTCTAGTTCTTTCTAGCAGAGTCCTGTTCATCCGCTTTGCTACACCATTTTCCTAAGGTGTATATGCAATTGCAAGTTGCCTTTGAATACCCTCATGCTTGCAAAATGCAATAAAATAATTGTCTGTATATTCTCCTCCATTGTTTGTCCTTAAGCACTTAATTTTCTTTCTAATTTCAAGCTCCACTCGTGCTTTGAACTCCTTGAATATTGGGAACACATATGATTTCTTCTAAATTGGGTACATAATCTCCGGGGATAATCATCAATGAATGAGACAATATACCTTGCTCCTCCTAGGGACGTTTCTGGTGACTCCCACACATCAGAATGAATTAAGTTCAGTAAGTTCTTACTCCGAACAGTTGATCTACCGAACTTCAATCTATGTTGCTATCACCACAGAGGCACCTTTTACAACTTTCAAGATCTCACCTTCGATATGGGTCTTGTACCAAGGTTATCCAGTTGCCCAATAGACAACGTGTTCTTCTTTAAGCCCTCTGCGTGTCACACCCCTTGAATTGTGTGAATGGAACCATCAAACATTTTTATTTTAACAGCACCAACACCGGCAATTTCTAAGGCATAATCATTCCCCATGAACATAGATCCTTTTGGGTCAGGTTCATAAGTACAAAACTAGTCACAGCGGGGAGTCATGTGCCATGTTGCTCTTGAATCCACTATCCAAACATCAGCGAGATGTGTGTTTACCACATTTAGAACCAATTGTTGCTTCGTTGTACAAGATTCTCCATCATCGGAGGTACTTGCAAAACATCCTTGAGAGGTAGATGCTTCCGGAGCTTTCTCTATACTCTTCTTGTTATAGCAATAATAATTTCTTCAAGTGCCCTTTCTTGCCACAATTGTAGCAAGTAAAGTTCTTCCTTTTTCGAGACTTTGATCTACCATGATTGTGACTCTCACTAAAGCCACGCTATATTGATATTCCTCTCATCATCGATAAAGCTTCTGCTTGCGTTGTATTCTTCGTTGATTATCCTTATTTTTTTGTCTGCTTTCCTCTTCAAGAATAGCAGCAACAACATCGTGAAAATGGAGGCGATCTACAATATTATTGTTAGTGATGTTAATGATGAGTTGATCATATTAATCTGGTAAACTTTGAAGTAGAAGCTTCACACTTCCATTTTTTGCTATCTGACATGTCATGGCTTTCAGTTACGAAAACAAGGTATTCAAATTGTTGATGTGATCTATCATCGTTGTAGATTCACTCAGTCGAATAGTATAGAATCTCCTCTTCAAAAATATTTTGTTGTGGAGTGACTTAGCCTCGTATAATTTGGTGAGTGCATCTCAAATCTCCTTTGTTGTCTTTTTCTTTGAAATACTTGTCAGCACTGAATTTGCCATTGCGAGATGCAGATTTGCAACAATGCTGTCATCCATCTCCTTCCACTTGTCATCAGAAATCCTTGTTGGTCTTCCTTCAATTGCATCTAAGCAAATTTCCTTCATCAAAATTTATCTTTAGTTTTCTTATAGAGAAATTACTCTCACTAAATTTCTCAATCTCAAATTTTGTTGTCATGGTTCTGACACTAATTTGTTCTTCAACAGTGGATAGTGACCAACAACCTTGCTCTGATACCACTATTAGGTATCGGAGTTATAGAACAGTATAACACAATTAAAATTTAGAGTTGAGAAAGGTGAAACTGACACAAATATTTTTGGTGAAAATGAAGATTTTGTTTTACTAAGCGAAAAAAATTATAACCTCTCAAAATACAAGAAGAAAACAATCTCTATTATATAAGGAGAGCACAAACAATTAGGAGATATGCACAGGAGAGACCTAATATTTTTTTCTCTCAAAAGAATGACATCACTACCTACATATAATGCTCGATGGCATTACATGTTTAACAATGAAGAAGATAAATTCAACTTGAACACTTCTTCATGCAAGGTGGGGTGAATTAGCAGAAGATAAATTTAACTTGAACACTTCTTCATGCAATGCCATGTGAATTAGATGAAGATAAAATCAACTTGAACATTTCTTCATAAAATGTGGCATGAATTAACGGAAGAAAAATTTAACTTGAACATTTTCATTTAGCCATCAAAATTGAGTTTATCTCATTCACAATACCTAGTTATTTTTATTTAGCCATCAAAATTGAATTTATTGCATTCAAATAATGATCATGAGATGATGGCAAATGAGTTAAAACATGTATTTTTAGAAAATAATAATATCACACAGTTATTATTCCTATTTTTTCAATTTTTGAAAATAATAATATTTTCAGTTTTTTTCAAATATGAAGCCTTGAATTAGTTGGATTGCTCGTAGCCAATCTAAAGTCATACTAGTTCTTACTTGGTTAACCTAATTTTCAGAGTTCCGTTGATTTAATCATTTTCTAAAATTATATTTTAGGAGAAAACTTTTAAGTGCAGATTTGCTTCGTAGCATAAATAGCATAAAGAAAAATATGATAAGGGATGAATTAATATCTATTATTTATTTAGTGTATGAATTAAAAAATAATGAGTATAAAATTAATATTATATCTAATGTATAACGAATTTAAAAAAATTATATTCAATTTATTCTTATTTATTATTTAATTATATTTTATCATATCCAAAGAAGCAAATCTACTAACTGAATTGGAGTTCGATTTCAAGTGGAACAGGCTAATCCATTCGATTTTGAAAATATTGCTTGGCTGTTGAAAACAGGATTGGAGTCCATAAATCAGCAGCAAATATATCGTTGTAGATAGATGGCAAATAAATTGAGGAGAAAATTCTCATTCTTCCTCAAGTCAATCTAAGTTCTTAGGCTGTAGTCGAGGAAAAAACAATTTCCATGCCATCAAGAAAATTCCATGCCAAGCTTTAACTGAATTTTTTTATTTTTCTTTTGATTTTTGATTTATAAATATTATGTTTAGTTTTTTTTTTTGAAATACTTTTAATAATTGAAATGAATTTTATAATTTGTATAATTTTATTATTTTTATATGTTAGAAAAAAATATTGATTAACTAAAAATTATTAGTTAACCGAATTGCAAAAAACAAAATTAATAAATTGGTTTATAGTTAATGATTTTAAAAAATTAACATTTACTGAACCGATTAAAAAATCATTAATTTACCATTTACCAATTAACTGGTCATTGCGGGGTTATTTTAAATTCAGTACGTGCCAACAACATGAAGTATTTCTTTAGCACTGCATGCAGGGTCATTATCCGATATGATGCAACTTGGCACTACAAACCAAAATATAAATGGTGTGCCATGACACCATTCGTTTTAATTTATTAAATATGATGGCGTGGCTTTCAACGAACCTTAAAAAAATGATGAATAGCTACTGGTTACCAGAATAAATATACGCCCTCTTGATGACAGATCATCCACATGATATATTAAATTAATTACATTATCAAGCAGCAATGGACAACAATAAACTTCAGTTCCACTAGAAAACATAGCAATCGTGTCTGGTTAAGTGGTTCTCACGTGTTCAGAATCCTAATGGACTGAACATAGCAATCGTGTCTGGTTAAGTGGTTCTCATGTGTTCAGAATCCTAAGGTGCTGTTTGGTTAGCGAAAATTATTTTCTGGTTTGATTTCAGTGAAACTGAAAACTTGGTTTCGAAAACTTGATTTTGGTTTCTAGTTTTCAGTTTTCTGAAAACGCGTTTGGTTAATAAAAACAACATCAGTTTTAGTTAGTTGAAACCAGTAAATATTTATTTGATTATAAAAAATAATATTAATTTTCCTTGAACATTTTTAGTAGTAATTAAATGTTTAGTTAGTTTACAAAATTAAATATTTGTTAATATGGTTACAAATATTTAAATGATTTAATTAATTAAGTTATTGATAATTTAAGATTTTTTTGTTCAATTAGATATAAAAATTAATTAATAGTTATTATAAAATTTCAAAAAAAAAAATAAGTCCAATGATCTAAAATTAGGTTTGATTAAATTATAAATAGATCAACTTTAAGAAAATTTGGGTTTGAGTCAATTAGATATAAATTGGTTTAATTATTTTATAAATTTAAGATAAAAGTTTGAGTTAAAAATGATGATTTTTATTTTTATTTTTAAAAATTCGATATAGTTTGATTTATTTTTAAATTAATCAATTTTATAAAAAAATATTTATAATTACAAAGTTGTCACAGCATTTTGATAACAAAACCGACAGTCTCGAAACCACAGAAAACAACATTATGTTGTTTTCATTTTTATTAAGAAAACTGGTTTCGTTTTCATTCTGGTTTCGATTCAGTTTCACGAAAACACTAAACCAAACACGTTTTCGTAAGCAGTTTTGATTTCAGTAAAACTGAAACCATGAAAACAGACTTGGTTTCGCTAACCAAACAGGCCCTAATGGACTGTACTATGGAGTAGTGACAAGCAAAGTAAGAAGAGATAAACAACGGGTTATGAGTAATTTTTATCCTCGAACTATTAAAAATAAGATAAAAATACTTATCAACTCTTCTTTGATTGATTTTTATCCTTAAACAAACAAAAATGATTAAAATATGTCCTCGAACTATTAAAAATGAGTAAAAATACTCTTAAACTTATTTTTTGATAAATTTTTTACCTTAGACAAATAAAAATAATTAAAAAATATCATTATTTTCACTCATGTCTAAAATTAAAAAATATTTTTTTCTTAAAAATGGGTAAAAATATTATTTTTATCCATTTCTAAGAAAAAAATATTTTCTAACTTTAGACATGAGTAAAAATACTAGTATTTTTCAATTATTTTCGTCTGTCTAAGGGTAAAAAATATATCAAAAAATAAATTTAGGGATATTTTTACTCATTTCTAATAGTTCGAGAGCATTTTTCAACTGTTTTCGTTTGTTTAAGGATAAAAATCAACCAAATAAAAATTTAGGAATATTTTTATCTCATTTTTAATAGTTCAAGGATAAAATTCACTCTTAACCCGATAAACAACAAAGAAATGCAAGATAATGAAAGAGTAGTAAAGGCGATCACCAAAATATGGCGAAGAAAATGAACGGTGTACATAATAAATATTGACTAATTATAATTAGGGGTGTAAACGAGCCAAGCCGCTCGCGAGCTACTTGAGATCGATTCGGTAAAAACTCGAACTCGACTCGAACTTATCGAGCTCGAGCCGAGCCGAGCCGAGCCAGACATTCGAGTGAGCCGAGTTCGAGCTAACCTATACTCGGCTCGAGCGGCTCGCGAGCCTAATCGAGCCTAATCGAGCCTTCTATATATATTATATACCGGGTTTGATTTTTAAATTTTATGAACCCGTTACCCTCTAAAATGAACCCGAGCTTAGTCGAGCTCGCGAACGAGCTCAGCTCGTGCGGCTCGACTCATGAGCCTTGATTTTTTTCCCGAGCCGAGCCTAGCCGAGCTCGAGTTGCTTGAATGTAACTCGAGCCGAGCTTGAGCCGATAGACTAAAGCTCGATCGAGCTCGAGCCGAGCTTGGCTCGGCTCGATTACACCCCTAATTATAATAAATGAAGTCAGATATTAAATAATAAATATTCAGTAATCAAGCAAATTTTGTTCGTACTCTATCAGCATAATATGATAAGAGGAGGTTCTTCCGTCCTTCCTAGCATCCAAACAATATTTAACTTCCACTGAAGCAAAAGCAGACAAGCAATGCATTTAAACATACATGATGTAGAGTGATCAGCTATAATCTATAACATCGGCCTACCGGATTCCAATTTGGCATTTAACAGTTAACACGATTGTTGTGATGTGCATGCCAAAAATAAGAAGGGAAAAAAATAGCAGATTAATAGGAAACATACCTACACCAAAATCAAATATTGTGCCCTCAAGAATATTTTGACCACATATGGTATTTTGGGTGTGTTTGATTGTCCGCAAGTGCAAATACTGTAAAAGTAAATACCCGCAAATAAATTTTACAGCCTACCATTTGGTTGTCCGTAAGTAGGGTTGTAACTTCTATTTGCGGGCGTTTGGTTGACCGCAAATGAAAATTGTAATTACACCTGCAACTTGCAATTTCTATTTGCGGACGTTTGGTTGGCTGCAAATAGAAATTACAACTCGGATTAACTTGAAAATAATAAATTTATTAATACTAAAAACAAATAAATAAATATTAAAACTAACTTATACTTATCATAACTAAGTTTTGACGATTCCATAACTTTGGTTATAGCTGCAAATGAAGAATTATATCTTAAAAAATCATGGAACAACTGAAGATCTCTTGAATTATATTTTAACTTTGGTCTGGTTGGAAAACAGGAGAAGGCATGCAGATGCATGTGCTGTCAATGAAGTTTCTAGCTATCCCTTTCTCATGGAAGGATTTACTCTGCAAATTGGTCTTGCAATTATGAAGGTCAAGCTGGTGATAACTTCACTTTTCCCCCTATTTGTTTAGGAATAGATGAGAAAGAAGATAAAAATTCCTTAACTGTATAAAAATGAAAATAAAAAAGAAAAAGGAAGAGAATTCATTCATTGCTGGGCCAAAAAAAATTCTGTCTTTCCAAAATATCCTTTAATAATTTTATTTTCTTTTTGTATCCGTGGTTGAGTTAGGTTTGAGTTTTCTCCTCTTTATATCCTTTAATAATTTGATTCAACTCAAAATTTGACTGATCAATCTAATTTCAGTGAACTCATAACTCAATTCAACATCAGGGCAACTTTTTAGCTGGAGCAAAAAAGTACTATTTTCTAGAAGTGAATTGGAGCTAGTTTTGACTCAAATTTGACCAACATCCCTGATCTTTGTTTGTTTGGGAGACCATAACTTGGAATAAGGATACTCTCGAAGCCAGAGCTTGACTACACAGAGTAACTATGGTTTCTACAGAAATAGCACTGTTCTTCCCTGCTACCAGCCTACCACCTTTGGGTCTTTACCTTCCTTGCTATGGGACAAGAAGAAAGCACACACTTCACTCTATGTTGTCTCGCCTACTGATTCCAGCAGAAAAAAGGTAATTGACTACTGCAACAGCTGATCATTTTGTACCTCTGAAATAACAACAAGGTTCAGTGATGAACACGGGGAAGTGCAAGAAACGAGGTGTACTCAGGAATCAGAAACGTGAATCTGAGCACGAAACCAAGGCATCAACATGAATTAGAGCACGAACCTGACAGAACCGCCATCGCCGCTAGTGACGCCTGCGACCACCACACCCCCTACGGGATCGGCGAAGAAGCATGCTGAGAGGTATCCCTGCTGATCCAATTCCCTCGCTGGCGAGAGGGGAGGGGGAGGGCGAGCTCGCGACTTATGGTGATCGGAGGACGGCAAAGAGGGTCGAGCAGAGCGGAGGGTGGAAGCTCGGCGAAGAGATGGTCGATGCAGAGGGCCAGGGGAAGTCGGGGCGTCGCGCGAGGCTCGGGGAGTCGAGGGCGAGCAAAGGGAATGGGCTTAAAAGAGCCCCTAATGCAGCCTGCAACATGGGCTTGCAGGCTTTTGAGCCTGCAGCCCGTTTTGCAGGCTGCAAAATCTAAATCCTGCAAATAATACATTTGCAGGTAACCAAACATAAAAGTCAACTAAATGCTGCAAATCCAGTTGCCTGCAATCCAATTGCAGGCAACCAAACAGCCCCTTTGTTACTACAAGTGGTATCAAAACATATCTTCCAAGGATACAACAGATTTGCTGCTTTTAACAGACTTGAAACATTAGAAAACAAGAAAGAAAAAAAGGTTACAATGGACAAATCTTATTTCAGATATTAGGAAGATGAAGCAGAAAAGAGCAGTCATGAAGAAAGTAATTTGTTTTATTTGAGATGAAAGCTCGATGGAGTTGAATTCATCAAAATATATATGCTGCATTGCTAAAAATTAATAGCTTATATGCTCTCCTATCAAGGGGTTAGGGGTGGGCAAAAAACCTGTGCGATCCAACCCAAACTAGAGAGGTAGAAACATGTCCAGCCATGGCCTTTTGTTGGAATAGATTACAGACACAGAAAACTATAAAATCAAATGTGAACCACCAAATGAGAACATTATGCAACAAACCTCAGCATTGTTACAACTGCATAAACAGCCATAACCTTCATCACAGTAAGTTGATGTGGAAGCAAGCTACAATATATAGGGAGAGGACATTTTAAGATTACAGGATACCTCTTCCAAGAAAGAGAAGAAAAGGAAATCTATATAAAGAAGGTTATGACAAAGTGACATAAGTGTATAAAGTCAAAAAAAGTTCCCAAATTATATGATAGAGACTGATATAAGGGGTGGGGGTGGGAAGGGGGGGGGGGAATGCAATTTTTGCAATCTTAGATTCCCAGTTAAGAACAGGACAGCCCAAAAGATCATGACAATTTAAGGTCAACTACATGATCTTTTCCCACTCAACTAAGGGCAATTGCATAAATGGAGATAGTGGCATCGATAAAAGAGAAAAAGAAAGGAGAGGTATCATGCCTCATTGCTCAAGCATCATTTTAATATATATATGTTAGATCATGGAATGGAAAGACTATTTTTAATTATTCATCTTTATTTAAAAGGCATATATGCCTGCCAGTTTGAACAGGATCACTCAAAGCATTAGAAGAGACTAATGGTTTAACATAATTTTAATTTTAAAGTTGAAGTCCACAATTCAGAAATGTGAACCACTGAAAGGGCAAAAGAAACCTTTTAGTGATAGAAATCAAGTCTGCTCACAAACAGTCATAAACTGACAAAAATGAATTGATGGATATCTTATTATACTTAAAGAACAGTAAATAATAGTGTTATGCAACAATAAAGACATCTTATTAGACTTATAAACAGTAAATAATAGTGTTATGCAACAATAAGATATTTGATTTTAAAGGTCAAAGATTAATGAAAAAATAAGATATTTGGCTTACCATTACGCTTGGGTGTCAAATGGTGTAAAATAATGCAGTTATGTGCAACAATAAGATACCACTACTTGCAATGCAAATCATAATGGGTCTATCTTAACAGTAAACAAACCAATTGGTCACAAAGATGCAATTGTTTATCTCATCACAATTTGAGTTCATCAAACAATGATCTTCGTACTCTAACACATTACATCAAGAACTCGTGGAGTTCATATGTATGTGTTTGCATACGTATTCAGATAGGAAAAAATGTATGCCTGAAGTTAAGAAAGAAAGAACCAATAGTATCACTGTATCAGCCTATTATTAGTGATTAGAAAAAGAGAGGTAGACCATGTAATCACAAGTGAAATCAAGAAGGGTAAAGAGAACTGACTTTTACACTAAATCCAGTGATAGAACTTTATTAAACTCCTAAAAGAATGTTTGCATTAACGAACTTCAACTAGATAACACATTAAAAATGTTCTATGGAAGACGAGGAATGTCAAATTATTCAATATAAGACATTCTCTTGAACAGCCAAGTTATCAGGATATCCAAATAATTCCAACAACATATTTAATCAATAACCTAAACTAACAAAATGCAACAGGCTGAAAATTGATAAATTCTGTACATATACTAGTCCTTTCATGGATACATGAGTTCTAACATGTGATGATGTTATGAAACCAAGAAAGTAATTTTCAAACGGAAAAAATGAACTTGAATGTAAAATATTACAGTAAAGTAAGAGATACAGTCAAAACGAAAGTTAAATCTCACCACTGTCCAGTATCCATTAAGGCAAACTAAGCTTTCTCCTGAAATGGCTTGATGGTACAGACAACCCTTCAAAGAAATCAGCCAAATACTGCTCCAGATCCTCTACTGTGTACTTTATGTACCTTGACGAATGCCATCCACCTTCTAAATATGGACCAAACCTTTCCAGAAATGCCCGATAAGCTGGAAGTATCCTTTCTGATATTGACATCCTCAGTTCCTCTCGCAGCTGAGAATCAGAAACCTTCCATGTAGACTGAGTCTTGTATAGTTCTTCAAAAGCCAGGTTAAAACTCTTGAATTTTTCTTTGAGAACTGTCTTTGACAAGCCATGGGGGCTAGCAATTGACCCCTCATCTTTCAAACAAGACAAAACCTTAGTCCAAGAAGCCCTCAAGTACCGTATAGAATATTGTCGAATCTGCCCCTGACGTTTACGAACCCAGTTATCTCCTAAAAGTGTCATCAGCTCAGATTCCTTAACCTTTTGAACAATATAGAGTACATTGTTCATCAAAAAGACATTTTGCATTCCAGCGTCCTCATAAAGTTTGGACTTCTCCTCCAAATTTGCTTCAAGATAAGATATCAGCAAGAGCACTCGATGAGCTAATGGGGTCATGCTCTCGCCCCCTTCTGAGCTATCTCGGCCATTTATGCTGCCATCCTCAAGAAGCTGATTGAGCACAGCACTATACTCAATAAGCAATTTAAGGTAATTCATCACATATCTACTGAGTGGATGGATCTCACCACCTTGCAATGCCTTCTTTGAAGTCTCTCCCTGAATTGCATTTCCAAACTCAACAAGAGTGCCCCTAATTGCATCTCCCAAACCTGTGAGAACCCTTACAAACTCCTCACATATGCAATCTTTAGAATCCCCCAAGAACAGGGACCGGATGTCTGGTAGCACACCTGCTAGAGCCTCACACATACTAAGAACACGGAAGAGCCTTTCCGGCGAACGCTGCCCTTCCGCAACTGCATCAGCAAATTTGAGTAAGTGCATGACACAGAATTTAGCAATCTCATCGAAGCATTCCTCCTTCAGGTCAATGGAGCCAGAAAGGATCTGTTCACAAAGCTGTCTCTCGGCTGACATGACCGCAACAGAGAGCTTCAGAGCTTGGATCCACATCTTCATCTTGTGATCGAGAGTCTTCCACTCCATCCTCCTCACCTCCTTAATACTGACCGTGTCAGCTCCAAGAAGGGTAAAGAAATCAGCCAAGATACTACATCTAACGCTGGTATAAACCCGGCAGAGGTCATTACGGTACCCTGCCGAGATCATTCTATCCGCGATCTCTTTAAGGTCGGAAATTGCTTCAGGGCGGATCAGATTAGAGACCTGCTCGCCCGAGAGGTTGTGTGTGAGCGGCCGTGCGACAATCCGCTGCTCTGCCAGAGGCGATCCTCCGACGTCCTCAGTAGAAGCATCGCTTAAGGTGGAACTGAATGAGAGGGACAGCCTTTTAATGGAGTCTTGGAGGTTCTCGGCGTCAAGAATATCGGTGTTCCGGATCATCAGGTGCCGGAACTCGTCGCCGAGGCGGGTAATCCCGATCTGGAGAGTCTCTTCGGCACCGGCCAAGAAATCTCCTTCTGAAGCGGCGGCGAGGTCTACGACCTCGTCGACGGCGGCGAGGTACTCAGCGGCGGTGTCAGGGGAGTCCCAAAGGAGAGAGTCCGGGTTGGAGGGGTCCCAATGTAGAATGACCCTCTCAGCTGCCTTGAGGCGGGCCTCTGCCTCCGAGGGCACCGCAGAAGCGGAGGAGGAGGAGGCCGGGGCCGGCTCGTCGTCGACAAAGGAGAAGGGGGCTTCTTCGTCCCTGGCGGGGGAGGATGGGGCGAAGAGGCCGGGCACAGAGGAAAGACGGCGGTCAAAGGATGAGAGGATGCGCATCATGTCGTCAGCAGCCTCCGACGTGGTGGCAAGGCTCCTCACGATGTGCCGCGCCGCGGCGATTACGTTGTCCGATCCGTCGGCCCTCTGGGCCGCCGCCATCGCCTGTTGCTGGAGATCGAAATGCAAGAAATGCGTCCGGGGGTAAGGCATCCAAGCTAGCAGAGCGAAGAGCAACCACCTATATTCAGAGAATCTTTCAATCAAATGTAGTAGGACTAGGGTTACGGCTCGAAGGGCTCGCGAGGGCGATTGCGGCCGGAGAAGGAGAGCGCGGATGCGTCCACGGCAAGTGAAGCTACCATTTGGTCTTCCCCTTCTTTCGCCCAATTCTTGCAAAATTAATATTATTTCCTAGATGCTTCCTAATAATTTTCTTAAAACAATAATATTAATTTGAAACCTCACGCTTCATCTTTTATTTATTAAATACATGCGAAGGTCGATGACTTTTCGGCTTTCGCAGGCAATTGTTGATTTCTTTAATTGGGAGAAGAACATCCAGATGAATGTTCTTGGAAACATTCACTGAGTGCAATATTCTATATATATATTCTCCTTTGAATTTTAATATATATTTTAAAGAAAAGTTAAAAAGTAAGTTTAATAAAATTAAAAAAATCATATTTTAATTCACAGTTTACTCTAATTTTAATTTTAATCATCGTAATTTTAAAATTTTAATTTTAGTTCTCTCACTTTATTTTCATTTAAGATTTGATCACTATCGTCACATAAGATCTAAACGGAGCTGACGTGGATAATAAATATTGACGGGATATTATTGACGTAGACCTACAAGGACCAATTTTGTAAACTATGAGAATTAAAATCAAAATTTTATAAATTATGGAAACTAAAACTAAAATTCAAGTAAATTATAAGACCAAAATTATTATTTTTTCTTAAAAAATATATAAAATCACAAGATATTTTTAAATTTATTTTTAAATAATTATAATATTAAAAATATTATAATTAAACAAACTATAATAATTTACATTAATTTGGGTAAATTTAAACTAACACCGTCATTAGGCATTAGTTTTTATCTGTTAATTACCCTAATTCAACGTGAATTCCACAGTGGTTACAGAATTCGAAAACATGCTCTCCCGATATGCTCATCTCTTCATTGATCACCTCCTCACCTCCATTTTGATCCTAAGTTTAGCGCATTCAAAACGATTTAAATTAGTTTTCGAACGTCAAAAAGTGTTGATTTTCACTCTAATAAATATCGGTTTTTCATGAATATCCCTTAACAATGCCCACGAAATTGTATCAATAATCTTGTATTATGGTGTTGTCACTACTGCAAATGCATGAAAAATCGACATTTATTAGAGTGAAAATCAACACTTTTTGACATTCGAAATTTAATTTAAACTATTTTGAATGCGCAAAATTTAGTATCAAAATGGAGGTGAGAAGGTGGTCAGTGAAGAGATGAGCAGATCGAGAGTGCATGTTTTCGAATTCTGCAACCACTACGAAATTCACACTAAATTAGGGTAATTAACGGATAAAAACTGACGTCTAACGAGAATTAACGGATAAAAACCGACGTCTAACGATGGCGTCGATTTAAATCCATCTAAATTAACGTAAATTACTTTAGTATGCTCAATTTTAATATTTTTAAATATTATAATTATTTATAAATAAATTTAAAATATCTTGTGATTTTTTATTTTAAAAAATAATAATTTTGGTCATATAGTTTACTTAAATTTTAATTTTAGTCCTCATAATTTACAAAATTGATCCATGCATGTTCACGTCAGCGATGTCTAGTCAGTATTTATTATCCACGTCAGTTCCGTTTAGACCTCATATGATGGTAGCGATCAAATCCTAAACGAAAATAAAATGTAGGAACTAAAATTAAAATTTTAAAATTATAGAGATTAAAATTAAAATTTGAGCAAATCGTGGAAAAAAAATATAATTTTTCCAATAAAATATTATGATGTTGCGGTGATTTTCATTATTAAAAAATTACGGTAACTGATAATTCATAGTTATTGTTATTTTCTAAAAATAAGTGAGAGTATAATAATAGCAAAGTAGAGCAATGAGATTGTAATTTATAATAATAATAAAAAATCTCTCTCCCTCTGTCATAATAATATTACCCTATTCTAATTACTATGTCAGATAGATTAATGCTATGTTTAAAATATTAATATAAAGTATACATCAATTTTCAACGGGATAAGAGGTTTTTTTTTCGTGAATTTAGTAAATGTGTGAAAATGCTCCTAAAATTTTGTTTGAGTTTAATATATTCTCAAACTATCAAAATTAGTGCGAAAATACTCTTTTTTGATACGGTAAAGTGACATGACAAATAGTGCTAATTGTAACAGATGATAACACGATACGTCATCAATAAGTTATCAAAAAAAAATGTGATAATGAGTATTTTTACCCTTGAACTCTAGCAAAATGTGTGAAAATATCTCTAAAATTTTTTTTGAGCCCAATATACCCCCAAATCACCAAACTAGTGTAGAAATGTCCTTTTTGTGACGATAAAATGACATAGTAAATAGTGCTAACGACAACCAATGATAGCACGACGCGTCATCAATGAGCTGTCAAAATGAGCACGACACGACAAATGGTGCTAACACAAAGCCTTCATCCCACGGTCGACCCGATAAGGCCCGAAAAATTATTGGGCCGGATCGGGCTAGGTGGTGCAGGCCTGACCCGATAGCCTGATAAGAATTGTGTACATTATCAAAAAATCAGGCTATTAGGCCCGAATCGGCCTGATAGCCTAGTTATAATGGCACGATTCAGACCCGATAGCACGATTTGGGCCTGATAAACGATTTTGACCCGATAATCCAATTTTCTTTTTCGTGTTACCGGGCTAAACAAGTCGTGTCGTGCTAACCCGTTATTTTTTGTGCCGGGCCAGACCATGCACAAATTTTTTCGGGCCGGGCCGAGCTGGCACGAATTGCCACCCCTAGCATTTATGTACTAGTTTGGTGGTTTGTGAACATATTGAATTCAAAAAAATTTCTAATGACATTTTCATACCTTTTGATAGAGTTTAGGGGCAAAAACACTCCTTATCATATATTTTTTGACAACTCATCGATGACATATCGTGCTGTCATCTGTTACCATTAGCACCGTTTGTCACGTCACTTTACCATCTCAAAAAAAATATTTTCGCACTAATTTTAATAATTTGAGGATAGATTGCGCTTAAATAAATTTTTAGGAACATTTTTACATCTTTTGCTAAAGTTCAAAAGGTAAAAAAAAAAACCTCTTATCCCATTTTTAATCCCCAATGTTGTCACAAGTGGGCTATTGAAAGTAAAAAAACAGCTCAAGAGAATTTATGTTGGCTAAAATTCCCTAGGGAAACTTTGTTAAATTAATATATATATAAACTGGAATATGTATAATGCTATTCAATTTTTTAGATAATTTTCTCTGATTATTTAAAAGCATTTTTCTTAAAATAAAAGTATACTTCAATAGATTTTGCTCTTTTTTTTGTAATTTTACTTTATTATGATGTGTAACACTTTTGCATTTGTCCCCATGATATCTCTAACTTTTCTTTGTAATTCCTTTCATTAATTTGTTGTCCTCTTCGGCTATTTGACTGTTAAGTAATCTTATGCATGACATATTATTTTGTTAAAAAAAATATTCGTGTGCAAACACATATCGTTCATCTATTTTTCCCAAAAAATCGGCCATGTTTTCCCTTGTATTCATCTTATTTTGGACATGAATTTAAATAAATAAATTCATCTATCTTTTATTATTCATAATATTTGGTAAGAAACTTCAATTCTCCTTTTGACAACATTGTATCACAAGACTCGCTGTTGCTCTGTAGAGTTATTGTTGGCCTAAGGTTTTCAACATTAATTTTAATCGCGATTTTGATGATAATAAATATGAAACTAATGTTTTATTGAAAAATACTTTTAGGTTCCAAGTCGATTAGCGCATGACGTCTGCGATCGGAAAAATCAGAAAAATCAGATAAATCGATAAGGACGCTCGTCGACGCTCGGGATTCTTCGGGAAGATAGAGTTTATGTTTAGGATGTCTAGAATATATTGTAAATTCTCATGATGATGCAAAGAACCCAAAATACTAAACTCGAACCCCAAAATATAAAAATCCGAAAACTGCCCTGAAATTCATTAAGCCTAGGGAGATCCATAAGGGCTATATGATCTAGACATTTTCTTGGCACGAAAAGTGCCGATAATTATTCCTTATGTAAAAACTAGATAACGAGATATTTTTAAAGAATTTCTGAAAGCCTTTAGCATACCCATATTTGATCCGGGAGATTTTAAAATTTTCATTTTTCAGATATTTGTACTAGATTCCAAAAATTAAATTTTGATTCTTAAGGATTTTATTTTTTTAGATATTTTTATTAAATCCAAATGGGAATAATCCTTATATAATATTTATGTTTTAAAGTTATTAACTTGAAGATGGAACCCAAAAATGAGCAAACAAGCAGAAAACTCGGCCAACCAAGCAGTCTGCCTAGTTTCGGTCGACCGAATGCTGCCAAAAACTTGCAGTAGACAAGTCAATCAACCGAACGGTCGATCGAAGCATGCCATAAAGCGGTAGTATGCCTTCCATCGCTCGGCGGTCGGTCGACCGACGATCGATTGGCAATCGACCAGAAGGCGGAAAACGGCTAGTTTTTTAGTCGTTGAGCAGTGTTTCACCTGAGCCTCCTTCATGGCTCTATAAATACTTATGCCCCGACCTTCCTTCAATACTTTTGATCACTCCTACATTTCATTGAGGCATCCTTGATCAATCCCAAGCTTTCATTGAGCAATTACTTGGAGAAACCCTAGTTTGATCTCTCATTCCTTGATATAGCCTTTAAAGCTTCATCGATTCATCACCTTGAGGCATCAAGAGGACTAGGGAGTTTGTTGTGGAGCTAAGTATTTTATTGTTTGATTTATTGCTTTATTTAGTATTGTATTTTCTTGTTTATTTCTTTGTATTTGAGTTAGTGTAAGACCTAGAGTGTAGGTCTCGAAATTGGGTGGTAGTCTTGTTGTTTGAGGTTTAAATCTACTGGTGTAAACGTAGTTTACTAGGATAAGTTGAGTTGTCCCTTAGGGTTGAGGTGGAAGAGTGTGTTGGGTGAAATGACCACACTAGAGGGGGGATGAATAGTATGTTAACTAAATCTATTTGTCTAATTCCGGTTTTAAACTTTTTCTTAAACTACTTAGACAATTTATAATTCAACGACTAAATGCGGAAGCGAGTAATGAAGATAAACAATGAATACACAAAGAGAACAATGCTAACACAGCTGTTTATAGTGGTTCGGCCTCAATGCCTACTCCACTACCTAAGCACCCCGCTTAGGATTTCCAAACTAGTTTAACTAGATTAATTAGTTTCCTTACAATGAGGACTTTACACCGAAAAATCTTCGCTCTCAAACCGAAGGTACTTCCACACCTGGAAGTATCCTACCTTCCTACCGAGAGCACTCTCCCACCTCAACCCTAAGGATAACTCAATTAATCCTAGCAAACTACGTTTACACAAGTGGTTTTACACCTTCTACACCAAGAATACCACTCAATCACAAGACCTAACACTAGGGGCCCGTTTGGTTTGCTAAAAAACAGGGGACTGGACTGGACATCCGCCCATGTCCCCCATTTGGTTTGCAAAAGAAGCTTCGGGACAAGGACTTCTCCTTGTCCGGGACAGGATTTCCACCCATTTTGGTGTACCGAGAAATTTCTCGGTACACCGAAATCGGGCGAAGGACAAGGGCTGCAATTGTCAAAATTACCTCTTCCTTTGATCGTAGAATCGTCGGATCGAGTCGAGGTGAATACCAAAGTTGTAAATTTTCGCGTGCTGAACGCGATGGTGGTATCAGATTTCATATTGGAAATCGTTTGGTATGATTTTTATATTTTTCGGTATTATCCTATTGTTATACTTTTAGGTTAATTGAAAATTAGTTGAACACTTATTAGTTAAACTAAAACTTCTTATTGTATTAAAGTATTTGATACTATATATTAATATTTTTTTACATATTAATTAATTTTAAGACTAATTTACAAGGGTATTTTAGTCATCTGTCATATATAATACTTTGTTATAGCGAAACAAACGCAGGACAGAACAAAATATCGTGTCCTGTTCTTGACGAAACAAACACGGTATAGCTATTGTTCCAGGACATCAGATGTCCTGTCCTTGTCCCTGTCTGGTGTCCTGTGATGAGCAGTTTGCGAACCAAACGGCACTACTAGAAACTTGGTCTTCAGCAACGACTATCAGCAACGGCCGCTCAAGCTGTTGCTATTTGCAACGGCATTCTTACGGCCGCCCGAGCCGTTGCAGATATTTGTATCTGCAACGGCGTTCTAACGGATACCCGAGCCGTTGCGGATTATTTTAATTATCAACAACGGCTTTCTGACAGAAAGGCGAGCCGTTGCTGATATTTTAATTATCAGCAACGGCATTCTAACGGATAAGTGAGCCGTTGCTGATGATAACTTATCAGCAACGGCTTTCTAACGGGCGAGTGAGCCGTTGCTGATAAGTTTATATAGGGCACGCTCTCGCGCCCGACCCTTCTTCCTCCCGCTGCTGCCGCCGTCGCTCCTGCCGACGCCGACGACGCCTCTTCCTCCTCCCGCTGCTGCCGACTTGTCCAGGTATGCTTCGCCGGCCGGCCGTCTCTTCCCGTTGCGGCTGGCGGGAATTAATCCGACCGAAACCCTATTTCTAGGGTTTCGGCCGGCGGCGGTCGGCCGATGGCCGCCGCCGGACCTTGTACAATGGTCGGACAGTGTGTCCGGCCACTGTACGCCGGCGCCGGAGTCCACCTAACTCCGGCGCCAGAATTTATAAATATATATATAATTTTTTATTATTTTATAATTATTAATTAATTGTTTTATAATTGTTAATTAATTGTTTAGATTAATTGTTTAATTTGTTAGATTAATTATTAGGGTTTAGATTAATTTCGGACGCGCGCCGGAATCGTCCACTTCGGACGCGCGCCGGAATCTTCCACTTCGGACGCGCGCCGGAATCGTCCAATTCGGACTCGCACCGGAATCGTCCACTTCGGACGCGCGCCGAAATCGTCCAATATGGACTCGAACTGTCTCGAAACATTTAGAAAATAATCATCCATCCGACGAGTTGATATGTTTCACGTACGCATCGACGAGTCGGATATGATTTAGCAAAACCTTAGATCCGTTCGGGGATTGTATGTTCGTGTAAAAGAAGTAGATGATCTTTTATACGACGTACAATTCTTGAATTGTCCCTGATTGGACAATTTGGGAATATTGGCATCACAAGCCGAACAAGTATATTACGCGAAGTATCCGGCTCGAAATAAAGATAGAGCAGATTGGCGTGTAGTTTTTAAGACAAAAGGTAGAGGAAAAATTGATCTGATAGTAGGAGAAAATGATCCTCCTGGTTTCTATCAAGAAGATGATCTTCCTGCTGTGGATCGTATTATTCCAATACTCGAGGATGCAGACACAACGTCAATTCAATTAAAAGTTGAATATGCTGATGATGACGATCATGAAATTGAGGAAGCTGAAGATGAAGAAGAGGAAGAAGAGGAAGAAGAAGAAGAATTCGAAGACTATTATTCAGATGATGAGGAATAATTGTAAAGTATATATATTTTATTAAATATATCTCTACTATTTATACAATAATCTGATTATATGTCTGTTCGACAGATATGTCTAGTCGTGGTTATCGACGCAGGAGAGCTTCGGAGTCTTCGATCGGTGAGACTCCAGCACTTACTCATGCTGCTGATCCTCCTGTTGTTGATCCTCATGAGGATGATACTGCCGAGGCTAGTACATCCAGACGCAGGCGGCCACGCGAGCCGAACAGGTGGCAGCCTCCACCAGCCACAGAGTCACGTAGATTGATTAGCGTGATCGGGGAGCGGTAATATATCATGAATTATGAATCATTACAAATTCATTATATCATAATATAATATTAAAATTTATTTTTGTTGTGCAGGTTCGAGCAAGAAGAAGTGCCGAGGAGCATTTCTTCTACTATTCGACGATACATGCACGGGGCATGGCCTACGTGGTCTCACGTGCCTAGCGAGCACGTCGACATGTTATGGCGCAAGTTTGAGGCACGTATTTTTTTTTTTTACATGCATGATGATATATTAATATTGGTACTGATATTATTATTTTGCAGGCTCGCTATACATGGGCTGAGGACCAGAGGCCCTTCATTTACGCTGCCTGGGAGGCTATTTCCCGGGCAAGGTACAACGGGCAGCTGGGGCAGGCTCGGTCCCAAGCGATGGCCCGAGCTAGGACCACTAACATCGCGGAGACTCGGGGATACGGCCCCGGTTGGATTACTCCGGATATATGGGACCAGCTCGTGGGGATATGGTCGACGGATCGATGGCAGGAGGTTTCTCGGAATGCGGTTAGAAATCGCATGTCGGGGGGAGCAGCGCGTCACACCGGCGGCTCTGTTGCATTTGCAGTGCACACGAATCGTATGGTAATTATATCTTTTAATTATATATTTTATTTGTTACTATGTGTACTAATTAATGTATTTGTTTTGTAAATGTAGACGACGGTGTCGGATGACGGGAGTGTCCAGCGACCCTCCCCGATGGCGGTGTTTGAGCGGACTCACCGTCGAGCACATGGGACGGGGGAGTACATCGACAACCGCGCTGCACACATTATGGTAATTATATATTTATTTAAATTATTCATTATATATTTATAATTTAAGTTTTATGATAAATATTTAACAAAAAATCAAACTCGAGTAGGAGACGTACAACCAGACGGTGGTGCAGAGCGGGGGTACCCCCGAGGACTTTGACGCAGCATCGTGGGTCGAGGCCGCAGGTGGCTGGGACCATGGCCGCGTATATGGCTTCGCAGATAGTGGTCATGCGCGAGCCGTGCTAGGGCCACTTGGGGCACCGACCCCTCCGGTCGCTGGTGAGCGGCCGTCCACCTCTAGATCCAGTTATGATCATAGTAGCAGAATAAGGACTCTAGAGGACACGGTCGCGCGTCAGACTGAGATAATGGAGCGCCAGAGTCAGATGATGGCGGATATACAAGCTATGCTACGCAACATGTCAGGTCATCCTGAAGCAGGCATCTCTTCGGCATCATCTAATCCATCGTCCTCGAGTCAGTCCACGCCGGTGTACACTCAAGCACTCCAGACCCCGCCATATAATCCAGACCATCCTCCATCGTGATCGTGAGATTTTTTGTTTGGATATTGAACTTGTTTAACTTATTTTGTTTGGATATTGATACTTCAATTTTGCATTTGAATTGTTTTTATACTATCATGGATAATTATCAATATAAATATAATTGTTTTGATGTATATCTTGGTGTGTTTGTGATGTGTGAATGAATGTGTGTATGAGGGTATGGGTGTGTGAGTTATGTATCAGATAATGTATCAATGTATCAATGGAAATTTGAAATTTGAAATTTTTCTGTTCCCAGGTACGCGTCATCAGCAACAGCTTTCTCACGGCCGTCTGTGGGAAAGTCGTTGCTAAAAGTGTATCAAAAGCCGTTGCTGATGACCTACAGCAACGGCTTAGCGACGGGGTTTTACTAACGGCGTTGCTACGGACTCAGTGGCCGTTGCTATTAATGTTATCAGCAACGGCTCCGGGTCTGTGGCAAAACCGTTGCTGATAATGTTTTTAGCGACGGCCCGAGCGACCGTTGCTGATAATGTTTTTAGCGACGGCCCGAGCGGCCGTTGCTGATAATGTTTTGAGCGACGGCCCGAGCGACCGTTGCTGATCCGTTGCTAAGTCATCAGCAACGCGACTTTCTGTCACGGCTCTATTGCAACGGCGCGGCCGTTGCTGATGACCATTTTTCTAGTAGTGCGGGGGCCCTAGGTCTTTTTACAAGCTCAAATACAAGGAAATAAACAATAAAATACAATAATAAATGGAGTAATAAATCAAATAATAAATTACTTAGCTCCATAATAAGATTCCTAGCTTCCTCTTGATGCCTTTGATGATGAAGCAATGAAATAAAGGCTTAATCAATGAGATGAAAGGTTCAAGCTAGGGTTTTCACAAGATTAACTCAATAAGGGCTTAGAATTGATCAAAGGATGACTCAAGGAAGTTAGGAGTGATCAAAAAGTCTAAAGGAAGGCTCTCATGGCTTCCTATTTATAAGCCATGAAGAGAAGGCATGAAACAGGCGGCTCAACAGGAGGAAAACTAGTTGTTTTCGTCGTCCGATCGATGGTCGGTCGATCGTTGGTCGACCGAAAGCAAACTACCGCTTTGTTCGGTCGACCGGAGGGTCGACCGACTATATCGCGCTTCAGCTTCTCTGTTATTCGGTCGATCGACCGGTCGATCGAACCTAGGCTGAACTTGATTTTTTCAGCCTTCTTCTTGCGCACTTCGTTTTCGGGTTCCGGCCTTCAATGTGCGTCAACTTGGAGAGCTTTTCATGTGTTCTTTAGACTCGTCCAAGACATCTTTGGTGCACACGTCGAACTTCGAGAGATTTCCACGACGAATCTGAACGCATCAATCAATGTTCTTACGATTTTTTGATTTCTCTGATATTTTTGATCAATGACATCGAGCACTAACCGATATGGAACCTGAAAATATTTCTCAATGAAACATTAGTTCCATGTTTGTTATCATCAAAACCGAGATTAGGACCAAGGTAGAAAACCTTAGGCCAACAGAGTGCTCTTGGTAAGAAGACAGAGACTTCCGGGTATAGAAGTGCCTTAGGTTGAGAGCGAGACTCTTCAGGTCAAAGTCCCCGTTGTAAGGAAAATAAGATTAATCTAGTAAAATTTAGTTTGAAAATCTTAAGCGGGGTGCTTAGGTAGTGGGGTAGGCATTGGGGCCGAACCACTATAAATACTTGTGTTTGCGTTGCTTCTACTTGTGTTTACTTCATTATCGTATTTACTTTGCTTTCGCTTGCTACTCAACTTGTAATTTGCCTAAGTAACCAAAGAAATGATTAAAATCGAATTTAGGCAAAAATGACCATTTCACCAACAATTAGTACTACAACAAGACCATGATAGACAACCTCACACGTTATTTTGTTATCTCCTAAATTATATTTTTACTACGAGAGTTATTATACACGAGGGCGGAGCTAAAGTGTTTGTAGCCATTTTAATTTTTCTCTGTTATGTATAGAAAAAAAAATGATATGTTCATTTTAATTTTGCTTTACTGAATTGGATAAGATATGATAGGATAACAAATGAAAGGTAGAATTGAATATTTAAATCCAATATTTATTGGATATAATATCAATTATAATCTCTCTTTTTTTATTCATGCATTAAACAAATAATGGATAAAAATTTATATCTTATTCTATCCCCATCTATCCTATGAAGTAAATAAATCCTAATAGCGCGTTTATTTCATGGGCTCTAATGAGATAAAAATATCCTTCGAGATTGGAAATTAAAAACCCTGAAATTTTTCTTCTCCCGTCGGCTTATGCCTCACTCTCTCCCTCCCAAGTACTCCCGATTTCTTCCGCATGAACATAAGTTTCTCCTCATCCGAGTGACAACGGTTGCAGTGGGTCTCCTTTCTCTTTCCCTTCTTTTCCTCCTCCTCCTTCTCATTTTTTTCCCCTCTATCTGCTAACAAATGTTGCTCTTATTTCTCCTTCTTCCTCTTCCTCTTCCTCTTCCTCCTCCTCCTCCTTCTTCTTCTTCTTCTTCTTCGCGTTCTTCTTCTTCTTCGCGTGAAGGTGTTGTTGTTATGTGCATTGGTCTTGTGTAATTAAATTTTCTTGTTTTCATTAACAATGTTAGTCTTTTTCTTGTTTCAATTTATAATGCAGGGAATAGTGCTGGCAGAAAGACTGCAACGGCTTATTCTCTCAATACTTGACTTGCATACATTACTTGCAATCAATGAAGTGAAATCATATGCGCGTATAATTATATATTCATATGGTTTTCTTTGAAAGTTAGTTAATTGCCAAATCTTCTTTAGTTCATATCACCGCAAAGTGCAAACATGAATTAATCATGTTCAGTCCATTCATTATGTTCACTTGTTCTACATCATAAATTGGAAATTGTAAGTTTAACTAAGGCAACATTCATAGATTCTGCTAGCTATTATTCGGAGTTGTGCATCAGTGTTGATGTTGTTGGGGAACATAGAAAAATGAAACAGGGGAATTTTTCAAACACGGAGTTCTAAAGACTCATTAGAATCCTCCTAAGAGGTACTTTTACTGGGAACTTAACATTGACGAAAAGAAGGATTAATCAACTTTGAGAAGTTCATCTACATTGTGCTACTTTTGTCTCAATTACAAGTTCTTGTTATTTTAATTTTACCTTGGCGGCTTGATATATTATTTTCTTCATTTTATTCTTTAGAAACGGTTTGAATCTCTCTATCCTTAATTAAATAAGTTGTCACCCACTTGCTTACAAAAGAGAATCAATGTTCTTATTGTTGGAATTTGGTAATGCCAGTGAAGAACTTCTGTCTTGTTATAGAAACACTTGTCAGATAAGAACATGTGTGTACATATTGTTCTTTGCTACCTATAGTTATTATTTTCAAGAGATATAGGATGATGGGCATATATTTGTCTGTTTTCCACATTTGTGAGTTAGAGACAGAAACTAATTAAGCATTGTGCAATTATCTATTATGCTCAATACACTACAACACATCGTTGGAATTTTGACGGCAAATTATAAAGAAATTTTGACGTCGAAGGAAGTAAATATTTGCATACTGACGGCAGTAAATTCGTCGAAAACGAGTGTCGAATAACCTCCGCTTAATTTTAAATATTGACGTCTATGCAGCCGTCAATATTTAAAATTCGACGTCTATTACCGTCAAAAAAGAAGCGTCAATATTTAAATTTCGACGCCGCGTACGGTCGAAACGAGACGTCAATATTCAAAATTTCAACGCCAACATATTGACACCTTTGACGTCAATATGAGACGTCAATATGCTAAGCATATTGACGCCTCCTCAGGCGTCAATATGTCATTTATTTATTTTTTTAATAATATTTCGCGTTGTCCCCCGTCAACGCGTCAACTTCATCAGCACCTCCTCAGGCGTCAATTTCGCCCGCGTCAGCTTCATCAGCACCCCCGTCAACGCTGCCCGCTCTGCCGCCGCCGCCGCCCGTGCAGGCGTCTCCATCGACTTGGTCGAGCTCCCCTTCCCCTGCGCCGCCGTAGGACTCCCTGACGGGTGCGAGAACCTCGACCTCCTCCCGTCTTTGGAATCGCACCATATTGAACTCTTCTTCTCCGCCGTCGTCCTCCTCCGCGACCCCCTCAAGCAATACCTCCTCGCCTAGCCGCCGTCCCCGGCTTGCATGATCGCCGACGCCTGCAACCCTTGGACCAGGTTCGTCGCCGGGGAGCTCCGGATGCCGCGGCTCCTCTTCTATCGCCGACGCCTGCTTGTACACCCTGTGCGCGCGCATGATCAAACATCACGTAATCTGGGATCGTTACAAGGACGACCCATTCGAGCCCTTCGTCGGCGGCGAGAGGTAACGGAGTGAGCATCGTCGGCGGCGAAGAGCTCTTCGTTGGCTCGACGAGAAGCCAGCGAGATCTGTCATCTACCTCAGCGGAAGCGTCGTTGCAAGAGGTGGAGATCGAAGTGGCTGTCGGCCGAAGGGCTCGCGGGCGCACTAACCCGCGCGGGCTTCGAAGAGAGAACTACAGGGATCGAGGGGGATCGTCGTCAAAAAGAAATCGGAGGCGGGAAAAATCCCGCCTCGATTTCCCGCTCGGCAAAGCCCCTCGGCGAGCGCACCGAGGGGCGCTTCTTGCGCATCCACTAACCCGCGCAGGTTAGTGTGCCTGCGAGCCCGCGCGGGTGGAAATTGACGCGGGCTCGCACACCCACGAGCTCGCGTCATATTTCGACGCCATGTTGGGCGTCGAAATATTTCGACGCCGGACGATCTGGCGTCGAAACATTTCGACGCCGGGCAGTCAGGCGTCGAAATACTATGTTTCGACGCCAAGCAGTCCGGCGTCGAAATACGAAATATTTCGACGTCGGACTGCCTAGCGTCGAAATGTAGAAATATTTCGACGTTGGACCGTCGACGTCGAAAATATGGCGTCGAAATATTTCGACGTCGGACGGTTTGGCGTCGAAACATTTCGACGTCTGCTGTCAGCCGTCAAAAAAATTTTCGACGCCTACAACAGACGTCAAAAATTTTAATATTATAATTTTTTTGATAAAAATTATTTCGACGTCGTTAGGCGACGTCGAAATTTATACGTCGATATATTAAAATTTTCTTGTAGTGATACAGTCTATTGTTAGCTTTTTGAATGAACAACATAATGGCCACAAAATCACCAAATTAGTTAGTTATAGGATGATAAAAATTTGTATGAGATACGTTTTAGTAATTGTATGATCTTTTAAATAATTAAGTCAGAGTTAAGTAGAATTTGGATTGGATGCCCAAACTTGTTCCTATACTAAATGGAGGGGATAATTTTTCAAATAGAAAGTAGTTCATACTTTATGTACATTATGTTTTTTTGGCATTATCCTAGATCAAAAGATTTTTTGGCTATTTATATTTTCCTTTATACTATTACTATTACATTGGGTGTTATGTCCTTATAATGGAACTAGTCGAGAACCCGCGCGCTGCGCAATTATATATGTATATATAATTTAAATAAAATTCAAAAATTATGATAAATAAAATTATCAAAATTAGTTTAAGTTAAATTATAATTTTAAACAATAATATTTATTCCCAGATAATTAAAAGTAATAATATTATATATATATATATTAGTAAATATTAATTTAATTTAATTTATATAATTATCAAAGTAAAAAAAGTAGATATCTCATGTTAAATATGATTTTTGTTTATTGCTTAAAATTCATGAAATACAATAGTATATACATAAATATTTTAAAAAATTATAAATTATAACTCAATGTAATTTATTTTTATACTTAAATGTCATAATTCTAATATTAATAGTTGAATTATTTTTTACTCAAATCTTTTCAACTAAGCTATTCATTTTTAATTGTATAAAATAATATACTATTAAATTATTCATTTACTCATTAATTGTGATTTTATTATAATATTTTTATTGATATTTTTGTTTACATGCTATTAAAAACGAATAAATTGCAAAATTAAAATCTATGACCAAATATGTAATTAAAATAATAATAACATTTTTAGGGTATATAAAACAAAGATCCAATTATATAATAAATAAACAACTATAAAAATTTAAAATGTAATTTTCTAAAAATTTAATTGTAATTTTTTTTTAATTACTAAATTAAGGAATTATTCTTCATCTAATATATTTAAAACATATATCGCATGTTAATATTATTTTATCACAATTAAAAAATAAATAAATTCCAAATTGTATAAGTATATATGATATTTATTATTATTCTTAATTATATGGGTATAAAAATTATTATTTAAAAATATATTTTAATTTAAACTAATTTTGATATTTTTTATTATTTTTAATTTTTTTATAAAAAATAGAAATTTTACGAATAAACATTAAATAACACAAAAATAAAGTAACTTCTACCAATTAAAATTGTATAAGCATAAACAATTCATTTAAAAATAAAAAAATTAAATTATATATTTTTTCTTCATAAGTAAACACAAACCTATAAAAAATAATTTTATACATAAAAAAAAAATATTGTGAAGAATTACTTAGTAAATCTATAATTATTACCATAAAAAAATTATATGGTAAAAAGAATTAATATAAAAATATATAAAAAATAGAGTAAAAATTATAATTACAAATAAGAAAAATGTTAATAAAATATAAATATTACATCAACATAAATATTTTGCTTCTTATATAATCATATATATTTATCTATAGAGTAAATTTTTAATCAAAAAATCCTCATATTAACGATATAAGTTATAATTTTTAAATAAAAAGTCAAAGCAATTATAATAAATCTATATAGATTTCAATAACCAAATTATATATAAAAAGAAAAAATATAAAAATAGTAATTTTTATGTATAAAAATAAAATAAAACATAGATATAGTATAACAAACTGAAACAGATTAAAAACAAAAAAATTTAAGTGGTTTTAAATTTATATATATATATGATTTTGAAATACTATTAAAAACAAAGTCAATGAATGATATTTTAAAAATGCAAAAACTAACATAAAAACATTCAATACAATAAAAATATTTTTTTATTAATTATTAACAAAATAATAACAAATTCAAAATTAAAAACATCAAAAATATGTCGGTATAGAAAAACACTAAAAGAAATTGCACGAGGAACAATTATAATAATCTACATAGATCTCAATAACCAAAATATGTATAGATAACCAAAATATGTATATAAAAGAAAACTTACTAAATTGTAATATTTTTAAGAATAAAAATATAATATATATAATGTATAAATTGAAATAAATTAGAAAATAATTTTTTTTAATTATTTTATACCTACATAAATTTATTTGATTTTGAAATACTATCAAACAATTTCAAAAACTCAAAAAATAATATGAAAAATAATTCAATATATTAAAAAAATATTTTTATTGTTTATTCAAAATGGTAAAAAAATTCAAAATTAAAACATCACAAATAAATTGATATAGACAAAGAGATTATATATATATATATATATATAGAGAGAGAGAGAGAGATGCGAAAAAGAGAAATAATATAAAATTAAAAAAATCTGAATTTACCGTATCAACGAAGTTGGGTGTTATATTTCATCTTTATGTACTCTCTAAACCATGATATAATTCTACAATGTTACTCTCTCCCGTCTTTGTTATATGACGTAAAAGTTTTCATTCAGCGAATAAATAAAGAATACGTTTATTTTTTTTGCTGCTTTTAACAACATATCAGTCCGACGATGAATGTACTTGCCTACTGATGTTGTTATGTGTGAGATCGTGTTACAAATATTAATGTTTTGCAGAGTAATATATATGTAGAGATGCACGTTATCAAAAATTAATTAATGGGAATTGGCATAATCTGAAATATAGATTTCCACATCATTTAATCCGCATAACGTCTGACGTCATGCTCGCCCTTATCACGATGCTAGCTCCTACGCGCCGCGTGCTTCGTACCCAGGAAGCTTTGGTGGACATCACCCACTCGAACAACGACGTCTTGAATTTGAGGAATTGAAGCTTATGTCAATGCGATGCGCGAGATGTAGATGCCGACGTTGCTGAACATGATGTCGAGTTTCCTGTGGAGGATGACGGCGGCATTGATGACACACTCAACATGGGACTCGTTCGTGACGTCACAGTGGACGTAGAAGACAATGGCGGGGCTGATTGAGGAGCATAGGGCCGGAGTGGCCCTTGTCATCCTGGATGTTGGCGACGATGACTCGGGCGCCAAGGCGGAAGAAGAGTTTTGTCGTGCTCTGGTCGATGCCGCTTGCACCGTGGATGATGAGCTAAAAAGCTTGTTTGAAATAATGCCATAGATATATATGAGATATATGAGAGATATATGAGAGGGAACAATAATATTGAATAAAAAATTAATGTTAATTAAGATTAACATTAATTGATCAAATAAATATCATCCAATTAATTTTTGAAATTGTTGGAATACAAAGCAATTTGTTAAAAAAATAATAATTATATGAAACAATTATGAACATTATTTTTTTTCAAAATTTTTAAAAATTGTAATGCCATATGCATAAGACACTCTCTCCCCATACAAAATAAAAATAAGAAAAATAAGAAAAATAAAAATCTATATAAAAATATATGATTTGTGAGTATAGGAGGTGTAAAGTTTAATGATTTAAAGGTGATCTCAAAGTCAATCTTAATTAAGAATGAAATCATATAAATTTAAGAATTTGGAAAATATTAATTTTAATAAATAACAAATCTGGATATATATATATATACTTCACAAAATATTACTCATAAAAATGACCAAAATGATCAGTTACATAAATTCTATCTAGTGATATGGGAAAGGTTGCAACCCAAATCCTAGATGAGCTAGTAGATACAATATACTCAGCTACCCAATGGGCAACTCTATTACAACACTTGTATGGGGGACAAATATTTACATTTTGAAAAGAATTACAAATGAATCTAATTCTCTAGATGGAATTGAGCAGCCACCAAGGAGGGCTGGAATTGCCATTGATGTATTGAGATAACTTAAGAGAGTCCATCTGCAGGTCTATATAAGCTAAACCAAGGTCTTTAAGGGCCTGTTTGGTTAGCGAAACCAAGTCTGTTTTCATGATTTCAGTTTCACTGAAACCAAAACTGTTTACGAAAACGTGTTTGGTTTATTGTTTTCGTGAAACTGAATCGAAACCAGAATAAAAACGAAATCAGTTTTCTTAATAAAAATGAAAACAACAGAATGTTGTTTTCTGTGGTTTCGAGACTGTCGGTTTCGTTATCAAAATGCTGTGACAACTTTGTAATTATAAATATTTTTTTATAAAATTAATTAATTTAAAAATAAATCAAACTATATCGAATTTTTAAAAATAAAAATAAAAATCATCATTTTTAACTCAAACTTTTATCTTAAATTTATAAAATAATTAAACCAATTTATATCTAATTGACTCAAACCCAAATTTTAAATAACTCAATTTTCTTAAAGTTGGTCTATTTATAATTTAATCAAACCTAATTTTAGATCATTGGACTTATTTTTTTTTTGAAATTTTATAATAACTATTAATTAATTTTTATATCTAATTGAACAAAAAAATCTTAAATTATCAATAACTTAATTAATTAAATCATTTAAATATTTTGTAACCATATTAACAAATATTTAATTTTGTAAACTAACTAAACATTTAATTACTACTAAAAATGTTCAAGGAAAATTAATATTATTTTTTATAATCAAATAAATATTTACTGGTTTCAACTAACTAAAACTGATGTTGTTTTTATTAACCAAACACGTTTTCAGAAAACTGAAAACTAGAAACCAAAACCAAGTTTTCGAAACCAAGTTTTCAGTTTCACTGAAACCAAACCAGAAAATAATTTTCGCTAACCAAACAGTACCTAAGGGTTTGGAGACCTTTTTTGATAGCTACAACTGTACAAGAGGTAGGAGAGCTTCCTGGTAAGTATATGACTTCCGCATGCAAGCATTTACCATTATTGTCTCTGATTGCAAGGCCACTACCCAAAGTTGAATTTTTGGTGTAGGAAACAATATTGAGTTTGATCCCATTTTGAGCAGGTGGGATTCAATTATTAGGAATTGTTAACCTTCAGACTTTTGAGGATATGTTATGTATGTTTCCAAAAAGGTCAAGATACGGTTCACGAGAGTAATAGTGGACTGTTGTCGATTCGAATGCAAGCACTCATTTCTAGCATGCCAGGTGAATCATAAAATTACTGCAATTTGAGAGGCCCGCTTATGCAATGTATGATTAGAATGCAATCATGCACCAATATGCCAATCAGTTCTACTAAAAAAACTAGAAAAACTAAGATTTAATTTAGAAGCAAGAAGGTTCCAAAGATTAGATGCAAAATTGCAATTTAGAAAAAGATGTTGGATGGTTTCAGGCTCATTGTTGCAAAAAGTATATAAGGGTGAATGAGAAATGCCTATGTTACGACGCTTAGCTTTAGTAGGTAATTTATTGTGAAAAAAATTTCAAAGGAAGAGTTTAATCTTAGGAGGAATATGCAATGCCCACATAGATGACCACACAGTGTTGGCAGTAGCATTTAAAGTTTCACGACTTCTTAGAAACGAGTACGCTGCACTAGCTAGAGGTAACAAGCCCTTTACCCTCACTAACCCATACCCATGAGTCATCACTAGGTGAAGGAGGCAAATCAATTCTAATAATAGAATCCCACATAATCTGCCCAAAACAAGTTAAACCAAAATTTGCATTCCACATCTGATCTTGGATTAAATCAGAAACAAACATATGAGAATTAACCAAGTCAACATTTATATAAGTTGGCTTAATAGCTAAATGTAAACCAAAAATCCAAGTATCATACATTACAGAAGTGCAAGAACCAGATTTAATATGCTTTTTGAAATTTAAATATAATTCATTGAAAGCTTTAATAAAGAGGCGCCAAGGCCAAGAGCAGTTTCTAGGAGGAGAATTGTTGAGAGGGGTGATATGAGGGAAGGAGAATTATTGAGGTAGTCAATGATTCTTTTACCGTGTAAGGAAATGCTCTTGAGATAAAGATCATGAACTCTATGGGTGAGCAGGATTCCTCGATTCACCAAAACCGAATCGAAACTGATTTAATCGAACCGAATTGACTGAATCAATTTCGGTTCGGTTAATTTACAAAATTAATCGAATTCCAAATTAAGTATATTTGTTACTATATATATATTGTATAATATTATTTGTTATACTAGTTAAGTTTAACTATTTTTATGCAGAGTGCCAGGGTTCGAATCTCTGCAAGGCTATATTTGTTGTTTTAATTTGAAGTTATAAATATAGTTATGTTAGTAAGAAGTAATCTGTATCTTGAGCTCCCTACCGACTTGATGGGTGTCGAATCCACCAAAAATAATTACCTACTTCTTGTGATTTTGTAGTCGTGACAAGTAGGGTTAAATCCACAGAGGCTGGTTTGTTTCAAAATTTTTCAAAACCAGAAATCAACATGAAGGAATTAAAAGGGGGGTTTTGATTAGATGCAAACTGAAATAAAAACAGTAATTAAAAATAGTGATTAAAATTAAGGAGAAATCAATGAGAGATAAGTATAGCTAAAGGTACGTTCTCGATTTCGGTTTGTAGGATTGATCATAGACGCTAAGAATGAGTTTCTTTATTTCTAACGATTTAATAGACTTTTGTGAATTGAACAATAATCTCACAAGTCATATTAATTCAAGTATTCTATTAGTTCGGGTTGAACATCAATCTCGACTAATTTGTCTCTAAATCCGGCATGGAACAACCATACCGGTAGACTAGCTATTGTCCTAATAATCTGGTAATAGACCGATAATTAAAAAGAAACAATAGAATAATTTCTGCAGGAAATAAATGAAATGCTAGAAAACAAAGATATTAAACACAGAAGAATCTCACAATCCGTAGAACCGAAACGTCGAGTCGTTCTTTAGCTAGAAAGAAGTGGATCAGCCACACATCGCAAACTCACACAATTTCATTCTTCAAAATAAACTACTGCTGAAAACTTTAAAGAACAAAACACAAAAGGCGGCTAAAGCTAAGAAAATGCTAGCCCTGTTCATTACAATTATTCTCCTCTTATAGGAGAATTCCAAACCTAACTAGAATGGTAAATAAAAATCAAATTAATCTTACATGACAATAAACTAATAACCAGATATCTTGCTTTAATGTTTTAGACACAAAAGGATTATCCAAATTCGAATGAAAACTTGGAAACAAAATTTCAGCCTTTAACATGATAAATTCTAAATCTGTCACATGCATCTTTACTAAGGCGTGGGCACATCCAAGACAGTGTGACCAGGTCCAGTTGTCTTTCCAATTTTTAGCTTCCAAAAAACATGTAAGGGAATTCTTTTTTATTTCTTTCCATCATTTGTTGTCTAAAAATTAAACAAAATAATAAACACATTTTAGGAAGCACTTAATTCGAATTTAGCATGAAAATAAGCAACAAAAGATGAAAAATAAACATGTCATCATGACTCTTAGAGTGCAGCTTCTCCGTTGTGCAACGATTGGTTTTCTACTCCGGTTCTCATTCGATTATGTTGTCTCGATGGAAGGTTCTCCTGCATGCCTTGTTGGCAAATTATGGACCGAAAAAAACCAATCTCTCTCCACCATGCATTCTGTCTTATCCACTATATGGAATCAACCCCACAATTTTCGTTGTGAAGATATTGCACCGAAGATCTACAAATTCTACTTTGGAAAGGAAATCCAAACAAAGAAGATTATGCGTAACCAACCATGGCTTTATAAAAATAAAATGCTGGTTCTCCGGAGATGGGAAAGAGGCAAAGACATCTCCGAATACGAATTTAACAAGGTCCCTCTATGGATCCAAATTTGGAGCGTCCCAAGAGAACTTCGGCACTCCCAAACTGGAATCCAAATCCTAAGCACTCTGGGCAAATCGGAAAACGTCGGCCTATATTTCGTCCGACATCTGCAAGGTTTCATTATCAAAGGGAAGGTAACCCTTGACATCACCCATCCTCTCCGACGAGGCATGCATCTAAACTCTCCCACACATGGCCAACTATGGGTCGATTTTAGATATGAAAAGCTTCCTTCCTTCTGCTATTTCTGTGGTCTCATAGGCCATCTAGACAAATTTTGTGACTTCCTAATTGAGGAGGAAGCAGATGAACAGTCATCATATCTTAAATACGGGCCTTGGCTACATGCAAACCAAACTGGCACAGCACTACTAAGCACCGGACAAACCCTCCGACAGCAGGAAACGAGTACGCTGCACTAGAGGTGACAAGCCCTTTACCCTCACTAACCCATACCCATGAGTCATCACTAGCTGAAGGAGGCAAATCAATTCTAATAATAGGATCCCACAGAATCTTCCCAAAACAAGTTAAACCGAAATTTGCATTCCACGTCTAATCCTGGATTAAATCAGAAACAAGCATCTGAGAATTAACCAAGTCAATATTTATATAAGTTGGCTTAATAGCTAAAGGTAAATCAAAAATCCAAGTATCATACATTACAGAAGTGCAAGAACAAGATTTAATATGCTTTTTGAAATTTAAATATAATTCATTGAAAGCTTTGATAAAGATGCGCCAACCCCAAGAGCAATTTCTAGGACAAGAATTGTTGAGGGGGGTGATACGAGGGTACTTAGTTTGGACTAATTTTACCCAAATGGAAGAAGAATTATTGAGGTAGTCAATGATTCTTTTACCGTGTAAGGAAATGCTCTTGAGATAAAGATCCTGAACTCTAGGGCAGGATTCCCCGATTCACCAAAACAAAATCGAAATCAATTTAACCGAACCGAATTGGCCGAATCAATTTCGATTCGATTTTCGGTTCGGTTCGGTAATTTAATCGATGGTTCGATTAATTTACCGAATTATAATTAACTGAATTCCAAATTAAGTATATATATATATATTGTATAGTATTATTTGTTACACTGGTTAAGTTAATTTTTTTTTATACAGAGTGCCATGGTTCGAATCTCTGCAAGGCTATATTTGTTGTTTTAATTTGAAGTTATAAGTGTAATTAACTAAATATATCCTAAACTATGCATTTTATCTCATTTGTGACAAATTCTAAAATATTATCAAATTGTATCCTGAACTTTAATATTGTCTCAATTACATCCTCCTGTCAACTCTCCGTCAGCAGCACCGTTAATGCGATGATGTGGCGCTCTGATGTGGATTAAAATAATATTTTTTATTTAAAAAATTATATCAATTTATATTAAATAATATAAAATATTATTTTATATTTTATATTAAAAAATCACTCCATGTTCACCCTCGACATGGCTCGGAGTGATTCTTTAATATAAAATAAAAATATTATTTTATATTATTTAATATAAATTAAAGTAATTTTTATTTTTATTTTAAATAAAAAATATTATTTTAATCCACATCAGAGCGCCACGTCATTGCCTTAACGGTACTGCTGACGATGAGTTGACGGGAGGATGTAATTGAGACAAATATCAAAGTTCGGAATACAATTTGGTAATATTTTAAAATTGGTCACAAATAAGACAAAGTGTATAGTTCATGATATATTTAGGTAATTACCCAAGTTATAAATATAGTTATGTTAGTAAGAACTAAGAAGTAATCTCAAATAAAATTCGATCGAGTTAAGACAGATAGAGTTATTGATTAAGCAATCTATCTCTTGAGCTCCCTGGTGACTCTTAGAGTGCAGCTTCTCCGTCGTGCGACGATCGATTTTCTACTCCGGTTCTCATTCGATTCTGTTGTCCCGATAGAAGGTTCTCATGCATGCCTTGTTGGAAAATTATGGACAGAGAAAAACCAATCTCTCTCCACCATGTAGTCTGTCTTATCCACTATATGGAATCAACCCCACAGTTTTCGTTGTGAATAGATTGCACCGAAGATCTACAAATTCTACTCTGGAAAGGAAATCCAAACAAAGAAGATTCTACCTAACCAACCATGGCTTTATAAAAATCAAATGTTGGTTCTCCTGAGATGGGAAAGAGGCAAAGACATCTCTGAATACAAATTTAACAAGGTACCTCTATGGATCCAAATTTGGAGCGTCCCAGGAGAACTTCGGCACTCCCAAACTGGAATCCAAGTCCTAAGCACTCTAGCCAAATCAGAAAACGTCGGCCTATATTCCGTCCGACACCAGCAAGGTTTCATCATCAAAGGGAAGGTAACCCTCGACATCACCCATCCTCTCCGACGAGGCATGCATCTAAACTCTCCCGCACATGGCCAACTATGGGTCGATTTTAGATATGAAAAAGCTTCCCTCCTTTTGCTATTTTTGTGGTCTCATAGGCCATCTAGACAAATCTTGCTACTTCCTGATTGAGGAGGAAGGAGATGAACAATCACCAGATCTTAAATACAGGCCTTGGCTACGTGCAAACCAAACTGGCACAGCACTACTAAGCACCGGACAAACCCTCTAACAACAAGTTATGTATACTACTACACAACTTAATCAACATACTGTTGATGTCTCCTTGCACCTATCATCCCTTTCGATGACCAACCAAAAAGGAAATCAGGAAGTCAACCCTTCAAAGGCCACTATACAAAAGGAGATTACATCCAAATCTGGTGAAGCTCTCATGAATGCAAGGACTAATACATAAAATACTATCAGTCCTTCCCAAGATCCAAATGGAAAAAATGTATCCAAAAGCATTGATAAAATCCTAAGGAAAAGACCAGCTACAACTCATATTGAAGAACTCAATCTCACAAGGAAAAGAGCTCGACAAAATGAAGCTGAAGGTATGGATGGAGTGGTGGAGGCGGCCAGCCCAAATTGGCCCCCAACCCTCCAATGAATACAATTATTTGGAATTGTCAAGGGTTGGGGAACCCCTTAACAATTCGTCACCTCAAGAATATCTGTTCTTCTCATTCCCCGGACTGTATTTTCCTGTCAAAAATTAAGCAAGATGGTAACATGTTTAAAAATCTCTTGTACAAATGTGGATTCGATGATTTCCTCATCATGCCTTCTTAGGGAACTACCGGTGGCCTTATATTGGCTTGGAAACAACATCTTAGCATTAGTATCATCTCCTCAAGCTCATTTTATATACAAGCTCAGATTTCGAACTCCGACAATCTCCCCTCATGGCAGTTCATTGGCCTTCACCTTCACTTCACTATGATTTATCAAACCGTCGTAGCCAGTTTCAGAACCTCTCCATCATTATTCAGAACAGCTCATGCCCTATATTACTAGGTGGAGATTTTAATGCTATTCTAAGGCTTGAAGAAAAGCATGGTGGAGTTGTTTTCTCCTATCATATGATAGAAGACTTACACCATTTCATCACTTTGGGGAACCTGATCTAGTTCCCCACCTTGGCACTCCCTATACCTGGTCGAACAAGAGATCCCATCCGAACCACATTGAAAAAGTCCTGGATCGATTTCTTACAACAACAAATTGGCATGACTCATGGAGAAACTAGCATTCCACTCATCTAGAGGTCATTTGAAGCAACCACCGGCCTCTCCTCCTGAGACCATTGGTCTATAATAAATCCAAACCTGGCTTCAAATATGACAAACGTTGGTTAACCATCCTCAAATAGACTCACTCTCTGATAAAGCATGGAATGGAAGTCACACTGGCCCTCCTCAGTTTCGCATCCACTGCAAACTAAAAGCTACAAGATCAGCCATACTCACTTGGCTCAAGAGCAATAGATTCAACTCCAAGACTCGAGTTGATAACCTTCAAAAGCAGCTCCTCTCCCTCGCAAGCCAACATGGTGAATATGTTGTTAACCAGCGAAGAGAAGTGGAAGATCAACTTCACAAAGCCATCCAAGATGATGAAATCTATTGGCGACAAAAATCTCGAGTCAAATGGCTACAAGAAGGAGACAGGAAAATACATCTTTTTTCCACGCCAGTACTCACATTAGGAGGTTCAATAATACTATCCATTGTCTCAAGAGTAGCAATGGAGAATGGCATGAAGGCCCCTCGGTAGTAGCTGATATAACGCATGAATATTTTCAATCCATCTTTTTTTCCACAAACCATGTTACTAATGACGTAGATTTTTTATCCTCCTGTCACAAGGTTACTCGCAGGATTAACAACTGGCTCCTCAGGCTGGTTACCTATGCTGAAACCAAACAAGCAGTGTACTCACTCAACCCCGACAGCGCCCCTGGCCCTGATGGTTTTACCGGACACTTCTTCCACCATCATTGGCATAAGATAGGTTCTGAAATCACTGAGGCGGTTGCATCTTTCTTCAGGAGTAGAAAGCTGTTAAAAAGCATGAACCACACCTACATAGCACTCATACCGAAGACTAAGGTCATCCAAGACATGACTCAACTTCGCCCCATTAGTCTTAGCAACTTCATTTACAAAAAAATTTCAAAGATCATTGTCCAAAGACCGCAACCAATCATGGATATTCTCATCTCAGATAACCAGTGTGCTTTCATCAAAAATAGATTGATCTCGGACAATATCCTTCTAGCTCATGAACTCACACACTACCTCAAGACTAAGCATAAAACGAAAACACATGAAATGGCTCTAAAGCTTGATATGAGCAAAGCTTTTGACAGATTGGAATGACCTTTCCTCACTGCTACTCTCTCAGTTATGGGCTTTCATCAACACTTCATCGAGCTGATACAACAATGCACTCAAACAGTTTCATACTCAGTGCTCGTTGGAGGACAACCATATGGTTATTTCAAACCCACTCGGGGCATCCGCCAAGGTGATCCATTATCCTTGTTTCTTTTTATTCTTGCTATGGAAGGTTTCAATCAACTCCTCTATAATGCTGAAATAAACGACACCATTTGCGAAGTTCAAATAAGCAGGCATAGTCCAAAAATAACCTCTATATTCTTTACCGATGATGTCCTACTTTTCTGCAAAGTAGAAGCTCAGCACACAACTAATATCCAACACCTTCTCTCTCGCTTTGAAGCTCTCAATGGACAACAAATCAACCAAAGTAAGTCAGCCATTCTTTTTCCGAAACACTGTCCTCCTGATCTGAAGCATATGCTTAGCTTACAACTTGCCATCACTAATACTAGTTTTGATGACAAGTATCTTGGTCTGCCAGTAATTATTAACAGATCCAATTCAGAAAGGTACCTTTGAGTACATTATTGCTCGGATAAATGCTAAGATCCACAGCTGGTCCTCCAAACACCTCTCCAGGGCTAGCAAATCAATCATCGTAAAACCAATCCTTAATGCTATACCTGCGTACTCCATGTCCTGCTTTTATATATCTGATGCTATATGTGATCATGTCAGCAAGCTATGTTCAGATTTCTGGTGGTCGGCAAGGCCGGGGAAAAGAGGCATTCACTGGCTCAAATGGAAGCAACTATGTCAAAGCTTTTCTTCTGGTGGCCTTGGCTTCTGTGATTGTCGAGCTCAAAATCTCTCCCTCCTTGCGAACCAAGCCTGGCGAATTCTGACTAGACCTTCTTCTCTACTCATCGCACCCTCAAAGGGAAATACTTCCCATATGGCTCAATCATGGAAGTAGAAGTAAGCTCCAACTCCTCCTAGGGCTGGAAAAGTATTGTCCGAGGTCGAGACCTATTCTCCACAGAATTTCATTGGCGAATCGAAGCTAACATGACAAGCAACATATATGGTACCCCTTGGCTTCCTTGTGATCCTTACTTAGGTATATGTGGCCCTCCACTTGATCCTTCCCGTCCCTTGCTCATATCTGAATTCTTTGACAAGGAAACTTATATGTGGAATACCAAGCTAGTTTGCTCCACATTTCAAACTCAAGTGGCAAACGACATTCCATTCCTAGAGCTTCTCCCTGGAGAAGACAAACTATACTGGCACTACTCGCCTAAAGGAGTATACACAACAGCCTCTGGCTATCATTTGGCTTGTGCTCAAGCGCAGCCCGACTCAATCGGCTCGTCTGCTCTTTCACCTCGTCTATGGAACAGTATTTGGAAGCTAAAGATTCCACCGAAGGCCAAGCTCTTCATCTGGCGACTCATGCATGACTCCTTGCCTACAAAAATGGCTCTTATCCGTCGCCATGTTCCTATACCTAATGACGTCTGCTCCATATGCAAACATAGCCCTAAGGATGCAGTGCATTTATTCCTCAACTGTCTACATGCAGATAACGTTTGGAGGATCTCATCACTTCATGTTCCCTCACGTCTCTCAGCAACCTCAGTTTCTTCTTGGTGGATGGTTGCGCAGGCAAAGCTCCAGTCTTCTTCGCGTGGTATCGCTCGATGCAGTGTACTGCTCTAGAGCATCTGGAACTCAAGGAACAAATGCCACTTTGAAGGTCAACAATCAGACCCGCATACCACTCTCCTCAATGCATCTAGTATGCTCATGACCTGATGCCTTACAACAATATTGTTTTTTTCTTATCGGGTTATTGACCTATGGCTGTAAACCTTTCGTTCAATGAATGATCAAGCTAACCTTTGGCGCAAAAAAAAAAACTCAAATAAAATTCTCTACTAAAGTGGTAATTAAGGTGTTAGTAAAGTTCTTGAGAGGTGCAAGGTTCAAGTCTTGATTGTGTATTTTTTTGATAATTTCGGTTGATTAATCGAACCGAACCAAAATTTTTTGGTTAATTCAGTCGGTTAACCGAAAAATTCGATTCGGGAAATGATTAATAAAAAGTGCTATGTTTTGGTTCGATTAACCGACCGATCGATTCGATTAATTTACCGAACCGACCGATGGTCACCCCTATTGAACTCCAAGACCTCTTTCTTTTTTGGGCAATGTGATAGTGTCCCAAGAGACAAAGGAAAGAGGCTTAGTTTGTTCAGGTTTATTCTGCCAAAGAAAAGTTCTAATAGACTTAGTAATTTTTTCTAAAGTAGTGTTTGAGATCCAAGACACAACAAAGAGAGTGAATGGGGAAAGCATTTAAAACAGAATTGATGAGGACCAATCTTCCAGCTTGGGACAGAAATTTGGATTTCCAATTGGCCAACCTATTGTTGATATTTTGGAAAATGTGGTTAAAAGAAAAAAAAATTGGGGGGGGGGGGGGTCTATTAGTGCCGATGATAGCCCCAAGATATTTAAAAGGATAAGATTCGAGCTTCATGTTAAGAACCCATTTAATATGGTTTATAGTATTAGAAGGAGTTGCCTTAGGGAAGTATATTTCATATTTAGAGGGATTTATAAACTGCCGAGTGAGGTTGTCATAGGTGTCCAAGATAGATTTAAGAGTGTTTAGGCTTTTGGGATTGACTTTAATGGTAATTAATAAGTCATCAGCAAATATCAGATGACTTATTTTAAAGTTATTTTTTATGCTAAGAGGGGTGAGATTCCCCTACTGAACAGCTTTATTGATGAGATTGGATAAAGTTTGGGCAGCAATAATATATAGAAATGGGGAAAGAGGGTCTCCTTGCCTGATCCACTTGTTAGAATTGAAAAGGTTAGAGATCTTGCCATTTATACGACAGGCAAAAGTGGGAGAGGAAACACATGTATTTATCCAGTCAATGAACTTTTAAGGAAAATTACTAAGGGTCGGGATGTGGATGATAGCATGTCTAGAGATGTTGTCAAAAGCTTTGGCTACATCTAATTTCAGAATAATATAGGGGTATTTGCTTTTTGAAGGATAAATAGTATGAACAAGCTCTTGAGCAATGAGAATGTTGTCATGAATATACCTACCCTTGACAAAAGCAGACTGCTCCAGGGAAATGAGAGAGGGGAGGAAAATTTTTAGCCCAACTTACTTAAAATTTTGACAGAAGCTAGGATTACATAAGGCTATGGGTCTAAACTCATTTATCCTAGAGGGGTTTTTAATTTTTGGAATGAAAATGAGTAAAGTTCTGTTCCAATCAGAGGGAAGGGAAGCATAATGACAAAATTCTTGAAGACAATGATAGTAGGAGTCACCAATGGTATCCCAATATTGTTTGTAAAATTCTATGATAAAATCATCATACCCTGGGCTTTTGCCATAGGAAAAGGTTTTAATGGTTTCCCAAATTTCATTTTTGGTGAAAAGAGAAATTAAATAATTGTGAGAGGATTGACTGATCTTATTGAAAGTGGGCTAAGAGGAGTTGTTGTTAGGATTCAAGCTGGAAGACCAGAGCTGAGAGTAGTGGGAAACAAAAGCCTGATTTATGTCATCATCAGATGTTATGGTGATATTATTATTCACATGGATGCATTTGATATGTTTGTGATGTCTACGGTGCTTCACAATTCTATGAAAGTATGTTGTGTTAGCATCACCTTCATGAATCCAACGAGTTTTTGATTTGAACCATCATTTTAAATTAATCTGCCGAAGCAGGGCAAGGGATTTGTGGTGGAGGGATTTAAGGGTAACTTGCTGGTTTTGAGTTAAGTCATGGGAGGCCTCGGAGGTTTCAAGAGAGTTGATGTTAGCACTAGTTTTAAGAAGTAATTCTTCTAAGTTGCCTAAGGTATGCTTGTTCCAATTGTTCAAGGCTCTTCTAGTAAGAGTTAGATTCTTGGAGAAGGTATTAAAAGGAGAGTTGAAGGGGCAGCAATTTTCCCAGTTATTAGTAACAATACCAGCAGTATCATCATATTCAATCCAAAAAGATTGAAATCTAAAAAGGTTAAGGTTATTCTTTTTAGCATGAATTAAAGAAATAGTTAACGAGCAATGATCGGAGGTGCTTCTACTTAAATGATTAACCTTAGCATGCTTGAAGAAATGTAACAAGGTATGATTAACAAATGCTCTATCAAGCCTTACTAAAATACGACGAGAAGCTAATCTGTTATTATATCAAGTGTATTTAGGGCCATTATAGCCCAAATTAACAAGACCAGAATAATGAATGAAAGATTTGAAAGTAGTAATAGCAGGAGTTATTTTAAAGGGCAATCCACCAATCTTATCATAAGAATCAACAATGCAATTGAAGTCACTGACAACCATCCAAGGAAAGCAGTAAGATCAGTATGAGATAAGTTATACCATAGACTATTGCGGGTGGCAGGGTTAGTTGATGCATAAACATTAGTGACAATAAATGAAGGCATCTCATCAATTTGAACTAGAGTGGTAATAAACTGAGTTTGGAGGGATAACACCTAGATTTTGACTCGTGAAGAGTCCCAAGCAATTAATAGGCCTCCCGAAGCTCCCGTAGTAGAGACGGCTATTCCTTTCCAAGATCGACCCAAGGAGGATGTAAATTTTAAAGCTTCAGACTCAATGAGATGCGTTTCCTGTAAAAGGATAAGAGGAAAAGATAGATTTTGCCGTAAGTGGAAAATTAAATCTTTGACTGGGCGTTTGCCCAGTCCCCTACAATTCAAGTTGTAAATAATCATTAAATAGGGGGAGAGATACTTCCCTGAATGTTAAGGCCAATAGAATCCGGCAAGTTATAAGCTTCTAAGAGAAGAGGAGTTGAACTTGGCCTCTTGGAAGAAGAGGGATGATTGATAGCTTTTAGGGTTTGAGCCTCCTTCTGGTTCTTAGCACATTTTTTTTGCTTTTGCTTTGGCTTGATAGGAGGTTTAGGAGGAGGAGGAATGACATTGGATTGGAAGATGACATTAAGATATTTTGCCATTGCACCGAAGGAGGGGGGAGTGGGACTGTGATTAGGGTTTGAGGCGACAGTCAGCATAGTGGGGATAGAAGAGGGGGAAGCATCACCCACGGGCACAGAGTAAAGTTTGTCTTTAATAGAGCTTTTGGGGTGGGTTGGATAACGAGTCAGACGCTTATCGGAGTGCCAAACCGAATTATGAGTCTCAACCTCATTCGCAACATCCATGTTAGTGTCGACCTGGTCAACCAATGAACCGTCGGTAACCTTATCCTCGTTACCAGAGGGGTGCGACGGTTGGGGTGGCCGCCGACGTTGAACCAAGACCCAGGGGCCACAAACTGGTTCCGCATCAAAGGCATGAGACTCTTTGGGAATGGCATTCCCAGAAGTCGAAGAAAGGTTGTTTTGTTTTACGGCCGCAGTATTGGAATCACCAGGAGAAACAGAGGACTCAACAACCGGAGCTTTACTGCGTTTAGGGCACATTGATAAAAAAATGGCCAACCAAGCCGCAATTGAAACATAACAAGGGTAAAGTGATCCTTAGACTTAAACACCCTATCTTGGAAAAAGATTAAATGTGTGAATTGAAACAGCCACTGATAGCTCTGTCAACGTGAATTTAAAAAAATCATGAATGAGAGAATTGGAAGATAGAAAGGGAGAGAGAAAGGTAATAAATGCGAAGCCAATTGAAATTAAAAAATTAACATAAATAAATAATAAATCTGGAAAAAATTAAATGTGTGTTAATTGAAACGTCGTTGATAGCCCTTGAATTGAAAAAATCATGTTAATTGAAATTGATATTAAATGTGTGCAGACATAACACAAGTTATATTGAAAGGAGTGGGGAGAGATTAAGACAAAAATTAAGAATGAAAATTTAAAATAAAAAACTGTCACTTACATCGGTTACTATATAAAAATTGAGCAAGCAATTAAGAATGTAGATTATTTTTTATTAAAAAATTGCCAAAAAATAAGAAATTGCCACATCAGCGATAAAGGTTTGTGAATTTGCCAAGTGGCCGTTTTGAATATTGCTTATATATATACTGGTTGAAAACCCGCGTGTTGCACAATTATATATGTACATAATTAAATTTAAATAAAATTTAAAAATTATAAACACATAAAATTATCAAAATTATTTTAAATTAAATATACTTTTAAATAATAATATTAATATCCAAATAATCAAGAGTAATAGTACATATCTCTTATATATATATATATATATGAATTTTTATAAGTGTAAATAAAATAGTAAATATTAATTTAATTTAATTTAATTTAATTTATACAATTTAAAAGTAAAAATATACCTACCTCTTTTTAAATATAATTTTTGTTTATTGCTTAAAATCCACTTAAAACACTAATAATGAAATTGGGAAAATAAATCGAGAAATCAAAATTAATGATATATATTGCTTAATAATATTAATGAATGCAGTATAAAAATTATAATTTTATAGAATATAAAATAAATAATTGGTTATAATTGTTTGAATATATATATATATATACAAATAGTAAGAATTATTAAAATTACATATTATAAAAAATAGCATTAAACCAACTCAGAGCATAATATTATTTTATTTCAATTAAAATATCTTAAAATAAAAAAATCATAAAAATTATAAAAATTAAAAAACATAATCCAATATTATTTCGTTCAAATTATAAAATATAAAACTTAATCACCATATAAAATTATGAATAAAAATAAATTCATGAGAGATGAAAAAATCGTTAAAAAAAATAACGTGACCGTGGATAGATCAAATCATTATCATAGTTATTGCAGCATGTGCTATCAATCTTGTATCAAAATTATCATTGTCGTCGTCTTCATCGCCACTATGAGCTCTTGCAGTAACCTAATAAAAAGTATGTAATAATAATATTATGAATCATCATAACACCGAGAAAACTCAAATAAAATTAACTATAAATCTTAAATCACCGTCATATAAAAAATAATATAAAAATAATATAAAAAACTCAAGTAAAATTTTACCCTAATTACCAACAAAAGCAAGAATATAGAGATGGAAAATCTTGTATCTCTAATAGATAGAAAAGAAACAAAATATGTATAAAATGCACAAAATTTAGATCTAAATATATAATTAAATTGAGAAATAAATATTAAAATTGCACTAAACGTTACCAATATAATTTTTATGTTTATAAACTGCACATTTCTGCGCAATAAGAAAGGAATTTGTAATTAATATTTAATATAAAATTTCATGACACATATTAATGAAATAGAATTTATTGGATATATATATATATATATGAGTACAAATTGGATATCTAAATTGATAATTAAATTGAGAAATAAGTACCTAAACTACAATAATGTCATTAAAGATTAAAAACAATTAACTTTAGAAACCACACATTTTTTATAATAAGGAAAATATAATTAATATTTAATATGAATTTAATAATGTAATTAATTTTTAACATAAATAATGAAACGGAATTAAAATTGGATTCATAATGCGACATTAATTGAAATTATGAAACTGCACATCTTTCTACGGTAAAAAAGGAAATACAATTAAAAATTAATTTTAAATGTAAAAATGAGAAAACTTGCAAGCTATGACTTCAGAACCTGCACAACATCAAGAAAAACAATTATTTCCCATAAGAATTAATGGAATTCAATCTCAACAGTGCAAGAAAATACTCTGATGAAACCAAATAAAATCCAGCAAATTCAACTAATACATTAATGTATTGAATAATGTACATCCCGCGTAAAAGAAAAAATTATTTGATGAAAGTGAAAAAGTGTTTCAAGTATACATATAACTTAATTTAACATTAGCAGTAATTATTTACATTTTTTTGCTGCAGTGCTGAAAGCTTCCTCGTGGCTGATCTTAGAATTTTTTGCCTTTAAACGGCAAAGCTTCCTTGTGGAGATATCATGAAGATGGTGTTTTCCAATAAAAGCTTTGAGATTCACAAATAATATTTCAGCACAAAGTCCACATCTTATTGTGACAATATTATTAAACGAATTGTTGCTCGGTACATTAACCTGCACACGGTAGAAATTAAGTAAAAGAATATTAAGAGAGGCACAATTAAGTCTAGAAAACATATATCTACTTAATATATATGATTTGGCTTTATTCATAATTTATACAACTCCATGCACGCAGGTAATGTAGTATGTTTTCAGCACAATTAATTAAATGGTGTGATTAATTAATCTCGACCATCTTTCATGATCAGGATATGTTTGAGTGCACTTGCAGGTGCTATCAAATACATATAGAGGAAGTAAAGAAGAAGAAGAAGAAACTGTGGTTGATTAGAAGAAGAAGAAGTTGCTTGATTCTGCTTACTGAATGTGGCGGTGTTGATGGCAGTAAATCCATCGACGTAGTTCTCATTCACGCTCACCATCGTCTTCCTCTGCCCATCGCCATACATGAGCAGATTCACCTTCTCCATCGTGATGTTGACGTACCTGCTGGCCCTCACGTAGATCACGTATCGCTCATCGTATTTGTTGAGCATGGGGTTGACAGCGGCCTGGATCGACTTGAAGTCCCCACTACCGTCCTGTTCGCGAGCAGCCATAAGCTGGCGACTGCCAGTGATCAGGATATTGTGGAGGTTGAGGATCTTGAGCACATGCTAGCTGATGCACGATGGCGATGGCGTTGCTAGTGAGCTACGTGGAGTTGAGGAGGCCGCCTTGCATCGCCGCCTTGAGGTATGGCTGCGTGATGTCGTCGATGCAGGTCTGCTGGAGAAGAAGAAGAACAACAATAGTAAGAAGAAGAAACTTAATGAGAAAGTAACGGTTGTATATTAATTGTGGAGAGGGGAGACAGGAAACGTGTGAGAGGGAGGATGAGTAATTGCTGTAAATTAATTGGGACACAACTTCTATGGAGCCCGGCTCCATAAGATTTTCTATGGAGCCGGGCTCCATAGTAGTTATTTTCAATTAATTGATAGAGGAGACGTGTGAGAGAGTGTAACGGGCGCAAAGCAGGCGTATTAAATAAAAAAATTCTGAAACTGCCTCTCTCTCTCTCTTTCTTTTCGCGTAAATAGGACGTTTAATTGTTAAATGAAATGGCATTAATAAAGAAGGTAATTGAAGACGAGAGAGAGGAGATTTGATTGAGAGAGAGGAGTTAAAAGAGAGAGGGAGAGGTGGAGACGTGAGAGAGGAATTAAAAGATAGAGAATAAATATGAGATTGGTTTAATAAGGAGAGAGAATTAAATCTATATAACGTTTGAAATAATTGGTAAGAGAGAGAAAGTAATTTGAAAATTAGATATTTGTTTTGTATATAAAAAAAATAGATATTTGTCTAAGAATTATAAATTTGCCACATCAGCAAACAAAGATTTTGAAAATGCCACGTGGCAAGTTTGTATCTTACTTTTTTATATATATATATATATATATATAGAATATAGAGATTACTTAAACACTTTAATACTGAAAATTAATTTGCTTTATTAATACGTTTTGTTTTAATTCATTTTTGTAGACATGCCATCTAGAAATGAAGTAGTTGTTGCATATCTCGCAACATTATCAACAATGATTTGCGAAGTTATTTCAGTTATTAGTGTTTGTTGTATTATGTTGCTTATAGAAAATTTAAATAGGAGATACGAAGAATGTGTTGTATGATATCGTAAATTTGAGTCACCATGTTAGTGAAATGGCCACACTAGAGGGGAGGATGAATAATGTGTTAACTAAACTTATCGCATAAATTCGATTTTAATCGTTTCTTAGATTACTTAGACAATTCACAAATCGAGTAGTAAGCGAAAGCAAGATATAAATGATAAGCAATAAGAAATGCAAGGTAAATAATGCTAACATAATTATTTATAGTAGTTCGGCCCCAATGCCTACTCCACTACCTAAGCACCCCACTTAGGATTTTCAAACTTAGCTTTACTAGATTATATCATTTCCCTTACAAAGAGGACTTTACACCGAAAAGTCTCTGCTCTCAACCAAAGACACTTCCACACCCGGAAGTATCTCGCCTTCCTACCGAGAGCACTCTCTCACCTCAACCTAAGGGACAACTCAACTAATCCTAGTAAACTAAGTTTATAATTATGAATTTAAGCTTAAACACCAAGACAACCACCAACTCAATCAAACATAGCAACCTAAGTTTATACAAATGATATACAATCAAAATAAACAATAAAATACAATAACAATTGGAGCAATAAATCAAACAATAAGTACTTAGCTCTAAAAGAAACTCGCTAGTTCTCTTGGTGCCTTGAGAAGATGAATCGGTGAAGCTTGAAGGCTAAATCAATGTGTGAAGATCAAAACTAGGGTTCTTGCAATGATGACTCAATGAAAGCTTGTAGAGATGCTTAGGATCATACTTTGAGGCTTTGAAGCATCAATGGTAGACTAGAAATGAGTTTGAGATGAGTATTTATAACCCCCAAACACCAAGGCTCGTCAACGAGCGTTTTTTTGCATGTTGGCAATGTTGGCTTTAGGTTTTCAACCTTGGTCTTAATCTCTTAATCTCAGTTTTGATGATAACAAATATGGAACTAATATTTCGTTGAGAAATCTTTCAGGTTCCATATCGATTAGCGTTCGATGTCCTCGATCGGAAAAATCGGAAGAAATTGGAAAATCGGAAGGACATTGATCATCGCGCTCGAGTTCATCGCGGAAAATTCTCGAAGATCGACGTGTGCACCAAAGTCGCATTGGACGAGTCCAAAGATCAAATGAAAAACTCTCCAAGTTGATGCTCGTTGAAAGCCGAAACCCAAAATCCAAGCGCGGAAGAAAAAGGCTGAAGAAATCAAATTTAGCCTAGGTTTGGTCGACCGATCGATCGACCGAACACTGCCAAAAACTGGCAGTGGCTACTTTGGTCGACCGATAAAGGCCAGAAATGGGCAGTAGCCCTAGCGGTCGATCGATCGATCGATTGAATGGAGGATTGCGCAATCGCGCGTCGCTGGCTTCCCTGCGTCAGTCGACCGATGGGTCGATCAGATTGAGGGAACGCAAAGTTGCGTCTAGCGGTCGACCCGTTGGTCGATCGCACAGAGAGAAGAGGGCAGCAGTCGCATTGTCGGTCGACCGATGATCGATCGTACCATCGACCGGGTGTTTGTAATGGTAAAATTTATGCTCGTTGACATCCTGTTTCAGCTGTGGATTATAAATACTCTCTTCTAATCTCTTTCTCGATACTCTCTAACATTTACAAATATTATTGAGCATCAAAAAGAGAGATCTAAGCCTTCCAAATGATCGACTGCTTGCGCTCGGTTTCTTTCCGCGGACATCTTCTTCAAGCACATACTCTGGGCTCAACTCGGGAACTGATTCGAGATCTATCTTTTGGCGAGTTGAAGGTTCCAAGACTTGGAAAAGAGCTTTTACTCTTGGCTTTATTCTTAGCTCTTTTGATTGTATTTTTTATTGTTATTTGAACGTCTTTTATTTGGATTTGTGCGTGTGAAGACCTAGGGCTGTTAGGTCTTGAAAGTGGAAGTGGTTACCTTGTTGTGAAGGTGTAAAGTCACTTGTATAAACTTAGTTTTTACTAGGATTAGTTTAGTTGTCCCTTAGGGTTGAGGTGGAAGAGTGCTCTCGGTAAGAAGGCGGAGACTTCCGGGTGTGGAAGTGCCTTAGGTCGAGAGTGCGACTCTTCGAGTCAAAGTCCTCTGTGTAAGGGAAATCGAATTAATCTAGTAAACCTAGTTTGAAAATCCTAAGTGAGGTGCTTAGGTAGTGGAGTAGGTATTAGGGCCGAACCACTATAAATCTTGTGTTTGCATTGATTTATTATTTGTATTTATTGCTTTACTATTTATCGCTTCCGCATCAAATCATTCAATCGTAAAATTGCCTAAACGATTTAGAAAATGATTAAAATTGTAATTTAGGTAGATTGAATTAGTAAACACACTATTCACCACCACCCCCCCCCCCCCCTCTAGTGTTGCCATTTCGCCTACAGGCAATGCCTGATCGCTTGTCGGGCGTTTATATAACATCTATGTTTTAATAACTTTAAAACATAAATGTTATATAAGGATTACTCCTCATTTGAATTCAATAAAAATATCTAAAAAATCAAAATCCTTATACTGAAATCTAACTTTTGGGGTCTAGTATAAATTTTTGATAAACGAAAATTTTCTAATCTTTCGGGTCAAATATGGGTAGGCTAAAGGCTTTCAAAAATTTCTTTAAAATTTCTCATTATTTAGTTTTTACCTAAGGAACAATTAGCGATATTTTTTGTGTCAGAAAAATGTCTAGGTCATATAGCCGTCCAAAGAGCTCCCTAGGCTTAGTGATTTACAGGGTCATTTTCTAATTTGCTGGTTTTTCATATTTTGATATTTGAGTTTGGTTTTTGGGTTCTTATGCATCATCATGAGGATTTACAACATAAACTAGACACCTTAGACCTAAACTTTAACTTCCCGAAGAATCTCGAGCGTCGACGAGAGTCCTTGCCGATTTCTTCAATTTTTTCGATCGCGGACATCTTGCGCTAACTGACTTGGAACCTGAAAGTATTTCTCAATAAAACATTAGTTCCATGTTTGTTATAATCAAAACCGAGATTAAGACCAATGTTGAAAACCTTAGGCCAATACACCGTACTCGATTAGAAAGACTAAATGACTTTATAAATAATAGTGACATAAATTGCATTGAACAACTAAGAGTAGATAGACACACATTTGAGGTATTGTGAGTTACTCCGTACGGTGGAGTGGGTAGACTAATAAGAGGGGGATTAGTTACTATGCAAGAGCAAATTATAATGTTCTTATGTATACTTGCACATCATGTCAAAAAATGTATGATGAATGTTAACTTTGATATGTTAAACCAATCAGACTTCGGATGGGCTCAGAATGCAAATGTGTAACATTTGAAGAAGTTGTTGTATGAGAAGAGTATTTGAAGGTACAATTTAAATGCTTTCGGTAAATTATACATTTTTTATGTATAAAAGTTAATTGTAAGCAATTTATTTGTGTGTAGAAGGATGTTGATGCTAGGAATTTGAAAAATAAGCTTTTTTTATTATTATGAAAAACTTTCAATAGCCTTCAGGAAGGATCGAGCGACCGGTGTTAATGTTGAGACGCTTGTAGATATAATTGAAAGGCAGGATGAGGAGGAGGTTGAAGTAAGACCGTAAGAGATGATGTGGAGTTAATGTATTCTCCATATTCAATTAATGTAGCAACACAAGTAGTATTTGCCAAGGGCGAAAAAAGAGACGTTCTAGAGAACATAATATGAAACTGAACATTTCAATTTTCAAATATTGGAGAATACATGGGTGTTACGATAAATAAAATAGGAGATATAGCTGAAAATCTAGTAGTATTGTCCAACCAATTTGGTCAAGATAAGGAGTTGGGAAAGATGAAAAAAGAAATTTATGATGAGTTGAAGAAACTTCCAATTAGAAATCAAGTGGATCTGGTGAGGTGTGACTCTGGGGGGCTTGTAAAAGACACACTGACGCTTACGTTAGAAAGAATTTCAGGTGAGGGTAATAAAAGTTTGAATATTTTTTGTACTTGGGGAGCATCGTGTCTATATATAGTGCAAGGTGAGGGATGTCTGGCGATAGTGCCTCCCGATGACCTCGTAGGATTTGCTCAAAATGGGCCGAGGCTAATCCAAAAGATATCGGGCTCATAATTGACAAATTCCTCGTAATTAATGAGGACGTAAGTGTCCTTGTATGGTCAGGTGGAGCCCTCAGGCCGAGTCGTGTTTGGCTTGAGTTTATTTTAGTTTATGAGTGTGGGCGCTTCTTGGCCAAATTTGGTCACGCCCAAAGTGCTAGTCCAGTCCACAGCCCCCGAGCTTGGTCAAAGTCCGAGGACTTCGTGCCAAGCTCAAGTGGTATGTAGGCCTCTGATCTTGGTATGGTAGGTGGACGTCGACTGGGTCTTCGGTTGATGTGCTGATCAGGAGACCTCGGCAAATATTGATGTTGTTGCTTTGAGACCTTTCAGTTTTTGAAGCAAATGCATAGAGAGAAAATGGCATCTTTTCGTGTGCTCGTCGCCCACACAGTCACTAATTCTAACATGAGGTAATTATGACCAAAAATTCGGTCGCTAGTTTCCAAGGTGCTTGAGCGTTCGGTTTTTACTAACGAATGTGGCCCCATTAGTGGGGAAGGTGGCGAACGACCATTAAGGTGACGGTTCTACCCCAACCCATAAAAGCCCCATGCATCTTTGTCTTATGGATGCGTGAATTTTGCCATGGATTGGGAGGTATCAAAGATCACCATTTCCTCATGAGTCAGCCTTGGACTGGTAGTGAGTAAATCAAAGATTGATGTGGTTATGCACCACTGGGCTTAAGAGGAGGGCAGATGGGGACACGCATCTGGTATTGCAATGTTTTTACAGGTACTTGTTGTAATTGGATCGAGGTAGGTTCGCACCACTGGGCTTACGCTGCCTTTTGCCTGAAGGTTGCAGGTCTTCTTCTTTCACCTTATCGTTGGCTCTCTTTTTTCTTCCACCATCAATACTCCTTGCACAGTTCCACTAGAAAATCTGGTGGCCAAGACCTTCGTCTTGAACCCCTTGATCTCTTATTTTATGGCTTGTGCTCGGGGAGGAGTGTATTTCTTTCATCGTCGAGTTTCCTTCGTTTCAATGATGGTTCTCCACAGTTGTATCGTCAGAATGCTTTTCCTTCAATAGCTACTTTGTATTGTGTATTTTAGTTACTTCTTTCTCTGCTTGTAAATCTGTGCATTGCGTAAATATATATAAATATAATTTATTTAAATAATTATGAATTAAAAAAATTAGTATAAATTTATTAATTTTGTAAAATTATATATAATATTTTATCCAAACATATAATATACTTGTCCATTGCACATTTATATTGTACAATCGTGACAAATAAAATTATTGAAATTAGTTTAAATTAAATACACTTTTAAATAATAACATTCATACTTAAATAATTAAAAGTAATAAGAAATTTCATAGGTATGAAATTTTGTAAATATAAATAAAATAGTATATATGAAAATTCTTTTAAAATATATTTTTCTTGTTTATTTGGTTAAATTCATTGTACACACTAATATATTCATAAATAGTAAAAAATGTAGATTAAAAGTCATTGTTAGTTTTTTATGTTTAAATGTCATAATTTTAATATTGGTAATGAATTATTCTTTCTTCTAATCTTTTCAATTTTGCATTTTCATCTTTAATAGTATAAAATAATATAGTGCTAAACTATTTATTTATTAATTAATAGTATTTTCTTATAATATTCGATTGATATTTATGTTTATGTACTATTTAATAGGAGTCAATTATAAAATTAAAATCTATGGCCAAATAAGTAATTGAAAATAATGAAATAATAATAATATGTTTAGGGTATATAAAACAAATATCCAATTATATAATAAATAATTATCTTTAAAATTTTAAAATATTATCTTCTAAAAATTCGATTATAAACTTTTGCTTCAGTGTCAAACTCAAAATTGAAATATAAAGAATACGAAATGAATAGAAAAGTCACATTAATTAATTTTCTCTCTCAAAATTTTATTTTGCATGCCATTAAATCTCTAAATTTTTTAGAGAATTTAGTAACGTGTAGGTGGGGGTCTTCCATAAGTGAGGTGCTTTAGCCCGAGAGGAGGAAGATGAATGAAAGTTATTTGAAATGAGCATTCGATTACATGGTGCAAGATGTGACAATAATCCAAGGTGCATTGCAAATTGATGCATGACGCTATGAAAATGCCAAAATGGTAGAAATTGCACAATAATTAATTCAAATTTTACAACAATTAACAACGAAATCTCTTCGGTTGCTATATATATATATATATATAAAGCAATTAATGCTCATAAAAATTCTTTTCAATTTTTTGCTTAGCATTTATTAAAAATTATGCCAAATTCTTCTCAGTTGCTACATGGTGCAATAAATGGAAAGCAATTGATCATACTTAAGAATTTAAAAAATAAAATAAAATACATATCAAACAATTAAAATACACAGCAATCAAAATAAAAGATATGTGAAATTGATGAAAACTTCAAAATTAGATGTAGTCAAAATAATTTGTATATATTCAAAGCAATTTTTTAAAATAAAAAAATTAAAATGCTAATAATTTTTTGAATAAAAAACTCAAAACTATTTCAAAGAAAATAATACAATATATATATATATATATATATAAAATTGAAAATATTAATATTTATAAGAGTAAACATAAAACTATAACACAAATATAAAGTACATTATACCAATTTAAATTACGAAAGTATAAAAATTGATTAAAAAATATGAAAAGTTTAAATTATATGATTTTATTAAAAAATAAAGGGAAAAGTGATATTTTAAAAGTAGAAAACTAATATAAAAAATAATTCTAGCATTAAAAATATATTTAATAATTATTCAGTAAATTTATAATTATTACAAAAAAACATAGTTTCAAATAATAAATATATAAAATAATATAAAATTTATAATCATAAAATAATAAAATATTAATAAACATAAATTTAGAATAACACTAATAAATATATTTAAGAGAAAAAAAGTTGCCTTCACGCTCATATATATTTATATTTTTAATAAAATATAAAATTTGAATCAATTCTAATAATTTATAATTAAATATGTTTGCACCATTTGATGTTGGCATCAAAATCAACCAAAGACTAAGGCGGGTATAAAGCATAAAAAAGTTATACCAACCAAAGAAAGCTACATTATACCTCAAAATTAATTTTTAACAATATAATAATTAAGCTAAGATTATGTAAAAAAAGATAGGTCAAGTTACAAAATCAAAAATAATTTACAAATTATGTCAGATCAATGGAAAAATATCTCACCTTTTACTTTTGAAAGATCCACTTAGTCTTCTCCTCCGTAGTGATAGAAAAGCACTGGTGATCACCAAAGGAAGTTAAATAATAAAATATGTTGAAAAAAAAATAGAAATATAGATTGCAAGCTGCGCCTCCCTTATATTAGTGAATAGAAACATAAAAATTTAAAATAGAGTCAAATCGAACAACATTCTGTAACCAAGATTTCATTATAAAATTGACATTGCAAATGATTTCAAAAAATCGCTAGGAACTCAAGGGTGGAAAGAGAAAAGATTGGAGAGAAAAATTATGCAACCATTGCACATCAATTCAAATAAATGAATTATATTTAAAGAAAGAAAGGGAGGAGAGGGGAGATAGAAAATGGGTAAATTTCCACATGAGCAATTAATACAGTTGAGAGAGAGAAATAATTAAAATAAGAATTAAGTGAGGGATGAGAAGATGGATCGATTAGAGAGGGGGAGAGTGAGAGAGAGAAATAATTAAAATGAGAATTAAGTGAGGGATGAGAAGATAGATCGATTAGAGAGGGGGAGAGAGAATGAGTTAATCTGTAGTGTAGTTATTAAGAGAGAGAATAGAAAGAGAATGTGTGAGTGTAGAATTATTAAAAGTGAAAATTAATGTGTAGTTATTAAGAGAAAGAATGGAGAGAGAATCTTCTAAACGTATATTATTTAGATATGAGGTGTAGTTATTAAAAGAGTAAATGAGAGAGAAAGAGTTATCTACCATTAAAATAAGAGAGAGAAAATAAGTGAGAGAGAAATATAAATGAGAAAGTGAAAATAAAAGATAGAGAGATTGTGATTAAAATTGGTAAAATTAAGGCAAACAAACAGACGTGATTAAAAGTTTATCACTTAATATAGGCAAATAAATGTACTTAATTAAGGTAAATTAATGTATAAATTAAGCAAAAAAAAAATAGAAAATGAAAAATTCAAAAAAAAATAGAAAAATTCAGAAATTACCACGTCAAACTTTCCTTGGAAAAGTGCAACGTGACAGATGTGAATCTTTTATATATATATATATATATATATATATATATATATATATATATATATATATATATATATTAGGTGTAGTCTTAGCTAATTAAGTGTCACTTGACTTTTCATACACCAAAGAGCCTGAAAAAACATGGCAATGAAAATTGAGAAAGGAGAAAAAAAATGAGATTAGGGCAAAAAATAGTTATTAAGCTGCATGTAGTGTTGTAGCAAGAAGAAGATAATGTTGCGCAATAGGTAATAGGATATTGTATTGCTCGACATGCCGATTGCAAGTTAGCCCATGGTGCGGTACAATATGCATGTGGTATTTTGCATGACATCAATGTTATAGCAGAGATCATGTGTGGTGCAATGATCGTTAAATATGAGACATAGCTAGTAGCATTGGATTGACATTATGTGTTATACTCATTATCCATTTTAACTAAGTTGAAAAAATCGCTATTATTTGACTTAAACGCATGCCACCAGGTAATGATTTATTTTAAAGGAAACCAATACTTAATGTTTGATATCATATTATTTTATACTTTGTGATAATTTATTCATGAAACTTTTTATTAAATTATGATAAAAATATTATTTTATCAAAATATTATTTTATCAAAATATAATTAAATATAGTAACAAATACTTAAAATATATATTAATTATAAAAATAAATTCCCAACTACACATATGACAACTAAGCATAAAAAATTTGATTTATTATAAAATTGAATTTATAATATTATTTATGTCGTATTTTTTTTAACAAAAGTAAATTTGATTTAGAAATATATTATTTCATAGACATAAAAATAATTTAATTACTAAAAACTTCTTGGTATACACCATCAAACTTGAATACATTTTAGTTTCTCCTTATTCATAATATATAATATATAATATATCTTACGATGACATGATTAAATTATTTTAGAAATATATTATTTTATAAAAATATAAATAATTTAACCATGTTTCTCTTTATTGAATTTATTAAAATGTGTAGTATTTTATTTTATTATTTTTTAATGCCTACATAACATATCTTCGAAAACACTGATAAATTATCAAATAAATAATTATTTATTATCAAAATATAGATACAAATACTAACAAATATATTTTAGAAAAAAAATATTAAGATATCATAAAAAATATTATTTCATAAAAATACGAATGGTAAGAAATACGACTATATACTTCATAGTTAATATATGTCTTATGAAAATATTATTAAATTATCACAAAAATATTATTTTATAAAAATACAAAGTAATTAATGATTTATCTATTTAATTATAATATTGTTTAATTTGTTTTAAATTTTAGTTAAATATTTGTTAATATATACACAATATATAGGTGTAGAGATAGTAGATCAAATTCCAAATATCATATCTATTTAACTGCATATCTATCTATATATATCCCGTCTCTTTAATTTTTTTTCATACAAATTCCAAATAACATTGAAAGTTGAGAGGTAGCAGATCAATGGCAGTCCTGGAAGAATCTGGAGAAGAAAAAAGAAAAACTTAAAAACCACCAAAAGGATCAGTGAGTGTCTCTCCGAAATCGATTGATCTTTATTACTATGAATCAGTCATGAATTTAATGATGCATGGCTCGTGTGGTGCCGTATAGAAAAAATCTTCTTACATGCAAGATGGTAGATGTATACAGTATTTTTCGAATAAGTTTGTAGGCAGAACAATCATCGATGAGGATGAATATCCAGTTTATAAAAGAAGAGATCATGACTGAACAATTAAAAATGAGAAAATTGATTTGGACAACTATTTTGTTGTCCCTCGTAGTAAATACTTGTTGTTGAAATATAGTGCACTATAGTGCACACGTTAATGTTGAATGTTGCAACAAATCGAGATCAATTAAATATCTTTTCAAATATGTGAATAAAGGTCGTGTCACTGTCACATTTGTTGACTCAACATCACAATCTGAAATACAAGCTCATGTTAATGAAATCAAAATATTTTATGATTACAAGTATATATCACCGTGTGAAACAATCTAGAGACATTTCAGTTTTGACATTTATTACAAATATCCATCTGTGCAACGATTATCATTTCATCTTCCAAATAAACAAACTATAATTTTTAATGATGACGATCCAATATCTGAAGTGGCAAATCGACCAACAATTAATGAGTCTCAACTTTTAGCTTAGTTCGAAGCTAACAAATATTCCCCAGATGCACTAAACTTAACATGTGTCGAAATTCCTTTGTTGTTTGCATAGAAGCAAGACATTAGACGTTGGACTCGAAGTGAGACAAGCCAATTTTTGATTGAAAGAATATTCTTAATTTGTTCCCCCAAGAATGAGTGAGTTATAGTATTTGAGAATTCTATTGAACGTGATCAGGGGTCCAACGTCTTTCAAGGATATTAGAACTGTCAATAGTAAAATTTACCCAACTTTCAGAGATGCATGCTATACTTTAGGGTTGGTTGACCGATGACAAAGAATATGTAGATACAATTAAAGAAGCAAGTGCATAAGGATCATGTTTTTCTCTTAGAAAATTTTTTGCTACATTATTATTATCAAACTCGATGTCTAGACTAGAATTCATTTGGGAGGATACTTAGAAATTATTAACTAAAGACATACCTTATTTGATAAAGCAAACGTTACAACGAGAGGTACGAAAGTTATATCTCTGTTATATATATTTATTATGATTAGTATGTTTCATAATATATCTCTATTATTTTTTTCTTACCAATTAATATATTAAATTTATATGTTTTTGAATTTCAAATGTTGTCATTATTGATGATGAACTCAAAGATAATTGCTTGATGAATATTGATTTAATTCCACAAGGATATAGCAAGATTTTGGATGACTTTCCTACAATGTAAAAATCATCTCGATCATCTACAGACATTAACAATCGCTTAATTGTTAAGGAGTCGCGCTATAATTGGAGGAGATTGACTGAGGAAAATCAAGAACAAGTTTAACACCTAACTTTAGAACTTGATAAGTTTGTGATAAAATATTGGATGATGTGAAAAGAAAAAAGGTAGGTGTTTTTTTTGTCTTTTATGGTGGAACCGAAAAGATATTTATTTGAAAACTCTTGCATCTACACTTCGATTCGAAGGGGAAATTATTTTAACAGTTACATCCAATGAGATATCATCTTTACTATTACATGGTGGAAGAATAACACATTCTCAATTTTCGATCCTTCTTAATCTGGATGAGGATTCTACTTGCAATATTAAACAAGGTTCTTCGTTGGTTGATTTATTGGTTAGAACAAGTTTAATTATTTGGGACGAAGCTCCAATGATAAATATGTATTATGCAGTTATCTATTAAATTTATATATTTATTAAATTTTATTAAATACAAATCTAATAGTCTGATTATCTTAATTTTAGATATTGTTTTGAAGCGCTTGATAGAATATTGTGTGATGTTATGCGTTTTAAGAATCCAAATAACAACGGTCATCCTTTTGGAGGAAAGACTGTAATATTTGGGGAAGACTTCAAACAAATTTACCTATCATTTATACAGGAAGCATACAAGATATTGTCAATGCTGCACTTATTTTGTCTTACTTATGGGATGACTGTGAAGTTTTGAAGCTAATAAAAAGTATGTGTCTCACTGTAAACAACTCTGATGACAATACATATGATTTGAAAAAAAATTCGGATTGGATATTATCAATCGGTGACGAAAAGATATGTGATCCTAGTGATAACATTTAATGTTTTCAAATTGAATAACATGATAACATTTAATATTGTATTAATGTGTCGAAATTGAATAATTTATTTTTTTTTAAATTGCTCTAAATTAATATTACATTTAATGTGCCAAAAATTAATAACTATTTTTTTAATTACTCTAAATATTACATTTAATGCCCATTTACTCACTTCACTTACCGAAAAGTAAGATTCACATCTGCCACGTGGCACTTTCTCAAAGAAAGTTCGCTGATGTGGCATCTTCTGATTTTTTTGAATTTTTTTTTAATTATTTTGAATTGCTCTAAGAATTACATTTAATATTTTCAAATTGAATAACTCTACATTTAATATTGTATTAACGTGCCGAAATTGAATAACTTATTTTTTAAAATTACTCTAAATTAATATTACATTTAATGTGCCGAAAATTAATAACTATTTTTTTAATTACTCTAAATATTACAATTTAATGCTCATTTACTCACTTCACTTACCAAAATTTAATTCTAAATTAATCAACCACAAGATATAAATTATATGTAAATCTAATCAAATTCCAATTAATGCAATTAATCTCTTTTAATAGATTTTATCTCTCTTTTAATTATTTGACCGTGTCTCTTCCTCTCCCTCTTAACTCTTTATCTTTTAATAATTTAACTCTCTCTCTCTATCACTCCCTCACCGGTAGGGCTGGCAACGGAGCGAATACGGTGCGAATACGGATTATCCGTATCCGCACCGCACTCCATATTCGTCCATCCGTATCCGTCACGGATGTGAATATGGATATCCATATCCGCACCGCTTCAAATACGGATATCCGCACCGCATCCGTATCCGCACCGTATTTAATAAAAAAATATTAAAATTTTATATTTAATTAAAAAAATCAATAAATTACCAATTCATTGATCCAAAATAAATATATAATATACTTCAAAATTCATCTTGACATGAAATTACCATAGAGCTCTTATATATATTAATAACTTATATGGGCAAAATAGTAATTCAGAGACGCGGATAGGTGGTGCGGATACGGTGCAGATCCACAGTCATATCCGTATCCGCACCATATCCGCGCGGATATAAGTTTTCTAAATCCATATCTGTATCCATATCCATTTTTACTTGCGGATATGGATCGGATACGGTGCGGATACGGTTTTTAGTTAGCGGATGCGGATAAAATTGCCACCCCTACTCACCGGTTCAACTCTCTCTTTGACCTATCAAAAAAATTATTTTGACAATATTACCCTTTGCAAATTAATCATATTTAACTCTCTTTACCTCTCTCTTCTCCCTAGATCTCCCTCTCTCTATCTACTTTTTACTAAGCTCTTTCTCTCTATTTTCGTTCGACGTGAAGACCCGGCTGAGATCATGCATAATTTGAATCCAATGCTTAATGCATGGTATGATCGTATTCTAAACATTCGCTCCATTATTTCTTAAAGAATTTGTTTTGGCACCAAATATAATATTTTAGGGAGTTTTTTCATAGATATTTAAAATTTTTAAATGAAATTTAGATTATATTTGAGGGAATTTTTTACGCATGCTTACAATTTTAAATGATATCGTAATCTAGATCATTGCTTCATTATTTCTTAATAATTATTTTTATTTAGAAAATCTTTTTAGATATTTACACTTTTAAACGAAGTTATTCATTTTATATTAAATTTATTTGGCATCAAGTCCACTGTATATTTTTTGATATATTTATTTAGGTTATATTTGAGGAAATATTTTAATAGATATTTACAATTTTCAAATGAAATTAGTAGTTTTAGATAAAAATATTAATTTAAGTAAATTATATTTATTTATATTTATTATCTGAATATATTTATTATCTGAATATATTTATTTATATTTATTATCTGAATATATTTAGATAAAAATATATTTATTTTTCTGAATAGTAGTTAAATTTTTGACTGTTCAATTATCATATTTATTATCTTTTAATTAAATATTTGGTTATTTAATTATTACGATTACTAAGAGAGAGAGAGAGAAATTTTTCGCTATTTTCAACTAATCTAATTAGTATTATTATTAAGAGAGAGAAATTTATAATTAAATCCTAATTAAATATCAGAATAATTTGTTTTCTCTCTTTCCGAATTAAATATTCTGTTGATTTAATTAGTTTTATTACTAAAATAGAATTTTTTTTGATAATTTCTCTCTTCCTAATTATGGGGTTATTTAATTAGTATTATTAAGAGATAGATAAGTTTTCGGTCATTTCTCTCTCCTAATTAAATATTCGACTATTTATTTACTATTATTACTATAGAGAATTAATTTTCAATTAATGTGCGAAAATAAAATTTACTTCACTCAATGCAATTGTATTATGTTATTATAAATAAATTATGTTTTCAAATAAATCAATTTTATTGGATAAATATATTATTTTGGAAAAAATACTGATGTTCCACATAGGGGTGTAAGCGAGCCAAGCTGCTCGCGAGCTACTCGAGATCGATTCGGTAAAAACTCGAACTCGACTCGAACTTATCGAGCTCGAGCCGAGCCGAGCCAGACATGCGAGCGAGCCGAGTTCAAGCTAACCTATACTCGGCTCGAGCGGCTCGCGAGCCTAATCGAGCCTTCTATATATATTATATACCGGGTTTGATTTTTAAATTTTATGAACTCGTTACCCTCTAAAAATAACCCGAGCTTAGTCGAGCTCGAGCTCGATCGCGCTCGCGAACGAGCTCGGCTCGTGCGGCTTGATTTTTTTTCTCGAGCCGAGCCGACCTCGAATGCCTTGAATGTAGCTCGAGCCGAGCTTGAGCCGATAGACCAAAGCTCGATCGAGCTCGAGCTCGTTATTTTCCAAACAAGTCGAGTTTGGCTCGGCTCGGCTCGATTACACCCCTAGTTCCACAGTTGCACTCGATTTTTTTAAAATAATTAACTCTTCCTCTCTTACCTCTCTCTCTCTCTCTTTTAATGATTTTTTCCTTTAATGATTTAATTCTCTCTCTTCCACTCTCTCTTTCTTATAAATCATTCTCTCTTTCCTCTCTTTGTTCGGTCAAAAAAATTGGCTTGACCCTATTGCCTTTTGTAATTTTATATTTCATCTATTTTTCTTTACCTCTCTATTTCTCCTCTCTCCTTCTCAAATTATGTAACATTTAAAAATTAAAAAGTAAAAGTTATTAAATATTTCAATAACTACTAATTAACAAATACAAATTTGCACGTCACAAAATATTTTTATATTTTTATTCCTTATATATTTGAATTTTAATGTTTAAAAAAATAATCGACTAATTACTTATGAAAATTGTATATGAACTTACTTTTAAAAAAAAATAATTGACTTCTTTTAATTTTTAATAAAAAGGTTTATTTATTTAAACAACTACAATAAATAATTTAATAATTTATTATATAAATAGTTGACATGCTGGGTTCTTTTAATATTTAAGAGATTCTTTTTAAAAAGTTTTTTTTTTTGCACTAATAATAATAATAGAGTTTTAAGATTCATAAAGATTGGCAAATAACGCGTAGAAAAATTAATGACTATTTATTTTTATGAAAATTATTATTTTAACTTATTTTTTTAAAAATAATAATCTTCTACTATTTTTGCATAGAAGCTTTATTTTTCAAAAGAGCTACAATCAATAATTCTACGATTTATTATATAAAATAGTAGGGGAAAATGTGCACTTTGCAATGAGATAAAAAAATATGAAATTTATGATTTATTAATTTATAAAATGAATAATACGTAAATAAACATTAAGATACAAAAATAAGATCATATCTTAATAGACATCGAAATAAAAATTTATTTTATAATAATTACACTTAAATCCAACTATGATAACAAACTTCAGTATACAATAAATAAAAAAAATGTGAATATTTGCTAAAGATGAATACAAGTTACTAAAAAAATCAATACAAAAAATATTAATATTAATAGAACAAAACAATAAGCAAAAAAAAATATAACTTGAGAAAAATATAACTTAAATTAAGGTTAAATAAAATGAATGCACAAAATAGAAAGTGAAAAAAAATACGTATGAATTTTCACGTAATAATTGATTATTATATCGATAATCTCACTATAACACCAATTAGTTTGTTCATATAGTAGATATATGTATAATTAGTTTGTTTCAAATTGTAGTTATTTTTCAAAAAAATTATGAAATATCAAAAGTAATCGAAAAAGCAAACTAATGGAGAATAATCAATTTTATTGAATATAATACAAAATATATAATGAAAACAACAACAATAATAATAAATGTAAAAAAGAAGAAAAAAAATAAAATATATAATTATAGATAATCATTTTATTTCAAAATTTTAAATTTTGCTTATAGAAAAATAAAGCACCAAATAAAAGAAAAATAATAATGAAAAATCTCGAAGCTTGAATGAAATATATAAAATAATATTATTGTTAGTAATTAAGTGCATATAATTATATGTTTGATATTATAAGTTTTCAAAAATAATATTGAGATGCCAACTATATTTGAGATACCAATTTTCAAAAATAAAACTTAGTTAAAGTTTAATAAATTAATTTCATTTATGTATTATAGTTATAATTATTTAGTTTGATTCAAATTGCAGTTGTTTCTCAAAAAAAATTATGTAATATCAAAAGTAAACGAAAAAGTTCAATAAAAAAACTTGAAAACAAAAGAAAACTAACGGAGAATAATCAATTTTATTGAATATAATACAAAATATATAATGAAAACAATAACAATAATAATAAATGTAAAAAAGGAGAAAAAAATTAAAATATATAATTATAGATAATCATTTTATTTCAAAATTATAAATTTTGCTTATATAAAAATAAAGCACCAAAATAAAAGAAAAAATTAATGAAAAATCTCGAAGCTTGAATGAAATATATAAAATAATATTATTGTTAGTAATTAAGTGCATATAATTATATGTTTGATATTATAAGTTTTCAAAAATAATATTGAGATGCCAACTATATTTGAGATACTAATTTTCAAAAATAAAACTTACTTAAATTTAATAAATTAATTTTGTTTATGTATTATAGTTATAATTATTTCGTACGAATGTGTTATCATTATTTATGTTTTAAATAATAATTTCGTTTATATATTATACGATATTACAATTATTACATTCAATTATATAAATGAATTATAATTAATTTAGTTTATGCATTTTTAATTAATGCATTTGATTCAGTTTTGATTTCAAATTTGAAGTAAAAAATGAAAATCGTACTTAAAAAATATCTAGATTTCAATTTTATAATTATAATTCAAATTATAATTTAACATAAACTAATTTAATAATTTATTCTCATAACTTTTACAACTATTTAAATTTAAATCATATGTAGATATAGTTACGCAACCCGTGGATTTTAGACTAGTCTATATATATAAGCAAGATTCAAGTCTGCCACATGGCACTTTCACAAAGAAAGTTTGCTGATGTGGCATTTTTTTAGTTTTTTTAAATTTTTTAATTTTGTTTACATCTTTAATACAAATGTGTTTTTATTGAAATTTATTGCTGACTTTTTTTATATATACTACCAAAATTTATTGCTGTGTCTATTCAAATTTCATTAATTATTTCACACATCTTTAATAATGACAGATATATTTTTTTATACTTACCAAAATTTATTGCTCACATTTGATTTTGAAATATCATCTTCTCTCTCGTTTAAATTTTTTATAGTCAGAGCACTCTTAAATATTCTCCCTCCACGCTCTTTTATACTATAATCCAACATTGATTTAATTTTAATTTTAACATTTTCTCTCCTCACCACAAATATTTTTTAATTTTTTAATTTTGTTTACCCCTTTAATACAAATGTGTTTTTATGTTGCCGAAATTTATTAAAATTTGTTGTTGACTTTTATTTTTTTTATACTACCAAAATTTATTACTGTGTCTATTCAAATTTTATTAATTATTTCACACATCTTTTAATGCTTATCAAAATTTATTGCTCACATTTGATTTTGAAATGTCATCTTTTCTCTCTCCCCTTTAAATTTTCTATAGCCGGCACTCTTAAATATTCTCGTTCTTTTATACTATAATCCATCATTGATTTAATTTTAATTTTAACATATTCTCTCCTCACCATAAATATTATTTAATTTTTAATTAGCGTTTCTCTCTCACTCCCCACATTCTCTCTATTTATTCTCTCTCACAATTAATAACCACTCCTTTTCTTCCTCTTTCGATTAATTCTCCAATGTGAAAATTATTTCCAACCTTTCATCTTCTAATTAATTAATTAATTATTATTATTATTATTATTATTATTATTATTATTTCTATTTATCCATTAATTCTCCACTTAGAATCCAATTCTAGAAATTCTCTTTAAATACCCACATAAGCAAAATTTCTTTTCAGACTATTCTTTCATCCAATTCCCAAGCGACATAGTTCAGTCCAACGCTGACAATAATATTTCTTTTCTCATCGATCCAGGTTTTAATATATTTTTAGCTAATTTAATTTTTTTCAGTTTGTTATATCAATACTATTCGTAATAGTTCTTTATATATATATATATATAGCTGATTTTTTTTAACATTTTATTCTTTTATGATTATACTTTTATACTATTTATATATATTTTTCTTCATTTATTCTTAGAACTATTATGTTTTTTATGCTAATAATTATAGATTTACTAAATTTCATTTCTCATCGATCTAGATTTTAATATATTTTTACCTAATTAATTTTTTTAGATTCAAATTTATTTGAGTTTGTTATATCATTACTATTTATAATTTTTCTTTTCTTATATATTTTTGTGGTTGAAATTTTTTAACATTTTATTCTTTTACGCTTATAATTTTACACTATTTAGATATATTTTTCTTCATTTATTATTAGATCAATTATCTTTTTGCTGCTAATAATTATAGATTTACTAAATTATTATTGAAAACATTTTGAAATATAAAAAACATTTTCAAATAAAAGATATTTCCTTTATCATCGATCCATGGATGATTATTGGGCCCGTTTGGTTTGTTAAAAAATGGGGGACTGGACTGGACATCCGCCCATATCCCCCGTTTGGTTTGCAAAAGAAGCTTCGAGACAAGGACTTCTCCTTGTCCGGGACAGGATTTCCACCCGTTTCGGTGTACCGAGAAATTTCTTGGTACACCGAAATCGGGCGGAGGACAAGGGCTGTAATTGTCAAAATTACCCCTTCCTTCGACGGAGTCGGGCCACCATCTTCGGACTGGTGGCGGAGGTCGGGGAGAGGGCGGACGTATCGCCGGCGGTCGGGAGGACTGACTGGCGTGGGTCCAAGTGGAGCAGAGGAAGGCAGCGCTCGGACGGGAGGAGGCGGCGGGATCAGGCGTAGAAAGGGTTGGCGGTGAGTCGGATCGTGTCGCCAAGAGTGATCGCCGGTGACCGGGAGGACCAGCCGGCGTGGGTCCGAGCGGAGCAGAGGAAGGCGGGGCTCGAACAGGCATCAGGCGGGCGTCGGGTGGAGAGGGAGAGGGTATTTTAGATTTAATGTATTTAATAAATTGGGTAATTAAAGAAGAGAGCTGTATCGCATAAAATGAGATTGAATTATGAATTATTATGGTATTTTTGTAGTTGATCGTAGAATCATCGAATCGAGTCGAGGTGAATACCAAAGTTATAAATTTTCACGTGCTGAACGCGATGGTGGTGTCAGATTTCAAATTGGAGATTGTTTGGTATGATTTTTATATTTTTCGGTATTATCCTATTGTTATACTTTTAGGTTAATTGAAAATTAGTTGAAAACTTATTAGTTAAACTAAAACTTCTTATTGTATTAAAGTATTTGATACTATATATTAATATATTTTTACATATTAATTAATTTTAAGACTAATTTACAAGGATATTTTAGTCATTTTGTCATGTATAGTACTTTGTTATAGCGAAACAAATGCAGAACATGACGGAATATCGTGTCCTATTCTTGACGAAACAAACACGGTATAGCTATTGTCCCAGGATATCTGATGTCCTGTCCTTGTCCCTGTTTGGTGTCCTGTGATAAGCAGTTTGCGAACCAAACGGGCCCATTCTATTTTTACCTAAAATCTATGTTGTTTAAAATAATTTAATTTTTTAGTTTCTAATTTATTTCAATTTGTTGTATTATATATAATATTTAATTTTTATCTATAAAAATATTATTATTTGTAATTTTTCTTTTCTTATATATTTTTATTGTTGAAATTTCTTAATATACAATTCTTTTATGATTATAATTTTACATTATTTTTTTATATTTTTTTATTTATTTATTCTTAGACCTATTATCTTTTTATGCAAATAATTACAGATTTGCTAAATTATTGTTGAAAATATTTTCAAATGTAAAAAATAATTTTTCTATATTAGCTTTGTGTTGACAAAGATATTTCTTTTATCATCGATCCAGGTTTTAATCTATTTTTACCTAAAATTTATGTAGTTTTTAAAAAAATATTTTTTAATTTCTAAATATAAAAAATTGTTTTTTAATATATTAGTTTTGTGTTGGCGAAGATATTTTTTTAATCATCGATCTAGGTTTTAATCTATTTTTACCTAAAGTTTATTTAATTTAAAATAATTTTTTATTTCTAATTTGTTTCAATTTAGAATATTATATATATAATATTTGATTTTTATCCATAAAAAGGTTATTATTTGTAATTTTTCTTTTCTTATATATTTTTATTGTTGAAAAATTGTATATATTCATATAAAATATCATTTTCATAAAAAAATTTATTAAAAAATTACTATCTAAAAAATAAATATATTTTGAGAAAATGCGTACAATATTGTGTATTGAACTCAAATTTTTTTATCCTAAGAATACTAACATTAATTCTATATTTACATCTCATTAACATTTTATTCTTTTATGATTATAATTTTACACTATTTTTATATTTTTTCTTTATTTATTTGTTGCTACTAATTATAGATTTACTAAATTATTCTTGAAAATATTTTCTAATGTAATTTTTTTTTGTTTTTTATATTATTTTTTTAATATATTTTTTATTTTTGAAGAAAAATTATATAATTTAAATATCTTATTTTTAATTTAGTTATCTACACTTATTCCATTTTATTGGTATAGTTTACTCCTACTTTTATATAAGTTTTAAAAATTATAACAAAAAATTAGTTTGATTTAAATTATACTTTTAAATAATAATCATCATACCTAAATAATTAAGACTAATAATAAATATCATATATTTGTACAATTTCCAATGTTATTTTTTTTAAAAAAATTATGATAATGATGATATTAACCATGTAATATATGTTTTAAAAATCTTAAATAAAGAATAATTCTTTAATTTGGTCGTAAAATAAATGTTTACAATTTATATTTTTTAATGTTAATTATTTACTATATATTTGGATCTTTGTTTTTTTTTCTTTCTAAAAATAATCTTATTATTTTGTTATTTTTAATTACCTATTTGGCCATAGATTTTAATTCTATAATTTACTATTATTAAATAATATCTAAATAAAAATATCAGTCAAATTGTTATTAATTAATAAATAAGTAGTTGACTTATTAATGACGAATATGTGTAATTGAAAAAATTTGAATAAAAATAATTAAATTACCAATATTAGAATAATGATATCTAAATATAAAAGATAATCACAATGAATTTTAGTTTGTTTTTTACATTTTATGAATATATTAATGTGTTTGATGAATTTAAGCAATAAATAAAAAATTCATATATTAATGTGTTTGGTAAATATAAGCAATAAACAAAAAAATCATATTTAAAAGATATTTATATACTATTATAAAAAAATTTATATGTGAGATTTATTATTACTCTTAACTATTTAAATATCAATATTATTATTAAAAAATATAATTTAATTTAAAATAAATTTGATCATAATTTTACAAATTAATTATATACATATATAATTGTGCAATGCATGAGTATATATATTCGAATGAAAAATTATATATAATATTATAAAATTAATAAATTCATACTATATAAATTTATTAAATTATTCATGATTATTGAGATAAAATTATACTTATATATATATATATATATATATATATATATATATATATATATATATATATATATATATATATGAGCAACACGTTCTCGACTAGAATAATGATATTAGAATAATAATATTTAAACATAAAAAGTTAATTAAAATGATTTTTAGTTTATTTTTTCTTTTTATGAATATATTAATGTGTTTGATGAATTTAAGCAATAAAAAAAATATTTAAAAAGATATTTGTATATTTTTTTACTTTTACGATTATATAGATTAAATTAAACTAATATTTACTATTTTATCTACACTTATAAATTTTCATACACATGAGATTTATTATTACTCTTAATTATTTAGATATGAATACTATTACTAAAAAGTATAATTCAATTTAAAATAATTTTGATAACAATTTTAAAATTTAATTATATACATATATATAATTGTGCGACGCACGAGTATATTTATTCAAATAAAATATTATATATAATATTACAAAATTAATAAATTTATAGTATATAAATTTATTTGATTGTTCATGATTATTAAAATGAAATTATATTTATATATATTTGCGCAATGCGCGAACTCTCGACTAGTTGATTCTAATATGAATTAAGATCACCGCGCATAAAATGAGATTGAATTATGAATTATTATGGTATTTTTGTAGTTGATCGTAGAATCATCGGATCGAGTCGAGGTGAATACCAAAGTTATAAATTTTCGCGTGCTGAACTCAATGGTGGTGTCAGATTTCAAATTGGAGATTGTTTGGTATGATTTTTATATTTTTCGGTATTATCCTATTGTTATACTTTTAGGTTAATTGAAAATTAGTTGAAAACTTCTTATTGTATTAAAGTATTTGATACTATATATTAATATATTTTTACATATTAATTAATTTTAAGACTAATTTACAAGGGTATTTTAGTCATTTTGTCATGTATAGTACTTTGTTATAGCGAAACAAACACAGGACATGACGGAATATCGTGTCCTATTCTTGACGAAACAAACACGGTATAGCTATTGTCCCAGGATATCTGATGTCCTGTCCTTGTCCCTGTCTGGTGTCTTGTGATAAGCAGTTTGCGAACCAAACGAGCCCATTCTATTTTTACCTAAAATCTATGTTGTTTAAAATAATTTAATTTTTTAGTTTCTAATTTATTTCAATTTGTTGTATTATATATAATATTTAATTTTTATCTATAAAAATATTATTATTTGTAATTTTTCTTTTCTTATATATTTTTATTGTTGAAATTTCTTAATATACAATTCTTTTATGATTATAATTTTACATTATTTTTTTTATATATTTTTTTTATTTATTCTTAGACCTATTATCTTTTTATGCAAATAATTACAGATTTGCTAAATTATTGTTGAAAATATTTTCAAATGTAAAAAATAATTTTTCTATTTTAGCTTTGTGTTGACAAAGATATTTCTTTTATCATCGATCCAGGTTTTAATCTATTTTTACCTAAAATTTATGTAGTTTTAAAAAAATTATTTTTTAATTTCTAAATATAAAAAATTGTTTTTTTATATATTAGTTTTGTGTTGGCGAAGATATTTTTTTAATCATCGATCTAGGTTTTAATCTATTTTTACCTAAAGTTTATTTAATTTAAAATAATTTTTTATTTCTAATTTGTTTCAATTTAGAATATTATATATATAATATTTGATTTTTATCCATAAAAAGGTTATTATTTGTAATTTTTCTTTTCTTATATATTTTTATTGTTGAAAAATTGTATATATTCATATAAAATATCATTTTCATAAAAAAATTTATTAAAAAATTACTATCTAAAAAATAAATATATTTTGAGAAAATGCGTACAATATTGTGTATTGAACTCAATTTTTTATATCCTAAGAATACTAACATTAATTCTATATTTACATCTCATTAACATTTTATTCTTTTATGATTATAATTTTACACTATTTTTATATTTTTTCTTTATTTATTTGTTGCTACTAATTATAGATTTACTAAATTATTCTTGAAAATATTTTCTAATGTATTTGTTTTTGTTTTTTATATTATTTTTTAATATATTTTTTATTTTTGAAGAAAAATTATATAATTTAAATATCTTATTTTAATTTAGTTATCTACACTTATTCCATTTTATTGGTATAGTTTACTCCTACTTTTATATAAGTTTTAAAAATTATAACAGAAAATTAGTTTGATTTAAATTATACTTTTAAATAATAATCATCATACCTAAATAATTAAGACTAATAATAAATATCATATATTTGTACAATTTCCAATGTTATTTTTTTATAAAAAAATTATGATAATGATGATATCAACCATGTAATATATGTTTTAAAAATCTTAAATAAAGAATAATTCTTTAATTTGGTCGTAAAATAAATGTTTACAATTGAATTTTTCGAATATAACATTTTATATTTTTTAATGTTAATTATTTACTATATATTTGGATCTTTGTTTTTTTTCTTTGTTTTAGATTTTCTAAAAATAATCTTATTATTTTGTTATTTTTAATTACATATTTGGCCATAGATTTTAATTCTATAATTTACTATTATTAAATAATATCTAAATAAAAATAATTAGAATATATGTAGTTGACTTATTAATAATTTACTATTATTAATAAATAAGTAGTTGACTTATTAATGACGAATATATGTAATTGAAAAAAATTGAATAAAAATAATTAAATTACCAATATTAGAATAATGATATCTAAATATAAAAGATAATCACAATGAATTTTAGTTTGTTTTTTACATTTTATGAATATATTAATGTGTTTGATGAATTTAAGCAATAAATAAAAAATTCATATATTAATGTGTTTGGTAAATATAAGCAATAAACAAAAAAATCATATTTAAAAGATATTTATATACTATTATAAAAAAATTTATATGTGAGATTTATTATTACTCTTAACTATTTAAATATCAATATTATTATTAAAAAATATAATTTAATTTAAAATAAATTTGATCATAATTTTACAAATTAATTATATACATATATAATTGTGCAATGCATGAGTATATATATTTGAATGAAAAATTATATATAATATTACAAAATTAATAAATTCATACTGTATAAATTTATTAAATTATTCATGATTATTGAGATAAAATTATACTTATATATATATATGAGCAACATAATATTTAAACATAAAAAGTTAATTAAAATGATTTTTAGTTTTTTTTTTTTATGAATATATTAATGTGTTTGATGAATTTAAGCAATAAAAAAAATATTTAAAAAGATATTTGTATATTTTTTTACTTTTACGATTATATAGATTAAATTAAACTAATATTTACTATTTTATCTACACTTATAAATTTTCATACACATGAGATTTATTATTACTCTTAATTATTTAGATATGAATATTATTACTAAAAAGTATAATTCAATTTAAAATAATTTTGATAACAATTTTAAAATTTAATTATATACATATATATAATTGTGCGACGCATGAGTATATTTATTCAAATAAAATATTATATATAATATTACAAAATTAATAAATTTATAGTATATAAATTTATTTGATTGTTCATGATTATTAAAATAAAATTATATTTATATATATTTGCGCAATGCGCGAACTCTCGACTAGTTGATTCTAATATGAATTAAGATTACCGCGCATCACGGGGCGGGTCTTATACTAGTTGATTCTTAACTCTTTGACCTGACATATCCACATAAATAACAATAATTTTTTTAAATTAAATATGACATATTGAATCCTTTTCTTTTGCTACTAGATCTCGTGACATGAACAAAAATACATCGGTCATATTAGATCCTAAAAAGGATTATATTTGGTCATACAAATTATTCCAATTTTAGAAAAATGTTCAATACGTTTCAAATATGCTAAACCGGTTTGGACCGCAATTAAATGGCGGAGACCGGACCGGCAGACGGGTCGAATTGGTCGGTTAGGGTTCCGTCTAATATATAAGTCGACTTCCCTAATATCAATGGTTTCTTTTCTTTGACGCCGAACTAGTGAACGAGCGTAAGGGCACCGAAGAGGCGGAAGAGTCCCCCGCAGCCATGGTTGGAACTCTCTTTTCGTTTCTCAATCTTTGCTATGATGAAGAAAACTTTGTTGGTTATTGATCGGTTCTTCTCATCATGTTTTCTTTTGCTGGTCAGGTGAAGTATTCGAGAGAGCCCACCAACCCTACAAAATGTAAGCTTTTCTCTGCTCGCTTCTGACATTTTCGATTTTGGTTTCGAGAACTTGAACCCTGTGGTTTCATTTTGGTAGTGTCGAGAATTCCTGCTTTATTGTCGCCACTTTTTTCTTTTGTATAGAAAAAAACTGGTCTGCGATAATCTTGATCAGCAATATCTCGAGTGAAATGAACGTGCCATGTTTTTGCCGAGCTGTTTGTGTGGTTTTTAACACTAACGATATTGTGTTCTCATAAAGGCGATTTTCATTTTGCAGCTTCCAAGGCTATGGGCCGGGAATTGAGGGTGCACTTCAAGGTTCGTTATCAGTTTATGTTATTGGAATTTTTAGTTAGAACTTATATAGTGTGATTTAATGTCGTTAATCTATGCCAATAGTTTACTGGATCTGTCTGCTTATGAACTAAAAAATAAGTTTGTTGAATGTGTCTGATTGTGCAATGAACAAAATTTTACTCAATTAGGCGGTCAAAACATGTTATTTATGTTAGCAAACGCATGAAAAAAATTGATTGAATTGTTAAGAAGGTTAAAATCCTAAACATGTTTTCATGCATGCATACTGGACAAATTAGGGAGTGTATGAGCTGGATTGTATGAAGTTAATTAACACATACTGGTGATGAGGATCCATTAAGCTAATTAACACGTGCATATACCTTATTACCTTGATTATGTCAAAACAGTTTGTTAAAAAATTTATCTAAGGTTGATAGTTATCAAGACACTTATTTTTTTTCTAGATTTAGATTTTTTCAATGGGAAACTAATTATTAATAATTAGTATTTGGTTGAATTAACTCAAAATCAATGAGTTCAGATAGAATTACAGTTATTTTGAAATATTAAAATGTTGTTAATGGAATTGATATGAGAGAAATTAAATTAATTAATTATGAATATGTTAAGAAAATATTTTGAAGTTGCTATGAAGTGGTTAAAAAATAGTATATTTAATGTTTGAGAATTTGGGCTAATATTTAGCCATTGCACTTGGAGAAAATAACAATGAACCTTTTTTATGATTTCTAAATCTAGTTAGGAGTACTTGGAATATAACTAAGCACTAATGCAATACTAATGACCATACTTAATATTTCCATAACTAAATTGTGTTCTTGTTCAGCCATTTTCTTTTCAGGATTGGTATTTGCATTATAGGGTGTCAATGGTTTGGTTTAATTCGATTTGGACATACCCAAAATTTAGATTAAAAACCAAATGATTAATTTTTTTGTTTGGTTTGATTTAGTTATTTAGTTTTCAGTTTTTGTTTGTCAGATGGAATTATATGGATTCTCATGTGGACTTTTTAATTATAAAAAATCTAATAATTTTTTTATAACAATGATTCATTTTTTTAACACCCAAACAATATACTTGGAATATTTTAATTAGTAAATTAGCGTATTTAATTTATGATAATTTACTTTACAAAGTTATAGACACCACTACTAATTACACATAATTAAGCACATGAATCAACAAATATAATATATTGTATTTTTGTGGAAGATACCCAACAACCTAACCAAATTAAAAATTTTAAAAGCAAAATCCCCAAAATCCTCCAAAATTTTGGATCCATTTGGGTTGATTCATGCATCATGTTTGTCTTTATGTTTCTGCATGAGTGCATTACTGTATGAAAAATCAGTATTTTGTAATAGAGTGATTTTTAATTTGTTCATGATTAATAATTAAACGTCCCATGACATTATATATTATTTTAATTTAAGTGAGATTACGTAATACTGTACCTTTGATGCTATTATAATCAATTTTAGTTGGTGTTCGATATTACAGGTGTTTAATCTACAATTTCTTATTGTAGAAGTCTATTCTATTATTTGTTTAGGCCCCTTCTCCGCATATCATATGCAATCCATGTTTTAGATATACCTGATTCAAGTTCCAAATGCTATTTATTGCCAACAGAATACCCGTGAGACTGCTCATGCAATTAGAAAACTACCTTTGGCAAAGGCTAAAAGATACCTGGAGGATGTGATTGTTCACAAACAAGCCATTCCATTTCGAAGGTTCTGTGGAGGTGTAGGACGTACTGCTCAAGCTAAGGGCCGTCATCCAAATGGACAGGGGCGCTGGCCTATGAAATCAGCCAAGTTCATATTGGATTTGCTCAAGAATGCCGAGAGCAACGCTGAGGTGTGAACCTATTTTGTATTTTTACTTCTAAATTGAAAATTTTTGTATGGGCTTTGATTACCTTTATACTTGCAGGTGAAAGGTTTGGATGTAGATACACTATACATATCGCACATCCAGGTCAATCAAGCTCAAAAACAGAGGCGTAGAACTTATCGTGCTCATGGTCGAATTAACCGTAAGTAAAGTCACTGAACTAAAATTCTAAATTACTGCAATTTGCTGAAGCTGATTTATAATCTTCATATACAGCTTATATGTCCTCTCCTTGCCACATTGAGTTGACTTTATCTGAGAAGGAAGAGCCCGTCAAGAAAGAGGTGTGATTCTTTCATAGATTCTTGTTATGCATCCTTCTCGAAATTTATCCATCTTTTAGTGTTCTATATAGATGAATTAAATTAACATTTATATATTCCATGGGAGGTAACCATAAACATGTTTGGTTAAACTCTAAGGAATTTTAGAACTCTTAGGTGCTGTTTGGTTAGCGAAAAATATTTTTTTGTTTGGTTTCAGTAAAACTGAAAACTTGATTTTGGTTTCTAGTTTTCTGTTTTCTGAAAACGCATTTGGTTAATGAAAACATCAGTTTTAGTCAGTTGAAACCCGTTATATTATGATATTTATTTGGTTATAAAAAAATAATATTAATTTTTCTTGAACAATTTTACTAGCAATTAAATGTTTAGTTAGTTTACAAAATTCAATGTTTCCTAATATTGCTATAAAATATTTATATGATTTAATTAGTTATTATAAAATTTTAGAAAAAAAAAGTCCAATGGTCTAAAATTATTTTTGATTAAATTATAAATCGATCAACTTTAATAAAATTGAGTTATTTAAAATTTGGGTTTGAGTCAATTAGATATAAATTGGTTTAATTAATTTGTAAATTTAATATGATAGTTTGAGTTGAAAATAATGGTTTTTATTTTTATTTTTAAAAATTAGATATAATTTGATTTATTTTTAAATTAATTAATTTTATAAAAATTACAAAGTTGCCATGTTATTTTGATAACGAAATCGACAGTCTCGAAACCATAAAAAATAACATTTTAGTATTTTCATTTTTATTAAAAAAATTGATTTCGTTTTCATTCTGGTTTCGATTCAGTTTCATGAAAACTCTGAATCAAATACGTTTTCGTAAGCAGTTTTGGTTTCAGTGAAATCGAAATCATGAAAACAGACTTGATTTCGCTAACCAAACAGGCCCTTATGGTTCACATGGATGGTAACCAAAGACATTTGATTAATAGGGAATGACAACTTATGATTGAGTATAATACTTATCAGAAGTACAAATCAAATGACTAATATACTCTTTATTTATAACTATTATATTATATTATAATACAATATATTTTATAATTAATAATTGTAATATTATAATATATCATAATTAATAATATAAACTTTTAATAGAACATTTACAAATTCATTATTTAATTAATAATATAGAGTGAGGTAGGTAGTGACGGCGAATAATATTGTATCTTACATATAAAAAAAACACAAACTACAACTTACCTAGGGGATTCAGCAAGTCACTTTTTGCCTTTTGTGGTAAGTGCAATTTTCTTTATTTTTCCCATCCCTTATCAATCAAATAAGGGAAAAAAGATTCTACTTTCTGAAAACGACTTGCTGTTAATAAAAAATGCCCTTAGTGACGCAGACAAAATTGTACTTCAGTTTGCTCTTTTGGTGGTATGTAGGTATAAATTGTTCTATCATTTTATTCTCTAAATTTCTTATGATGGTATTTTCCTTGGCATGTTACATACAATCTTATTTTCTTTCAATTACAGCCTGAGACCCAGATTGCGGCAAGTAAGCCCAGGAAAGCTTAGTCCATTAAAATCGAGGCATTTCCTTCGGTGATGCTTTGAGGATAGTATCATTCTTTTTGGTAACTGAAAGATATTGTGGAGTTTGCTGTTGCTAGCTAGGCTCTTTACATTTTCTCTTTCTCCTTCGAGGGAGAATTTTGTGGAATGCTATCACGAGGAAAACTGAAACAGCGTTGCATTTATATGTTTGCATGATTTGAATTGTTAAGGATTTTTATTTTTAACAATTGCAATTATGATTAATTTCTAAATTCATTGCAAAAGTCCTATGTTCTTGTGTGTGTGTGTATATATATATATATATATATATAACCTGGGGGAAGTAGAACTAAAATCATAATTACAAATATGCTTATGTTTAGCTCAGTGTCGTAAGTGTATCATTATTCTATTTGACTGATCCAATTGAACTTAATTTCAAATTTATGTAATTCAGTTCCATAAGTTCAATTTTGAATCGATGCGATCAAAATTTAATTGAAATTAACTATTTATGCCCATTTATAGGTTGACCAACCCAACCAGTTTTGTCGATAAAATTTAATTTTGAAGATTCATAAATAATAGGATCTAAGTAGTTAAGATTTTATTCCTTTGTTTATTAGTATTGTATAAACAATGTTTAGCCCTTTGATTTTGGATAATAAAAAACAATAGGATCTAAGTCAAATGAATAAGGATGGTAATAGTTCGGGGGTGAGCGTCGGTGAATTAATCGAATAGAATTTTTTGTTAAGCGTTTATCGAACTGAATTTTCGGTTAACTAATCAAATTAACTAAAAAAATTTGATTTGGTTTAGTTAATTTTACCGTTTAATAAAAAAAAATATTGTAAAATAAAGTACTACCTCAAAAATTGAACTTGGGTCATTAAAATTCAATTTTGTCCTTTCGGCCACTTGCGCAAACCATCATATTTGATATAATTATTTTGATTGACATAAATTATATTTTGGTTAATGCGATAAATTAATCGAATTGACGATTGAAAATCCTATATTCAACCGTTAACCAAATCGAAAATCAATAGACAAATTGATTTGGTTAATCAATTTTTTTGATTAATAGATGAATTTTGCTCGCTCCTAATTCAAGTCTTAACTTGTACTCAAACTATCCACATGTTTAAATGAGGTTTTGGTAGACTTAAAACGAGTTTGGGTAGAGAAGAGTTATATAAGTATAGTTCATCACATTAAGGATAAGGCTCATATTTGCCCCTAAAATTTATTGGTCTAAGATTTTCAACATTGGTCTTAATATCAGTTTTGAAAATAACAAACATGAAACTAATGATTTCATGAAAAATTATTTTCAGATTCCAAGTCAGTTAGTGTACGTCATCCCCGATCGAAAAAATCGGAGAAATCGGCAAGTACGCTCGTCGACGCTCGGGATTCTTTGGGAAGTTAGAGTCTACATTTAGGGCGTTTAGATAAATTATAAAATTCTCAGTATGATGCTAAGACCCCTAAAGAACCAAACCCGAAAGCCAAAACCCAAACGATAAAAAAAATCAACCTGCAGACTATGTACAGGTCGCTGGTCGGCCGATAGTCGATCGATCGACTATCGACCACCGGAGGCTCAAAATCAACAAAAGGCTCGCGATCGATGACCGGTCGCTTGGGTGGTCGATTGGCCATCGACCGACGATCGACCAACACTGTAACAACTCAAAAAATAGTTGTTTATATTCGTTGAGCCCGACCACCACTTCATGCTCTGCCTATTTAAAGGCCTTCTAAATCTTCCTATGACATTGCAATGCTTCATGAGACATCCTTACACATCTTAGAGCTTTGATTGATCCATCCTTTGTGAAAATCCTAGCTTTGATCTCTCTTCTCTTTGAGTAAGCCTTGATTTCATTGTTTCACCATCAAATGCATCAAGAGGAAGCTATGAATCTTGTTATGGAGCTAAGTACTTTATTGTTTTGATTGTTGCTCCAATTGTATTGTATTTTTGGGTTTATTTGTTGATTACTCAAGTGTGTAAACCTAGAGTGATAGGTTGATTAAGTGTGGTGGTTGCCTTGGTGTTGAGACATAATTCCACCGGTGTAATCTAGGATTAGAGTGTCCTTAGGGAGAGTGAGGTGGGAAAGTGCTCTCGATATGAAGGCGGAGACTTTCGGGTGTAGAAGTGCATTCGGTGTGAGAGCGAAGACTTTCTGGTGAAAAGTTCTCATTGTAAAGGAACTCTACATCTAGTGGATTAGGTTGAAATCCTAAGCGGGGGGTGCTTAGTTAGTAGAGTAGGCGGGTTGCCGAACCACTATAAATTCATGTGTTAGCATTGATTCTATTTGTGTTTGCTTAATTGTCATATTCACTTGCTTCCGCATTTTAGTCTTGAATTGGTAATTTGTCTAAGTAGTTTAAGAAACGATTAAAATCGAATTTATGTTAAAGTCTTAATTAACACACTATTCACTCCCTCTAGTGTAGGTCATTTCACCAACAAAGTATTCGAAAAGATACAAATTTGCCCTTAAACTTTATTATTATTTTTTAAAAATGCCCTCGCTGTCTAAATTTTGAGCAAAAAATATCACTACTTGTAACAGTTTGATAAGTCAGCAAATAATTGCTTACGTGGCCAAAAAATTTATGACTTATTTTATATGCCACGTAAGCCACCGTTTGCTGACTTGTCAAACTGTTACAAACAATGATATTTTTGGCCTAAAATTTAGACCGCGAGTGTATTTTTCAAAAATAAAGTTTAAATGGCAAATTTGTTCATTTTCGAATACTTTAGGGGTAAATATGTCCCTTATCCAACAAAACAATGTAGATATATCATAAATCTAATTAGCCCATGCAGGTTTCAAACCTGCGACCTTCGCGTTATTAGCACGACGCTCTAACCAACTAAGCTAATAGGCCATGTTGCCAATTAGATTTATGATAGTTTTGTAAAAAGTAAATAGGTAGTATTACAAAACAATATAGGTATAAAGATTAATCTAATTGGCCTATGCAGATCTTAAACCCATAGTCTAATTGGCCTATGCAAGTCTCGAACCTACGACCTTCGCGTTATTAGCACGACACTCTAACCAATTGAGTTAGAGGTCATATTGATGGATTTCCAATTCATGTTAAAGAGTATACAACAATGAAAATATAAAAAAATACCCTTGGCTTATGCAGGTCTCGAACCTAGGAATGTCAACGAGACGGGGTGGGTATGGGGCGTGCCTACTCGTTACTCGCCCTGCGAAACATATATATAATTCCCATGCTCGTTTAATTCCCCGCGGGTATCACAAATGGGTATCCATTTAATTCTCTACTAGGGAGCGGATCCCCATGGATATTGGCGGGTATTAGGGGTGTGCATAGGTACCGGGTAGACTCGGAATCAGTTGGATCCTATCCGATCGGGTAGGTCCCAGGTAGATCCGAATTAAATTTGGGTAGGGTCGAGGTACGGGTGGAAACAGGTCAGGCCAGGCCAGGCTTTCGCCTTAACAGACCAAGCCTATATGGTAGAAAATTATCCTGGGCCTGGCCTGTGGCCTGTTATAGGCTTAAAATTTGGCCTGAGTCTAGCCTGTTCATTGGCCTGGCCTAGCCTGTGGCATGTTTATGAAACATGCTTTCAATATAAATTTTTTTATAAAACCTACTTCTAATATAAAATTTTGGCATGTGGCCTGTAGCCTGTAGCCTGTGTTTTATTAAATTAAAATAATATTAGTTATTACATTAAAATAATTTTAATGTAAATACGTAATAAAATAATAATATTATATATATACATCACCTTAACAGGCCCAGACCGACCTATCAGGCTCAATAGGCTTTAAATTGAGCATGAGTCTGGCCTGTTAAGAAAAACAAACATATTTTAAAGCCTTGGCCTGTTTTTTTTTTTAAAACAAACCAGGCCAGGCCAAACCAAATACAGGCCAGGCCACAGGCCCTTGATAGGCCGCCTGGCCTATTTCCACCCCTAGGTCCAGGATAAAAATTAAGAAATCGATTAAAATCGGTTCCGGTTCTGGGTCTAAAACATTGGGTATCCGGAACTCGAACCGGTACCTAGAACATATTTTGGAACATGTTTTGGAACCTATTATGAAATTTGTTCTGAAACCTCTTGGAACCTGTTCTGGAACCTATTTTGGAACATGTAAATGAACATGTTCCACCAAGGTACCCGGAACCGAAACCTGTGGTTTCGGGTAGGGTCCGGTTCTAGGTTCCAACATGGTAGGGTCAAGCTTCAAAACCTAGGAACCAACCCTATACAGGATAGGGTCCGGATATCATGAAAAATACAGGGTACCTGGACCCACTCACCCCTAGCGAGTATCCATGACATTTTGAAAAATATAAATTACAACATTTTATTTAAATTCAAACTCACAATAATAAAAAAAATATCAACAACAACATAAGTTCTAGGATAAAAAAGAGAGCAGATAAACACATTATCAATAACATAAGGTCTTCAAGCATTTACCAACAACAACATAAGGTATTTTTGTAATTATACTTATATTCGCGGGTAATGAGTACCCGTGGATACGAATACTAAAATATTCGTACCCGCCCCATATAATAAATGGGTAAAAAGTTTTACCCACGACATCCCCACAAATAGGATATAACCCTTATACCCGTCATAAACGAGTAATACCCACGCGTACCCACTTAAACGAGTATCATTGACATCCCTACTTGAACCTGCGACCTTCGTGTTATTATCACAATGCTCTAACCAGCTAAGATAATAGGCCACATTTTTAGTGGGTGCAAAAATGTTTATACAAAGATTGTAGAAGTGAAAGAAATTTAAAAATAAAGGATAATGACCATATTTGTCCCTAAAGTATTCGAAAAGGTACAAATTCATCCTTTTTATTTTTTTTTATAAATGTCATCGCCGTCCAAATTTTGGGCCAAATATGCCACTGCTTGTAACAGTTTGACAAGTCAGTAAATAATTGCTTATGTGGCAAATAAAATAAGCCACAAAATCTTTGGCTAGGTAAGCAACCGTTTGCTGACTTGTCAAACCGTTACCAGCAGTGAAATTTTTGGCCAAAAATTTAGACGGCGAGTGCATTTTTCAACAAAAATAAATTTTAATAGCAAATTTGTACATTTTCGAATATTTTAGGGACAAATATGAACCCATCCCTTAAATATAATATATTTATTAAATATAATATATTTATACAATCACTTGTATTTATATGGAAACTCATTTAGTTAATTAGCACCAAAGTTGGGTCAAAAAATTGAGTTGAATTTAAGTGTCGAGGTATGCAATTAGATTCGGGTTTGGGTAGTAAATAAAGATACTTACTCATTCCATTGTCATTTCTTGGGCCTCATTTGCTTCGATGGATTAAGGAGGTGAATTGAATTTTAAAATCCAATCCATTGTTTCCTGCAACAATGGATATGAATCGGGCCGGATATTAGGTGGATTTATTTTGGCCCAAATCTACCGCTGACCTGATTTAGAAATCCTAGAAAAGGGGTGGGTTTAAGGCCCAAATCCATAGGGTTCATATCCTATCCATGCTTCTTATCCTATCCCAAAACAAACATAGGATAGTATTTCAATAAATCCTCTTGGATTTCTATCCCACCCTTATCCACCTTAAATCATATCACATCCAAATCATATCCTGCAAAGCAAACATGACCCTAAGTGAAAGCGCTGGTGGAGTGAGGATAGAGTTTTGTATAAGAGGAATTACTTATCCTTTCCTTCCTTTCTTCTCCAATAAATGTTACTTAGGCGTCGTTTGATTGACACAACTTCCTGCAGAAAGTTATACTTCCTAGAAAGTAGCCAAAAGATATCTTGTTTGGTTGGCACACTTCCTGCAATACTTAGGCCTCGTTTGATTGACACAATTTCTTGTAAAAAGTTATACTTCCTAGAAAGTAACCAAAAGATCTCTTGTTTGGTTGACACACTTCCTGCATATTGCAGGAAGTACAATTTTCTCAGTAAGTGCAATTTTCTACAAAACACGGGAAGTAACTTACCTAGGGGATCCTAAGTAAGTTGCATTTCCTGCATTGTATTTGAAAAAAAAAAGTCAATATTGACATCACATTTGCATTTAATGTAGAATTTATAATTTATGTTGTCAATATTATGAAATTATATATATTTTTAATTCTTTACATATTTATTTTATTTTATTTTATTTTAGCAAAATAGGTAATTTTTCATATTATTTATAAATAAAAATTATCTTTCTATATAATAAAGTATATATTATATTAATTATATATGAAAAAAATTATATTATATTTTACATGTATATGTTACAATATTAATTTATAAATAAAATTTATTTTTTTCATATATACTAATACATATAAATTAAAATATTAATTTATTTAAAAATAATATATTGATCATTTCATATGTACATCTTAGGAATTGAAGTACTCATGTCAATCAAACATATTGTATGTGAGAAGTTACATTTCCTATGAATTAACTTTTTGTCAACCAAACACTTTTTAGGTATTTTCCGAAAAGTACACATGGAAAGTTAATTCATGAGAATTACAACTTTCTGCAGAAAGTTACTTCCTATGTCAACCAAACGAGACCTTAGAATAAGGAAGGATATGATAATGGATGAATTAATATTCATTATTTGTTTAGAATAAGGAAGGATATGATAAGGGATGAATTAATATTAATTATTTGTTTAGTGCATAGATTAGAAGAAAACGTGAATAAAAATATAAAATTGATATTATATCTGATGTACATCGGATTTAAAAATTTATATCCAATCATTCTTCATTTATTATCCAATCCAATCCTATCTTATCAAATGAAGCAAACATAGGATAAGATAGGATATGTTTGCTTCAGTGAATGAGATATGAATGGATGGGATAATAAATGAGGAAGAATTAGAATTGAATTTTTGATATAATATTTAATTTTATATTTTTTATTCACATTTTTTAATTTATGCACTAAAAAAATAATGGATATTAATCTACCTGTTATCCTATGAAGCAAACATGCCCTTAGTTTATTTGGATTGATGAATAGGGATGGGATAAGGACAGATGGGGAAGGAAGGGGTTAATTATATCATGTTTGACTTTCAATTTTAGAAGAAGGGAGAGAAGTTTGGAGGTGTTAGAAACTCATTCAAACTCCTCAAACTTTTATTCCACCAAAATGGTGGAATAAGGAATGATTACAAATTTGAAATATTTTAATGTCATCAAAAATACAATTTTTTCCTACATGAAATCAAAAAATTTCTCTTATATTTTTAATTATTTAATTTATATAGTTATCTTTCACTAGATTTGGTAATTTTTGGCCTGGCTTGATAGCCCGACGACTCTAGTCCGATTTTATCGGGTCGGGGCGAAGAGGTGTGGGCCTGGTCTGACTAGATAGACCGATAAGAATTTTTTTATTTGGGCCCAATAGCTTGATTTGGGCCCTATAGCCCGATTTGGGCCGATAGTTCGGTTCCTATAGCCCAATTCGAGCCCGATAGCATGATTACTTGGAGGAATTTCTGCTTCAACCTAAACTAGTATTGATTCATACAAACCACTTGGAGGAATGTCCTCTCCAAGTTGGACTGCCACTGGTATTGTCGATGAAGATCTAATTGGAGGAATTTCAGATGAGGAACTACTGCTATCTGAGTTGTCACTGAACTGAACTGTGGGGCATTTCCTAGCAAGTGCTTCTTTCTTTTTTCTTCTAGCCTCTGTATATTCATCATCATTCAAATCCTCAAACTTACTAGAAATTAGTTCATCATCAGATTATGCCATGGCCTCAATGTATGGATTATCATACATTAACCTTCCTGATGACACTAATTCAAATCTTTCATACCCACTGGAGCTACTGCTACTAGAACCACTACTGACAATCTTTAACATTGGTTTCTTACACTTATCTACTGCAGATTGATGAACAGTCTTTACATTTGAACAAACAAGGTCTACATTTGCATGCACAGGCTCCTCCACTTGATGAGCAGGCTCTACATTTGAACAAACATGGTCTAAATTTTCATGCACATGCTCCTCCACTCGATGTACATGGTCTACATTTTAAGAAGAACTGTCGCTGTTTGAACTCATTGCCTTTGTCATTTCAGCTACACAGGGTCGTCGATACATGTTAATGAGATAAAGAACTAATGTTGCTGTTTGAACTAGTTATATTCACCTATAATTCAAACAACCATTGAACAATTTTAACAGCAACAAGTATGCTACCAGGTAATTAGTTGATGCAAGTAATTAAGACAAATAGGTTGAAATGATCAAAACTCAGTAGATACACGATATAAGAGCTAAGCTGCATATGTAGCTATCAAAAAAAAAACTATAAGTTTAAAACTGAATATAAACCCTAAAAACAAACTAATACAACTAAATATAAACCCTAAAAGTCTTTCAAAACCCTAAATGCCAAATTTTTAGAATGGAAGAACACTCGACAACAATAAAGATAGAAATTTACCTGTAATGGTGCGCACAACTTAGATGGAAGAAGAGTCTTTCGAACACGGTTCGAACGATGAATCGACTAGCTTCTGTGCATGACCATGGGTGTGGGCGGTTAGAGTCTTGCACTGGAGTTCATTGCCGGAGATGGAGGCTCGATTGCACCGATCACCTTGTCGCCGAAAGGGAATAAAACTTTCTTTTGTTGCCTTGTCGAGTTCGGTAGGAGAATGAAGAAAGGGGGGGGGGGGGGGGCAGGTGCTGATAGGGTTGTAATCGAGCCGAGTTGAGCCGAGCTTGCTTGTGCTCAAGCTCGGCTCGTTTAAGAAATGTCGAGCTCGAGCTCGATCGAGCTTCAATATATGGGCTCGAGCTCAGCTCAAACTCGACTCGAGCAACTCGAGCTCGGCTCATTTAAGCTCATTTAGGATTGTTTATTTTTCTCAAGCTCGATTAAGATCGGCTCGGCTTGGATTTATGCTCGACCTGATATGGAACATTAATATTTATATAATTATATATAAATATATGAAGCTCGGTTAGGCTCGTGAGCCACTCGAGCCGAGTATTGCTTAGCTCGAGCTCGACTCGTTCGTATGTAAAGCTCAGCTAGAGCTCGATAAGATAGAGTCGAGTTCGAGTTTTCATCGAGTTGATCTCGAGTAGCTCATGAGTTGCTCGGCTCACTTACACCTAGGGGTGGAAATAGGCCAGGAGGCCTGTCAGGGGCCTGTGGCCTAGCCTGTATTTGGCTTGACTTGATTTATTTTAAAAAAAATCAGGCCAAGGCTTTAAAATAGGTCTGTTTTTTTTAACAGGCCAGGCACAGGCCCAATTTAAAGCCTATTGAGCCTGATAGGTCAGCCTGAGCCTGTTAAGGTGATGTATGTATATATATATATATAAATAATTTTATTACGTATTTACATTAAAATTATTTTAATGTAATAACTAATATTGTTTTAATTTAATAAAACACAGTCTACAGGCTACAGGCCACAAGCTACAGGCCACAGGCCAAAATTTTATATTAGAAGTAGATTTTATAAAAAAATTTATATTGAAAGCAGGCTTTATAAATAGGCCACAGGCCAGGCCAATGAACAGGCTAGACTTAGGCCAAATTTTAAGCCTATAACAAGCCACAGGCTAGGCCCAGGCCAATTTTCTACCATATAGACATAGCCTGTTTCCACCCATATTACACCCCTAGGTGCTTACGTGGTAGGTAGGGTTTAATAAAGAAATTATTTAAAAAGAGGGGGGGGCAGGTGCTGACATTGCAGGGTTTAATAAAAAATAATTTATTTATTTTTAAAAAAAAATGATATCCTGATGAGATGGGATTTTGGGTATTAAAATAATATTTTTTGGAACACGTCAACGTGCCACCTCACAAGATTAATGGGGATGGTGACAATAATTAGACGACATGATTCAATTGGAATAATTTTGAAAGTATATGAAACAATTGAGATAAATAAAAGTACATACCACATATGAGAAAAACCCCAAAGTACATGATATATTTAGGTAATTTCTCTTTTAATTATATATTAAATAATTTTACAAGAGTTTTTGTTTTAATTCATTTTATTAGCTTCTAGTGTTAAAAAATAAATATCTTATACATGAATTTTTGTCTGTCTTGACGTTTTGGACACAATGATGAGGTATATTTTTCTAAATGGATTCTGATTGGTTAAATTTGGTGTATTTTGTGTACTGTTATATTCATTTTAATCTTTTTTATCAAAATTAATAAATTAAAACTTTCTTTTAAATTAATTTCAAGAGTTTTCAGTAGTCGAATATTGGCACATTGTATACGATTTTTATTTGTCCCAATATTCTAAATGGGACAGTGGGGTTCATTCTTCCAAATGGAATTTGGATTGCTTGATTCTGGTGTGTTTTTTAAAATTATTTATTTTTGAGTTGTGGAATATAGATAAATAAATAATTCTCAAATTCAATTGGAATGGAGTCGGAACATAGAGCAAGTTTGATCACCCATTACATATTCTCTTTACATAATTAAGATTGACCTTATTTATTTCTTTTGGTGCTTTAATTTATTTCCTTTGGAGCTCTTTTATACATGTTCTTGATTCATGAACATATTGGAATTGTAGCTAAGTTATGATACATGTGCTGTAGTAGATAATTGCATAAGTTATGCTTATTGTGATATGTGTTATTTTTATGAACATGTAGCAATCTCTGAGGTGTTACATGTTATTTTTAGTATTGCATGGTGTAGATTGTCCATATCATGCATGTGCTACTTTTGCTTCATTATTGTATAACATGGTGTTAAAATGAGTTATATGCATGAGTTAGTATTGGTATGCATATTTTGATTCATTTGAAAGTTTTATAGAGTTGTTGATAGAGCTAGAAGGGATGGATTATAGTGCTATGGTTTTATGGCTTTGAGTGTTGATCCTTTTATGGCCCTTAGCCATCGAGCTACTAGGCGAGATCACTTTTGCGGCCCATTAAACCCGAGGGAATTTTCTTGAGCGAGGATATCGATGATCAAAGGATGCACTACGGTGCAAGAGCACATTTGCAATGCCTATAGACTAGCTTGAATAGTCGTTCTCCTCATATGAGTAGTCAAAGAGGACCGTCTCTCGAGTGCGAAAGTGCAAGAGGAAACTCAAAGAGCTTTTGTCCATTCTCTGCTCTCGATTGGTAAGGTGCTAAACAATTTATGCGGAGTTTATTTCTTGACCCATGACTTCAGGTATTATGCTATTGTTCTGAGTTGTCATTTGAAGTAGTAAACAATTTATGCTATTGTCCTGACTTCAGGTAAGCTGCTAAACAATTTATGCAGAGTTGTCTTTTATATTGTTTCATTTAAATTAATTATTTTTAAATGAGTTATGAGATACTGATTGAATTCATCATATAGTGGAACATTTGCAAACTTGTTATGTCATAGACCGATAATTGCGATCAAGTTATTCCTACAAAAGAACTGAACCATCAAGACGTCACTTAAAAAGTAGTCAAACTAAGATATCAAATGATGTCTTGGCAATGGGCAATGGGCAATGAGAAGGACAAGCATTGCGCCTAATCTGATGAATTGTTTATATACACAGCTTAAAGGCAAATTAAAGTAGCCAAATAAGAATTCCATACATGGCTGGCGTGTTGGTCCTAGTGATGTATGAGTTCATGGTAAAACCAGAACCCACGAACACAATATTCCTAGGGAGAACTAAAAAAATGGAAATGCTACTTGATGCAATCTGCAGCATGTAATCAACAGTTCTTTGAACATATTGTGGGATTGTTAAGAACATGTAGGTTAAATCTCCACCTTGTCAGACATGTCTCCGTTATCCGAGCTATCCCCCCTGGATATGAAGTTCATAATAGTCTTCTTTGCTTGGCCAACAACATGGGAAGTTTTCTTTGCAGCCCCAGCTACCATGGGTTTCAAAGAAATGTCGGGCAAGTTCGCTCTTTCCTGTATCATTGCTGTTTGCAATATAATCAATAAAATTAGAAACAAAAAGAAAATCAACACCAGAAATTTAGATTATAAACGTACAAACTGTTTGACGTCTTGCTATGGAACCAATTTGTCTAATTCCGGCTTCTGCAGCTTGCACAGCTTGTGCAGATTTGTTGATGCCATCAGCTATCTCTTGACTGGTTAGTGAGAGATATGTAAGTGTAGAACAATCTTAAAAATTATATTACATAATGGAAAAATTCAAAGGATGCATTTTAATTGTAACTTGTAAGCAGCACGAAAGCATAGTTATCTGTTTCCAACATGTAATCATGATATATGCAAGAATCAATTACTATTTCCTCTGCAGTTCACTTGAGTACTTTTACAAGATCAGAATAATATACATTAACTGCTTTAATTTGGGTAATTATCAACAACCTGATGACAAAGGGTAAAAAAGAGAGGGAATTTAAAGAAAACAATAACAAGCCTATTTAGCACCATAATAACTGGGCACAACATAAGCTATCAGCATTTTAGTTATATTTACGAGAAACAACTATAACTGCTTTTACTATAAATTCTCAAACAAAGAGATATTATACAACCAAAGAACTTTAGAGAGGGTGGTATATGAAACAGGTTGACTATCATGAAGCCATGAACAAGAGAACTCTGCAAAAGCATTATCAAGTTTTTGAGATGTCAACATCTACTAGCTTAGACGGTTAGGACATTCAGGGTATGTTTAGGGTCAAGGGTTCAATCCCTATTTGACTATTTGTAGCATTTTTATACACATGAATTGTAAGACAACGGTTTAATTTATTTCTATATTTATTTATTTATTGGAAAAAATCAGATTAACTCAGGAAGCCAAAAGGGGAGTCTTCTGAATTATTTAGCAAGGTTGAAATATAATATTGAGAGAACAAATTCAATTGACATGAGAATTTTAATTGTGAGCATTTCAACTATGAAATGATAGCAAGCGAAACCTCTGGTTGGTATGGCCTACTAAAAAATCTATTGTTGTATGTTCATATTATCAAGCCGCTTAGCTTCACCTTTTTATCTGAATTGCAGATTTTAGCTTGATATTTAAGGTGGCCTTCTATTATCTACATCAACCAATATATGACTCTCATTTTCCAGGTTATAAATTTATAATTACAATAATAACTAGAAGTGTCTGATTGGACTGCAAAGCACTTGGAATACCACATTCTTCAGATTCTGCATTTTACATTTTATGACTGTGTGCAACCTCTTAGTTGCGCACAATTTGAACTTTTGGAGCAAACATGGACAATATTACATTTTTCTAGGCAAAATCATGGCAAAAAACTTTTTGTTCAAATTTGTAGCATATGGATTCCAGAAGTATTAGGTTTGAATACATAGATTTTTCTTGCAACTAACCTCTCAGAGGGCAATGCCACTAAATATGTGTAAATTGTGACATGGACCACTAAAGCGATCATCAAACTAGTTGTCACTAATCAAAACTTTCTGGTGTCATATGAATTAGGTTTCCTTGTTATCAAAATAAACTACACCAAAAAACAACATATTTGAAATAAAAGGGGTGATTAAATCGCAAAATTCAAAAACTATAAGAAGCAACAACAATTTCCTTCATGTTAGATAGCGATAACAACAATTCTAATTAATGTCTAAAATTCGGGTGACAACCTAACTTTCCTTACAAGTAACACACACAAATAAAAAAAGTACAAGTCCGTTAACATTATTGACAACGGATCTAGGAAAAGACATCCTAATTCTTTTACCAATAACAATTGAAGTTTCAATATTTCATTGTTGTGCCTCTTGGAAGATTTGTGACTATCTAATATATTCAATTTCCTTTGAACAGGAAATATCAATATCCACTAATAACAATAAAGATCATTATGGTCTTTTCTAAAACCAAAAAACACATTACACCCCTCATTGGCGATCCCGGAGGCTCTTTTGAGGAAGTCTCCCAAAAATTTCCCTACAGTTCAGGAAAATCAGGGCTGACTTTGGGAAGTCACAGTCCCAAATTTGGCGGTTTTGATTGCCTCTCTAGAGAGCCCAACTCGGGCAATTCTGGCTAGTTATTTTTGGACATTATTGCTCCTCTTTTATTGACTTTTGTTGCGTCTTTTATTAGCCTTTATTGGGTCTTTTATTAGCCTTATTGTGTCTCTTAATGGCTCTGATTTGTTGGCAATTTTAGGTTTTCTATGTAATGTTTTGCCTTAGGTCCTATAAAAAGGCCAAGGAGAGAATGAATATGATATGCAATTTTTCTCTATACTACTTATCTTCCTCCTCTTCCTCTATTTTTTTCATCAATTTTTCATGGTTCCCACCTTATGGGAGTTTGGGAAAAACTTGAACTCTCGTATGGATCAATTAGTTTCATATGCTTGAAGTATATACCTTAAATCACTCAACTCCAAGGTAAGATCACTGATCTCCATGCCTGACAGTCTTATTGCAGCCATGGTACTAGGGAGCTCCTCTCTTGCTGTATCTGCCAGCCTTGCAAGAGATAATGCAGCTCTCTTCACCGCCTGCAGAAGCAAGAACAAATACCTTATCAAATATATAACAAGTGTCTGGCAATGGCTAAACTGAATAGAGCTTTTTAATCTAACAAGATAATCTGTTTTCCATTGGTTAAAGATGCCGGAGATACTAAAACTAAAGATTGACCCAAAGAATATAGAAATATTAAGTAACAGAAGAACCAAACATCATCCAACAAAGGAAACATGCAAAAAGTAAAATGCATTCACAAATATTTTTTCCAATGTAGTTTTCTGACTATTTATTTCTTTAGAACTTATATGTTCAGAAATTAAAAGATCACTCGTGAGAATTAATGAATAAAAAATGATGATAATCTTACAACTCAGGAGCCAAACAGACCTTGCCAAATTAGAAGTTAGTAAGGGAAACTTACAAGAAGAGTTGGAATAGCTGCAATTATGAAGCTGGTAAATGCGACAGAGGTCTGCACCAAAAGAAGAAAGATGGTATTATTTTTAGAACTTAAAAGGAAATAATTTATAAGACACATAATATCAGCTATTAATATCAACTAAATTTCATTTATTAAGATTTAAGTTCAAATTTTCAACAGATGATCCAAGAAGCAGAAATTAAATCCGAACATCAATAGAACACAATAACAATAATTACATAAGTAGAAAGGATGGAAGGTAAGGACATAGTTTTATAGGCATCACTTGACATCCATCGATACCAATGCATTAGTAACTTAAATAAAGCATTATATAACTCTAGCACAAACAAAAACTAAGAAAACAATATAAACCAATATTAAGATGTGGACGAAGGATAGCCTTAAAGTGAATGCTTGTAAGACAATATAATAACATTAGTTGTAATCATGTTTCCAGAATCTTAATTTCCAATTGAGATGACCCTGATAGGCTATCACATGATGACAAGAGCAAAAGAACTTCCTTAACTATCAAATTCAGACTCGCAGTACGCATAGATACACATATTCAACACATTTTTTGAATGGCATGGATCAACAAGTATTAATCAAGTATTAATGTCCAACAAAGGCATGACACAAACATCACAAGCATGTTGAAGTATCCAACTATCCATTATTCAGAAATTAACTCTCAAAGACATATCAGAGTAAAGCATTAAATATTTCATTAGTACTCCAGTTTCCACTCCAATAGCAATACAAATGGAAATTCTAATGAGGATAGAACTACAAAAGTCGAAATTCCTATAGTTCAAAATAGTTATAACCCAAAGGACATCCAAAGACCTAAGTTTGTTTGAATGATCCATGCATTCAACTTGGAGGTACCAGGGAGTCAGCAATCCTTGCAAGGATAATTGAGTACAATAAAAGACCCAATTGTCAGATGAAAACTTCCCTCCATTAGAAGAAGTTATCCAGTATGACACTTAAATGACACTTTGGAAGACAGAACATCAATTCAAGTGAAACAAAAAACTTAAATCCTGATACCAAATGGGATTGTCCATGCACAATAACCAAACATAGAAAACTATCTGTATTATACATAACTTCAACAACTAACTTGCAACCTCCTTTGCCCTTTCTTCATGTGCTCATTAACCTTATATTCTTCAATTATTACTCTTCCCTTCTCAACTATCTCTCGACTTCTTCTGGTCCCCATTATCTTCTTATTTTACCTTTATTTTTTATATGTTTCCACATCAGCTAGTTCCTTGTTCACCTGACATGTCCACTTCCATCACAGATACTAAAGAAGTACAGACGAGAAGAACTTCCAAGTGAAAAGGATTGCCAACCAAAGACGATGAGCAGAATCCATCATGATGCAGTAAGACACCAAGTTCAACTTGAACTTTCTGTACTGCGATTCTAACTTTGATGAATGGTAAATCTCGTTGCAACCATTCACACATCAACATACAAGGAAGGTTATCACCTCTAAATATCAAACCAAAGTAAAATTGGATACGCATACAGCAACAGACAATCCAGATTCTTCTGAAGTCAGCAGCTTTAAACAAATTAAAGTGTTTTCTAAAAGATTCAAATAGTAAAGAGAAACTTCTTACCGTGCAAGCGATGAAGGCCAAGAGGAAGAACGCCTGATCCCCCAAGCTCATGCGGTAGGACACAAGTCCGCCCAGAGTAGAAGGCCCTCCGATCCCTACGCTAAGTCCAGCCGATTCCAATATCACTTCCTGGCGGGTCTCCACTCCCTCACCGACCACCTCAGCCTCCGTCGCCAGCGGCTCCTCCTGCACCGCTGCGGCATCGGACTGCTTGGAGGCGCAGCGCTGCAGCGACGGGCGAGGCGGGAGGGCACGGAGGCCGCGGAGGCGTGGGGTTGGGAAGCCTTTGGAGGATAGGGACGATGGCAATGGGGAAAAATTAGGTCTTCGCTCGATTGGGGAGAGATTTGAGGAGGAAATGAGAGGAGATTGCCTCAGGAGCATGGTGATCTCCTTATATGTATATATAGGTTTCCGGAGGTCTTCGTGTTCGGCGGTGGCGTAGTGCGGTGGAAGGCTTCGTAATTTACCTGGTAAATGAGACTTCTTTTTAGGCCTCCTCGCCTCCTCGGGGCCAAAATTTTCCCCCTTTTTTAATACATAAAAATTAATTAATAAATATTTCAGGTTCTAAGATTGCCTCCCGTTTTTCTTAAAAAATATTTTTCATTCATTCTTTTCACTATTTATCCACTAAAATTTAAAACAATTAAATCTCAAATAGCACCTTTAAGCAACTTCTTTCTATTATTTTCACCCTATCAAAAATTTCATATATTTTCAATCAACTTAGGATATATTGTCTCAGGAAAGAAAAAAAAAAGATTATTTTCAATTTAGTTCCAGTAATTTGATGTGAGTTTTAATTTAATCCTTAATTTTTTATAAAAAATAATTTAATTTAACTATCTTTTTCTAAATTTTGATTTCAATTTAATTTCTCAACCGAACACTCTGTATTTTTTTTGTTGGAATTTACATGTAACCTGCAATTAAAAATAAAAAAATAAGATAATTATCAAATTCATAAATCCTAAATATAACAACGAATAAAAAAATAGTGTAATTGTTAGTGGATAAGATAAAATAGAATAATATATAAAAAATAGTATTGAATATGATCTTTAAATTTGGCATTTATGGATATAATATTAATTTTATATGTTGATTTTTTAAATTTATGCATTAAATAAATAATGTATTAAAATTCATCTCTTATCACATCTCTATCCTACAAAGCAAATTAACAAATCCTAAAAGTAAAATATTAATTTTCACGAATAAATTCAATGCAAGAAGTTTATAATAAAAACATAAATTTTCCCTTTTTGTATATATATATATATATCAGGTGTCTATTTCAATAAAAAAAATAATTTTTTTGATTAGATGATTAAATTAAAATCAAAATTAAAATTTGATGAACTAAATTTAAGTATTTTGAACTACAACGAATTAAGTAAAATTTGTATCAAATCGATAACCCAAAAAAAGAAAGATAAAATTTTAGATAAATGAAAAGGAAGTTTGAAATCAGTATTTCGAGAGAAGGAATGGCAATCAATTGGATCAAAATCTAATTTCAGTTCATTAATTAGACTTAATGCTTCAATTGATTGCACCCCTAATTTTTTAAAAATATATTTTTTAAATTATTATTATATATAGTACTAATAAATATGTAAAAATATTAAATTATGTTAATATATATATAAGAAGTTGCAGAAAAAAATCTTTCAAGTGTCTCTGCATAACAATCGCATATTCCAAGTGCCTAATACGCTATTACACTATCAAATTCCAAATTAAATTCTAACAGTAATATAATGTAATAAAACATAGGATTAAATTGAATTGGATTTGATCAAATTCATCTTTTTATTAAAAAAAAAAAGAAAAAAAAAGAATGCTGGTAAGATTTCATGTTCACGTTGTTCGTTCCATGTCACTTGGAACTGCAACTTGGATTTTGGATTTCCCAAACACAAAGTAAAAAATTGACCTCCAAATGCAAATATTGTAAAAAGCATGCATTTGCGTGCATAAGTAAATGATCGTAAATAAAAGTTACAATAATCTATTTGTTTGGTTGTGACTTGTACCTCTTATATATTTGCATGTGTTTGGTTGATCGCAAATAGAGAATATGAAGATTATTGCGAATGGGAAAAATGTTGCAAGTGAAAGGAAAGTTGTTGAGAGTAAGAGTGAGGTTATTGCAAGCGAGAGGTGCCTATTGCGAGTTAAAGGAAGACAGAGATTTTCGCAAGCAAGAAGAATCTTTTGCGAGCAAACGGAAGAGGAAAGTTATCACGAGAGTTAAGAGCGAAGCGGGAGGCTTTTGTGAGTGAGCGAAAGAGAGGAAACATTATCATTTGCAGGCTTTGAATTGCCACTACAACAAACCAGTGGTATTTCGACGTCAGAACAAGTTAATATTTCGACGTCAACAACCGTCGAAATTAACATATTGACGCCAACAAAGACGACAAAAATGAGTGGAACATGACGGCCGCTTAAATGTACGTTTCGACGTCCGAAAAGACGTCGAAATGTTCGACATATCGATGCCTGCATATTGGCGTCAGCCGGCGTCGAAATATCCGACATATCGACGCCTGCAAGCGTTGAAATGTCCGACATATCGACGCCTTCATATTGGCGTCAGTATGTATATATATATATATATTTAAAAAAAAAATTAAGAGAAGCACTAAATATGAATTAATTTCTCAGGGCAAACCTTTTATTCGATAAATTAAATGTTCAACAATCTCACTTATTCCATGAACTAAATTATACTGCACACTTATTTCATGAAACTAAAAAAAGTCAACAAGTGAGATCATTCCCGGGGTCAACGCCAAACTGGCTGCAGTAGTCCTTGTAGTACCCCACGCGAGCGTTCACCGTCGCCGAATTCTTGCCGTCGCACTCGAGAGCTCCGTTGATCGCCCGAATCGTCGCCCCGAACCCTTGGCCGGAGGTGATGAGCGAGTGGCAGTTGTTCATCCAGAACCACAGGCCGGTCTTGAAGGAGACGACCACGTTATATATTTCCGCCGTGCCGGCTCCTGCTCGATTTCCGCCTGCTCGATTTCCGTCGTGCCGGCTCCAAGTGGGGCCTTGACGTTGGCCGCAGCGGTGACGATGTTCTGCCGAAGGAGGCAGCGGCCGGAGTGGGAGAAGAGGAATAGCTTCTCGTCTTGGCTCCTCCCTCTACACGTGAGAAGAGGAATAGCAGCGGCTGGAGGTCTGCATCGGGGCTGCGAGAGGCCTCCATTACGCGCCTTCTATCGGGGCTGATAGAAGAAAGAAGAAGAACAATGTAGAAGAATATAAATAAATAAAATATGTTAAAAAATAAATAAATTTTATAAGTTTATTAAAAACAATCTAAAGGAGGCGGGAAATCTCCCGCCTCCTGCCTCGGCGAGCGCGTGTGATTGCGCGCTCGCCCGCCCGTTACCCGCCGCGTGGCGAAAATTGAGCGGCAGCGGATTCGCTGCTGCTCGATTTCTGACGCGCCTGAGCAGCAGCGGATTCGCTGCCGCTGGATTTCCGACGCGCAGCGGAAATCGAGCGGCAGCGAATCCGCTGCCACTCGATTTCCGCCGAATGCGGAAGAAATTTTATTTTAAAAAATTAAAAAAATATATCGACGCCTCTGACCGGCGTCGATATGTTAAAAATATTTTTTTTAAAATTTTTTTTTTGACGGCTGAACTGACGTCGAAACGTTAAATGTATCGACGTCTGCTAACGCCTATATGCGACGTCGATAAGTCAAATATTTTGACGTCTTCTCAGACGTCAAAACGAATATTTCAACGCCTGTCAACTATTGTGAAGCGTCGAAATATTTCGACGCCTGTTGTCAAGCGTCGAAATATTTCGACGCTTGTTGTCAGGCGTCGAAATGTTTGTCAGATGTCGAAAAAATTTCGACGTCTACTAAAGACGTCGAAATTTATTATATTAAAAATTTTAAATAATTTTACATTTCGACGTCTTTAGTAGACGTCAAAATTAAGAAGTTGATATTTAACGAATTTGTTGTAGTGTGCACTTGCGAATTTTTTTGCGTTGCAATCCAATTTGCAACCTGAAATTGCAGAATATAAAAGTCAAATGGCGTAATTAACTTAGTTCACTATAATAGAATTTATTTTAAGCTGTAGTTGATTAGTTGCAGTTTTCAAAAATCGCATCTATAGAGATATTAAACCAACGGTCTTTTTTTGCGCGGTTCAAAAAAAAATGTTGAACCCACAGTTTTTAGTGAACCACGGTTGAAGTGGTATACCATACTGCGGTTTATGGTACTACGGCCTTTTTCGTTGAGAAAAATTCATTATCGTGTGCAAAACCCATCTCCCGCTTCAATCTTCGTGCACAAAAGCCATCTTCCCTCTTCATCATCTCCTGCATCCTCTTCTCCTAAATGCTCTTCCCTCTTCCCATTCCTCACCGCTGCCCTCGGCCGAGTTTGCACCCTCCCTCCCGTCTCAACGACGAGCCGAGTCTGCACCCTCCCGCCTATCTCCTTCGTCGTTGAATTTTTCTGCCCCTTCTCCACCTGTATTGTCATGTTCCAACTCGATTTCGACGCTCTACCATCTTCCCCATCTCGATTTGCCTCTTCCCGAGTTTTTTTCCTCGATTTGAATTCAAAAGCCTCTTTCTTTTTCCTTCCTTCCCAAGGTATGCCATCCCTCACATTCATGTGTTACAATGCTAATAGGTTCTCCATCTTAATTCCTTGAAAAAGCAATGTCATGCTGATACTGAAAGGAGAAATTGAGCAGATGCTATTGAACTTGATATTACCATATTAATTTCTTCGACTCTGAGTGCTGCATATTTGTTGAAAGTTCAATCTTCATACTTTGTACTTTGTAGACTCATATAGATTTGAAATGAGTAGCTTGGAGTGTGCTCTTTTAAACTAGGACAGAGTTGTACTGGAAGCTTAACATCATGGCATGCAAGTTCATGCAACCTATGTTAATATTATTATCAATATAATTGACAACGAAATTATTATGTAAAATTATCACCACATGAAAACTCGCCAAGGGAAAGAATTATATTTTTTTAAAAATTTAAAACTTTTAGTTATGTTTTAAAATTTAAAATTTAAAATTATTTGTTGATATTATTTATTAACAATTATATATAATAGAATAAATTATCTTTTGAAAAATATATTTATTCTATCAATTATGATATTTTTGATCATATGTTGATTTGAATCTATCCCCTCTAGATTTTATTTCTAACTCTGTCATTGATAACCGAAATGTCTTTTGTAGCTTACGAGTGATGGAATTGACAATGTCTTTGTTTTCTAGATTAGGGGCGGCAATATTTGAATTGGTTAATCAAGATTAACCAATTACTCGAATTGTAAAATTCATTTACAGATAGTAATTTTGCAATTCAATTTCAATTTTTTGAATTCATTAACTTGATATATTCGGCCATCTGAATAATTGTTCCAATCTAGCTATTTTTGTTTTGATGATCCTATTATTTTAAATATTAAAAGTTTAAAATGCTGAAAATTTTAAATTTTAAAATGTTTTTAATATACTTGGTTTCATTTGATTGTATTAGATGAATTGAATAAGTAATTAAACTATAATAAGATTTTCCTTAAAAAATATTAAATTAAAAGAAGAATTTTGATACACGTGTTTGGATAAAACAATGAACAAGAGATTGAAGAATTTATCCTTGTGTGATCCTCTTACTCGGATCCAGGGGCGGACCCACACTAGTGGGCCAAGGAGGGCCCACGCGTTGGGCCCTTCTAATTTTGTTTAAAATAAATAAATATTAAATATGATTTAATATTTTTAAAAATATATATGACTACACTGTATATATATTGTCAAGTTTAATATTATAATTAATTTATTCATAGTTTAATGGTCAGTGCTTTTTTATTTTATTAATAGGTTTTGGTTTCAAAACTTATTGTTATTTTTTTACGTGTATTATTTATTTTTTTCGTAATGATTGAATATAAAATTAATTTTTTTATAATTTTTTTTTCAAATCATTCTCTATTAATTTTCGACTTAAGTCCAAGACTTTCTTCATTAATTTTTATACTAAGTCCATTTTTTTCCATTATTTTTTTTATCTCTATATCTCTTGATTTCATTCATAATATATCTTTATATGCTATCACATATAACTCTCATGTAGATGATTTATTTAATATATGCTAGATTCCGAGCCGAACTTAATTGAGCTTGTTCACAAGCTCAATCGAGCTCGATAGAATTCGAGTTGATCAGCTAGATCTTGAGCCAATCTTAATTGAGCTCGTTTACGAGCTCGGTCAAGCTCGAGAAAAATAAACGAGTCTAACAAGTTGAGCTTGAGTTGCTCAAGTATAAATTGAGTCGAGCTCGAGCCTACAGATAGAAGCTCAAACTCAAGCTCAACATCCCCCCATGTGGAATAACATATAAATTTATCTAATATATTTCTTATCATCATCCTATCCAATTAAATTCTTAATTTAACTATGCAATTAACGGTTGACCCGGTCCATTGTCAATGCCCGCCATAGTCCAACAATGCATATAACAAAGACCGAAGGTGGCATTTGGTGCATTACTTTCAGATTATCAAATAATCTAGATTATCTTTCAAATAGATTGTCACTAAAAAGATTGCCGATAACGTAGAATATAGTGTTTGGTATGCACAAGTAATATTATGGTAAGATTGCTAGAATTCACATAGACATATTTGGTATAACAAATACATTACCAAATAATGAGATATACTTTTCAAAAATATCTTTTTCACAAATATATTATAATATATTATATATATTATAATATATTATATATAATATAATATAATATAATATAATATAATATAATATAATATAATATAATATAATATAATATAATATAATATAATATAATATAATATAAAATTATATTTTAAAATTTTTGATTCAAATTTTGATTTTCTTATTAATTTTTTATTTAATTATATTATTGCATTAAATCAATAACATTCTATATAGTATTATTATTTATCAAAATTTTATTTTTTATTTTTTATTTCTTTATTCAATTCGGCTATTGCATTTTATAAAAAAAAATCAAAACTTCTAATCAAATCTGAGCGTTTTGCTTATATTATTATTTATTAATTATTTAACATTTTGATTATATTTTATTTAGTGTCTAACAAAATTTGACATTTTAAATTTAATTTATTTTAGTTTTGTATTGAGCTTTTTATTCAATTCGATTATAGTATTTTAGAAGAAAAAAAATTAAAAATTTAAACTAAATCAATATATTTTATTGATAATATTATTATATATCATATATTTAATATTATTTATATTGTATTTAATTTGTTTTAGTATTTAATTTTCTTCATAATTTTTTTTTATTTTACTACAAATTTTTATTTTTTAAAAATACAAAATTTGAAATAAAATTTATATATAACGACTATAAATTAATTTTGGTAAAATTAGATGTGGAATTCTTTGAGGTGTTAAAAGATTTTTCGTGCAATTTTTTTTAAATGAAAAAAAAAAATGGTGAAATCGGATACAGAATTATCAAATAAAGTGAGAGTTTTGATGTCTTTAAAAAAATATTTGTCTTCAAGGATTATAATTATTGTTAATCCCAAAGTTTAGAGAAAAAGATTAAATATATATTGAGATAAATTTGTTACAATGACCAAAGTTTGAGATAGATACATCAATTTCTCTATTTATATAATATTATAATATTTTTATCATATGCCGACGTGGCACAAATGATAATAAAAAAATATTTTTTAATTTTCTGAGTCAGATGCCACATCAGCACCTAACGGTTGCATTGACGGACATCTAACGTCGGGCTAGAATTAATGTCAATTTGATAGTTCAGAATTTAATTGATACAAATTAAAGATCAGACTAGATTTATGAAAAGTGTCATAGTTTGGGCTAGATACATTAATTAACCCTTTTAGTTATTGTGCTAACGAGCTGAGTTGGGTCGGCCCATTTATTATCTGTGTTGTGCCGAGATTGGGACCCTAGGCCCTAACTTTCATCATGTCGGGCCAAGCACGATTTTTGTTCGGGCTGGGCCAGCCCGATAACTCCGGCTCGGCACGAATTGTGAGGGTCTATCTTTCACGTTTTTTTTTTAAATTTTAATATTTGTTAGTTTTTTAAGTTTGATTATTAAAATTTATTTTTTTTTGTTTTAGTTAATTTTTAACAAATTATTAAAGAATATATAAACATGTTATCTTTCATTTTATATTTTATACGTAAACGTGTATGGATAACTAAAATGATATTTTCATTAAAATTATTTTTTCCCACCCATCATTTAAAATTTTACCCAAATAAGAAGAGAGATATATTATCCCACCATTCTCACCCACCTTTTAATTACTCTATCCAAATATGAAATTAACTACTCTTTCCTATTCCTCCCTTTTCCACGTCTCTTTATCCTTCCTCTCTCCGCCCTCTCCATCCCTCCTCCCCATTTTATCCAAATAAGCCCTTAGTAATGACAATTAAATCTAATTAAGCACAATTAATCGACTAATCAAACCACAAAGTTCGATTATGGATTGTAATTTTACAATAGAGTTCAGTTATTAGTTCACGAATAACCAATACTCGAAACCAATTTTACGTATATATTAATAAAATATACAATTTAATTGAAAAAAAATAAAAAAGATGGCCTAGTGTATATCTTATGGATAGTGATTTTGCAGTCCAATTTCAGTTATTAGTTTGTGGATATCCGATAATCGATAAACAAAATCGATTTTACTTATATTAATAAAATATTTAATTTAATTGAGAGAAAAATAAAAAAAATATGGATGAGTGTATACTTTATTATTTGATTCAGTTCTGGCATGAGATATTTTCATTTAATTATCACTCTTCTATTTATAAGAAAGACTTTTATAGTTTCAAATTTTGTAAAAAAGAATTATTTTATTTTATTTTAAAATAATCAGTTAACCATTTAATAATCGATTTCGGTTAATCCTCATATATCTGATATTTAATAGGTTTTGATTTCAGAATGTAACTTTAAAAACTAACCGATTTCAATTTCGAAGAGAGATTTGTAAACAATTTTGATTTCAATTATCCATATATAATCCTTAATCATATTCATTTATGTGGAGTTTAATTGGTTGAAATACAAATAGTATTATATAACATATTAAAAATTAGAAGAAATTATACTTTTGGTCATCACAGTTTGCTCGAATTTTGATTTTAGTCATCACACTTTATTTTTATTTAGGATTTATTTCTTACCATCATATGAGGTCCAAACGGAGCCAACGTGAATAACAGGTGTTGACCGATCAATGCTGATGTGGAGCCTGTATGGACCAACTTTTTAAACTATAGGAACTAAAATCATAATTTTGTAAATTTGAGGATTAAAATCAAAATTTAAGTAAACTATAGGGACCAAAATTATTATTTTTCTTAAAAATATATAAAAATCACAGGATATTTTTAAATAACTATAATATTTAAAAATATTAAAATTGAGCACACTACAATGATTTATGTTAATTTGGGTGGATTTAAACTGACGTCGTCACTAGGCATATTGAATTTCGTAATAGTTGTAGAATTCGAAAACTTTCTCTCCTAATTTGCTCATCTCTTCACTGATCACCTCCTCACCTCCATTTTGATCCTAAATTTGACGTATTTAAGCGGTTTAAATTAAATTTTAAAGTAAAAAAATATCGATTTTCACTCTAATAAACATTGGTTTTCCATGCATTTGCGGTAGTGGCAACACCATAATACAATATTATTGTTACGATTTCTTGGGCATTGGTAAGAGATATTTAGATATACATAACACATTGCAAATATTAGCATGTTCATGTTCAATTGATGTGTTCAATGCAAGAATGCGAAATTAAATATTTGTGCCTTAAATAGAAAATAAACTAACATTGCAAATATTAAACTAATCTTCTAAATATATAAACATGTCATCACACTTTTCAAACTAAAATTTAAAATAAATCATCTTAATTTGTAAAAAGTTTACTCAATTTTAATATTATAATTATTTATAAATAAATTAAAAATAATAATCATGTGATTATTATAAATTATAAATAAAAATATCATGTGATTTTTATATTTTTATGAAAAATAATAATTTTGATCCCTTTAGTTTACTTGAATTTTGATTTTAGTCCCCATAGTTTATAAAGTTGGTCCCTGCAAGCTCCACCTCAACAATATTTAATTAGCATTTGTTATCCACATCAGCTCCATTTATGTCTCATGTGACGGCAAAGACCAAATCCTAAACGAAAATAAAGTGTGAGGACAAAAACCAAAATTTTAAAACTATAAAGACTAAAATCAAAATTCGAGCAAACTATGAGGATCAAAAGTATAATTTTTCCCTAAAAATTATCTTCTCTTCCATTTTTTCCTTTCCTCAACACATGATCTCATCATTAGAGATGACAATGGACAAGATGGATTTGATTTGGGTCGAGATTAGCTTGATATATGCTATTCGACTAGTTGTGCTAGGCTACCCTTATCGACCCACATGCCCTATCCAAGGTTTGGACTGTGCTTGTCACAACACTCACACGAGATAAGTTCAAACTAACTTGGGCATGAGCAATTGACACTTCTGTTGGTCCTCATGCCTCGTTAATATCAAGGCAATAACATCAACAGCTCATATGCATGTCGAAGACACTGATCCAACGGCTCAGCTCGACTCTCCTATGTGAACAGTACCATGCAAATGCTCATCTGCTCAACTCGTCGTCTCCACCATTCCTCACACGAGGATGTTACAATAGTGTATCAATTTGTCATTTCTCTCCGGAGCATTCCTTGTTCTATTTATACACTATAGCATCGATAATGAAGGACAACACATTTCTTCATCTTCTTTGCTTTGGCTCTGCTACCTTTATATGGTATCAGAGTCGTTGGATCAGTGTCTTCGACATGCATTTGAGCCATTGATGTTATTGCCTTGATAGTTAAGTGAAATGATCGAGAATTCATTTTTTTCTCATTTTATTTAGCCATATAATATTAAGATTTATGAAAAAAAATCCATTGTCAAAATTAAGCATTATGATTATGAACAATACAAATTATTATATGAATAATAATAAATAAGAGTCTAAAAAGTTAAAAATAATTAGTATAGTCGTTTTTTAAAATAATAATAATTTATTTTTTGAATGAAAGAAATAAATTATTCTCAAGGTAAATGGATACAAATATTTTAATTACCTGTTATTTTCATATACTGAATCCAAAGTTGATTAATTACTACTTAACATCATATTATCAATTTTGTTTAAATTAAATAAAAAATATAATTAACGAATATACAAATCCCTCAAGACCAACACATATATTAGAAGTAATAAACCAAATCAGACACACAAATATATATATTTTTTTTCGTTCTTTCGGAATATCTGAGACTCCTTACATATTTAATCAATATCTCTCTAAGTCATTTAAAATAATTAATTTAAATAAAATAATAAGTATAACATTTAATTTTTTTTAGTATAACATTTAAGTTATTATCATCATATACCACATCAATTTTTAAGTACATTCATGCACTAAACAAAAAATAAATATAAATCCATTGGACTGTTGGGCCAAGTGCTACCAGGTCGGGTTGGGCCGTTGGGCCAAGTGCTACTAGGTCGGTCCGACACAATAGCTCGATAAACATGTTTTATTAATGAGTATTAACATATTTTATTAAACCTGAACCCAATTTTATCGGGCTGAGCACGACAAACTAATTCAGTCCATTTATTTTCTCTTTTTCGTGTGCATCGGGCTAAACGGGTTGGGCTGTCCCGACCTATTATTGTTCATGTTCGACATGTTATTTATCAGTTAAGATAATATTTATATAATTTGGGCAGTCCTTTTCTCTTGAGCTAGTTTTTGGAATGAATTAGATCTACTAATTTCTTAACGTATATGAATTGTCGGGCCTTTTTTATTTTACTATTTTTGTATTAAATGACTCTCATATTTCTTCTTGTATTAAATGACTCCCGTGTTTCCTAGTTTTTTTTTTTTTGAGTAGACCCGTGTTTCCTAGTTAATTTTTCTTTTCTTCTCTCGTGGAAAAAATCAATTTTCATTTCTAATTAATATATTAATATTTTCATGATTTAGCAGAAGTTTGAATTAATCAAATAATTGTAGAGAGCAATCCAAACTCCAACTAAATCCGCCGTACCATAATTGATGCGTTGTCGAAGAATGATCATCATCCAATGGGCCCTCATTGTAATCACTTTGAAAATTCTGCGCGTCTAATATACCCCGTTGCGGTAATTGGTCTGCGGGTAACATGTCCGACCAATCTCTATCGAGGTAGAAAAGAGAGTACAGATAACTAGGATGCCATTTCGTTGGCGGATTCGTAGGATTCATAGTATCCGTCGTCCGTTGCGACCTCTCCTCTCCTTCAAACATTGTGGACTGACGCCGCCCTCGAAAGAGCCAAGAAACTGCAGCAAGGATCGCCTCAATCTCCTCGCGAACCCTTAAATCCTCCTTCGTTTATCGTCGGAGCGCGCTAAATCTTGCACCGGACCCTCCCTGTCATCTTCCGAAACCCTAAAGTTATGGTCTTGGTAGTCGCGGCGGGGGAGACGGTGGTGGAAGACCTGGTCGCGTCGCCAATCTTACAGCGGCGGGGAGAAACCCCAGCGAGGGACGTTGGCGAGGATGTGATCTTGGTTCCGCCTCTTAACTTTGGGGTGGTGGACAGGGGGATCTACCGGTCAGGCTTCCCTACCTCGGACAACCTCTCGTTCTTGGACGCCCTCAATTTGCGATCGATCGTGTGAGCTTTCAATTGTTTTGATCGACGGTTTTCTCATTGTTCCGTACCTCGGTTTTGTTGGAGAGGATGGGATACTGATTCATTGGCATTGATTTTGGGCAGGTACCTGTGCCCGGAGCCGTACCCCGAGGTTAATGCTGAGTTCGTCAAGTCGCGGGGGATTCGGCTTTTCCAGTTTCAGATAGAAGGGAGCAGGGTAATTTCTTCTTCTGCTTTGCTTCGTATTCACTAACGCGATCTTGGTTACCTGAATCCTCGCCATGTGGTTTATTTTGCTTGATCTAACTTTTGTTGAATCCTATATTCTATTTTGTCGGTAAAAATAAACATTTTTTCTTCAAGGTTTGTTTTGATAGAAAATGTGGAATTGAAGAGAAAGGAAGAGTAGAGAAGAGAGAAAAATAATGGGTTCTCTTCCCTTGTTTGGATACGAGAGAGAAGAGAGAAAAACTTTTCACTACTCATAATCCTTCTCTCCCTTTAGGAAATTTTTTGCTGGGATGGAGGGAAGCAGGTTATTTTCCATTCTTTTCTCTTCTTTCCTCATTTTTTCTATTTAAGCAAGGGAAAATCCAATTCCTTGCTCATTCTTTTGATTGCCTCACAAGGTAAACCTTCCTAGATATGTTATTCATTGTAGATTGAATTCATGGACACATCTGGATGATATGTTTGTTCCTTTTTGTAGCTTTGAAGTTTTTGTCTATGTTTTTCCTTTTCGTGCCTGCCCATCTAGATCATGGTATAACCTAGCTAGTAAAAACTTTGAGCAGAATGACACAATATTTACTAGAATAAACATTATCATGTCAGATTCCATTGCTGGATTAATCAAACCCCACTTATTATCATCCTTCTGCTTGGATTTGAAATAGGGCAAACAAGGTGTCAAAGATGTAAATAGGAAACACGATAAATTATAAACATGCAAAAAAACCAAGAATGAATACAAGTGCACATATGATAATTCAGCAAGTTCTCAGATTAAAACTCATCTTTGCTTATAGAAGCGGCCAACTCAGAACTGGTGCATTTGTTTGTAACCATTAAGCATATAGTTATCTCATCCATGTCTTAATGAGGTTATGTTGTCATAATCTTATTGTCTGTTTCTGCAGGAGTCTTTTGTAAGTGTATCTAATCATACAATCATGGGGGCTCTTGGAGTCTTACTTGGTACTGATTTCAACATGCTTAGTTTAGCTTATTTCAGATGTCTACTTATTATATGCTATGCCATTCTAAATTACATTTTCTGGTCTCAGATACTAGGAACCATCCCGTTTTAATACATTGCAAACGAGGAAAGGTACACAATTTAAATGCATGGCTAAATTGCAACTCGTATATTCGAGGATCTTGAAAGCTCATCCTTAACTTTTTTTTGGTTTTAATGAACTTGCAGCATAGAACAGGTTCTCTTGTTGGCTGCTTCAGAAAATTACAGAATTGGTGCTTGTCGTCAGTGCATGAAGAGTATGTAAAGTTTGCGTCACCCAAGGCCAGGCCATCAGATATGAGTTTCATCGAGAAGTTTGATGTTTCTTGCATGATGGAATGCGTTCTTGGTAAAATATACCGGTACCATGTTTCTGGCTCTCGGAGACGGCGACTTGTGTATGAAAATACACTGTAACATGCAGCCATATTCCAAGCAAGAAATCTCTAGTTATGTAGAAAGCTAATTAAACCTTCACAATATAATCTTCTGCGTTTCTTCTATTTTTCATTGGCAAGGAGACGTAAGCTTCAATATTCTGCTTGCAGTGCCTGCCACAACTCACATGAAATTTATTTTTCATCTTTTACTTGTCTATCGATACAGTTAGGAAATTAAAGTAAGTACCCTTGATGGGAAGTTTTGTAGTCATTGAGTTTCATCATTTAATGAGCATAGGCATCAGAAAGTTCTATTTTAGTAGCTTTGAGCCTTCTGTTGCTTGAGAACTTGCGAGGATCATAATATCTGTGCATTAAGCAGCTTGTCTTGTGTCATGCTGTGAGTCACCACCTAATTTATTGGAATGGTTCCTTTTATATTTACCCACATCTGTTTGTTGTAGTTTTCAAGCTCGGATCAGACCGAAGAAAGAGAAGAATTCAAATCAGCGCTTTACCTCAACAATCCGTTTGTGCTAGTAGGTGCTCAATTAGGGCTGTTCATGGGTCAAATCCGACCCAATCAAAAATCGACCCGAACCAATCGGGCCGGGTCGGGTTCAAATTTTTAAAACTCGATTATAATTGGATCGAGTACGGATTTCAATATTTAAAACCTGATGATCTGAGACCCGATCTGATTACCCAAATTATTTATATTTATATTTTTTTTAAAAATTTTTTATTAAAAATCAATTCCCGAGGTTACTCGGTCTGTGTGGCCGCGTCTTCCTGAAGAAGCGGCACGTGGCTCGCGTGCCGCCTCTTTTCGGGAAGACGCGGCCACGTAGACAGCGTAATTTGGGCAATACACGGCGCGATGAGACATGTGTCTGCGTGTCTCATTCAAATTTTTTTTTAAAGGGTACTCGATTACCCGACTTGATTTGATTTCGGGCGGGTCAGTTTAGGTCGGGTTAAAAAAAAATTATCTTCAAATTTGACCCGACCCGATCCGTTTGTTTGTTGGTTGGGTCGAGTCAATTTTTTCTCCAAATCCGACCCGACCCGTGAACAACCCCACGCGCAATTAGGGATGTTAACGATTTGGTCAAGTGTATTGTTCATGGATAATCAAAATTGAAATGGATGGATTTTTAATATTGCTTTCCGGAATTAAACTATTTAATCGTGGGATATTTGACGGTTAACAAAGTTAGCTTAAATAGTTCAAATATATGCATTTAATCAATTATTAAATTATTAATCTTGATTACTAAATAGAAATGTTACTAAAAAAATAAAATCTTTGCAATTATATATGTATATTATATAATAAATTTATAATCAACTTCCATTTAATCGATTATTAAATTATTAATCTTGATTACTAAATAGAAATGTTACTAAAAAAATAAAATCTTTGCAATTATATATGTATATTATATAATAAATTTATAATCAACTTCGGTTACCAATGGTAAAAAATCGATAATCAAAATCGAATCGAATTAAATTAATTTTTTTGAATTTATTAACTGAAAATAAAATCGAATTGGAAAATAGATTAATCATGGTTAGCCGGTTCACGTCGCCATCAGATCAAAATTGATTTTATTAAATTAAATTGATCAGATGTACTTTTGAAATTAATTGATTTATTTTTTGAAAAAATCTTAGTTAAAAGGTCATATATTACCCGAATGATTGGATAGAGAGGGTAGATGACCCATGATCTTACACCTCTCGCTTATCATTCTCGCAATATCATATTCCTCCAAGGCATAGTATTATTACTTAAAAACTGCAAATTACAATGGTCTCTATGTAAAATACTTTCATCCTTTCTCATTTTTTCCGTTTCTTCCAATACATCATTACATTCATGATAATTCATCGTTGTTTCATTGTACAAATAAGTCAACAAGTTTACATTACAAGCATTTTTCTTTTTGATTCAATACAAAATTGATTTATAATTTTAATAATACAGAACACTAATTACTATTTTTTAAATTTTTGGTTAAAAATAATTATAACAAAACATTGTATTAGAAATGATTCGTATAAAAATATTACTAGTGGCATTTGATATCTTCGCACAATACATTATATTTAAATAATTGGTAACAAATCAAATCAAATTAAATTGATAATTTGAATTTTTGAATTTTTGAATTGAAATTAAAATCAAATCGTAAAATCAATATCTGAAATCCATTTTTATGATTTGGTTAATTGATTAACTGTGATTAACTAGTTCCAATTATCATTAATTTCTACTTGCAACGGATCATTCTAACTCCATTATGCTTAAATCCAATCAAAAAGGTATTTATCAAACTAAGTCCAACAGTATTTCATTTTGATTCAATCCGAGTTCGGTTTTAACTTACATATTACAAAATTGATTTATACACAGAATATGAATTTTTAATTTTTTTAATTTTTTTGTTAGAAATAATTATAACAAAACCTTGTATTAAAAAATAATCATATAAAAATACCACCCGTGGCATTTGATCTCTTCCAACGATATATTATAGGGATAAGGGTCATATTTGCCCCTAAAGTATTCGAAAAGATACAAATTTGCCCTTATTTTTTTTTTCCAAAAATACCCTCGTCGTCCAAATTTTGGGCCAAAAATACCACTGCTTGTAACAGTTTGACAAGTCAACAAACGATTGCTTGCGTGGCAAGGATAAGAATCATATTTGCCCCTAAAGTATTTGAAAAAATATAAATTTGTCCTTAATTTTTTTTTTGAAAAATGTCATCGTCGTCCAAATTTTAGGCCATATTTGCCCATAAAGTATTCGAAAAAGAATAAATTTGCCCTTAAACTTTTTATTTTTTTGAAAAATGTCATCGTCATCCAAATTTTGGGCCAAAAAAATTTCTCGCGCACCTGAGGGATGAGGTATAAATACTAAAACCCTAATCGTCAAAAGATCAAAGTGTCCGTTAACTTAAGTTGAGTCTAAAATAAGCCATAACTCAACCAATATAAGTCTGATTCGAGTTCCGTTCGAATCTCCGGATTCGTCCAGAACCAAACAACCTATCTAAGGAGTAATCAAACTTAGATGAATTAATTTCTTCTCGCGCAAAGGTCAATCTTCAATTCAATTCAATGTTTTTATATTAGTTTTGGAGTTTTTAAAATATCATTTCTTGAATTTATTTTTAATAGTATTTCAAAACAAAATATATTTATGCAGTTTAAAATAATTTAAATATTTAAGTTTCTAATTTATTTGAGTTTGTTATATTATATCTATAATATATTTAATTTTTATCCATAAAAATATTACTATTTTATCATTTTTATTTATATATTTTGGCTATTGAAATCTATATAAATATATTATAATTGCTTTGATTTTTTATCAAAAAATTATAAATTATATTATTCCTGAAGAATTTTTATTAAAAATTAACTTTTTATAAATAAATATGTTTTAGAACAAATGTCTATGATTATATAAGAAGTAAAATATCCACCTTTATATTTTATTAACATTTTACTATTTTATTATTATAAATTTTACTCCATTTTTATATTGTTTCTATAATACCTATTATTTTTTATGATAATAATTAGAGATCCATTAAGTTTGCTTAAAAATATAGATTTTCAAAGTAATTGTTTAAAATATTTTTTAATGTATAAAAATATTATTTACTATCTTTGTGATTTGAAATATCACTAAGAAAATTTATATAATTTAAAATTTCTAATTTTTAAATGTGTAAAATAAAATATATCTTAAATAGATTAGATAAGTAGTAATTCCTTAATTTAGTAATTAACCAAAAGTTTACAATTGAATTTTTAGAAAATTATATTTTAAAATTTTATAGTTATTTATTTATTATATAATTGGATTTTCGTTTTATATACCCTAAAAATAATATTATTTTAATTATATATTTGGTCTAGATTTTAATTTTTATAATTTACTTATTTTTAATAGAATGTCAACAAAAAAATCAATAAAATATTATAATAAAGTTGTGATTAATAAATAAATGAATAGTTTAATAATATATATTTTATATAATAAAAAATAAATAGCATAATTGAAAAGATTAGAATAAATATTAATTTAATTATTAATATTAGAATTATGACATTTAAATATACAAGTTAATTATATTGAGTTTTAATGTATACATTTTTTAAATATTTATGAATATATTATTGTGCGAGCAATAAACAAAAATCAGATTTAATAAGAGATGTGTATATTTTTTTATTTTTAATTATATAAATTAAATTAAACTAATATCTTAAATATATTTTCATATATATATGATAATAATTATTTTGATATGAATATTATTATTTAAAATTATAATTTAATTAAACTAATTTTGATATCTTTATTATCATAATTTTTAAATTTTATTTAAATTATATATATATATATATATATATATATATATATATATATATATATATATAATTGTGCTATGTGCGGAATATCGACTAGTACAAATAAAAACTCGGATACAATTGGAAAAAATTCTAAAATTCGAGAGATATAATATAATTAATCCTTTTAAACTTTTTTTTTTTTTGGGTCTAACTAAATTTTAACAACCCCTATATTACCCAAATACTCTTTTTAAATGGATAGTCATTGACCAACTGGATAACCTGATTATGCAAAGTAGTCTCGGTAACTGCATTGCGCTTATTAGCAAATTGGAAAATAAGACACGTTCAATAATCCTAGACTTAAATATGCCCAATAGTCGAGTTCTGGTTAAATTTTGTATCTATTAAAAATTATATTTTCATCTAAATCGATTTGATCTATTTAAAAATTGATTAGAATTTTGATTTGATTTAATTCGAATTTTAGTTATTCAAATTTTAACCCGAATTTGCTCGGAGACATAGAAAAAGATAAACTGAAATTTGAAATTGATCGAACCCAATTGGACTCCAAACCAAATTGAATTGAATACTGAGTTCGTATTTTAAAAAGGCTCATCCAAAAATTTTAGATCGGGTCGGTTTTGGGCCAAAATCCAGCCCCGGTCTCAGCAATGTATTGAATATTGAGGCATTATCGGATTCGTTTCACGGAGCTCTTAGTGGATCCAATTTGCGTCACGTGGCCGACTTCGTGTCCCTTATATTCAATTTCAAATTTTAGGGCTTGGACAAAGCGATCAAACGCAGGAAAGAAAAACCCTAACCCTAGCAATATGATCTACGACGTCAACTCCCCTCTCTTCCGCTCCTTCCTCAGCCAGAAGGGTGGAAGCGCCGCCGACAAGCGGTACCAATCATTCTCTTTCTCTCTCTCTCTCTATGTCTAATTGAATCTTTATTTTGCCCCCGTTTTTCGATGTATCTGCATGCTTATTTCTGTTGGCAATTCATAGGATCTATGGATAAACGTAATTAATACTACTAGCTAATTTTTTTATGTAAATGATAAAGGTTATGTTAATCTAGAATGCTTTCCTATGTTTAAGAATGCATCCAAAATACTTACAGATCATTGTCAAAATAATAAAATAATTGAAATATGAATCAAGCTCAAATCAAAAGTAGAGTATAAGTTCATTAGGAAAACCTTTGTTAGTAAATTGAAGAGTTTCCAGCTTCTTCCAGAAAATTTAGATGTTCCATGATTTGTAATTTACCTTTTAAAAAGTGTTCCTTAGGGTAGCTTATACTTGGCATAGCAGTTTTAGATGTTAAGAGGAGCTTTTAGTGCTAATGATCCCGTTTTTGACGACTTGCTATTGCAATTGAACTGTCTAATTTATTTCTGGTTGGAGTTTGATTTAGATGAAAGCAATCCATTGACCGTTGCTCTCCTCATTCTTTGCTGTTGTGGAGTATAGATTAGAATGCATAAGAAGGAAATAGTGATTCAGTGAATGTTACCTGAACATTGTTATACTCATTGTTTTCTAAATATCACTTTGTATGCCAATTAGCCATTGCAGTATTGGGTTTTTGTTGCAGAAAAAATATTGGGATATATGGTAAAGCTATTTTAAAATAAAAATAAATTAACAAAGACATACTCTCCTGATCCTAAAAAAATCTTGTAAACATCCCTAAAAATATTGGGATATATGCTAAAGCTATTTTCTTAATTGTGTTCCAATGATGGAATTGATTCTTTTGCCTTAAACAGGAAAACCGAAGAGCAGAAGCCAAAAGAGCAGAGACCTAAGGCAAGCGAGAACAAGCCCATTATGACAGAATGATAGTAGCCCATGAAGAGAATTCATTTTGCAATGCATCTCCAGAGACTGATAACATATAATTTAGGTTAGAAGCATCCACATACGGAATGGTTTGTCATTTTTTAAGAATATGAACTTTGGATGTGGCTAAAGTCTCTTGTTAAATCACAACTTTATGCATCTTTGACAAAAAATTTTTTATTCTTCTCCAGTTGTTAATGTTGCTATTGCTTTATGGTTCAATCAAACATAATTGAGTTGGTTGATTTATCTACTTGGCATAGTACACTATTAAGTTGGTCAACGTGTTTGTGTTATTTGCTAGTGATCCTGCAGCTGACTCTGGAATTTATTGATTGCAAAATTTAACATGGAATATGTTTCTTGAGTAGAAATGGTAGGGGGAATCACATCTGCCTCACATTTCCACAATTACCTTACCTGTGGCATGACCAGACATGCTCTTAGCCCAAGCATCCTCTACCTTCTCCAATCCATGCCTTGAATCCACATATGTCTTAAGCTTCCCTTCCCTTGCCAAGTCCACCACAAATTTGATGTCCTCCACGTTTGGCACCAGCACAGTTGTGACCAGCTTCTTCTTTGACAGTGTCAGCTTCTTATACATAGAAGTGACCATGGATTTGAAGGAAGGGGAGATGTCAATGACCTTGCCGTTTGTGCTTAAGTTAGGCTCAAAGGTTGACCATGGAATGCCAGCAGTGCAGTGGATCACTGCATCATATTTCCTGCCCGAAGGGCTCCTGAGGGCAGCACCAGCAGGAGTTTTGTAGTCTAAGACCTCGTCGGCACCCAGGCTCTTTGCAATTTCAATGTTGCGGGTGCCACAAGTGGCTGTAACATGAAGGCCTGCAAGCTTGGCTAGCTGCACGGCATAGTGACCAACTCCACCGGAGGCGGCGGTGATAAGAATGTTTCTAGGTGAGATTGTGCCGTTGAACATTGCCCCAGCGGTCTTCAGTGCCTGCAAGGCAATAACAGCGGCTGTAGGTAGACCTGCTGCTTCTGCAGGAGAAAGCTCGAAGGGGCGGGAGACTGTTAGGTTCATTGGAGCCACTGCAAACTCAGCAAGGCCGCCACTCTTCTGCCATTTTAGGATTGAAGTTGGTGTGAAACATTTGCTTTGAGGGCTATAACAGAGTACAAATTTGTCATATGGAATGAGTACTTACTGAAAGGTTAAGCATGCTAATGACCTTGTCACCTTTCTTAAAGCAGGTCACCTCTTGACCTACCTCAATTACTTCTCCACTTATATCAACACCTGATAACTCAAATTCACTTATTTTAGCAATGGATCATGAGAACATAATTATGTGCCAGAAATATGGAGATGTGGAAGTTGTACTACTTGATATGAAATCTGACTGCAAATTTGCCATCTCAATGAGCAATTAATACTAGAAGTGCATTCAATAGTTAATTTTCTTCTAAATTAATGAGCAAGTAGGACTGTTTAATTAATTAAAATTACCCGGTACAAAAGGAAATTTAGGTGGCAAAAATGGCCTTAGCATTCCTTTCTGAACTTTCCAATCAATTGGGTTGATACTTGTTGCCTCCACCTTCAACAAAATCTCATCCTTCTTGGGAGAAGGAATTGGAACCTCAACATGCTGCATAAACACAGTGTGCATAGGTGCTAATTGATGATAGATGTACTAAACTATATAGTGCTACTTGATGATAGATGAACTAAATTATATACCTTGAGGCCTGCTACTCCGTCCCCGTAACCTTCATACTGCACCGCCTTCATAGTTTTTCCGTTGCCGGCCATGAGAGAGAGAGAGAGAGAGAGAGAGAGAGAGAGAGAGAAGAGTTTGGTGGTGATACTTATCTGAGTTTAAATGTTAATGGAGCAGAATATGGAGTACTGATGGAGAGCTAATGTTTATATAATATACCAAGTGTCCACTGTTTGTGTTGTAGTCGTGTTGGGTGGTGCCAACCACCAGATCTTCCTATCGACCAAGTTTGGTGGTGATACTTTGGTGGTGATACTTATCTGAGTTTAAATGTTAATGGAGCAGAATATGGAGTACTGATGGAGAGCTAATGTTTATATAATTTACCAAGTGTCCACTGTTTGTGTTGTAGTCGTGTTGGGTGGTGCCAACCACCAGATCTTCCTATCGACCAAGTTTTATCTACTTAAGCTTGAAGGGACTATTTGTTGAATTTATCTCATGCTTTTCAAATAAGCCCCTACTCTATAACTTCGTAAGTATGTATAACCTTGCAATTCTTAAAAACTATATTATTTATTAATTTGTTATTTTTTTTTTATTAATTTCTATATGGTAGAGTGGAGACTTAGTTTGATTTTTTTGTTATCGTGCTAATGGTCGGGCTGGCCTGTTTACTGTTCTTGTCATGTCGGACCAGGGTCTAGGGACTGAACTTTTATCGAGCCGGACGTGATTTCTGTTCGGGATAGGCCAGCTCGGCCCATTATCTCTACCCCGACATGAATTGCTAGGTCCAATAGAAGTTCATCGGAATTTAAAAGCAATAACAAGTAAATAGAGACAAAATGATAGATCTGTTATTTTACCCAACAATAATTCATCAGCTACAACAAAATCGATTCGACTCAGAATAATATTATTTTATACTTTAAATCATCATTTAGTTTAGTACAATATTATTTTATATTATTTAATTATTTATCAAAATAAATTAATAAATTTTAATTATTATATAATATCAAAAAATATAAAAAATCTATCAAACAATATCAGATCTAAAATTTGATACTACAATTATATTCAGCACGTGAAAATCTACAACTTTGGTATATATCTCGTCTCCGTTCGGCGATTCTAAGTCGCTCAAATTAATTATATTCTAATACTTAAATTATTATATTTGTAGTTTATAATATTGTAATGCGAATTTTTTGGATTGCAATGCTTTTGCAGCTTGTAAATAATATTAGAAATACAATATGTAAATACTAAATGGTGCAAAATATTTTTATAATCAACCAAATAAATTGATTTATTTATTTGTTATAAGTAGAATTACAGCATTTATACTTGCGGACAATTAAATAACTCCTTAATTAAAATTAATTTTAATTGATAGTAGAAATAAGATATATGCAGGTTGATAAATAGATATATACGATAACTATATAAAAAAGATTACTGAAGAAAAATGATAGTTCAAACTATATTGACAAAAAAAATGTTTGAAATGGATGCTATAATTACCATTTGATATATGAAAATAATTTTACACAGATTTATCCAAAATTTGGTTTGAGTCAACAAGTTGAACTAAATTGACATTTAATAGGGGCATTTTGTTGCTACCTACCCAGTTGTGTATCCACCAATCAAGCAACACTTATTAGCATCAGAATGGGTCCAAAACACCCAACGAGGTAATGACAAAAGTGGATAAAAGAAAGCTGTGACGACAGTGGGAATAAATAATGCATGCAATTTAAAATTATCGGTAACTTGGTATGTATAGGTAATCTCACTAATAATTCATATTATCTTATTTGGTATAAAAAAATATTAAAAAATTTATATCTTTGATTAAAATATCCTCAAACAAAAAATAAAAAATAAAAAATAAAAAATAAACTAAAAAAGAATAAAAGAATAAAAGAAAAAAAAAGGATTACTAATTTATTATTAGATGAAGCGAGATTTTTTTTTTTTGTCAATAGAAGATATTTTAGTTGGGGATATTTTTGTCAAAAAAAAATAATTATCACATTACTGATAATCCACGTAACCACCCCCTCCCTTGGTAATGTGAATTACCACATGAATGATAATGTAGATTATCATGAGCATTCAGATTATCAATAATCTAGTAATCTGTTTTAACCAAATGCGATAATGTGATGGAGCTCAAATAATTTTAATTAATATTATCAATAATTCATTTAGATTATTTTATACCAAACACTCCCTTAAAACTATATAATAGTTTCGTTCATTACAATTTTTTTTTAAGGCGGACTAACATGACTTAAACTTTAAAGTTTAAAGTATGTAATCTTATCAAATTGTTGCGAATAAAATTTGATCTAGTTTATGTGTGTAGCTAAATGGCCTCAAGCTCAAAAAATCATTTTGCAATTAAGAAAGTTCAATTAAAATTTAAATAAATTTGCACAACTAAATTAAATCTATTTATAAGTACTTTCAGTATATAGCATGAGATATTAATTATATATACATAGTTTTATAGAAAATAATCTTACTATTCAAAATTTTAAATAAGTTGGTAAACATAAAATTTACTTATTTATTAGCCATTGAGCATTAACAGTTTTGTATTGCTTAAGCTCAACTTACTTGAAGATAATGAAAGTATGTATATCATACCATTAGATATCATAAATTAGACATATTATCCTTTTTAGTTTCAAATTTTTTTGTTCCACTAGCCCCTGAATACTATTTTTGTAATTGTTTGCTTCAAATAAGGTTACTGTGATCATTTAGGAAGTGATAAGCATTTGTTTTTATTTTTTTTAAAAAAATATTTTCTATGACATTGGCACACTTTAATTAGAAGTGATACTGTAATCTTTTTGTTGCAGTCCTTCAAAAATTTCTCCAGAGCCCCTCGGTGAAAAGGACCAAGATTAGGGTTCTAAATGGTGCAAGTAAGAGAGCAAGAAAGGGGGTGGAACAGTGAGTCAAAGTCAAAGATAGAGAGTGTTAGATGGAGAAAGAGAAAGGGAGATGAGAATGTGATCATAAAAGATGAGATATTGCTGATGATTTTTTTCTGTCCATGTCCAATAAGAGATATTTGAGTAGGAACAGCTCATTCAAAAGATCATGAGAATTCAGTGATCATAATTTCCATGTTTATTTGCAATTAATTGCTACAAACGTTATCATTATTCTTCACCCATATAAATTTGCATCAGTGATATCAGTGGAGCAGTTTTGATTCCTCATATCCAAATATCAGAAGTGCAGTCTCCACCAGGATACCTCATCTCATGTGCCAGTGCAGGTCCTTCAGGCTCCATCCCAAAATCAACAAAGAAGTCTGGATTTATGGCCAATCCACCTTGCTCAGTATTCACATCAATCTGCAGAATGTGAGAGCCCTTTGACACCAGGTCTGCTCCGTAGAATTGCCGATCCCATACACTAAAGAGGGAATTTGTCACGTAAAGCCGCCTCCCATCCAAGCTCAGCTGAATCATCTGCGGCCCTCCTCTAAGCCGATTTCCCTGGTGATAAAGCATTGATCATAATAAGCCCTTTGATACAGTATCAAGCAGTTCATGACTACTCACCGTAGTATGGATCCTTATCCTAGTGATGCATACCATCTATATTGAGTGATATGAAATGATAGTTCAAATATTGTTCTCAACTATAATCTTGTATGAAATGCTAGGAAGTTAATCGTAAGGATTAATTGGTTTATCGTAAGCCTTTCCAATGCACAAAATTCAGAATATGAAATTTTTGGTTTATTGTTTTTATTCTTTAGTTTGCCGCTTTGAATTTACCTTTTAGGTTGGATATACATTTAGCTTGTGATTTTTACGATAACCAGAATAAGTAAATCTTGGAAATGCAGCACATTGTTATCATTATGGAACTAGAATGTAATATTTACATTGCTAAATACTGACCTTGATCTCAGGGACATCAAATTGTGACTCTTTTCCATCCTCTGCCACATAAACTACATCATTCCCCCTCTGGAGTAGTCCTCCAACCCATACTTGCCCTGTCAGCACAGGCTTTGATGGATCTTCAATGTTGTACTGCCTAACATCCCCATGAAGCCAATTGACAAAGTAGAGATATCGATCATCAAGAGAGATGAGAAAGTCAGTGATCAGCCCTGGCATTTCAGGCAGAATCCAGTTTCGCACCTTCAGAGGACTTACAGATATGGCAACCTTAAAAAGGAGACGGGAAACAATATTTCTCAGTATTTTGTATCTCTTCTGGATAACCAGGTAGACCAGCAGGCTAGGAATTACAAAAGCAAATGGCAACAAACCTCATGGTTCCAGGATCCATCTGCTGTCTTGAAAAATCTCACCATGTTGCTGGACAAAGCACAACCAACATAACCAGTGTCTTTAGATGGGTCATGAAGAAACCTTGTCTGTGAAAAGTAGTATTAGAATTCAGAACATGAATATTACAACTTATGATCTCAATAAGGGGGAAATAGATACTGACTTCTAAGGGTAAGAGCCCGGTATTTCCGAGATCCAATGTCTGCTTTAGTTCACCATCTGGCCAGCTATAAACATACAAGTGTCTTCCATATAATCCATCTGCAACATGCTGTAGGTCGAATCCCTTTGAAAAAGCTTTGGGAGCTCCCCACGATGAGCTGATCATGGTCTTATGCCGTGGTTGGTACCAGAAATCATAGCCAAATAATGGGCTATGCCCTGGTTTTTCCCACCTGTATGGAGGCAATATTTACAGCAAGGTCAAATAATATTGTTAGCAAAAGTAAAAAGAATCAAATGAATTTGAATGGCCATCATATTCATCAGTGTGATCAAACATGTGGCTGCCCAGGAATTGAACTTTGAAGTAGAACTTTATTATGAAACAACTCATTAGAAATCTTTCACTGCATCTTGAAGAATCTCAGAACTAATGCAATCAGTAATGTACTTCATATGTGTGTAAAACTAACGAAGTTGAAACAATATAAACACTAGTGATTTGAGAAGTCACTAAATTTCATGATAAAAATAACAAAAAATGGCTGAATACGAACTGGAATCCACTGTTTTATGAGATGACAAACATATTGAACCAATTGTTTGCGTAGATGATTCATAATAAATATGCTAGAAAACCAAGACAAAGTATGAAGACAACACCTTCCTTTTACATTGAAATCTGAATCAAGAAGCAGGAAGCCATTTCCACTTGCATTTCCGTCTTTATCTCCAAGGCAGGACACCATTACATCACCAGATGCAAGGCAATGGGAAGTATGAGGATATGCCAGTCCCGTCTTTTCTGCGATGTCTGCAGGCTCAACAACCTTATGCAATGATGGAGCTCTTGGATCCTTTAAAGTGTCAATAACATAAATGCGGCTTGATCTGAAAAGATACAAGAGTAAGCTTGACAATAGAAAAATGTCTTTGTAAGTTGCTTAGAATTTGTCCTCCATAATTTTCGAGCAAGCCATCACTTAAAAGGATAATAATATGCATTTATTCTTTTGCATTAACCCAACAATATAAACCAATAATAAAAAGCACCAGATTGCTTTGCATTTAAAATTAAAAATTTGTTTGCTGCCACAGTATGCGCAATTCCAATGAAGGGATAGAACACATAAGTTGGTGACATTTGTCTAAGTTTCCAAATATGAACCTTAAAGCAAAAGCATGTCAGAAATGGATTTAACCAAGAGAGCTTTTACTAAACAAGAAAATTTTCTTTTTGACAAAGTGAAAAAGAGGCAGAGATATCATTTCAAGAGTCATGAAAATTACAGATACTGAACAAGAAACTATATCTATTAAAACCCATATATATTTTGAATCAAGCAGTGGTATTCAGTTAAACATAAGACTAGTTGAGTACATTTCTAAATCTTAAGCATTAAAGATATTGAAAAGAATAAATGCATAATTATAAATAATTTTGAATATTGCTGAAACTTATATTGAGCCATATAATGTACAGCTTGTAAGATAGGTAAAGTCATACAGCAGCGAAGGCAAGATCAAGAAACGCCGAACTGCTGAAGGGTCGCCATGGCAAGAACTGCAGGAGTTCCAACCAGAATGATGCAGCTCATCTCCAACAAAGGACACCGGGAGTCTGTGAATTACTTTGGAGTAGGTCGGAGAGCTAGGATCAACATCAACTGTTGCCAAGTAATCAGGTTTCTCAATCCCAGTTCCTGTAGTTGAAGAAAGTAATGTCACAAGTTCTTGAAAAAAGAAATCTAACACAACTTAATAGATGAAATTACCAAGGCTCAATTTCGAAAAGAAGCAAAAAAAAAAACAATGAACTTCATAACATCAATTAGGGAGAAGTGCAGATTTGGTCCTATAAGTTTTCAATTTTTTGGACTTTGGTCCTATAAGTTTCATTTTGGTATTTTCGGTCTTATAAGTTTACTTTGTAGTATAGATTTGGTCCTATGTGTGACGGTCCGTTAACTCTCCGTCAATGTGGACTAACGCCTTTCAAAACATTGACATATTTGGTTCTATAAGTTTCATTTCAAAATTTTCAGTCCTATATGTTTGCCCCGTAGCACATATTTAGTCCTATCTGCAACAGTCCATTAACTCTCCGTCCACGAAGAAATAAACGACATTATGTCCATGTTGACGGGGTCGATAGACTGTTGTGGATAGGACCAAATCTATATGACAGACCGGATAGATTTGATCCGTAACATATATAAGTTTGCTTCGTAACATAGATTTGATCATATTCATGGCGGTTCATTAACTCCGTCAATATAAACATAACGTTGTTTATTTTTTTATGGACAGAGAGTTAACAGACCATCACGGATATGATCAAATTTGTGCTATGGGACAAATATATAGGACCAAATCTGTGCTACGGGGCAAACATGTAGGACTGAAAATTTCAAAATGAAACTTATAGGACCAAATATGTCAACGTGTATGAACAACGTTAGTCCACGTTGACGGAGAGTTAACGGACCGTCACGGATAGGACCAAATCTATACTACAGAGCAAACTTATAGGACCGAAGATACCAAAATAAAACTTAAAGGACCAAAGTTCAAAAAATTTAAAACTTATAGGACCAAATCTGCACTTCTCCCATTTAAAAAGGGTAGGGTTCCTGACTTGATACAAGGCAGACTTCCAACTAATTCCAGAAAAGAAAAGATTTTTACTGCTAAGTTGGGAAGATCTTTGAAACATCAGACTTGTTCTTAGGAGTCTTACAACAAGGCAATTAAGTAACCACATCTTTATAACTCCTCCCTCTCAAAGGAAGAAGGGACCTGAAAAGAGATACACGGTTGATCTCACACCAAATCATCAATTTAAGAAAAAGGTTGATCTGGAAGGTTGATAACTCAGGTCCTGAATAATCAAATGAACCTTATCAAAGTCCAATCTCTGATAGCAGGAACTTAAACAGAGAAGGCATTACTTTCAAAAGAAACTCTGTATAATCTGTAACAAGGATATTTTATTATATCACTAGTCAATATTAAAAATAAAACTAATAAGCAATTGGTAAAGCCTTGCAAAGACTACGTATCATGCATATGTAACACAAATCAAGTCCCAAATAATAATAAAGAATCATTGTTATTTATTAGGAACAGAAATAAGAGAGTTTTCTTTCTTCTCTATTGCAGGACCACTATTTGAATAATGATGAAGAATGTTTGTTAAAATAGCCAGAAAAGATTCTTAGCAAAAGCCAGATCCAAGCAATTAAAAAGGCAAACAGTATGGCCAGGAGTCGTTTTCCAGTGCAGTAATTTTTTTTGGACCATTTAGATTTATCCAAAAAAGAGAGGAAGAACTTACAGATTCCTCGTTTCCTTGAGAATAAAAAGGATAAAAAAAAAGCTAACTTGGGCCGGAGGAGAATTAAATAGACTTAAAAGATCACCACTTTGAATCAAATCCACCGAATAATGAAAAAGACCACCCAGAGAAACGATTAAAGAAGTCAAGAAGAGATATCTTTACCATTGTACACGCAGGTAACGTAGATCAAGGCCTCTCGCGGCCCCGCCATGGCCTCGATGGGCGACGCATAGCCCGGGCCCGCGTGGCCGCAGCAAGCCTCCACGGCCGTCGTCGCATGCGACACCTCCAACGCTACTGCAGCCATCGCCCTGTGTCCTCAGATCGCCACCAGCTCCTCCGAATAAAGATCGCAAATCCGATCGTTACAAGCGATAAGAACACGCGAAGGTGGTTTATGGCTTTATGCAACCAAGGAGAACAAGCACCGGCGTATGGGACACGACAACACTGTTCCAGCTACGTGGCAAGGCGTCCATGGAGGAGAAGAAAGGCGTCCAGGGGGATGGCTGACAAGGAAGGAACGTGTCCAGGGGGGATGAATCCAAGGATTTCCTCGCTTATCGAGGCAAGTAAGTTGGCTTCCAGCGGATGAAGAAATTTGAACTTGTGTCGTTTATTTCTTTCCTGATTCCTTTGCTTTAACAGTGGAGATTGCTACTAAATCGATTAACCGAAATGCAAGGGACCCTCGAGGTTAGGGCTGACAATGAATCAGATACGATGTGAATATTATATTATACGTATCCGCATCGCACCTCATATTCGCACATCTGTATCTGCACCGTATTCGCTACGGATGTGAATATGGATATCCATATCCGTACCGCTTCAAATACGAATATTCGCATCGCATCTGTATTCACATTGTATTTAATAAAAAATATTAAAATAATATATTTAATTAAAAAGTCAATAAATTATTAATTCATTGATCCAAAATAAATATATAATATACTTCAAAATTTATCTTGACATGAAATTACCATAGAGCTCTTATATATATTAATAACTTATATGAGCAGAATAGTAATTCAAAGACGCGGATAGGCGATGCGGATATGGTGCGGATCCACATTCATATTCGTATGCGCACCGTATCCACGCGGATATAAATTTTCTAAATCCGTATCTGTATCTATATTCATTTGTACTTGCGAATATGGATCGGATACGATGCAGATGCAGTTTTTAGTTGGCGGATGTGAATAAAATTGCCACCCCTACTCGAGGTTGTAAGTTTTCTATGTTAACGTGCATTATAGATATCACATCATAAGCATCTATGTAAATATACATTGTAAAAGTGCTCGCGAATCGTCCACTGCTTTCGCTCACGACTAGGATACAACTTTCATTTACTAGCTGTGGTATGATCAATGAGGGTGTGCGCTAGTGGCAGAGCCAGAAATCAAATTGGAGGGGGGCAGACTCTCAAATGAACAAATACCAAATTACCAATGATATTATTGTACACGAAAAAGCAAGTATTTTTTACAAAAAGATAATTCATCACATCATATAAAAATTAATTGAAATGAAGCAATCAAACAATGAAATCAACTTAAGCTCTTCAGGACGAGTAGAGGACGCCAGAGACGCAGCCAAGCTGGCTCTTCAGGCGAGGCGAGTGGGCGGACGCGGAGTCGCGGACGACAGCCGACTCTTCAGGCGAGGCGAGTGGGCGGACGCGGAGACGGTGGAGTCGCGGACGACAACTGGCTCTTCAGGCGAGTGGGCGGACGTCGGATGTGGAGTCACAAACGACAGCCGGCTCTTCAGGTGAGTGGATGCCGGAGTACACGACCGATCGGCACAGAAGTTGGCAAGAGATGGGGATTGGGGATTTGGGGAGCGATCGGTGGCAGGACGAGGGGTTACGTATCGGGGAGATGGGGAGGGGACGAGGGGTTATGTATTGGGAAAGAAAAGAAAATGAAAATGAAATTTGAGGATAAGGGGATAATTTTAAAAATAGAGGGGGGGCAAAATTGTCAAATAAAAATAAAAATTGAATGGGAGCTGCCCCCCATCCTGCAAGAGTAGCTACGCCCCTGATGTGCGGATATAAAAATTTTGTCATGCTCCTCGTGTTTTTGAGAACCTCGTTGGTGATACTTGGAGGTTAGGCTTCACAAGTATAGTACCCAGGTATCGCCTGGGGACACTCTAGTCAAGCATTTACTTGCATTATCACATTTTTCATACAATCAGCTCGAGAGGCTTCTAGCCAAGCGAATTGGGAGCGCGCGACTTTCAACATTGGCAAAGCAAACTTGCTTAAGACTGATCCCTTTCACGGAAGCAAGGGAGCCACACGGACATTTGCTGCCCAAATAAATCCATCCATGACAGTTGGTATCAAAGCGAGGTCAAGCTTGCAAAGCATCGGTGCAAGCGAATGACGCAAACCGTCAACAAATTCCTACCTTTGTCGTTAGAGACGAACGACGTTGGGCCACTCGACAATCTTGTATGAGAGATTTTTTTGACCAATCATGGTTCACAAAATAGTTGGTGAAACAAATGGCGTCGCCCAAGCGGTGACGACCATTCCGGAAGAAACGTTGGTGGAAGACCCATCACAAGCTCAACAAGCTAAGCCGGGAGGACGCATTGTCCAACGGCCGGGAGAGTTGGATACTTTGTGGACCGCTCAAGACGAAGTATTTTCCCAATTTGAAGCCAGCATGAGCCAAATCGGCAAGCTGACCGACGTGCAAGAAGTTCTGGAGTCAAGGTTAGAGGAACTCCAGGACGACACTGTAGAAGCAATAAAACATCAAGACGAGATTGTAGAGCTAAGGGCTGCACTCTCTTTCTAACTCGAGAGATCCACTCGGGCAATGGAAACTCATGGCAATGCGAGATGCCACAACACCACCTCAGAGCACATGAACCAAAGCCTTACAATGGGGCTCGAGATGTCAAAGCGGTGAAAAACTTCCTCTTTGACTTGGAGCAATACTTTAGGGACTGTTTGGTTAGTGAAACCAAGTCTGTTTTCATGATTTCAGTGAAAACTGCTTACGAAAACGTGTTTGGTTCAGTGTTTTCGTGAAACTGAATCGAAACCAGAATGAAAACGAAACCAGTTTTCTTAATAAAAATGAAAACATCGAAATGTTATTTTCTGTGATTTCGAGACTATCGGTTTCGTTATCAAAATACAGTGACAACTTTGTAATTATAAATATTTTTTTATGAAATTAATAATTTAAAAATAAATCAAACTATATCTAATTTTTAAAAATAAAAATAAAAATCATCATTTTTAACTCAAACTTTTATCTTAAATTTATAAAATAATTAAACCAATTTATATCTAATTGACTCAAACCCAAATTTTAAATAACTCAATTTTCTTAAAGTTGATCTATTTATAATTTAATCAAACATAATTTTAGATCATTGAACTTATTTTTTTTAAAAAAAAATTTATAATAACTATCAATTAATTTTTATATCTAATTGAACCAAAAAAATCTTAAATTACAAATAACTTAATTAATTAAATCATATAAATATTTTGTAACCATATTAACAAATATTTAATTTTGTAAACTAACTAAACATTTAATTACTAGTAAAAATGTTCAAGGAAAATTAATATTATTTTTTATAACCAAATAAATATTTACTGGTTTCAACTAACTAAAACTAATGTTGTTTTTATTAACCAAACGCGTTTTCAGAAAATTGAAAACTAGAAACCAAAACCAAGTTTTCAGTTTCACTGAAACCAAACCAAAAAATAATTTTCGCTAACCAAACAACACCTTAAGGTCACGAGGACAATCGACAATGATATGAAAGTGTCCGTTGCAACAATGTATCTGTTTGAGGATGCAAAACTTTAGTGGCGGACCAAGTATGATGAGATTCAAAAGGGGCAAGCGAAGATCGACACTTGGAATAAACTCAAGCGAGAAATAAAAGCACAATTTTTCCCTAAGAATGTGGAGTTTATCGTCCGAAGGAATTTGCAACTACTCCGTCACAACAATTTAATTCGGGAGTATGTGAAGTAATTCTCGACCATCATGTTGGACATATCAACTGTTCACCTTCTTGGAAAGTCTGAAGCCGTGGGCACAATAGGAACTCTCCAGGAAGAACATTAGGAATTTGTCAGAAGCGAAGATCGCCGCAGAACGACACACCGACTATAGCTCAAAGGAGAATACAGCTAAAATGACACCCTACAAGCTGAGATTTTGGGGACCCGACAACACTAATGGCTATATCTCAGAGGTTAATACAGATAAGGTGACGCCCTATAAGCCGAGATTTTGGGGATCCGACAACTCTAAGGGCAAAAGGATTGTAGGCGATACAAGGTGGACAACTCACACCCAAAGCGCGTACACCACGAGAGTTTCACCTACTTGCTTATTGTGCAGAGGGCCACACACAGCTCGAGGTTGTCCAGAACGACAAGCCTTGAGCGCTCTAATAACAGAGGCCGTGGTGGAGACAATGTCCAACGTCTCTAGCGAAGAAAGGGAAGGCAACACCCTCACCGAGTCACGGCGAGGGGTCCTCGAGGGACCACTCCAGCGAAGATGAGGACCCTAGGAGAACAAACATGGGAGTAGTACGACTACTTAATGCACTCAAAACTCAAGTGGGGGAGTAAAAACCCACAAGTGAAGAAAGGGCAGTGAATTTTGAAACACGAAAAATCAACGGCATCACAAGAGACGTCCCATTGAAGATTGGAGGATGGAAAGGGCAGATCGACCTGATGGTCATGCCCCTCGATGACTATCAAGTCATTCTAGGGATTGAGTTCCTCAAATCGGCGAAAGTAGTACCCATGCCCTTCCTCGACACATTATGCTTGATGGAGGAGAACAACCCCAACATTATTCCAACGGTGCATTCAGCACCAAGAAGCCAGAACAAACTCCTTTATGCCATACAAATGAAGAAAGGAGTCCGACGATGGGAACTCACAACGATGGCTGTAGAAAATTGGAAAACCATCCTAATGGGGAAGAGTGAGAACCCGCAGCAGTGACCCCTTACCGACCGCCTTACAGAAGGACACCGCCAGAGTTGGCGGAACTTCGAAAAGCACTCAAGGAGCTACTTGACGGAGGATTGATCCGTAGCTTAAAAGTGTGGGCAAAATGGCAACACTAGAGGGGGGGGGGTGAATAGTATGTTTATTAAAACGATTAGCCTAAATTCTAATTTTAGTCGATTACTTAATTCGTTAGGTTAAGCACAATTGAATGATTTGATGCAGAAGCGATAAATAATTAAGGCAATTAAAACAATCAACAAATCAATGCAAACACAAAGATTTTATAGTGGTTCGACCCCAATGCCTACTCCACTACCTAAGCACCCCACTTAGGATTTCCAAACTAGTTTTACTAAATTAGTTTACGTTTCCCTTACACACAAAGACATTTCACCGAAGAGACGCACTCTCGACCTAAGACACTTCCACACCCGGAAGTCACCGTCTGCTTATCGAGAGTCATCTTCCATCTCAACCCTAAGGGACAACTAAACTAATCATAGTAACAACTACGTTTACACACATAAGTGGCTTTACACCTTGCAAGGTAACCACTTAAACAACAAGACCTAACACAAGGTCTTCACACACAAATCCAAATAAAACGTCAAATAATAGGTAAAAATTACAATCCAAGGAGCTTAGAACAAAACCAATAGTACAAGCTCCTTAGCAAGCCTTTGGCACCTTCAACTCTTAAGGAGGTAGAACTCGATCGAAACCCGAGTTGAGTCAAGCTTGTGCGCTTGAAGAAGATGTTCGTGAAAGAAGAAGAGCGCGCTTTAGATCTTTTGGAGGGCTTCAAATCTTCCTCTTAGAATGCTCAATGAAGGCTGTAGAAGATGAGGAAGAAGATTAAAAGAATCATATGAGGGTATATTTATACCCTCGTGAAGAAATGACTATTCAACGGATAGAAAACTATCCGTTACAGTCACCGGTCGAACTGCCAGTCGAAGCATCGGTAGATCGATCATTCGACCACTGCAATTTTCCCTGTGGTCGGTCGATCGACGGGTCGATCGCCTAGACGCAAATCGTGAATCCGTGATCTTCGGCCGACCCATCAGTCGACCGACGCATTTTGCGTCTTCGGCTATTCACAGGTCGATCGATCGACTGGTCGACCGCCAAGCCTACTGCCCTTTTTGGGCTTCAGTCGGTGTCGACCGGGCCGGTCGACCGACAGACGCAAGAAGCTTACGAATTCTCTTTCGGTCGATCGATGCAAGCTGCGTCTGCAGGTAGCCTCAGTCCGGTTGACCGATCGGTCGACCGCTAGGGCTACTGCCCATTTCTTACCCTATTCAGTCGATCGCTCGGTCGATCGAATTTAGGCTAAGATTGTTTTCTTCAGCCTTTTTCTTTCGTGCTTCGTTTCTGAGTTTCGGCTTTCAACGAGCATCATGACGGAGAGCTTTCCATGTGATCTTTGAGCTCGTCTGATGCGACTTTGGTGCACCAGTCGATCTTCGGGAAGTTTCGCGATGAACCCAAGCGCGACGATCAATGTCCTTTCGATTTTGCGATTTCTTCGATTTATCCGATCGAGGACATCGAACGCTAGTCGATATGAAACCTGAAAGATATTCTCAATGAAATCATTAGTCCCATGTTTGTTATCATCAAAACCATCAAAACCGAGATTAAGGCTAAAGTTGAAAATCTAAAGCCAACAAAAAGCTCCTTTTGGAGCCCCTGTGCTGTTCCACAAGATGAAGAAGTGGACCGATAAAGGAAGAAGACATCATCAATGCCTTCAAGAACGGGTCGACGAGGGCGTCGACTTTGTAAGTGGGGGAGAATGTTAGGGACCCTCGGGGTTGTCATGTCCTGTATGTGTCATGATGGTCCATAATGTGCATTGTAAATATCGCATCATAAACATCTATGTAAATATGCATTGTAAAAGCGCTCGCGCACCGCCCCACCGCTCGTGAAGAAACGACTGTTCAAACGGATAGAAAACTATCCGTTACAGCCGCCGGTCGAAGCATCGGTCGACCGATCATTTGACCACTGCAATTTCCCTATGGTCGGTCGACCGACGGGTTGACCACCCAGATGCAAATCACGAATCCGCGATCTTCGATCGACCCATCGGTCAACCGACGCATTTTGCGTCTTTGGCTATTCGCAGGTCGATTAATCGACTGGTCGACCGCCAAGCCTACTGCCCTTTTTGGGCTTCAGTCGGTCGACCGGGCCGGTCGATCGACAAATGCAAGAAGCTTGCGAAATCTCTTTCGGTCGACCTACGCAAGCTGCGTCTGTAGGTAGCCTCAGTCCGGTCGACCGCTAGGGCTACTGCCCATTTTTTACCCTATTCGTTCGACCGCTCGGTCGATCGAATTTAGGCTGAGATTGTTTTCTTCAGTCTTTTTCTTCCGTACTTCATTTTCGGGTTTCGGCTTTCAATGAGCATCATGACGAAGAGCTTTCCATATGATCTTTGAGCTCGTCCGATGCGACTTTGGTGCACCCGTCGATCTTCGGGAAGTTTCGCGATGAACCCAAGCGCGACGATTAATGTCCTTTTGATTTTACGATTTCTCCGATTTATCCGATCGAGGACATCGAACGCTAGTCGATATGAAACCTGAAAGATATTCTCAATGAAATCATTAGTCTCATGTTTGTTATCATCAAAACTATCAAAATCGAGATTAAGGCTAAAGTTGAAAATCTAAAGCCAACAAAAAGCTCCTTTTGGAGCCCCTATGCTGTTCCACAAGATGAAGAAGTGGACCGATAAAGGAAGAAGACATCATCAATGCCTTCAAGAACGGGTAGACGAGGGCGTCGACTTTGTAAGTGGGGGAGAATATTGGGGACCCTCGGGGTTGTCATGTCCTGTATGTGTCATGATGGTCCCTAATGTGTATTGTAAATATCGCATCATAAACATCTATGTAAATATGCATTGTAAAAGTGCTTGCGCACCGCCCCACCGCTCTCCCTCACGACTAGGAAACGACCTTCGTTTACTAGCCATGATATGACCGGTGGGGGTGTGTGTACATAAGAATTTTGTCATTCTTCTAGTGCTTTTGGGAACCCCGTGGGCGACACTTGGGGGTTAGGCTCCACAAGTATAATACTCAGAAATCACCTGGGGATACTCTAGTCAAGCATTTACTTGTATTCTCACATTTTCCATACAATCGGTCATTTGGCCCAAACGTTTTTGCGTCCAAGCACCAAGAGACTTTTAGCCGAGCGAATTGGGAGCCCACGACTTTTGACATTGGTAAAGAAAACTTGTTAAGGCTAATCCCTTGCACGAAAATCAAGGGAGTTGCACAGACATTGTTGTCCAAATCAGTTCGTTCGTGACAGTAGTGTAAAATTCGATTTCAGAGTGAATTCGGAGTTTGGTTTCGATTTTCGTTAATAAATTTAAAGAAACTAATTTATTTCATTTCGTTTTTAAGCTATTTAATTTTCAAAATCTATTTTATACGTTATAAAATTATTTCTGGGCAATACATAGAAAATAATATATAGTCAACAATAGCAGGTAGAAAATGAGATTTTTCATTTCCAAAACTTTCAAAAAAAATGTTGAACAAGTTTAAAACTCATCAAAATTATATTTTTAATTCTTAAAATATATTTTCCTTGTAATAAAACTATTGCTAAGCAATTAAAAAGTATATAGCCTAAAATGGCACGTAGAAAATGATATATTTTAATGTTCAAAACTTTTGGCAAAAATACTTTAGGCAAAAGTCCTAAATGAGTTCAAAACCCATCAAATTTTTTTAGTTATCTAAATATATTTTTATGTCATAAAAGTATTCATATATATATATATATAGCATACAATGGCTTGTACCAAATAAATATGAAAGGAAATAATATATTAAAAGGTGATAAATAGTGTGTACCTAAGATTAATCTAAAAGTGGAAACAAAGATAAATTACAAGCACACAAACAATAAAAATAATACTAATACAGTAAATTTATAGTGGTTCATTTTTAAATCAAGCCTACATCCACTATTTTGCCCCGAGCGTTATCCTCTCATCTAAAGTATCTTCAACACTTCTATTTCAAAAACAACAACACTCAATCTAACAAATCCGAGTAGACTTATGCCTTAACATCACTCAAATTCCAAAACTTACACCTTAGGTCTTCAAACACACTTAAAAATTTACAAAAACAAGCCAAAATGATGATTAAATGGAGCAATAAATACACCAAATAATACTTAGCTCCAAATAAAATCCTGATTCCTCTTAATGCATTTTGATGATTAAACTTGAAAGACAAAGGCAAGATAAAAAATTGGCAAATTCCAAGCTATTGTTTCACACGAATGGCTCAAACAATTCTCAACAAGGATTAAGGATGACTCATTAAGATTCAATAGGACTTAGGGAATGCATGATACCCTTATTTATAGAGAAATAATATGTTATGGTTCGAGAACAATGGCTCTCAACGATTAGAAAGCTAGTCGTTACAATGCCAGTCAAATGTTTGATCGACCGAGTCACAAGCGAAGCATATTAGAATTTTCCAAAACCACTCGATTGAACTTCGGTTGATCGAAGATTAGCCGGGGATCAGCTGAAACTCAAGTTCATGGAAGATTTTGAATATCTCGGATTTCGGATTTCGATTTTAGATTTCGACTTTGGTTTTTTTCATCATCATGTATTCCAATGATTTTACAATTAATCTAATCTAAAAACCCTTTCGAGCGTCGATCAATGTCCTACAATTATTTGATTTTAGGTTTATATTTTAATCTCGAACATCGTGTATTTATTGATTTGGAATATAAAATTATTTCTCATTAAATAATTAGTTCCTAGATTTCTAACATCAAAATCATGATTGAAATCAATGTTGAAAATTTTAGGCCAACAATAAGACCATTGAGTGTTCAAGGGTTTCAGCAAAAGTCTTAAACATGTTTAAAAACTTTTGTCTAAAACTCTTGGAAAAAAAATCCATAAGAAATATGTTTTTAATTTACTAAATTTTGAACAAGACATTTGGCAAAAGTCTTGAACAAGTTCACAAATCTTTCAAAATTATATTTTTAATTCTCAAAATATATTTTATAAATAATAAAATTAATCAAATGCAATAAAAATATATATAACCTATATATAGTAGCTATAAAAAATGATATCTTTTATTGCTGAAGCGATTTGGCTGAAACACTTAAAATTCTTAAAAATTTGTCAAAAATATATTTTTTATTCACTAAGTCTATTTTAAAAATATAAGTAGCCTAAATTGGCTTCTAGAAAATGAAATATTCCCTTGCTCAAGATTTTTGCTAAAATTCTCGAACACTGAACTCAACAAAATTGTATTTTATCTTCTTCTTTTTTCAAACTAAGATCCATTTTATTCTTTGACGAAAGTGTTGGATGAAAATGATAAATACAACTCACATATAAAAGACAAACAAAGTGTTGTATTTTATCCTTTCTTTCAAACTAAGTTCCATTTTGATTCTTTGATGAAAGTGTTGGACGAAAATGACAAATACAACTGACCTGTGAAACACAAACAAAAGAATTAGAATTGAACTCCTATTAAAGATTATTAATTTGAACCACCTAAATGAGAATATCTTCCACTCCATGAGTATTAATTTGAACCACCTAAATGAAAATATCTTCCACTCCATGAGTATTAATTTGAACTCCTATTAAAGATAAAGCTCTACTTATATAAATAGCATACGAGTATGAGTGATCGAACTTGCTCCTAGTACTAACTCTATCTTTCAATGCCAACTCTAACGAGTACTATTAAATTAAATTATTTATTTAATTATATAACATAATTTTAAGAATAGCATTTTTCAAAAACACTATAAAATTGAATAAACTAGACTCTATCGAAAAATGAGCTCTACCATTGAGTCCAGAACAGTAAAACACCGAGTCGAATAAAATTCATATATAATATATCAAATTTCTATAGAAAGCTACTTAAATTAATTTAAAAAATTTAATTTATTCATTTTAATAAATAACTAAAATTAATATAGCACTACACAGAATATATCAAAATCAAATAAGTCATGATTCGTTCAGGAAAATAGACCATGCCATTGGGTCCGAACGCCATGGTGAATACAATTCATATTAATATGTCAATATTTGACCCACCGAAGATCTCAAAATAATTTAAAAGAACATATAAATTTATTCATTCTAATAATTAATTAAATTAAATATAATATTGTTACATTAGTCCATAATACTATTATTTTTTTTCCTTTTTAACAAAGATATAAAGTCATAATAGATGATCATACTAGGGATTGAACCTTATATCTCTAGACAATATACAACATATTAGTAGCACAGTTGGCTAATTCATAATACTACTACAAACACAATAACACTTATTTTTAATAAATACTTAAAGACGAATATAACGCTACTACAAAAGTTTATTATCACTTTTATATACAAAATAATACTAATTTATTAATAAAATAAATATAGCACTATTAAAAATAATAAAACATGATCATAATGCTGTTTTATATGATGAAATATTATTTTCAACAAAACATAATTACAAAATAGTTCTGCAAAAATGACTTCCAAACCTTTAAATTTATGACAACGTCCAATAACACCCGTCTTCAATTTTAAAATTGGTTCAACTTTTAATTAGAGGTGGCAACGGGCTGGGCTAGCCCATGGGCGGCACGGGCCCGGCTCGGCACGGCTGTGCCCAGAAGACGGGCCGTGGTCGGCCCGCGCACCGTGTTGGCCCGAGCACGGGAGGCCTGGCGTGCGCCAGGTCTGGCTCGGGCCGACGAATCCTTTATTATATATATAAAAAAATCTTATAAATACCCCATCTCCTTCTTCATTTCTTCTATCTTCATCTTCAACTCTTTCTCTCAATCCTTAACTCTCTTTCTCTCAATCCTTAACTCTCAACTCTCTTACACTCTTACTCTCAACAATCTAAGTTCATTTACAATCATTCTCAATAACATTTTAAGCTCATCGAGAAGACAAGGATTCAAGATTGTTGTTAATTTTTTTTAATATCTTCAATTTATTTCATTGATTAGTATAATATTTATATTTTTTATATTTTTAATTTTTACTAATGGCGGATGAAGATTTTTTAGGTTATACTCCACAAACTGGATCAAATATGTTAGAAGAAATGTCTCCTGCTACTCCTACCACTCCTATCACTCAACAAAATCAATCCATAGAGATAAGTCTATCTATTAATTTATGTCCATCGGGTAGAAAAAAAAGTATGCTTTGGGAATATTTTGAGAAAATTATTGAACCTAATGATACCATAACAACAGCCCGGTGCAAAAAATGTCAAAAAATTCTTTCGGCTTCAACAACTGAAGGAACTGGTCATTTATCGTCATGCAAAGGGTCATGACACTAAGGTTGCACAAGCTCAACAAATTATTAATTTATCTTCTTCTGGTTTAACAACTTTTTCGTATGATCATGATTTTCAACGTCGAGAACTTGCAAAATTAATTGTTCAAAGTGAATCTCCTTTTAGTTTTGTTGATCAACCAAGATTTTCTAGTTGGATTCAAAATACTTTACAACCAAAATATAAAAAAATTACTCAAAATACAATGAAGAGTGATGCTTTAAAATTATTTTTTATATATAGAGAAAATATAATGACTAGTTTTCAAAATAATAAATCAAAAATTTCTTTAACATCTGATGTTTGGTCTAGTCAACGTACTACTAATTCTTACATTTGTGTTACAGCACATTGGATTGATGAAAATTTTATTTTGCAAAAAAGAATAATTAGTTTTAAAGTTTTTGAATATCCACACACTTCTATTGCCATTTTTTCTGCTATTAGATTTGTAACATCTTTCTATAATATAAATGATATAAAAAATTCGATTAGTTTTGATAATGCTAGTAATAATGATGCTGTTATTCCTCCCCTTATACAGTTATTTAAACCAGTATTAGATGGTGAATTATTTCATGTTCGTTGTGTTTGTCATGTTCTTAATTTATATGTACAAGATGGTTTAAAACAAGTAAATATACATGTATAAAAAATAAGAGATGTTATTAGATATATGCGTTCTTCAAAAGCAAGAACATAAGAATTTAAAAAATTATGTCAATCTTTTAATAAACCATTAAAAAAATTTAATGGTGATGTTATTACTAGATGGAATTCAACATATCATATGCTTATGTCTACTATAAGATATCAATATATCCTTACAATATTTTACAATCAAAATATGTCTGGTGATCCAATTAATAATAATGATTGGTTAGTTGCTGGGCATATTACTCAAATTTTAGAATTTTTTAATAAAGCTACCTAACAACTTTCCGATGTTTATTATCATACATGTAATTTAATTCTTTCACATATAGTTCGTATTAGTGAAGTATTTTCTTCATATAAACATCATCCTTTATTTGCACAAATTATTTTTTTAATGGAATCTAAATTTAAAAAGTATTGGTCAGATATACCTACTTTATTTTGTTTAGCAATATGTTTAGATCCTAGAATAAAAATTGATGGTTTAAATATGTTGTCAGATGATTATTATAACAATATGGAATTAGATAATGTTGAAGAAAAAAAAATTAAAAATTTGAATTTATTGAATTCTATGTTTGTATTTTACGCTTCAAAATTTGGTGATACAATTACAAATAATACAACATCTTCTTCTAGATTAAGAGAAGATGGTGGAAATAGTATTAATTCTCAACTTGGTCGTAGAATAAAAAAAAACTAAATCTACTAATTTTAATGAATTACTTTTTTTTCTAGATCATAATCATTCTGAAGAAATAGATGATAATGAAATTTTAGCATGGTGGAAAAAACAAGAAAATACGTATCCTATTATTTCCATCATGGCACGTGATATACTAACTGTTCCTGTGTCTACAGTAGCTTCCTAGTCTTGTTTTAGTGCAGGAAATAGAATTCTCGATGAAAAAAAGAGCCGAATGAGTGAAGAAACTGTTGAAATATGCATTTGCTTAAAAGACTGGTTGGATGCTGAAGATAGATTACAAGATAAGGGAGGACACGACACTTCATCATCGGGAGAGGAGGAAGCTCAAACAAGCGAAGCTGGTGCTGCTGGTCCAAGTACAAGTTAAATCACCGGGACTACAGGTGATTAAAAATGTGAAAAGAACTACGTAAACCTGATCATTCTATAGTTAATCATTGGGGAGTACACGTTTAGTTATAGAAGGTACGTAGACAACCTTTTATGGTGCGGTCTATTATAATATTAAAAAAAATATTTTATAATTGGATGAATATTTTTGTATTAAAGATAAATAAAAATTTAATTATAATTTGATTTTTTAAAAAATATTTTTATTAATTTGTATTGCGTTACATATAAAAAATGTGTTAAAAAATATATAATAAAATTTAGTACAATATTAATAAGATTAGAGATCCAAGTTCAAAATTAACCCGTAATCATTAATTTTTAAAATTAAATTTTAAACCTTTAAAAATTTAAATTAAATAATTAATTTTCGGGCCGGGCCGGCCCGAGCCCAATTGGGCGGGCTCGGGCTGGGCTTGGCTGCCAATTGTTCGGGTCGTGCCAGGCACGACCGAAATGTGGTCAGGCCTGGGCAGGCCCGGGCACGGCCCGTTGCCACCTCTACTTTTATTTACATCAATTTTCCTTAAGAAAAATAAAAAAAATATTACAAAAACATGATCTCCTTCCCCTTTTTGCTCGAAACAACCCAAATAGGCTTCTCATACCTTCTCCTTCCTCCCACGGTTATCCGGTCTTGGCTGGTGGAGGCCACAACGTTGCTTGCCGCCAATGTCGTAGCATGTTGCAACAACGATCTACTATTGCTCCTCATGATAGTGTTGGCACTTGCTGCCGCTTGGAGCTACCTCGCAATAGTGCATGTCGCGGCTTAGCTATACTCGTGACAGTGCTGCGGCTTGGTGGTGCTCATGGCAGCGCCCATCGTGGGTAGCACCGACTGCGGGCATATGGCAAGAGGATAGCCACAGCCTTGGACTGTAAGCACAAGATCTCTATGTCGAAAGGTCAATCAAAAACACGTTTAACACCACCCTAGTCATCCATAATACACAATGCCCAACCAACACTATAAAAACTCCACAAATTCCTCCGATCACAAAATCCTAAAAAAAATCTCCACAAACTTTTTGTAATAACTTGTCAAACCCAAAAAACTACGAACCTCTATCACACTAGTTGGTCGTTCCCAATTATGGACTGCCTTTACCTTTGCATGGTCTACTTTCACCTCTTCTCGCGACATAATGTGTCCCAGAAATCCCACAATGTCTAGCCAAAATTCACACTCGAAAAACTTGGCATAAAGCTGATGCTCTCGAAGAGTTTCCAAGACCACCCTCAGGTGCTAACTGTCGGTGCATTCATCAGCCTGAAGGACATGACCAAGAACTCATAGTGGCTATATCTCGTCCTGAAAGTTGTCTTGGGCACATCTTGATCTCTTATCCTCAACTGATGATAATCGAACCACAAATCAATCTTGGAGAACCATTGTGCCCCTTGCAGCTGATCAAGATCACTAATCCTCGGCATTGAGTAATAGTTTTTGATCCTCACCTTGTCCAATTGATAATAGTCAATGCACATGCACATGAATCCATCTTTCTTCTTAATAAAACAAAACACTAGTGCTCCCTACGAATAGGGGTGAGCGGGTCTGAGTACCATGTATTTTTCATGGTACCCGAACCCTATCCTGTATAGGTCCGGTTCCTAGGTTTTGAATTCGGACCCTACCTTGTTGGAACCTAGAATTCCTAGGTTTGGGATTCAGACCCTACCTTATTGGAACCTAGAATTAGACCCTACCCGAAACCTGTGGTGTAATACAGGTTCCAAGTATCTTGTTGGAACTTATAAGTGACAGGTTTCAAGGTACAGGTTTCAGGTACCCTGTTGGAACCTATTCATCTACAGGTTCCAGGGTACATATTCAGGGTACCCTGTTGAAACCTGTACCTCGAAACCTATTCATTTTACAAGTTCCAGGGTATAGGTTTCGAGTACCGGTTTCGGTTCTGGGTACCCGATGTGTTAGACTCGTAACCACAATCATTTTTAAGCGATTCCTTATGTTTTATCTTGGACCCTACCTGAATTTATTTCGGGTCTACCTAGAATCTACCCGATCGAGTAGGTTCCAACCGATTATGTGTCTACTCGGTACCTATGCACACCCTTACCCACGGGACACACTCAGGCGAATGAAGCTCAAATCCATTAGTTTCTGTAGTTGAGCCTTAAGCTCTCTCAATTCTACCGGTGTCATATGATATGGGGGAATCGAGATCGGTTTTACCCCTTGGCTGCAAATCAATGCAGAACTCAATATCCCTTTTCGGCGGCATCCCCGAAAGCTCGTCCTAAAAGATATCGAGGTACTCATTGACAACCGACGTCTCCTCTATTTTTTTGCCAGCCCCTTTAACCACAAATACAAAAGCCAGAAATGACTGACAACCCTCGGCAAGCAACTTCAGGCTTTAAGAGACAAAATGATCATTAGAGTATCACTCCTTTCCTCGCCCTATAAGGTAAACTGTGGTAGCTCAGGCTTATTGGAAGTGACAGCCTTTATTCTATAATCCACTGATGCACAATGGGTGGATAACCAATCCATTCCCAAAATCACATCCAGCTCTAGTGATGGCAACAACTCCAACTCGGCCTCAAGTAAGTGTCAATACACTGATGCATCACAATCCAAAAAGGTCACCTCCGCCAGGAGGGCATCGGCCGTAGGTGTCGACACTGCTAAGAGCGTCTCCAACATACTCCCATTTCTACCCATCCTTGAAGCAAATAAGGAATAAATAAACGAGTGCGTCGCACTCGAATCAAACAGTACAAATGCCATAAAGGAGCATACTGCTATAGTACCTTGGTTGAGGCATTCCACCGAACACCTTGAGGTGGCTCAACCTCTACTAGTCTATTCAACACATGGCAGCCCCTAACCAAGGGAATCTCAATTATAAACATCAAGGGATGTGGCCCACATGGAGATCAAATCCCACCACGACCGAGGGTACAAACTATTCTAAGAAAACATGAATTCCGACCATTAAATTATAAGATTTTAGATTGAGCAGCCCTTACACTTAACCATAATTCTCAGCACAATTACCACTTCAAACCATATTTATTCTTGATCATAACAAGTCACTTGGTCCGACCACAACAACCCACACCTTCTCCACGAGTTCCTACTTGAGTAGGATGAGGACTCGGCCTCTAAACATCATGTTAAAATCAACCAAGACCACGACTAAGGCAACCGTGCAAGTCATTAGGCTGGCCACTCAAGTATCATTTCAAACATGAAGTTTCGACCCATAAGGTCAACCAACTCGGCCACTCTTAGTCTCCGTATAGAGGCCCAATCCAAACTAGAGGTGGCAATGAGCTGTGCTTGGCACGGCCCGAGTGTTGATCAGGCCGTGACAGGCATGGCCCGACTATTTAGGGGGCAGGCCTAGCTCGGGCCTGAGCTCGCGCCTTCGGGCTCAGGTCGGCCCAAAACTTTCAATTTTTTTTTTTTTAAAAAAATTGGTCGAGTCAGACCTGGGTCTGGTTCCACCAGACTCGAGCCAAGCCTGGGTTTGGCTCGGCCAAGCTTGGGTCTAACCGGGCCAACACCGCGGGCCATGCCTGGCACGACCCACGTGCCCAGGGGGCGAGCCCAGCCCGCCCTTAGGGCACAGACGGGCCGGGCCCGTGCCGTCCATGGGCGGGCCCGACCCATTGCCACCTCTAACCCAAACATGAGATTTTACTATCAAATAGATGAGATTTAAGCATAAGCAAGTGGATGAGACATTTTATCAACCACTTGATGGACACGACCATGCTGCGCCAAGCTCCATTAGCCCCTAAACTCAAAATTTCAGCATGTAAACTTCACAATTTCGGCCATCTCCGGCCCTCAACTCTCGGATCATTCAAGATCCTAAAATCAAGACAAAAACTAGAACCCTCTCGTCACAAAACCCTTCCAAAATCTGCCCACAACATATTATGAATCCCTCTTAGAAATTTCAGCAACTCAATCTATAAAAAGAGGGCAAAACAACAATATAATACACTTGAATCATAACCAATGAATTCCGAAATCAAACCAAAGGAGGGAGGTGTATCCGACACACCAAAATTTGTCCCAAAACAAAGCTTACCATGGCCGAACACTCAAGAAGAAGAATCAAAGCACAAATCGATCCCAAACTTCAAGAAACACATCATATTCAAATAGATTTTAAATTTATATGCATCAAATACTATTGCTAAGATAAAAAAAAGCAATTACATACCATTGGCGCATAAGCTCGGTTCCTTTTTCCCCTTAGGACCGGACACACCAAATGACGACACGTTAGAAATTCCTCATAGATGCTCCTACAATCTATTGTCGCATTCAGGACCTAAACCATGCTATGATATCACTTTTTCACGCCTCAATTTTAGTATCACATGACCGACCGGGAATACCACACGTACCCCGATGCTTATCTAACAAACAACCATATACTCATACCAATGAAATGCATAATAGAATAAATATCATTCTGGGTTAAGCAATATGCACATGGGTAATATGACTCAAATCAAAAGTATCAAATGTACTCAAGGTAAATATTAAAAAAATACTCCAACTGTCTAAAGACTAATAGGACTCAACACCCTAAACTGCGACCGGGAGAAATCTCCTCGCTGAGCTTACACCACCAATCGCATCAAGCACCATGAACCTCACCTGAACCTACACACATAGGCAGAATGACATGAGTTTATAACTTAGTGAGTGGCTAATACCAGCCCTCTCAAACAGATCAATATATTAACTAGTAATATAATAAACATGCCAACTCATATAAGGATAATCAAAATAACTCATCAAGTCATAATATAACTTAGCAATCACACTATCACATTAAACTCATGCTATCACGTGATCCTCTCACAGGACATGCGCACTAGCCGCTATAAGCCCCTCTAGTAGCTGTTTGAAATGGTTGGGAATGCCCACCAAATTAGTCACACATGCTATGTAGTTGGTGTGGCCTCCCGATGTATCACCCGGCCCAGTTCCGTCTCTTCGGGGCGATCCCCATCATCGAATGGGCTTCCATAACTGTTATCGGTCGGAACCAATACCCAACATCGTCTCTTCAAGGCATCCCCCATCACCAGATGGGAGTTTTCGGACCTGTCTCTTCAGGGCACTCCTTCATCACCGATCGGAATCACATATCAGTCAGCTTCATCTCTTCGTGGCATCCCCCATCACCGAATGGGCCTCCAGAGCTGTCTCTTCGGGGCATCTCATCATCATCACCGGATGGAGTCACATCTCATCGTCGTCACCGGATGCGCTTAAATTCATACAAGTATGATACTGATACAATCATAAAGCTAAATGATAATCTCAAACACAAATAGATAAGTCCAACTGCTATGATATGGTGCACACAGTCGTTATATGAAAACAACCCTTAAATAAGGGTTAAATCAAAATTTTGCAACGCTTAGTCAAAATTTTGCAATTTAAAAATAAATTTAGAAACATTTTGTTACACATGAAAATCCTTTAATTCTCAGTTTATTCTCTACAGAAATTACATAATTAGCATGTTCACATATCATATCAATCATCCCTAAAGTTTCACGTATTGCCCTTCATTAGGTGCGTATTGCCCTTCATTAGGTGTGTCAAACTCGCCTATCAAGAATTGGACTATCATGTACATAAATGGCTAGATTCACTTAGCCCTCTTGTAATTTACTGAAATAAGATATTGGAGTTGTACGTATGCCCTACGAACTAATTAATCCCAACATTTCACTCGAGTCAGATGAGATCTCGTCGTCTGAAACACATACCAAACAAGCCTATCTAAATTTCTGGGCAAACTTGAGTGCTCTTAAGCCTTTCACCCAAACAACTCTTGAACACAGGATTTCGGCCCTTAAAAATTGGCCAACTCAACCACATTCAGATGCTACACATATACCCCAAATCAATATGAAATTATACTAAAGAAAATTCGGATTTAAAAATAAATTAAGTGAGTGTGGCATTTCACCAGACATTTGGTGGGCATGCTCATGCCACATCACACTGTCATGGGTCAATTGTTTTGTGCGGAAGAACTCGTGCGACACCCTTGCATCTCGTACAAGGGATAAACCTATCATCTTGAATTAGGCTTCCTGACTTAACATCGCGGGGCATGTGTTAAGGTACATACCAACCTCGAGCGCCATATTCGCGCCTCCAAAAGACCATGTTGGTCGAATTATTGAAGGTGTAAAGTAAAACAACATTTACAGGACTATGGATGCAAGAAAGTATAAAACCGGGTGTAGGGCGAGCTCTGTAAGTTGTCTTAGGCGAAGATCGAGTGGTCACACACCCATATGGGCAGTCTGTTTGTCTCTGCCCAAGGCATCTGCTTTGTTTGCCAACGCTCCCCTACATATACATGAGACCCTTAACCCCCAAGTGCCTCCCCCAAGGTTCCCAAAAGCATGAGGAGCATGACAAAATCGTGGCCAGCCGAGATGATGATATTCCATTGCCACGGCCATGCAGAATGCAGGAAAATTGCCCCGCTCAGCTGTAGCATACCGTTCTCACTTCGCTCAACGTCCACTGCTCCGCTCGCGCAGTGCAGCAAGCCAGCAGCGTTTGCCCAACCATGGCTAGAGAAACGGAGCTGTTTCGCCCAATTTACCTAGCCACGGGCTAAAATATGCTCCAAGCATCGAATGACCTCGAAATGCATCCAACTCGTACCGTGAGACCCCGAGGGTCGCACGAGGGTTATTACAAGACCCTTACAGACTATAATGAAAGCCAAAATTATATGGACTCGAAAATATATTTATGATTCGTCGTTGTTCAGGCAAATCGAAAAGTCCCTAACATCCTCCTCCACTTCAAGCTTCGACGTCCTCGTCGAACTCACCTCGGGCGCACTGCCTTTCTGCATAGGCTGCAATTGTTGAAGTGAATTCTTCATAAATAGTCGAAGGAAACACCGCATGAGTATCGACACACCGCAGTGGGGCCTCAACATGTCAAATTTCGCCATGTGAAGTCCGCCACCAAGAATGACTACTTGGAACATCGTTGAGTTTCATCATCTCCTATTATTGCGAAAAAGGGATATGAGATTCCCAAACTTGTTGCTGCTGGGCAATGAGAGTCCCAGACTTGTGGTGCAAACGAGCACCGTTGAGTAACGCTCGCTTGGAGGGACACCGAGAAATGACTACTTGTTTCACCAAGTATCGTTGTTGCTGGGCTATGAGGGTCCCAAACTTTGTGGGGGCACACGAGCGCCGTTGAGCAACGCTTGCGTGTAGGAACCCGAGAAATGGTTACTCAATTCATCAAGTCTTATTTTTGTTGGGCAATAGAAAGTCCCAGACTTGAGGAGCATACGAGCGTCGTTGAACAATGCTCATCTCAGATAACATCTGGGTGTCGTTGTGCAACACCCAAGTGATGAGTAGTTCCTTGGCCACACCACACTAGAGCATTTCCTCCACTGCTGTCTTGAGCCGATCACTGCTTGTTTACTCCCCCCCTCCCCCCGTAGAGGTCATGACGCTCTCCTCCGAGCCCATCTCAGCGAGCTTCAAGTCTTATGAATCACTGCATACTTACTCGCCCCCCGCAGAGGTCATGGCACCCTCCTCTGAGCCCATATCAACGAGCTTCAAGTCTTACGTTGCTCCTCGAACCACGACTTGAGGGATTTTCTCTAACTGGGTTATGGCGTCCACCAACTCTCTACACTAAGAGCATTGCTGCCACACCACAATTGTTCTTCACTAGTGCTTGATACGGACTAGTCAATCTTACGCCTTACGAGCCCATTCGCTTCGTGAGCAAACAAACTTACGTCTTAAGAATCGTCGGCTCTGCGCACCAACCTTGTGACTTAAGCGACATCTGTCTTGTGCACCAACCTTGCGACTTAGGAGACTTCAGCCTTGTGCACTAACTTGGCGTCTCACGAGCAATCTGCTCTGCGCTACGTCTTAGGGGTCATCAGCCCTGCGCACAAACTTGGCGACTCACGAGCCATCTACTTTGCACTGCATCTTAGGAGTCATCCACCCTACGCACAAACTTTGCATCTTATGATAAATCTGCTTTGCACTACGTCTTAGGGGTCATCCATCTTGCGCACAACTTTGCGTCTTATGAGAGATCTGCTCGGTGCACAACTTAATTTGCATCTTATGAGAAATCTCCTCTGCGCTGCGCCTTAGGGGTCATCCGCCCTACGCACAACTTTGTATCTTATGAGAGATCTATTCTGCGCACACGACTTAAGAGACATTTGCTCTGCGCATAAACGACTTTGTGTCTTAGGAGCCCATATGCCATGCACACAAGTCACGGTCTTCGCAACGATCATCGAATGCTTGCCTCCTCGAATACCACGGTCGAAATGTCCATCGACTGGTCTCACTACATCAGCACCTCGAGCGCCACAAACGAAATGCACGTCGGCTATGTCCGCATCGAGGGCTCCCCCACTTGGAGGCTTGCAACCCTTGCTCTGATACCAACTATCACGGGCAAATTGTTTTGTGTGGAAGAACCTGTGCAGCACCCTTACATTCCGTGCAAGGGATAAGCCTACAGTCCCGAATTAGGCTTCTTGACTTAACATCGCGGGGCATGTGTTAAGGGACGTACCAACCTCGAGCACCATATTCGCGCCCCCAAAAGATCATATTGGTCGAATGGTATTGAAGGCGTAAAGTAAACCAACATTTACAGGACTATGGACGCAAGAAAACATAAAAGCGGGTCTAGGACGAGCTCCGCAAGTTGTCTTAGGCAAAGATCGAGTGGTTACACGCCCATATGGGCAACCCGTTCGTCTCCGCCCAAGGCAACCACTTTGTTTACCAACACTCTCATACATTATACATGAGACCCTCTAACCCCCAAGTGACACCCCAAGGTTCCCAAAATCACGAGGAGCATGACAAAATCGTGGCCAGCCGAGATGGTGATATTCTATGGCCACGAGCATGCATAATGCAGGAAAATTGCTCCGCTTAGTCGCAACGCACCGTTCTCACTCCGCTCAACGTCCGTTGCTCCACTCACGCAGTGCAGCAGCGTTTGCCCAACCATGGCTAGAGAAACGGAGCTATTTCATCTAGTTTGCCTAGCCACGGGCGAAAATACACACCAAGCACCGAATGACCTCGAAATGCATCCAACTTGTACCGTGGGACCCCCGGGGTCGCACAAGGGTTATTACAAGACCCTTACAAACTATAGTGAAAGCCTAAATTACATGGATTCAAAAATATATTTACAAACATGTATGAAACATTTCACCATGATTCGTCGTTGCTCGGGCAAATTGAAAAGTCCCTAACAACACCCTTCTTCATGTAGTTACTTAGAAGAGGGTTTCGACCACCCCTAATTGATAACAACAACCCTTAAGTTTAAGGGGCAAGTATGTTGGGAACCTTGCTTCCCCCTATTAGGGTCGCATGCCCTAAGAAATGTTTGGGGTCCTACTTCCCTAATTTCTCAACCACCTCTATTTCTAGCACCAAAAAAGGAAATTCTGCGAATTCAACTAAGGGAAACAATCACACAACCAAAACAACCCCTAAAGTACCCTACCCTTAGGGTTTTCATCCGGCTAAACCCTCTCATAGGGCTGCCCTAAAATATCCGCACCCTATCAAGCATCCAACATAGAAAAACTTCGAAAAATCAACACGCAAATTCAAATTACATCAAACATATTCATGATTAAGTCACCTTATAGGTGAACTCCCTATGTCAAAAGACCAAAAAAATTAGCATTTAATATTTAATTCCACTTAAGTGCCAAAAGACCAAAACGCCCCATTCACTTGAGTTTGCACCCAAATGAGTCCAATTTTAGTTAGATCGCACACATCGACTCGTGACACCCGACTCGTTTCATAAAGCTCAAAATTAATTTAATAATTCAGTTTGGCATGCGCGTAAGTCGTACCTCATATCGCAATCTCCGACGATCTTTTTGACTCGCTCCGACGCGCAAATTGGGTCTCATCTTGAAATAAAAATACGAGCACGGGGTATTACATGACGCCAATTTTTGTTCGACTTCAGTTTCCCTCATTAATCACACATTGGTCAACAAGATTTTTTCAACTTAACCAAAGTTTTATAAATAACATCAAGTATCAAATCATTTGTTAACTAAGATTTGGAGAGATTGTTCCAAATCAAAGTTAAATAATATTTTTTCTAATTAATTATTAATCCCACATTGTCAGCGGATTTTTTTTTCAACAAAATTTTTGATATTGGCGCCTCTACTAGAGGCATCGACAATTAATTCAAATATTTTTAAAAAAATGTATACAACCACCTCCTAACTTATTCATTATTAAGTTCCGACTATGATTTACTCATCTTCCGAATGTGTCCAAGTTTTGATTTATTCATCGTACCGGCACCGATTTTCTATTTTTTTTAGTGATTAAAATAAAATATATTAAAATAAAATTTACGATGTAATTATTTTTTTATTTTAAACTAATCAAAATGGCATGTATAAAATGAATATATCTTAAAATAATTAATTAAAAAATAAGTAAACAAAAAAAAACAGTGAAAATAATATATTTTGTATTTAAGTTCTGTGTTGTATAAATTTTATATTCTAGTCTGTTAATAATAAAAAAGTTAAATATTTTCAAAGTAATAAGTTAAAATTAAGTAAATAAAACATAAAAGACATAATATTAAAGTACTTTAAATTATAAATTTAGTCATTTATTTCTTTAGTAAAAAATTACATATTTATAAATTAATAAATTAAATAATTAAGCAAATAAAATAATGGATAATATTATCATCTTATATTTAATATTTTTATTTCATTACTTTTATATTTAAGTTCTTAATCAACAAACTTGTATATTTTTAATTTTTTGAGTTTGGTTAAAATAATAAATTAATTTAATAAATCAAACTTGAGTTAAATAAAGGACCTCTAAGAAATTGCTTACCCTTTTTTAATTCTAAAAATATTAATTGATTTTATTTGAAGAGCGTAATCAGTCAAACTTACTTACTAACTAGTGACCGAATTGATTCCATACCCTATTATAAATTTAAAAATATTGATTCTAACTTACCAAAATTGCAACAAAAAAAAAAAAGTTTAACTAATTGATTCGAGTATGAAAAAGATTTTAAGGTTCACGCCGATTTTAATTCGATTATGTTTGAACCAAACCAACCTCTATCTTGAGATAGAAAGTGAGGCATGCTACTTTTCTACCTTTGTCTATTTTTGATAAACGCGGAATGCAAATAAGTAAGAGTTATAGTGATTCGATAACCTTATTTACTCTATCATCTTGGCTCTCCATTAAGGATTTTTAACCTTAACTCTTTATAAATTAAATATTTTTTAAAGAATACAAAAGGACTTATCCCTTAATCCTAGAGGATTCCAAACTACTATTCTAAAGCGAAACTACAAGTTACAAAGAAACCTAAGTGTAACACTTACACCTTACTTAACGATTTTAGAGTGAGAAGTAAACAACAACAACAAAAATACAATAAATAAGCTATAAATTAAGACAAACTTAAGCAAGCTCCTCCAAATAACCTCCTAACACTCCAAGGCTTCACGATGATGTAGAAGTTCATATTTGAAGACTCAAGGATGAAAAGTTAGATTTTGGACTTTGAATCACTCTTTCAAACTCTCAAGAGTCATGTAATAACTCAATGAACATTTGAGGACCTAAACTTGAGGAGAGGTATGGGTCGAAATATGACCATTCAACAAATCAAAAAAGATTTGTTGGACGGTTTGGTCGATCTCTTGTCGATCGTCGATTGAACGAATAATTCGATCGAGTAACTTGACTAATAATTGATTTTTGATTTTTGCTAATTTTTTACTCATGTTCGGTTTCAAATTTTGGTTGGGGTTTAGTTTTAAATAAATAAATACTAGTATAAGACCCGTGCGATGCGCAACAATCTTAATTCACATTAGATCAAATAAATTTGCTATTAATATATATCAATATTTGAAAAATAATATTATGCATAAATCACAAATAACATAATATAAAAATGAATATTTTATAAATTACGAAAAACTTCTTGGTATACAACATTTGTAGTTTTTTTTTAATATGACCTTTTGAATTACAAATCAAAATCTTTAAACTTTTTCTATTGGTCACCCTAAACATTGCGACATAAAGTTGTCCTTGAGTGAAGATAAGTTTTTTGAGAAAAACGCCGATATTTGGAAGTGATTGACCCTAACTTTAATTGATAGTCATCGCATAAAAAATCATAATAGAAAACTATCTAATTTGAAATTTAACTGGTAATCTTGGATCTGATGGTATCAACGACATACGTGGAATGAATATCTTTTCTCCGCAATTAGTTTTAGAAATAATCTTGGCTTCAAGGACTCAGTTCTCAAGTATTGTTAACATCAATCGTCTTCCATTACATAATCTAGCAGGTGGATCGATATTTCTTAGCAAAATAATATGAGACCCAACTTTTAATGTCAAATAATGATTAGGAATACCAAAATATTTGATGCAATTCAAGAAGTCTAGTGTGTGGATCTGATTAAACAAACTCCCTCCAAAATCTGATAAGCACGTGTTATCTGAGCTCAAAAATATCGTTGACTCTTTTTGATTTAGAGAAATCATATAGTCATTAATCATCTCAACCACATTTAGAGTGAGAGCTAATATAACTCTTTGTTGCAAATATTATAAACTATTGACATTTGTTATAAGCCCAGGATAAAATTGCAACAATAATCGCAGTAACATAGTCACTTGCATCCAAAATCAAGTTATCATCCGGAATTCAGACTACCTCATAACCATCACCATGATCACCTATCTTTTCGTCATTGATCGATAATATATAATCCAGAAAACTTTTCAAATCATTTGTATTGTGATCGAAGTTATTTACGGTGAGACGCATATTTTTCGTTAGCTTCAAAACTTCATAATCGTCTCATAACTAAGACGAATTAAGTGTTGCATTAACAATATATATGTCTGCTTTTCTTAGAAATGACAGGTAAAATTTATCTGAAGTCTCCCCCAAATACTACAGTCTTACCTCCAAAAGGATGATCATTACTGTTTGGATTCTTAAAATACATAACATCACACAATGTTCTATCAAGCGCTTCAAAATAATATCTAAAATTAAGAGAACCAGACTATTAGATTTGTATTTAATAAAATTTAATAAATATATAAATTAAATATATAACTGAATAATACATATTCATCATTAGAGCTTCGTCCCAAATAATTAAACTTGTTCTCACCAATAAATCAGCCAACGGAGAACCTTGTTTAATATTGCAAGTAAAATCCTCATCCAGATTAAGAGGGATCGCAAATCGAGAATGTGTTGTTCTTCCACCAGGTAATAGTAAAGATGTTATTCCATTGAACGCAACTGTTAAAATAATTTTCCATTCAGATCGAAGTTCAGATGCAAGAATTTTCCAAATAAATGTCTTTCTGGTTCCACCATAACTATAGGAAAAAAAATATCTCTCTTTTTTCTTTTAACAACATTCAATATTTTATCATAAACTTGTCTCTATTCCGAAGTTAGGTGTTGAACTTGTTCTTGATTTTCCTCTCTTAATCTCCTTCGATTGTAGCGCGGCTCCTTAGCAATTAAGTGATTGTTAATATTTGTAGATGATCGAGATAATTTTGGCATCGTAGGAAAGTCATTCAAACTTTTGCCACATCCTTTTAGAATTAAATCAAATTTCTCTAAATAATCATCTTTGAGTTCATCATTAGTAATGACAACATTTGAAATTAAAAAATATATAAATTTAATATATTAATTGGTAATAAAAAATAATAATAAATATATGAGAAAAGGTCTAAAATGGTCCCTAAACTATTTCAAAATTTTCATATTGGTCCAATAACTTTTTTTCGGCTTAATTGGGTCCCTAAAGATTTATAATTGTCACTTTAGTCCCTGATCGTGACTCTGCCGTTAAAAAATATTAACTTTTTTCGCTCGAAAATGCACTTGATTGGCCAGGTAGGGTCAGAATAGGAATCGGCGCTGCTCGTGGTCTTCTGAAGACCACGGGAATATTAGTCACGTAGATATTTTTTTAACGGTAGGATTACGACCAAGGACCAAAGTGACAATTACAAATCTCTAGGGACCCATTTGAGCCGAAAAAAAATTGTGGGACCAATGTAAAATTTTTGAAATAATTTAGTGACAATTTTAGACCTTTTCCCTAAATATATATAACAAATATACAGCTTTCATACCATCCGTTTGTAACACTTGCTTTATCAAATAAGGTATATCTTCAGTTAATAATTTTCAAGCCTCCTCCCAAATGAATTCTGGTCTAGACATCGAGTTCGATAATAATAATGTAGCAAATAATTTTCTAAGAGAAAAATCTGATCCTCATGTACTTGCTTCTTTAATTACATCTACATATTTTTTATCATCGTCAATCAATCCTAAATTATAGCATGCATGCATCTCTAAAAGTTGGATAAACTTTACCATTGATTATTCTAATATCCTCGAAACACGTTGGACCCCTGACCACGTTTAGTAGAATTCTCAAATAGTAAAACTCACATATTCTTCGGGGAACAAAGAATATTCTTCCAATAAAAAATTAGATTGTCTCTCTTTGAGTCCAACGTCCAATGTCTTGCTTACATGCAAACAACAAAGGAAATTCAACATATGTTAAGCTTCTTGGCTTTGGGAAATATTTGTTAGCTTTGAACCAAGCTAAAAATTGAGACTCATTGATTGTTGGTCGATTTGCCACTTTAGATATTTGATCGTCATCATTGAAAATTATAGTTTGTTCATTTGGAAGATGAAACTACAATCGTTGCACATATGGATATTTGTAATGAATGTCGAAACTAAAAATTCTCCATATTATTTCACAGGGAGAGATATACCGGCAATCATAAAATATTTAGATCTCATCAACATGAGCTTGTATTTTAGGCTGTGAGGTTGAGTTAACGAATGTGGCAGTGACACGATCATGACCTTTATTCACATATATGAAAAGATATTTAATTAATCTCGATTGATTGCACCATTCAACATTAATGTGTGCACCATATTTCAACAACATGTATCTATTATGAGACACAACAAAATGATTGTCCAAATCAATCTTCCCCTTTTTAATTGTTCGACCATTATCTCTTCTTCTATAAATTGGATATTCATCATTTTTTATTGTTCTGTCTATAAACTTCTTTGGAAAATATCGTATACATCTACCATCAAAGAATATTCTTCCAATCGAAAATTGGTTTGTCTCTCTTCGAGTCCAACATCTAATGTATTGCTTCCATGCAAACAACAAAAGAAATTCAACATAAGTTAAGCTCCTTGCCTCTGGGAAACATTTGTTAGCTTTGAACCAAGCTAAAAATTGATACTCATTAATTCGTGTATTTATTTTTACTTCGGATAAAAGAGTTTGATATTAATATGTTAACTTAATTTTAATTGTATTCATTATTTAAAAATATGAAAATATTTATTACATGTGAGTATTATGAGGATTATTAGGCACATCAATTAAAAGGATTTAACATTTTTATTTTTATTTTTTTGATGAAAAAATATTATTTTCGTCAACTACCAACAATTTCCATAAGCAATGAGCAAAAATATTAATTTAATATTTCAATTAAATTCAATGTTGCCAATGTTGCAACAAAATTAATTCCCATAAAAAAAGTAATATTATATATTTAAAAGAGATAACAATATTACATGCCATTCAAGAGAGCTAATATTAAAAAAAGTAATATTACATGCCATAAAAAAATCAATGCAATGCATACACGTTCTTTTTCTAAAAGCATCTATATTAATATTATACCTATTATATATTTAAAGTACTTAAATTTACGACACTTAATATAGTTCTTATCATGACACTTGACATGATAAGAAGGCCAAAGTGTTTGCTTTTATATATATATAGGTGTTTTAAGGCCTTAGGAGCTTTTTTATCAAAAGCTAACCCAAGATATAACTACCGACTTGATCGCCTCCGAAGTCGTCAACACTTGAATTTTCATAATTTTTTGACGAACTTCACACACGTATCGTTCTATCGACCTGAGCTTAAAACTTAAAAAATGAGTTAGTGTCATATTTTTTTCTTATCTAAATTAAGATCGAGACTAATATTGAACCCTTAGACCAACACTATTTATAGACAACTAGCTGTAGTACCCACGCTTTGCACGATTACATTGTAATTTTAAAAATAAAAAAAATTAAAATTGAATATTATATTTTAACATATGTTTATATACAAATAGAATAGTGCATCAAATATATTTTTTTGATATTTTTCATATTTTGTAATATAAAAAATAATTATATACATTAAAAAAATTAATTTATATAAATTTCAATAATCAAAAAATTTAAAAATATAAAAATAATAAGATTTTTACGAATAGAAATCAAATATAATATAAGTATAAAATAAAAGTTGAAAAAAATAAAAAATAAGATATTTAAATTATTCTAACCGCGTAAATTTTTTTATATTGAAATATTATTTTTCAATAACAAAATCAAAAATAATATTTCAAAACTCAAAAATTAATATAAAAACTTCAATAAGCAAAAAATATTTATAATTATTATTAAAAATATATATATAATTAAAAATATTAAAATAGGTGCATATAAAGAAAATAAATGAGGTAAAAATTTAGGGAAAAAAAATTTAGGTGAGGAACATGAAAAAAGTTTGAGAAGATTGATAGGAATAAAAATATAAATAAAGTAAAAAATAAAAGGAAAAATTTAAGATGTGGGAGCATTTAGACGGAAAGGTACCGTTTCTTTCTTAATCCATCTATAGATACTAGTGTGGGTAAATGCCCCCAGTAGTCCATGTAAAGTATATTTATTTATTTTTAAATATATTGCCCCCACTCAAATATTATAAAATGATCGCACTATTAAAAAAAGAAAAATAATTGAAATACACCTTCTCTCTAATTAACTCGGTAGTCGATGTTTCTCATCTTACCCCACTAATTCTTAATGCTCAGATGACAAATCACATCAACACATAATCGTACAAATCTATGTTATAATTTTAAACAACAATTTTTATATAAATAAAGAAAGTAATTGATTACATAAATATGATTGATGGAGTGAGCAAGAAAAACAAAATCAAATTTTAAAATAAGATAAATTCATCCAACACCCCCATGTCTTCAAACAGTGTTTAACCCATTTACCCTTAAAAATATTTACAAGTGACATGCATGGGTGAACTAATATTTAAGCTTATACATCTCATCTGCCATACAACAATGAGATTAATTAGATGCAATGCAAGTTATTAACTTACATCTCAATATCCTAAGAAGGCATTTTGTACGAGTCAATTCATCGTATTACTGATAATTTTATCTTTAAATTATATGAATCTCACACATTATTTTATTTAATATTTTACTTGTGCAGGTAACGTGAATTACCTTGATAATTCAGATTAACATTAAAGTGATAATTTTAAATTAATTTTTAGGATAAAATTATTCTTTTTAAACTCTAACTTTTTTTATAAGTTCTTTACTCCTCCCACGATTTTTCCCATGGCATAATATATTATAATAATAATATTATATTATATTATATTATATATTTTTTATATTATATTATATTATATTATATTAATATAATAATATAATAATATATATTATATTATATTATATTATATTATATTATAATAATATATATTATATTATAATAATATATATTATATTATAATAATATATATTATATTATAATATATTTGTGAAAAATATATTTTTCGAAAAGTATATATCATTATTGGTAATGTATTTATTATACCAAATATATCTATATGAATTCTAACAATCTTATCATAATATTACTTGTGCATATCAAATACTATATTTTATATTATCGATAATTTTTTTAGTGACAATTTATATAAAAGATAATCCAAATTATCTGATAATCTAAAAAATAATACATCAAACATCACCTAACTTCTTAATGCAAATGAGACAATCTGAGTGAACTCAATGTCCATCAAAATTGAATAAATGGCCATTAGTTACTAACAGAAAAAGAAGATGGTGATTACGATGATGATGTACTTGTTGTGATGATATCTTATTTTTTAAATTTATAAACTTTTATATATATATATATATATATATATATTCAAATGAGACAATCCGAATGAACTCAATGTCCATCAAGACTGAATAAATGACCATTAGTTACTAACAGAAGAAGATAACGATTATGATGATGATGTACTTGTTGTGATGATATCTTATTTTTTGAATTTATAAATTTATATATATATATATATATATATATATATATATATATTATGTTGCAATCTTTTTCAATCAATTGAACGCCTCTTTATGATAAAGAAAAATAAAAGACAAAGTCAATCTCATCACTTGCAAATTTATTCACATGAAAACAACGTAAACATAATATTTTCAAATTTTAAATGGCCAAGACCAATTAGTGATAAAGAATATATCATCTCTCACCATCTTTGTCTTCAAAGATTTGAGCCTGAAATCAAAATGAGAGAGAAACAACATTCACAGATAATAAATGGGCAAAATGCAATAATCTAAAACTACACATGAGAGCTAAGAGTTGCATGTAGAGTTGAGGCGTTGAAAGTTAGACACGACGATATGAGTGCAATAAGAATTATTGCACATGAGATCAAGAGGTCGGGGCTGCACAACAAGGGTTAATTTCTAAAAAGTTCAAAAGAATTTTCAATTAAACTAACAACATCATTAATTATTATAATTAAGTAGTCTCTATCAGAAGTCTGTTACTTATTTTAATTAAAATTAAACTTTTAGTTTTGATTCTTATAATGTTAAGATGATGGAGTAGGGTAAATTTGCCTTTTCACCTATCACTACTATATTAACTATTCGTTACTTTGAAACTGAAATATTAATTCGAACCTAGCTTCAATTTTGTAAAATAAATCAACTATTTAAAAACTCACACTAAATTAATTAGAAATAAATTGAATATTATATTGATTAATAAAACTTGATGTGTGTACTATTATTAATTTCATTTTAAGTATTTTAATGAAAAAAGGTACAAAAATTTCCCCTGACATTTTCTCTTGGGTACTAAAATACTTCTAACATTTTTTTTGGATCAAAAATATCCATCGCGTTATGAATTGAGTACAAAAATATCCCTATAAGTAAACGGTGTTAGTTGAGAGATAACAGAGCTGACGTGGCTGATGACTGTGACTGATGACATGGATATTTGACGCGCATGCGGGCCAAGACATTTTTTCACGAGTACTAAAATGCCCCTGATGTTTTCTCACGAGTACTAAAATTCTCCTAATATTTTCTCACAGGTATAAAAATACCTCTAACGTTTTCTCACGGATACAAAAATACCCCTAATATTTATTTTGGACCTAAAATACCCCTGAGGTTATTGAAAATGGTATAAAAATGACATCAGACTAACTTTTATTAAGTGAGACTTAATAGAGATGTCATTAATACTGACAAAAATATTGACTTTACACGTGGCGCATATGTAGAGAGTAACTTGCCATGCAATCGTAGGGGTGAATAAAAAAAAAATCAAAAATTCAGTTAATTAAAAAATCGGTTTGAAACCGAACCAAAATTTGCAATTTTCGATTTATTATGTGTCGCTTACGTGGCAAGTTGCTTTCTGCATATGCGTCACGTGTAAAGTCAACATCTTTGTCAGTATCAATGACATCTCCATTAAGTCTCACTTAACAAAAGTTAGTCTGATGTCATTTTTATATCATTTTTAATAATCTCAGGAGTATTTTAGGTCCAAAATAAACGTTAGGGGTATTTTTATACTTGTGAAAAAATGTTAGGTATTTTTTTTGTACTTGTGAGAAAACGTCAGAGAAATTTTAGTACTCGTGAGAAAACATCAGGAGCATTTTAGTACCCGTGAGAAAACGTCTTGGCCCGCATGCGCGTCAAATGTCCACGTCATCGGTCTCAGTTATCAACCACGTCAACTCTGTTATCTCTCAACTAACACCGTTTATTTATAAGGGTATTTTTGTACCCAATTCATAACGTGAGGGGTATTTTTAATCCAAAAAAAAATAAGGATATTTTAGTACCCGGGAGAAAACATCAGAGGTATTTTTATACATTTTCTCTATTTTAATTAAGTTAATAATTTGAACTTATAAAATTGGTGAGCTACTTATCTCATTGAACAAATTGTAACATAATTGGTTCAAGAAAAACTAAAATTCAATTGATTGAACCGATAATAGTAATTTCATTACCATCCCTAGATTAAAATAACTCAATAAAGTTTGCCCTAATTTTTAATAAATTTTTACTCATTAATAAATAAATTAAAAATTAAAAATTAAAAAATATAGAAAAATTGAGGTGCTCGGAGATCGCCGTAAATTGCTGCGAAATTGTGAAGGAGGGGTTTTTTTGTCAAAGATTAGTTGGAGGAATCCGACAAGAAGCGGATTCAGCGGGACGGGCAGCTGCTAAATGCGAGGATTGACTTGGACGATCCAACTAACCATGAAATGTTGTCAACTTTGGAACCCATCCACTATTTAATACTCTTTTTCTTTTTCTTTTTTTTTTAATTCACTCATTAATTATTAATTTTTGGATCCAATTCGTTGGATCCGAAATGAATGAAAAGAGAATCATGTCTCATGCAATTTAGATGCAGATACCACTTACCATCAGTGGATTGGATATTCATTGTTTGCCAAAATGTTTTGGAAATATAATTGAATAATTGAATTACTTCGAATTAAATTGAATCATTTGTAAATTTATTGAACCGAGTCAAATTATTTTTATGTTTTTGTTTAAAATCATATATATTAAATCATCGTTTATATATTGGATTAAATCAATAAATTTAGACGACCTAATCATCAAAGCAACTAATGTTGATATATTTTATTTCAATTTTAAAATATATTTTGTAACAATTCAGTTTTTGATCGTTGAAAAATTAAATTAAATTCAAATATCATATTTCAATTCAGAAATTTTTATGTCATGACTCAGAAAAGATTGAGCATGCATGCCAAGCTTATAGGTTTTTTTGCTTAAGATTCTATTTGCTGGATTTTCTTATTAGAATTGCTGATGCGATGTTTATTACAACACGTCCTAGCTTACGCCTAATTAAAAATACTTAAATTGAAGTTAATTTTTCATATTTTTATTTTGTTGTCCACAAATACCGACTCTATCTCAACTCGGACAATTTTTTCTCATAAATGTACGTCTTATTTTCGCAAAGTGGAGGACTACTTCTTGCTCTAGTATCAACAATCACTCGTGAACTTCATAAGCCTTAACCTCCAATATTTAAATTGGAGTTTTCTTTTAACAAAAATAAAAAATCATAATAGTTCACCGTACTAGGATTTAAATCTTAGAACTCTAGACAACATGCAAGATGTTGCAATCAACTGTGCTACTCATAGTTAGCAATATTTAAATTAGAGTTGATGATAATAAACTCATCAAATTTTATTAACCAACACAGTATCCAATATAATCCCACCATGGGACTAAATCGAGGTATTACAATCGATCTCTTCAACTTAAATCTTGATATACACATAAATAGTCAAGTAAAGTCAAACACATAGCCTAGAATCACACCTAATTAAGTCGATATCATGTGAGATATAGCCTACTAGCAGCAATACCCTATCTTCGAACAACCTTTTCTAACATATATAGGCTCCCTCGTGATGCCTAGAATTAGATTAATGCTCTGATACCAATATTTATAACCCGCTTGATGGAATAACCAGCTCGTTAACTATATCCTACTATGGTTTGTCTCTTTAAAAAATAAGCTTGAGTCGAGTCCTTATCTTCCAATGCTTTTTGTACAATTTTAAAAATTTAGATAGAATCAATGGATGTAATAAAATTCTTGTGCCGTAAGGATATAGTTTTAGATGAAATAAAATGGGAGATCAATTACAAGATCTTTTTCATTCTCTTAAATCAACAGGGAAATCAAAAATATTATCAAACTGATGCATTGAAAAACTTGTAACTTTAGTATCTATCGTCGGAGTTTGGACACTCAAGATTACAATTGAATTGGTTTAGGCTCTTTCCTCCTTTTTTACATCAGTGTTAGTGAAGTCGGTCGATAGCTGTTGGAAGTTTCCAATCAATTTCTATGTCCTTTTTGTTGGCCTAAGATTTTCAACTTCACTGTCAATCTTGATTTTGACAATTAATAACAAACTAGGATCTAATGTTTGATCAAAAAATAATTTCAAGTTCCATGTTGATAAGCACACAACATTCGCGATCAAAAAGATCAAAGCAAAACCGAATAATTCAAGTGGTTGTTGCTCATTGCTCGGAACTTTGAAGAATATGTTTTAGGTTTTGAATCATTGTAATATCCTTGGGTGCTTGCTGATGATGAAATCAAGCTCAAAACCTTGAACATGACCCAAAACCCAAATTGCACCAGAACTGCACAATATGCCGTTTCAATTAGTTGATTGGTCGACTGACCATCGATTGACGAGTCCAAGGATTCTTAATTTTCTATCTGTTGTGACCTTTTTTTTCGAGCCCCTCTTTTTGCAAGCTTATAAATATTTACTTTGAGACTTCATTTTTGTGTGATGAAACTTATTGAGCCATCTTTGAACATTGATTGAGATTTATTGAGTCTACCTTAACTTCAAAGTTCACTCTATTGTTTAAGCTTCAAACCTTGAATGGTTCATCATCAAAGACATCAAAAGAATTTAAGAGGTTGATTTGAGATCTAAGTTGTATTTATCTGTATCTTTTATTTATTATTTTAAATTTATTTTTGTGCTCTTTAAAGCTTATTATAAACACAGGTGTATGTCTTAATATTTGAATGATTTTCTTGGTGTAGAGACATAAATTTACTTGAATTTACTAGTTTAGTTAATTATCCTTCAATTCCTTAAAATAATAGTTGGTTGTCCTCCTAAACAAAACATGAAATGGAACTTAGAGAAGAGGAAAATAAAATTTGTTCATCTTATCCAATTTCACTGTGGATGGTGTCAAGATGGTAGAGCCCATCCTACTCCTTAACAATTACAATCGTACTCCTTGTAGCTAGGTCATGAATTATACAATGGATATCAAAAAAGGTCACGGTACAATTCATGTCACATGTCAGTTTAATTGATAAAAGGTTGATAGTAAATTTTTTACCCGGCAAAAGGCAAAAAGAGATCAAAGTGTGGCATCTTCAGCTTATGAACACAATCATACAAGATTGCAAGACAAGCAAAAGCAATGAAGCTTCACCCCTCTTTTTGTTTGGTTGCCTTTTTAGTAATCACTTGATCATTTTTCTTTTGCTTTTTTTTTTTCTTGATGCAGATGGGATGGTGATAGCCAACTGAATGGAAATGGAAAAGAAATAATAACGAAAAGACACAAAAAAATTCAAACCCCAAAATACTAACATATATCAAAAATTCTAGCGGTAGTAAATTGATCATGTTGTGGCGTTGTAGTAGCGATGGAGATAGGGTGCTAGTAACCGTAGTGATGACAAGAAAGATAGTTAAATCATGTCTACAATTCTTGATCAATTTACTTAAATTTATGGAAGAAACTAATAAATTATATTCATCAATTGTCTATTATAGAAAAGAAAATGCACAAACATTAGTCACACCAAACTCTGAAAATAATAAAATTTAAGTAAATTGACTATAAATTTAATATGATTCTATTATAAATATAACTTTTAACTTATCGAGACTAGCCATATTGCAATGCTTAAGTTAAAATTATTGGTATTTCATCAAATTTTATTAATCAACTTAATTTTTCATATAATTCTAATGCGTGATTAAACTATGGTACTAATGTACTATAATTTCATCTACTTGAATTGTAATGATTTTATCAAGATTCAAGTTAAACTCATAGATAAAAATCATATCATAGTTGGTAATACGTGAAATGTAGCCTAATTGTAGCTCCATCCTATCCTCGGTTAGTTTTTTGTCGCATAAGTTCTTTCGTCATATATAGGACAAGATCCACTCAATATCATTAGTTATGGCTCATTAATTTGGCAGAGTTAAATCACTTATCTAATTAAAACACTTAAACTAAAATTAATAGTACTATTTTTGTCAAGTTCATACTTTCTATATACTCTTTAGAGCGGATGCCATAATTTTAAACTTAATCTCCAATAAATTAAAGTTTTTTTGGATTAAATATATCTCAACTTTTAGAGATTTTCTCAAATCTAGCATAAATTTTTATATGTACCAATAAAGTACTTTAACTTTTAATTTGTTTCAATTATATCTCACCATCAATGGAGTGTTAATCTCACCATTGATGTGGGAATAAAAAATACCACGTCAGCATCCTTAAATGAATTAAAAATTTAAAAAATATCACGTTAACTTTTAATAATATTCATAAATCTATCCCAACTTTTTATTTCCAACCAACATGGGTCTCGTATTTTTTATTTATTTTAATTATATCCTACCATCAAGTTATAATCAATTTATTCATTAGGGTGCTAGGTTGCACTTCCGAGGTGTGTCAAAAGTCTAGCGAATATCAATCCCTAAATACATTTAAAAATAATAAAATATTATTTCACTATTTTTTAAAAAATATATATTTTATTATTATTATTTAAAAAATATCAACCCCACCTCTCTGAGTTAGCCTTTACATAATATTAATAAATAAGTGGATTTGGATAAATTCAAAATAAATTCATAAATTCTAGACTTATGAAAATTAATAAACCAACTGAAATTAAGACCAAACTTTAGCTGGTCAAATCAATTTGAATTCCAATTCCACATCTAACAAGGAAGAAAATTTTTCCAACTCCACGATTACATGCTCATGTCAACATCTGCAAAAATATGAAAAAGAAATCTGCAGAAATTTATCATCACAACACATGAGAAAATTTAGGGGGGAAGAAAAAGAAAACAAAAACCTTTTATTAGCATTCCTCTTTCTCCCACAAGAAAATAAATAAATAAATAACACAAAAAATTTAAATTATATGTGTCACGCTCCAAATCTGGACATGACTGGCCAAGTACTATACGTACTCCGAAGTCTAACCCAACCAAACCAAAGATAAAAATATCAAACCTAAATATTTTATAAAATCAATTCGAAATGCAAAAAAATATAAATAGAATAATTTTCAAATCATCAAACACTAGTTGACATTTTCAAATCTTCACATCCTTTAAAGGATAAAGTCATTTAACAAAATGAATTCCTCAACATAAAATATGGAATAAAATATAAATCTAAGTCCACGTGACTCAAATAAAATTAGTAAAAATTTATGATTCGGGTATTCACCCCCGATCACAACATGTTACGAGATATGATGTCATTGCCATCACAAGTCGCACTACTGCATCCCAGTACCTCTCTAATCACGCTCAGGGACTGAAAAATAACAATAATATAACTCATAAGTCCAACTAGAACTTGGTGAGTAGTTTGGCCCTCAATCCACCATGTCCAATAACACAAGTCCAACAAGTATATAATTTCTCTGTAATCAAATACTCATGAGCAGTAGTAAATAAGCATAATCATCAATTCACATGAGATATAAATACCAATATACATAACCATCCATCCATGTAAATAATAGGCATAATGTACATAACCAACAACCCAAATAAGAAGTAAACATCATAAGCACAATCAACTACCCAAACAAGCCACCCGGGTCGGTCGTTAGTGTGGCGGGCTGACGAGCTTCCCGGTCTAGGGACCCGTTAGTCCAATATCCAGGGATCTGTCGGTCCAATAATCTAGGGACCCGTCGGTCACTGAGCATTGCTCTGTCTCAGCGAGCTTTCCGCCCATGCCACTTTGGGTCGATCGTTAGTGTGGCGGGCTGACGAGCTTCTCGGTCCAGTATAATCCAGTGCAACCACAAGCACATCCAAGCATTTATATAACAACCAGTAATTAACATAAAATAAATAAAAATAACAACCAATATAAATATCCTAGGACCTCTAGGGTCCTCAGTATCCACACATTTTGCATGCGCATGAAACCAAGGGCCATACATTGGCCTATGCATCATCATGAACCACAATTTCTATCTTAAAATATATGTAAGCAATAAAACATTTACCAATAAGAATTAATTTAACCTCATTCATGAGGCACACCATATATACATGAGCACTTAACATTCTATCCAAAGTAATCTAGTCATCCTATAACAAGTAATAACAAGCTCAGATAAATTTTATAAGCTCATGCATGCAACCAAACAATTAGTGTCATGTCCATACATCATAGGGCCGGTTCACATATCCTTGGAAATTCCCTCAAGGAAGTTCGGCCCTATCCGGATTTCCTTTTCCTTATAGTTTAGTGATCTTAGGTTGTCAAACTAAGGGAAAGAACATGTCCTAGGTGAACCTATATTCATAAATTCCCAATTTCATGTTCCCACAATTGACCACAATCAAATCGAGTTCATATAAAGCCTAAGCAAAACATATATTATCTAAGAACAGTGCATATTCCAATAGGACACCATATATATTTCTAGGGACAACTTGTGTTATCTAAGTGTAACATGCAATTCCTAAAGGTAATATATCCAATACCAATTGTAGATGTGCTCCTATACCATATCAAGAAACCACAAGATCAACAACAAAAAAGGGGGAGGGGGAGGGGGAGGGGGGGGGGCACAATCCCAAATCCGGTCACTAGGGGGGCACAATCCCAAATCCGACAGTGACCATGCAGCAACATAAAATTAAGAAAATCTAGCATCAACACAGAAACTACACAATGAGGATATAGATTCCTAGATTGACCAAATGCCTAGAGTTTGCATCACAAAACCACAGCTAGAATCACAAAGGGGATCGGCGGCTTGATTAGAGAACAAGGGCGAAAGGGGGTCTAAAACCACTCACCGGAGAAGAAAATTAAAAATGAAGACGGTCCTCCATGCTTCCGCAAGTCCGATTGCGCTGCCCAATTTCAAGTCCTCTCATGCCTTCTCCTTCCCTCTTGTGTATCCCAACACCTAGCCGTCCAAACCAAATCTCCACCATTCACTAAAATCTCAATCGCCAAATGACAAAAGTGTCACTCAACTTAAGTCAAATCTAAAATAAATCATAACTCGACCAATACAAGTCCGATTCGAGTTTCGTTTGAGTCTCCGCACTCGTCTCGAACCCAACTATCCATCTAAAGACTAATCCAACTTAGATAAAGTAATTTTCTTGCGCGCAAATGCCAATCTCCAAATTATTCCGCTGAATAATTAAATAAATATTTTAAAAAAAATAGTATTACAACATACAGTCTATGAAATGGAAGAAAAAAGTTTCCAACTCCACAATTATATGCTCATATCAACATCTGTAAAAATATGAAAAGGAAATATGCAAAAATATGAAAATTAAAAACCTTTTCTTACCACATAAGATAAAAAGAGTGAGGACTAAATTTTAATATTAATAAAAATCATAACATGATAAATTACTATTATAAATAATATTGTCCCCACATGATATAAACATCACATTCTTTTTTCATCCTTGCAATGACATCAACAAGTTTCATATCTACTCAACAATATTTGAATTCAAAACTAATTAGCAACCAACTAGTTGTGAACTCTAATTAGAATCAACTGTGTTATTATTTTTTATCTAAATTCAATTAGTTATAATTAATAACTAGACAAACTCGCGGATACGCACATGAATATTGAATATATCATAATGTATTAAGCCGAATATCCGCGTGTCTTTACCTAACTTAAATTCGACTCGAATTCAAATTTATTGTTTGAACACGTTCTAAATTAAATAATAAAAATAAATTTAATTGAATTTAATATTTTTAAAATAAAATTAGATCCATTGTCACATGAAAAACCAATCCAAAGTATAAAACCCAACCTCCCCAAACTCTCATCTAACCTACACTCTCCACAATGGCACAAAAGCTACTTAGATATAGAAGGCAACTAGGCAAGACAATGATGAAAGCTCCATTTGAGTGCATCCACCTTGATTCTTCATCCAATCTTCCCCTCCCCACCATTTGTTTCCATTATAAAGTACCTCACAGTCAGGGAGAGCTTAAACAAGTTGCTCCTTCCCTCTTCCCTTCTCTCTTCCTCTCCTCAAAAGCTCCTCCTTTTTTGGTCGTCTTTAAGTCTCCCTCCTCACTTTGCCTTTACTGCTTCTGCTTTCCACTATTCTTCAGCTCTCAATTATACTCTTTTGCTACTTTTTGGCCACCCAAACCTTGCGTATTCTTGATTCTGGCTGTGAATTATCCGCTTTGATTTTGAACTTTGGTGAATTTGCTGTTATCTTCCGCCTTTTGGTGTTCTTCTTCGATAAAAGAGAGATCTTTGGTGTCGAGGAGCTCGCGGAGATGAATTCTGGAGCCTTGGATCAGCTGCCGCAGTGCTTTCTCAACCTGAATTGGGACAACTCCGTCGATTCCAGCAGCCAATTTGGGTCGGCGCTTGGCTGTTTCATGTCGGCCAACTCCGACGGGCCCGGCGAGAGCTTCCGCTTCGGCAAGTACGAGAGGGTGGTGCACAGCGTCGGCAACTCCGGCGAGGGTATCTCGCCGCAGCCTCCGCTCGTGGGCGCCCCCATGAATCCGTCTCCAAAAAGTGATCTTTGTAACCTAGGTCACGCCATCCGAGGGCTGCTGCCCTCTGCAGGCAATCTGACCCCCGCGGCGCATTTTGACCAGTTTCCAGCAGAGACAAGCTTTCCTGAGAGCGCGGCGAGGTTGTCTAGTATCAATGGCGGCAATTACCCTTGGCTCGCAAGCCAGGTCGAGCTTTCTGGAAGAGGAAAGCTCTCAATAGTGTCGAGCGGCCAGTCTATGATTGCGACTGGGCTGCAAATTGGGCACCTCAACAGCAACGCACAAATCCCAGTACTCAATGAATTGCAAATGAAGAAGGCTAAAGAGGAAATATCCGTGTCCGAGTCGGTTTCTGCAAGCGGAGAAGCAAGCGAAGGAGATTCCAAAGGGAGCAATGCAAATAAGAGGAAAGCTCATCCGAAGATCAATGAAAAGGATGCCACTGATCCTTCCCAGGTACAGAATTTTTTTTATCTTTTCATGTGTCAGTTTGTCTGAATATAATCTACTAGAGAACACAGATTCTAATGCTTCGGCTTTAGGTGGTAGAACAAGATTGCAATGCAAAGAGATGCAAGTCCATGGTGAACAATAAAGAAATTGACAATGATTCAGCTATGCCGAAGTTAGAGAAGAATGATGGTGCCAACACCAATGTAAATGGTCAACAGAAGCAGGGCAAGGATTGCAATGTCAAACCCTCGGAACCTCCAAAGGACTACGTCCATGTTAGGGCAAGAAGAGGGCAAGCAACTGACAGCCACAGCCTGGCAGAAAGAGTGAGCAATGAATATATCAAGATCCAGTTATTGGTTTCCATTTCTCACAACATTACCAATTCTTACTTGTTTCTTTTCTTGTTTTTGGTCCATGCATTAGGTTAGAAGAGAGAAGATAAGCCAAAGAATGAAGTTACTGCAAGATCTTGTGCCAGGGTGCAGTAAGGTATCACTGAATTCCAAGTAATTCTTGCTCAAGATTCTTCCTTTATTTTCGATATGTAGATCAAAGGAACAATCCTGTTTCTTTTTATGATATAATGGACATGTATGATTTAGTTAGTTCTATATTTCTATTTGTAAAGTTATAATTTGTTTCAAGAAATTTGAATCTGAAACATTTGACTGCAGGTTACTGGCAAAGCAGTAATGCTTGATGAAATTATAAACTATGTGCAGTCATTACAGCATCAAGTTGAGGTACTACTATCATCGAAAATTTAGCCATTTTTATATGCAAGTAGCTTTCTTAATTGGAACAATTCAAAGTCTCTTATTATTTTCTGTCAATGCGTAGTTTCTTTCAATGAAGTTGGCCACCGTAAACCCTCGCTTAGACTTCAGCAATTTGATGAATCTACTTCCAAAAGATGTAAGATTGAAGTTTTCTAGTTGCTATCTCTCTATAGCAAGCCATTCTCTTTCTTCTGATACCTTATGAACTTTCCTTCTGGAAATAATAATTCAGATGCTTCAAGCTTGTGGATCTGTGCCAAATTCAAATTATCAATTTGAAGCAAGTATCACATCGTCGGATGCTAACCATGCTCAGCAAGGGAATCCTCTCAGTTGTGTTGCGACAAGTGGAATGGATTCCCACTGCTCCATGAACTTAGTAGAACCCACATTTCACCAGAATCTCAATGGATTTAGAGATGCTTCATCTCGGGTATAAATCAATGCCAAATTCTATAGTTGAAAACCTGATTACTTGTGTGTTGTCTTACTGAATACTAAAATTCCAGTCAGGGGTTTTCTGGGAGGATGACCTCCAAAGTGTTGTTCAGATGAGCATAGGACATGACCAGGAAATGCTGGCTTCCTCTCGGAACTTGAATGGTATACAAAAGAACAAGGAGAATTTGCTACTTAGTTACTTCACCGATTCATCAAATTTTATTGAATTTTATTCACATCAAATGCAGGCACATTTCCAGCATCTCCAAATGAAAATTGAGCTTTGAACAATCAATTGGTTTGAAGTAAAAGGATGCATGTGTATTGTAGATATGGCAGCACTAGATAAGAGCAGCCCACAAATCTTTCAGCTAACAGTATTTAGCTCATATTATTTGGAGAATATGATTCTTTGTAGACCTAATTATCAGTTATTGGTTGTATGATTTAGTAGACTTCCATAATGTGGTCCAAATGATTCAAGAACCACATTTGTGATGTAAGATATTGTGGAAGGTAGATCTGAAACCTTGATTAATTATAGAACATCATTGTATTTTACTATTGAAATAATTACATGCTTCTCAATGATTATTCTGTGTTCTTGAAGACATTTCTTTACATGTTGCAACTATTCTTATTCTATTCATTTTGTACTTTCTTCCACACCAAATTCTTGTATTTCAGTCCCCTCAAAGCACAGACAGATCATATCCTCGCATACATAAATTAAAAGATTCAGCAGGAATCAAGTTAGGTTTTGAATTCTAGTAGCTTTTCTGGAAATTCCAATAAGAAAGGAAAAGAATGAGGTTTATAGAGTCCACACATGGACGCCTATAAATATCCAATGAGTCAAATTGCTACCAGTACCAGCATCTCATGTGATTATATCTAGTAGAATAAATTTCTGTCATCCCGGTACCAGTCGAGACTTAAAAGCATTATCCAAACAAAGAATAAGAGGATGGGAGATTTCAAACCCAGCAATATCCTGTGGCCCCACCAGAAAGCTACACTAGCAATGCAATGGAACCAACAGCTCTTTGACCCAGACAAGCCTGAAGAAGTGTGTGGTTGCAAAGAGAGGGCAGGTAAATAGATATGAATGCATTGCCAATCTGTGGCATTGGAGTGAAGTCTACCAGCTGGCATGGTCTCCATCAGTTTGGCTTCCACATTCTCCCCCCAACTTCTTCACTGCTTTAACCATGTTGAAGAAGAGCACAGGTTTGTGACAAGATGTCACTGGTTTCACTTTCACCAACTGTGGGCAGCACAGACTTGTCAAGTGCTTTCCAGCTGCAAGAGTTGGCTTGCTATCTAAATGGATCATGTCACCATCAAAACCTTCCCTTTTCTTGCTCCAGCATCTGATTGACAAATCTATTGGCAGTGAAGTTCTGGATGAAGGATTCTTCTTCTCTGTTTTGGTGCAGTGTAATTGAATGAGGGCATGTTCCTGTTTGCTACTCGCTAGAGAAATTTTGGGGATTTTTTACTTTTGGCGAAAATGAGAAAGTGAAATTTGAGAATGTTTTTTTTTATTTTATAATTAATTGTTAAGAATAACTAGGATTAATTGTATTTTTTTTTGCCAAAGAGATATATGCTTCATTTATTTGCCGGCAGGTGCCAGGCCCAAAAAGATCGTTATACAAAATGTTCTCCCGCTCTAGAGGTCAAATGGAGGACTAAACAAAATATTTCTTAGCCATCCTCGCATTTTTGTTGTCCAATGAGAAGCTTCATTAGTCTCTCTAAAACAGAAAGCAAATTGGACAACATTACATCAAGATTCGAGGAAAAAGATATTGTCAACAATAGAAGAAATAGTATGAAATTGGGCAAAGAATGCTCCACGAAGAATTGAAGTGCATGCTTAATGGCCAAAGCTTTCATCTCAAGGGCATTATCACATGTATAGAAAGCTTTCGCAGCCAAGCAAATACCTTCCGAGTTACGCAAAATGAGACCAAAGCCACCTACAGATTCAAATAGAGAAGCATCATAGTTAAGTTTAAGAATGCCCAAATGAGGGGGCAACTATTTCACCACGGAATTAATGTTGTTTGAAGGGCCTCCCGACATGAGTTATTGGAGGTAATTATGAGTGAAGGCAAGTATTTTGTTCAAGGCATGAGGGGTAGGCTTCCTAATTATAAATTTTCAAAATCAACTTGAACTATAAGATTTAAGGACTGTCTTTTGGTACATGAAGTAGTATAGTCATCTTTCATATGTTACTTTCTATTCCTTGAACTTTTGCACGTTGATATGAACAAAATTAATTTTTTTTAATCAAATCCATTCTAATCTTCTTCGTGCTACACATAAGTCGAAATATAATTAATTTTTTTATGGTTCATTTGTTTCATCGAATAGAATAAAATATTGAATAAAATAAGATTGGGAGAAGATTGGATAGAATTTATATGTATATCGAATATGTTATGCCCCTTCTAGGATATGACCCTTTATGAGGCTAGGTATCACCTAAGAGAAAGCATATCAGGGGTGGGGAGGGGAAGAATAAGAAGGGGTGGGGAAGGGAGGGGTGAGGAAGGATAGTTAATCTCATATTTGGATAGGGTGATTAAAATGTGGGTGGGGTGGGATAATATATTCCTCTTCTTGTTTGGGTAGAAATTTTAATGAAAAGATCCTTTTAGCTTTTTATGCACATTTACATATAAAATAAAAGCCAACTTATTTATATCCTTTAATAGTTTGTTAAAAACAATTAATTAAAATAAAAAACATAAATTTTAATAACCAAACTTTAAAAAAATTACCAACAAACTAATGCTAAGGCCGTAAGTAATGACGTTGAGGTTGAGAGTAAGGGCGTTGAGGTCGTAAGTGAGGCTGAGGACCACGCTTGGGGTTAAGCCGAGCATGGAGGTCCCTTCGTGAAGAATAGATGCGCCGCACATGAGGGAGGTTGCTACCGTTGAGGGGTGGCGTTCCCTTCGTGAGATTGTGGAGATTCGTTATCGTGTTTTATGAGATGGTTGCGAGTTGCCTGGGTGCACACACAGATGCAGAAAAAGGAAATAATATTATTGAATAAATGAAGATTGATAGTATTGTTGGGTTGGCGAGGACCACGCAAGCAACAAAAATTTGTGCAGCGAAAATATAAAAACGATCCTCTACCCATGCAGATCTATGCATCTCGATTAAATCAATACAAGTTAAGGAATTATACCTTCATAGACCGAGTTTTGTCTTCAGCTCGCAAATCCAAGATCTTTGTCTAACTTCGAATTCAACGTGCTGCCAACGACGAAAACCCTCTACGGTTAGCACATGAACGAACGAACAGGATGATCAAGGCGGCTTTCGAATGCTAGCTCGGCTGTCTCGAAACTCCTTCCAATCTTGGTGAGTACAGAACTTCTTTCAAAACTCTCTCTCTCTCTCTCTCTCTCTCGGGTGGAGGTCGGCTGCCATAATAGGAGCCCGGCTTCCTTTCAAAATGAGGGCAACGACCACCAATAGTAGATCATCAAATATGAAACACATAGATGGATATTTACATATGCATCAATAAACATTGATCGCGTCATCACAATTGTTGATCAATTTATGGTCATATCCGGAATTTTAAAACACTTTTAATAGCCGAATATTATATATCCTTAATAATAATTATCAAGGATGAATTTACTAAATTTAAGATGTCGATTATAATGTATCCTTTAATAACGATTATTAAAGATAAATTACATAAATTGTAATTAACACAATTCCAATTTTGAAATCTCATTTTAAATTGATAATTGATTCCAATTTAAAAATTCCCTTTTTAATTCGAACTTAATTTCTAAAGATAAATATCAAGAGAGAATTAATCAGTTACTTATCATGTAGATCTAGTCCGATGAATGTAACATAAAGCCTAATTCAATTCGCTTTATGCGTGCGACATTGTAGGCTCACTTAATGTTGACCGTAGGCTCAAATCTCATTGTAGCCCACAAGTCATAAGTGATCTCTAGCAAGACATTATGACTACCCAAGTTAAGTGAAAGTCGGGGATCCGAACAAACCACAATATGATATTTTGTCCTTTTATCACGCGATATCTAGATCAAGCATAAGACATGGATTAGATCATCTTTATATTGTTCAATTTGATTTCTTGATGCCTCAGTAGACTAACTCAATAAATGACATTGATACCTCTCTCAATTCATTTGAGCACGATCATGCATTTCCTCAGTCTTACTCATCAATGTGCCCAAAGATATCTCTCTTATATATGAGAGAGACAAATTCCTTCACGACTACACATATTCCACTGCATGATACATTCCATGTTCAACTGTAATCTTTATTACCATACAGTTAAAGATGATGTTATAATTGGTCAAAACACGAAACTTGTCGTGTAGGAATCCATGGTGACATTATGTCAAATGACTAAAATACCACTATTATTGTGAGATATAGTAATGATATAAATCCATGTAGTATCCTCATAGTGAGTCTGTCCAGCACCATATTCTCTGACATGTGTCTATGATGTAACTTTAATACCTCATATTCATGATCAATAAAACATGATCATCATTAGTTAGACTACATAATAGTCTTCATTCATTATCGTTCCAATGATAATGACTGATTGGGGACTGTTTAGAATAACAATCCAACTACCTTAGGGCACGTTTGTTTGCGAAAATATTTTTCTACTTTTCGTTTCGTGAAAACCGAAATGAATTTTCAAATTTTGGAATTTTGGTTTCGATTTTTTTATTTGGCGAAAACGTGTTTGTTTGGCATGTCCAAATTTCATATTTCGCGAAATAAAACTAGCGAAAACTTGTTTATTTTGTGTTGATTTCGATGACAGTTTTCGGGATGAAAATTGAGATTGTGTTTGTTTATCAAACATAGTTTCAGTTTATTAATTTATACTATTTTATTTATAAATTATTTATTTAATTTGATATCATTAACTTAAATTTAAAAAATATATGAATAATATTAATTAGTTAATAAAAATATTATGAATGTTATTTAATTAGTTAAAAAAATCATTAAAAATTATTAAAATATATTTTATTATATTTTTAATTTATAAATAATTCAAAATAAAAAAATATTTGTAAATAATATTAATTAGTTAATAAAAATATCAGCTAAGTATGAATATCATCATGAACTAATTATCAATTAAATATCAACTAAGTATGAGCTATGTATCAATTAAGTATGAACTCGATTTTTCTTTACTTATTTACCAAACCCAATTTAATAATGGTTGAAATTATTGATTTTTGACCTAACTCAATTTTATTTAAATTATCTTACAAATATATTTTTCCTTTTTGTTTTGTGCTATGAAAGATGGTGAAGTAAAAACACTTGTTCAATACAATAAATATGCACAAAAAAAAAAAATCTTTATTGATGAAGTGTGTAGTTCAATTCAATCTAGCAACATTGCAGTAGCTTCAGTAGATATGCAACATTACAGTAAATATGTACATTGCAGTAGCTTTAGCAACATTACATTACAATATATATGCACACATTAGCTATTATATTAACAATAACTTCATTAGTTCAATTCAACCCAGTAACATAAATTCTTCAATTCAACAAAGCAGCATTAATCGAATATTACAATAGCTATATTACAGCACTTCAGTGGTTCAATTCAACACTTCAACATGTTCTTCAATTCTTCAATAGCTATATTACAGCAGCATCAATCCAATATTACAACAACACAACATGTTATTCAATATTACAGCATCATCAATTAATATTACAACAACTAAGGTAAGGCAATATTACAGCACCATCAATCAAATTACAACATCCAAGGTAACGTAATATTACAACACCATCAATCAAATTACAGCAGTCATTAGTTGGTGATCGCACCATTGTATGAATGTAGGACTATGAAGGAAAATGCATATCACCATTAGTTGGTAATCGCCTCCAATTCATAGTCCACCAAACATAGTTTGTCCATTATCTCAAAACAACCAAAGTATAAAATCAACCATGCATTTATATAAGTACAACCAAACAATGAAATATATAAGTACAACCACGCATTTATATAAAACCATAACTGATAATGAACAATATTACTTTACGACCTTAGGAGGAAAGTGCATATAACCATTGATTGGTTATCGCCTCCACGTTCCCGCCGATATAAAACTAAGTTAATCCAATAATAAGATAAAGTAATCCAATTACATTAGTTGTCAAACACGTATTTAGGTTTACATCATTAAAGTTATCAAACCTATTTTTTTAAATAAATAAACAATTGCAATGAAAACAAGTACTATCAACCCCTTGCAACCCATGTCAAAGAGCTTGTCCATTTTTTCCTCAAGTGAAAAGAGGTCCCTACTTATTTGGTTCACTTCTTCTTCCCCATCGCGTATCGTCGTTGCAGTGTGAGTGATCTATCAGAAGAATTGACAATTGAGAATGTTAATTTTGCCTCTATTTATGCAAGCCGCATATAATTGGCCGGGATTTTTCTCACTTTCACTTATCCGCAAAAACATTCTTTATTTTGATATCTCAAATATATTTCACTTATTCGGGATGAAGAAGCTGCCAAACTATTTAATGAAACCAAAATTAGTATATTGTTGTATCAAAAATAAATCTAATTAACAATTAAGTCTATTACAAGTCCAAGGCATAGAATTCTATTACATGTTTAAACCTAAATAAAATATGGAAGGACAATCATCGTCGATGTGCCCAAAGCTGATTTGCAATCCCCTCCCGAATGTCATACATAACATTTTGAGTTGAAGAAGATTCACCTACTGGTGATTCAATAGGGGGTGAAGATTGATCTTCATCATCAATAATAACCTCTTCATTGTTCCAAATATCGATTAATTTATTCGAATTACGATATTTAATAATGAAGTTATGAATTGTACAACACGCCAATACGATATTGTTTTATCTCGCAAGCGGGTAATTCGGCATCATCTTTAATATCGAAAAATGTGTTTTCAATAGTCCAAAGCATCGTTCGATGACGTTCCGAACGGAGGAATGTCATTGGTTGAATAATTCTCTTTTTGTTGAGGGGTCTCACCTACGATAATCTGATCTATGGTACCTTTCACCACGATAAGGTGCCAAAATCTAGATACGTTCGGATATCCCGCATCAACCACGTAGTATTCATCTACCAATCCGAAAGAAAAATTTCTATTAAAACCAAATCAACACTAAGGAAGTGATTACGTTGAGTTAAATTTACCTCCTGTTAGCATAGAAAAATCTAAGTTGGGAGAATAAATAGTGTGGCTGAAAATACGCGCATCATTCGCGCTTCCCTCCCAACCAGTCTTTACATAGGTGAATAGCATGTTGTGAGCGCATGCTGCCATTACACTTTGTATAGTGGTTCCCTTACGGCCCCGATATAAAGATGTCTTATTTGTGGGAACAAATGCCGAGACATGTGTCCCGTCTATTGCCCCTATGCAATTCTATAAAAGGATTGTTCAAATGTTAGACAACCTAAGGTCGTAATTGTATACAAGGACTATGAATGGATTTTACCTTAAAATAAGGGAACCACCTAGGATGCCCTTCAATTTTCGGTTGAACAATCCGAGGTTCTCGAGGCTTTATAATTTCTGTCCCAACCTTAAAACCGCTGAAAGAGTCATCTTGAACCATTTGTGACATGTTTGAGTTGAGTATTGATAGCGCTCCGCAACCACTCGAACTCGTTCATTATGACAAAATGTATATAAGAACATTGCAACCGCTTCCTCCACATATACATTTTTGTCTTCTAAGCCTAGTCTCCTAAGATCGGTGCATAATCTAAGGAATAGATTTGGCTACATACGCAAGTTCTCGTAACATCGTACAAGACTATGTATTAACTCCTGCACATAGTCCGCATTTCTCAAAATTGAAGTACGAACTGCTCTTCTTAAGGGTGGGTTTTCTATTTCATCCAACCTATCCACCATATCCAACATGAGTAATAATACCAAGTCATCGACATAAGCATATACTAACCAACACAGAACCAACAGTAATAGAAATAAACAACAGTGTAATGATTTTACTAACCATAAGAAACAACAATATACTAACCATAACACAGAACCAACAAGTATATATACCAACAACAACATAATGATTTTACTAACCATAAAAAATAACAATATAGCATAAACGATAGTATAGCATAAGCATATACTAATCATAAGCAACAACAATAGTACATATTCACCAACACAGAACCAACATATACTAACCATAAGCAGCAGCAGTATATACTAACCAACACAAAATCACATAAGCATATACTAACCACATAACAGTGATAGATATGAGAAATAATAATGAACAATGAACTATGAACTATGAACTATGAGAAATAACAATAACAATGAACTATGAACTATGAGAAATAACAAACAATGAACAATGAACAATGAACAATGAGAAATAACAATAACAATGAAATATTTTACGAATAATTTGAAAAATAACAGTGCCCACAACATGATACATGATACATTAAACATAGCATAGATATGCTAAGAACATTGAACATAGCATAGTATAGATTATTAGAACATTGAATAGATAACACATTGAATACAGATAACACATTGAACACATTGAAAACGTTGAAGAATAGAAAACCCTAGAGCCGAACACCAGCCAAACCCTAGATTTGGCCAAGAATGAAAGCATGTTGAACACCAGCCAAACCCTAGAGCTGAACATTGAAAATTGATTTAACTTTAAATCCATATTGAACACATTGATAATGAAAATAGTCGGAAGAAGAAATTCATAGATCGAACCTTAAAACCCTAGATTTGACCAAGAAATAAACCCTATTATAGATCTAGTCGAAGGGTCGGTAAGAAGAAATCGAAAAAATAAACACCAGAATGTGTAGTTGAAAGAACGAGGTCAACACACAAACGCCTCGATCAAGTTCTAGAGGCGAAAAACATCCAAAACCGAAGTTCCAAAAACCCTAAATCCAAAAACTGAACAAAAATTGAAGATTGGAGAAGAAAACAAGGAGATTTATACGAAGATCAAGTTCTGGAGGCGAGAAATCATACATTTTATGAAGAAATCGGGAAGGAAATGGGATTTTTGAAGAAATCGCCTCTTGTCAACGCTCTGCTCGGGGTCGGGGTGTCGCAAGAGATAGAAGCCCTAACGCCCGATCGGGGTGTCGCAAGAGATAGAAGCCCTAACGGGATCGGGGTCGGGTTTTGTTCGTTTTTGCGAAGCGGGCGGAGAACTTATTTTATTTACAAGTTTGCCATCGCCCGTTTTGGGTATTTTTTACGAAAACTTCATTTCGTGAAATCGATTTGAAATCAGGACCCATTTTAGTGAACAAACGGGTTTTCGGGTCCGATTTTGGTTTCAAACGAAACAAAAACACGAAAACCTTGCAAACAAATAGGCCTTTAGGGTTTTACTATCAAATCTCATGCTTGATAATCTTTAGGCGGAATCAACTATTCAAGAAATCTCTTATCAAGTTAAATATGCCCACGGCAAATAACAAGATAAAGCAAGTGTTTCATTTATTAAAAATAAAAGTAACAATGACAAATTTATTCCATTGAATGACTGACCTGTTGTTTTGCGGCTTCTTGACGCCGACAAGCTTGGATAGAAGGTCGGCTCGAGTGCTATCCTCCCGAGGTATGTGTTGGATTACACAATTATCAACTTTAGTTATCAATGAATCGATCGAGGATAGGTATCTTTCTGGAGAGGGGTCCCTTACTTGGAAGTTGTCGTTAACTTGTCCTTTGAAAAGCTGTAAGTTTTCATCTTCCTTGCCTTTGATTCCAACGACGGGGGTAGGAGTCCTTTAGGTAGGCTCAATTTAGGTTGGTGAAGCTCACGCACATCTGCCACCTGCTTGAATATTTCCTAACCATCACAGCGTTCGCAAGTTGTGAGGTGAATCTTATTTCTTTGATGAACTTTGGTGGTTCTCTCGTCTCTTCTAGAGACACTTGTTGGTACTTGGCTCTGAGCTTTCTTTCTTCATTTGCCACGAGTTTGACTCTGGGATCGATGACACATTTGTGGAAGATGAGTTTGGGGGCTACCCCCAGCATATAGGTAGGTGCCCATACAAATAGATTGACATTGTCTTTGAGCAGAGTGTTGGGTCGAGTCTTGAGCTCGGCTAGTGGATGAGCTCCAACAAATGCCACCTGCTTGGGCGACATTTTCATATGTACGAGCTCCAGGTCATCGACCGGCTAGGGCCACTGTTGAGTGCTCCTCTTGGGCCCAGCTTGGATGTTTTCCGAAAATTATAGTTTTTCGAGAATAGAGGCAGTTCCTTCCGAACAAATGCATAAAAAATAGAAGAAATATTGTGAGATTTAGATGTCCAAAAATTAAGAGTGTCGTTGTCACCCTTTTTCTCAAGGAGTGCCCCTTCCCAAGTTCTGTCATATGGCAGGAGAGTTCATTTTTAAGACAGAGATTGCAGAGACGGCGCATTTACTACATAATAATTTTAGGTTCAGTTTATTTGAGACAGTATGGTGTATTTTGAAGTATCCTCCTATTGTAGTTCTTTTATGGAATTAATAAAGAAGTCTCATCTTCTCCCCGTGGACGTAGGATCAGCACCCCACCGCGTCCGAATCACGTTAACCCCTTGTGTCTCTTATTTTTCGCAATCTTGGTTTCGAATTTGATTTTTCATTTCTTTCGTCGAGTTCATATTTTGTCGATCCTGCGGGAAATTTCCCATAATTTTCTAACATTGTGTTATTATCAATTTAATAGTTGTGTGTCATGGTGCTAGTCGTATAATGCATTAAGTGATGATCTATATGTGGCTCTTAATCTTTGGTATATTAGGCGAAGATACTCTATGGCTCATTAAATCCTAGGAAGTTCTTAGATGGGGATACTGGTTATCCATAAATGTGCTACAGCATGGGGCACATGCATAGTGCCTATAAAGTGCTTACAGATAGTCGTTCTTCTTATATATGAGCATACGAGGATGACTACTTCTGGTTGCTCACAAGTGTATGAAAAAACTCATGAACTTTTATCTACCACCACTCTTTATTAGTATAAAATGCTAAAGAGTTCAGATATAGTATTTTTCTTTATCCATGAAATGAGTTATAGCATTAGTGCTATGAGTTAGCAGTAGTTGGTGTGCATAAGTTGGCATTCGAGGTACTTATATTGTTCTACCTATCTTGGTGCTTGGTTATATTAGCATTAATTATTATTTCCACTACAAGTGTTTAAATGATCTTTTAGCAGTTGCAAAACTAGAATTATAAGTTTCAAATTAACCAAACTCGAAGCGGCAAAAAAACTTACTAAAAGCAAAAGCAAAACTGTTTGTGTACCCTAAATGTTTATCAAACATACTAAACACAAAAAAAAAAAAATTGCTTCCTTTATGCCCCCACTGCACCTACATCCATCCATTGTGATTGTTATGCATCTTTATCTTTCTCCTTCTCGTCCTTCTCCAATCAGTTGGAGCCGAAATGAAACTTCAAAATCTTTCTTTAGCATTTTTCCATCCTCTCGTCCCCTTTCTCTTCTTCCTTCCTCAAATCCTAACCTTCATGGATTTTTAATACTATGACCAGGATCTCGTGAAGAGGAGGAAAGAGATATTGACAGTCCTCAAGACACTAACAACAATGAGAAACAAGAGGGGAGGGTTGAGTATTTCTATCCGTCGAAGTTGGTGGTGAGAGGTACACCCATGAGGCACCAACGATGGCGGGAAGGAGCTAGAATTTTTTTTTGATGTTCAATATGTTGTTTTAATACAATCGAATATTATTCGATAATTTATTTTGTGAAAATAACATACAATGACATTTATGGTACACTAACAAATTTAGTTTCGATTTTAATAATCTTCTTGCAATTTCGATTGGTCAATTCAAAATTTATAATTTTATTTTTGGTAAATTATTATTTATCTTTTAATTCTTGAGCTTCTTTATTATTATTACCGTGCATCTTCTTGGGTAATATTCGCCTTAATATGAATAATCATAGGAGAAGCATGACAAAGCGAAAAAGGAAATTGAATTTTCTATTGTGCATGTAATTGAAGAGTGTTCATTTTCCTTTATAAAAAAGAGAGCATTCAATTTGATCTTATTGCACTAAGGGGTCTAGTCTTGGTCTCTTTTGGAACAATTTCCTTATGCGGATGGTGAAGAAGAAGATGCTTCAACTGGATTTGGTTTCTCAATTTAACTTAGATTTGATTTCCAAAGTTTTTATAAATTTTATTTATTTTTTAATAATTTTATTTATAAAGAATTTATACCTAAATTTATCTTGTACTTTATGTAGTAGTAAATAAATCATGCTATTTTTTTGCCAAAAATTAGGAAACTTATATTAGAAGCCGGCAAGAGCCAGACCCAAAAAATATCGTTCGACATGATAGCCTCCAACTCGGAGGGGGGGGGGGGGGGGATGGAAGACCAAACCATCTCATCCTTACACAATCGTGCTCTATTTGTTGCACAAATGGGCAGCTTCGTATTCTACTCGAAAATATAAAGAGAAGCCAACAACATTACACTTAGTTCGTAATAGCAAACTATCAGAGACAAAAGAGGAGATAGATCAAGGGGCCTGCAAGTCATTATTAATTATATCCACCAAGGTTTTTGAGTTTGTCTCCACAATAAAAGGCGGGGATAGCATTGTTGATAGCAAATTTCAAAGCGTCTCTAACAACATTTGCTTCTAAGATCAGTGGTGAGATTCCAACTAAGTAGGATCTAATAGCCGATAAACCGTTACCATCACTATTGCGAGATACAAATCTGATACCACCTGCAAAGTCTAGAAAGGAAGCATCACATTTTATTTTAAGTAAATCTAGTGTATGAGGAATCATTTGACAGGAAGAAGAGAGCGACTGATATTTTTCTTAGATAGTATATTTTGGTAGTAGTTCTAAGTGAATGATATGATTCGGATCACGAGGTAAGATGGGTAGATTGCCTAGCCTCGAATAGCAATTCGTTTTTAGCATGCCAGATGAATCAGCAGATATTTGCAGAAAAGATCAGACACCAAGCGAAATGAGAGGGGGGGACAAGGGGGCAACCATTCACCAAGGCTTCTATTAGGGCGAGAGGAGAAGTCAAGACCTAACTTTAGGGTCATGTGTGACCAAATTTGAATTGCAAAGTGACATTCGAAGAATAGGTGACTAATGAATTCTGAGGAAATGGAATGAGGCAAGGTCGAGATGCATGAGGCGGGAGTAGGTAGAAAGGCGTATGTGGACGAATTTCCAACAGAAGACACACTTTAATTTTTTCCAAAGGGGGTTACGATCATCAGGCAGCTGGTCATATTGGATTGATTTGTACTCTAATGGTTCAAATTGATAGATTAGGTACTCCTTAAATGAGTAATAAAAAAGTAAAATGTAAATACTATTAATCACAAATGAGCAACAAATGATAAAGAAATAACCTTAATCAGGTAAAAAAGTAACACATTTGATTTAAAAATTGTAATTTACTTATCTATTGTAGCATCCCTATTAAGTAAACACTATAAAAAAAACATTGCCATATGGGCATTCAATTATATGCTTTTTGGGTGAAATTCTGAGTGACAAGATATGACAACTAAAGTCTTCAACGCTACAATGTTTTGGATTTGGCATTGATGTCTGAGACAATGCTATAACTGCTGTCTGAGATCATGGCTTACAGTTGGGTTGATAGGAGCCTCCCTGGAGATGAGTCTTCTCTCATAAATATAATCAATGTAGGGTGGGATGTCTACATTGGCATATTTCCATTTCAGCAGGAGATATCCGACATTGCCCTAAACCACTTTGTAGCTTTGTCCTCCATCTTCTTGTCACGAAGAGCAGCAAGAAAAGGTCATGTCACTGGTCATCATTTCTCTTTCTTTTAGTAGGGATGACAATGTCTTGAACCTTAATTAATTATTGGGATCTATTGTACCGGAGATATGCCAGGGAGCAAATATCTAAAATCATAATTTTTTTCCTTTTTTTTAAAATTCATTTCCTTTTTTTTTTAAATTCATAATTTTCAATTGAATATTCTCAAAATCATAATTTAAAGTTGATTTTTCCGATTTTACCCCTGGCTGTTGGTTTAGACACTGGCCGACCGGTTCAACAAAATTTGAACCGGTTTAACAGGGTTTAATGAAAAAAACTAGTTCATAGAGTTTCCCGCTCATCTCTACTACTTTTTACATTTTTATTGATCGATCTTACTTTTTACCTTTTTACTGATCACCCTTTCGTCTTCCTTTGTCGCCGTTGTCGCCACTTGAATCGCCGGAAGGAAACCGTCGTCCTTTGTTGTCTTCTCCGGCCGAATCCCTGGAAGGAAACCGCGACCCTGTATTCTCGCATCCTGCACAAAGCCCTTGAAGCAAACCGCCACCCTGTGTTCTCGCGTCCTCTATTGCCTCCCAAATCGCTCCAATCGTCGCATCATATCTCAGTGTTACCGCCCCATTCTCCTAACAAGTTCTTTAAAGCTCCTAACACCACAAGTAAGCGTCTCACTGTAACTTTGATGATTTGCCCTAATTTTCCAAATCCAAGTGGTATAAATTATAACTTTTATGAACCGTTTCCTTAATTTTTATTTATTACCTTTAATTGTTACACATTACACATTTTGTTATTTTCTGTTTAAGAATAACTCATCTAATTTCAATGCAATTCCATACTTCTGCAAAAGTATGGAATACTATTTTATTGAATACTGTTTGATTATATTTGAGTTCATTATGAGCTTGTGCCCTAATTTTAAATTTTCAAGATTTATAGAAATTAAATAGTATGATTTTAATGTGATTTCATACTTTTGCAAAAGTATGAATTTGTCAATAATTAGGGTAATATTGCATTAATTAGCTTTATATAGACTTATATATGCATGTATATATTGATTTCATATTTTGAATGAAATCTAGTTTTTTTTTTGTTAGTTATAGACTTTTAAAGAAGTATGGTATACTGATTTATTGAGTACTATTTAGTTTTATTTGATTCCAAGTACTATTTGGTTTTATATGATCCTATTACAGACATACATGTTGATAAACTTATGAAATAGTATAATATAAATGCAACTCCATACTTTTGCGAAAGTATGAAATTACTATACTTTTGCGAAAGTATGGAATTACCATAAATTAGGGTAATATTCATTAATTAGCTTAATGTTGACTTCTATATATCATTTATTGGCAAATTTATTGAAATACTTTTGAAATATTATAAATTCAGTTCATTTTCACACTTTGGAAAAGTATGAAATGATCATATATGGGTCATAAATTAATCCAATATTGAAATATTAATGCTTATATAGACTTCTATATTTCACTTATCCAATGATTCCATATTTTGAATGAAATCTAGTTTTTTTTGTGTTAGTTATAGACTTTTAAAGAAGTATGGAATACTATTTTATTTGAGTCCAAATACTATTTGATTTTATATGACCCTATTGCAGACATATAAGTTGATAAACTTATGAAATAGTATAATGTAAATTCAATTCCATACTTTTGCAAAAGTATAGAATTGCCATAAATTAGGATAATATTACATTAATTAGTTTAATATTGACTTCTATATATAATTTATTGGCAAATTTATTGAAATATTTTTGAAATATTATAAATTCAGTTCTTTTCCACACTTTTGAAAAAATATGGAAATATCATATATGGGTCATAAATTAGTCCAATATTGAAACATTAAGGCTTATATAGACTTCTATACGTCATTGATCTAATGATTCATTTATTTTCAATGAAATGTGGTGCTTAGTTTTTTTAGAATTACATTTGGAAAATGAGGACCCGACACAGCACTCGCAAGGTTAGCTTTGTAGGTATGAGTCTGTTGTTTTCTTTGTTTATTAACGATTAGATCTTATCTTATTTTTTAAACAACAAACTACATATGTTGCAAACCCAATTGATGATAGAAGTCAGCAAGCTCCAAATCAACAAGATGAAAGTTATGGAATAGAGTTAGCAGAATCCTCTTATGCACCACCCTCAAGAGTGGTAAAAGGACCCGGACATGTCCTTCAATGGACTTGCTATGTAGACAAATTCAGAAGGTTCCTCCGACTAGGTTCAGAGCACAATTGGGGCAACCTGCAAAGCATTCACATAAGTACACAAGATAAAGCTCTGATAGAAACCACCCCTTTTGGAATATTCCAGGACATAGGAGAATTCTCGATGTCTAGGAATTTGCTTCTCTTAATTATGAAGCAATGGGTGAAAGACCTAGTTTTTAACTTCAAAGAAAATGAGGTGACATTTTCAGAATCTGACATGGCTCTCCTCTTAGGCCTGCCTAATCATGGAGAAATAATTCCAACTCCAGAGGCAAGTGAAGCCACTTGCGAGGGCTATATGAAGGCCAAATTTTTTCCGGATGGAGCAGCACCTAGTAGGACATAAATTGAAGACCTAATGATTCAAGTACATGGCTTCAACAATCCTCAAGATATAGAGGATTTTTGTCGTTTGTACATTTTATTTGTATTTTCCTGTATATTATTTTGTACTCCCGGATATCGTGTACCGGGTTATTTATTGGGTTATGTAGATAATCTAAATGACATTAGTAAGTACAATTGGTCCAATTATGTATATTCATTCGTAGTCAGACAAATCCCCTCCATTGGGGAAAGAATCAGATTAGTAGTTGAACAACAGCAAGCTAACCCAGCTGCCACCTACATGCGTGGTTGTGTCATTCTTTTGCTGGTCAGTATGATATATTTTATGTCAATTTTTTATTTTATATTGTTAATAACCTATTTTATGGATTATATTTTCTTTGACAGGGTTGGTTTTTTTAACATATTCCCATTTTGGTTCCTAAAGCCATACTAAATAAGCCCAGATTGTGGAAATGAGTTATTATAAACTGGCAAACAAGGACCCTCGAGTCCAAATGGGAGGCTGTGACCCATTTTGAAGTTGTTGAAAATCTTATTCCTTCAGCCGAAGAACAACTTTTATTCCGACCACGCACTAGGGTATGAAGTTACATATTGAAGTTACATATCTATTCTAGTTCAATAGTATTTTCTCTAATTACATACTTTCACCAAACTATTAAATGACTCTTTATTATGTAATTTTTTTCAGACGACCGAAGATTTGTTGATTGATTTTGTAATGGAATACTGCCAAGAACACATAAATAGATATTTGCGAAGGGAAATGAAGGAAAAAATAAGGCAGAAGAAGAGATCTATTGTTGATGCATGCCCTCTCACCCCAGCATTATATATAGGACTATTGTTAGGAGGACATCAATTCAAAAGAATAAATATAATCTGAGGGAAAGGAGGGGAACCCCCTTATGGCAGAAAATAAATGGCAAAAAAGTCAAAAAATTTCAGAAGAATATTGAAGAAATTGTTGTCCCAAGCCCGGAAACAACCAAAGTTCTTGTTGCAACCCCCGAAACCAACCAAAGTTATTGTTGCAAGCTCGAAAACCATCATTACTATTGCAAGCCCGGAGCCAACCAAAAGAAAGAAAAAAGTTGTTGCAAAGAGATACACTAAGAGGTCATAACAAGAGACAAAAGATATCACATCAATTTTTCCATTGAATTTAAGTTTGAATGATGAAGATGAGGATGCACCCGAAAAAGTTATTAAAAAGCATGCAGCCAAAAAAGGAAAAATTCTTCGAAAGGTAAAAATTGAATTCTTCAAAGTGTATAAGGATACAGCCAAATAACTATAATGATAATAACACTCTTCTTATGTTTGGTGCAGATAAGAAATGAATTCAAAGATGACGAGGACATTGCCAATTTACTTCTATCTTTGAATAAATTAGAGTGAGTGTTTTTACAATTTAAATTATTATTGCGGGACAATAATTATATTTATGAGTGAATACATTAGAAATTAGAGTGAGTCTAGTATTTATTGCGGGACAACAAATTAGATTGAATACTTATTAGTATTTTTTTATTTGATTTAGGTTGAGCAATAATTATATTTGGAGATGTGGGCACTACTTTTTAAATTTGAAATGTTTATAAAATATACTAGACTTTGATGAGCTCATTGACGACGACACGATTGATGGCTACACGTCAATCTTATTAAGGAATTCTTGTAGTGGCTCAACTAATCATATATATTTGGGCATAATTTTTGAGGTAAATTTATCATTTATTTTGTAAAATTTTGGAACTCCATAGTTTTATCAAAGTATGGAATCATTAGTTTTGCACTTTCAGAGTATGGAAGTTGAATTTTTCTGTCTTATTAATGACATTCTATAGTTTTGATAAAGTATGTAATCATTAGTTTCGCACTTCCAAAGTATGGAAGTTGGTTTTTCTGTGTATTAATGATATTCTATAGTTTTGAGAAAGTATGGAAATTAGTTAATGGTTTATTTCTTGAAATTTCAGAGTTTTCTCAAAGTATGGAATCATTAGTTTTGCACTTCCAGAGTATGGAAGTTGGGTTTTTTTTGTGTATTAATGACATTCTATAGTTTTGAGAAAGTATGAAAATTGGTTAATGAATTATTTCTTGGAATTCCAGAATTTTCTCAAAGTATGAAATCATTAGTTTTGCACTTCCAGAGTATGAAAGTTGAGTTTTTCTGTGTATTAATGACATTCTATAGTTTTGAGAAAGTATGAAAATTGGTTAATGATTTATTTCTTGGAATTCCAGAGTTTTCTCAAAGTATGAAATCATTAGTTTTGCACTTCCAAAGTATGGAAGTTGGGTTTTTATGTGTATTAATGACATTTTATAGTTTTGATAAAATATGAAAATTGGTTAATGGTTTATTTCTTGGTATTCTAGAGTTTTCTCAAAGTATGAAATCATTAGTTTCGCACTTCCAGAGTATGGAAGTTGGGTTTTTCTGTGTATTAATGACATTCTATAGTTTTAAAGAAGTATGGAAATTGGTTAATTGTTTATTTCTTGGAATTTCAGAGTTTTCTCAAAGTATAGAATTATTAGTTTTGCACTTCCAGAGTATAGAAGTTGGGTTTTTCTGTGTATTAATGATATTCTATAATTTGTTAATGGTTTATTTCATGGTATTCCAGAGTATTCTCAAAGTATGAAATCATTAGTTTTGCACTTTCAGGATATGAAAGTTGGGTTTTTATGTGTATTAATGGCATTCTATAATTTTGATAAAGTATGAATTCATTACTTTTGCACTTTTAGACTAAAAAAAGTTATTTCTTTTTCTAGAGATATTATAGAAGCCATGATGCTGCTGCATTGAATTCCATTCAAAGGTCATCAGTCGTGTCTTCTATTCCTAAATATATTTTTATGCTCATTAATAGTAGTCGCCTCCGTCATTCAAATCAAGAACAAGATACCGGAGGACATTGGCATCTCCTTGTGGTAGCAAAAATTATTCTTTTATCTAAATTCAATGTGGTAGGCCATGGCTCCTCCCAAGATTTCGAGGATAATATTTCAATGCTTCAATCCATGCCAAAGGAATATTTGGATGCCATATGCCCCAACCTTAGCATCTAGATGAAATCGAAAGGTTGGAGAACAGAAATATTTGAATGTCCTCAACAAAATATGAGTGTTGATTGTGGTATCTTTCTGATGAAGTATATTGAATATTTGATCAAATCAGAACTAATGGACTGGAATCAACAGAATATGAAAAGGTTTCGGGTGGAGCTTGCAACAACTTTCTTATATGACTCTTATTCAAATGTCAAGTTGTAACGTACGATCATAGTTTGAAACAAAAACTATTTATAATCTCCTATTTGATAGAGGATTATCACAGTGTAATATAATTGTACAGTGTTTAATTTATATTTTATCATACTCCAAAATTCTTCTGAGTTCTATGACAAAAACTAGTTGGCTAATTGGAATTCTGAGTTGTTTAATTTGCTAGTTGGCATTTTGACAGTAAAAAACTAGTATTTTCATCAGTTTCATACTTTCATGAAAGTATGGAATGCCTTCTTCTGAGCTCAACTCATACAGAATTCAACTTTCAGACTTTAGAAAGAATATCCAATATGACTAATTGGCATTTTGACAGTAAAAAAGTAGTATTTTCACCAGTTCCATACTTTCATGAAAGTATGGAATGCCTTCTTCTGAGCTTAATTCATACAGAATTCAACTTACAGACTTTAGAAAGAATATACAATATAGCTAATTGGCATTTTGATAGTAAAAAACTAGTATTTTCACCAGTTCCATACTTTCATGAAAGTATGGAATGACTTCTTCTGTGCTTAATTCATACAGAATTCAACTTACAGACTTTAGAAAGAATATCTAATATGGCTAATTGACATTTTGATAGTAAAAAACTAGTATTTTCACTAGTTTCATACTTTCATGAATGTTTGGAATGCCTTCTTCTGAGCTCAACTCATACAGAATTCAATTTACAAACTTTAGAAAGGATCTAATATCTATCCAATCATATATTAACATATAGTAATTGTGATACAGAGTCAAAAACTAGTATTTTTACCGGTTCCATATTTTCATGAAAGTATGAAATGCCTAATTGGCTAATCGGCATTTTGACAGTAAAAAACTAGTATTTTCACCAGTTTCATACTTTCATGAAAGTATGGAATGCCTTCTTCTGAGCTTAATTCATACAGAATTCAACTTCCAGACTTTAAAAAGAATATCCAATATGGCTAATTGGCATTTTGACAGTAAAAAACTAGTATTTTCATCATTTTCGTACTTTCATGAAAGTATGGAATGCCTTCTTCTGAGCTCAACTCATACAGAATTCAACTTACAGACTTTAGAAAGGATCTCATATCTATCCAATCATATATTAACAGATAGTAATTGTGATACAGAGTCAAAAACTAGTATTTTTACCAGTTCCATACATTCATGAAAGTATGAAATGCCTTCTTCTGAGCTCAACTCATACAGAATTCAACTTACATACTTTAGAAATGATATGCAATCATATATTAACAGATAGTAATTATGATACAGAGTCAAAAAATAGTATTTTCACCAGTTTCATACTTTCATGAAAGTATGAAATATCTTCTTTTGAGCTCAACTCATACAGAATTCAACTCATATACTAACATATAGTAATTATGATACAGAGTCCAAAATTAGTACTTTCACCAGTTCATTCTGTATGATTTAAGCTCAGGAAAGTATGGAATGTCTTCTTCTAAGTTTAACTCATACAGAATTCAAAAATGAAGTATGACTATACATCAAATGGTATCTAAAATATGATATATACCCTCAAAATTTTATCCAACAAAAATATTATCAGAAATAAAGTATGTTGTCAGCTGGGTGGGGGAGCTCTGCATGAACGTTTGTTGTGCCCTACTTGCTTGCATCTTGAGCACTTCCTCTGAAGTCTGCCACTATGTCTTGATTCTCTTCTATTTTTTCTTTTTCTACCAAGTTGTGCTAGAGATTGGGGTGATTTCACTTCGGTATCATAAAGTTCTCTATACCAATATTGCTTGCTTCTTGTCGGATAAATTTTACCCTCATATATTTTTTTATAAGTCTCAACAGTGAAATAACGCTCACAATACTCATAAGGGTCAAGACTACAATAACTAATAGCAGTCATGTCATGTGAACAAGGAACACCATAAAGTTTAAACTTCCTGCAAGAGCATGATTCTATTAGCTAAATCAATAATAACTGTTTGGTATGATGTTTGTACCTGGTAGTAATGGTCCTAATGTGGATGCACAGCATGTCAACGACATTTGTGGCGATTATCTGCTAAAATTATTTCTATTTTTTCAGTCAAAGTAGTGGTCAATGTAAGAGAAATTTTACGTCTCTTGAAGAACCACTTCGAGACCTTGCGTCTTGTCATCTCAATCAATGTTGTGATTGGCAACCCACGAACTTCCCTAAATAATGCATTCAAGCATTCCACAAAATTAGTTATTATGATATCATATCTCATACCGGGGAAAAAGAAATTAGCCCATTTCTCCTCCAATTGAGATATCCATTGGTAACTTTGCTCATGAATAACCAATAGCTTTTGCATACATTCGTTAAATGAATGTTCCGTGGTTGATCTTGCAGCTGCCCAAAACAAGGGCGCAGCATCTTTTGAACGAACATCGTGTACTAAATTTTTTGCAAGATGAACCATACAATATCCATGCGCAGCATCCAGAAAGACATTTCTCACAACAGCTATAATGCTTGGGTTTCGATCACTCATACTACTTAATCCCCTATAACCGAGGATGCATCTAAAAAGTTCATCCAAAAACCACTCCCATATTTCTGTTTTTTCAATTTCAGTCACAGCAAATGCCACGGGAAAAAGCCTATTTTCTGCATTAGTAGAAGTTGCAATCATAAGAACACCTGAGTATTTATCTCTCAGATTTGTCGCATCAATACATAATATAGCACACATATATTCTCTAAATCCACGCAAGCTTGCACCGAAAGCCCAGAAGACATGTCGGAAACGGTGGGTCGATGAACAACTCATCAATTTAACTTTTGATTCAAAGTCATGAATCCTTAATTCCCTAAGATATGCTGGCAAATCTTTGTAGCATTGATCATAGTCACCACGAACGGAAACGAGAGCAATTAGGAGTGCATTGTATGCTTTCTTATAAGATATACATACTCTAAATACCTTTCTTATCTCAGAGATAACGAAACTACTATTGATTTTCTCATTGCCCAAAAGATGCTCCTTTATGTGATTCGCAACAAAAGTGGCAGTGCATTATCGATGGTCCAAGTTCAGCCTTGCAACGGTACAATTGTGCTCATTGACAAAAGTCACTATTTCAAATTTACCCCTGCCGATTGCTGACAATGTCCAACAACAATTGGGCTCTTTGCATTCAACTTTGATATAGTGACTATTGCTTTAGATGCGTCTCAAATCAAAATTTCGCTTGATGCAATAAGTGGTAAGAGCTCTCCTGAAACTATCTCTATCAAAAAATACCTGAAATTAATACAAGACTGATATTTATTAGACTGATATCCAATAAATGATAACTGGACCGATATTTTATATAGAATGTCTATCAACGAATACGACTATTATATGGACTCATACAGAATTCAAATATAATCATTACAAATAGTATCTATTAGACTGGTATAAAAAAAAATGATACCTGGAATGGTATTTTCTCGAGTTCTATACTTTGGTGAAAGTATAGAATGCCTTCTACTGGTATGATTATTGTAGTTTTACACAGGGTAGCCATACAAGTATACTTTATAGACAACAAAACTATTATTTCCTCTAGCTCAATACTTTCAAAAAAGTATGGAAGACACCTTATTACTTTCAAATGAATTACCTGATGTAGATACAATTCTGAAGTTTGTGAATCATCATCAATTGGATAAACATTCATAGAGTTTACCAGGGTGTCATCTTCTTCTTCTTCGACTTGACAATCATGATCCCCTATGTCATACTGACCGTCAGTGAAGTCAAAATCAATGCAATCCACATCTTCAGAAGTGAAAACATTATAGGATTCAGAAAGAATGACATCTTCATCATTGTTCACATATGTTTCAATCTCCTCATCGCTTGTGTGGATATTCTCCACACCCTCACCTGCTCCATTATTCTCGTACATATGTTCCTCCAATGTAAAATATCTTCCAATTACATCACTAGAAGTAAAAATTGAATTTGGGAATTCCTCAATTGCCTCAACTTCTTCTCTTATCCTCTCCTCAGCAAGCTCTTCCTAAATATAGTCATACTCATCATCATCAAATGTCAAAGGGAAGTTTAGATCTAAAAATATTTGACTTGTATTTTTTTGAGCCTCTTGAGCTACAATGACAGTGTCAGTTATAGTTTCAACCTGGTTTGACGCTTGTTGTGTAGAAGTTTGTACATTGGCATATGTATCAGGCACAATAAAGTCATCATTGTCAAGATGTTGCGACCTACAATGATATAAGTTGATAATTATTTATTTATCCGTAGTTAACAATAAGTGAGGATGAATGACATATAACTCAATAACTCACAATATATTATCAATATCAGAATCTTGCACCACAAAACTATATGCATAAGCCATCACACATACACCTATAACCAAATTAAATCAGAATGAGTATGGAATAGATTATAGAATTCCATAATTTTACAAAAGTATGGAATTGATCAAAAAAGATAATATCATTATTTTTATCATTACTCTTATAGAATGATTATACTAAATTAAACAAAAAACCAAGGACACCGATGATACAAACCTGGGCATATGTACTTACAGACTTTTGCGAAAGTCTTGAAACAACTCCCAAGTTATAACTAGGGTTCCTATTAAATAGAGTGTAACAACCATTCTTGTTTGAGAAGTGGCTAATAATGAAGAAACTTTACTAATAGAATTGTATGTGTATGAAATGCCGCTAAGTATTCAAAAACTAGGGCATTAGATACTTTCATAAAAGTATTAAATCAAGCAAAAAAGAGTACATCATTAGATATTTGTTCACTAATATGAAATGTTTCTACATAATAAACTAAAAAATAAGTGAAACAGTAGGTACAAACCTGTGACTTTGCCGAAAGTATATAACAACCAAGGTATTAATTGAGGTCGTAGAGGAATGAAGAGAAAACCTCGGCGTCAACAAAGGAAGCCGCCAGTAGCAACAAGGTCGAGCTAGCTAATATGGGGAAGAGCACGGGAAAGAGCAAACGATTGAGCGGAAGTTGAGCAAACGACACGTCCGAGCACGGGGAAGAGCAAATGCGACGTCAACAAAGCAAGGCGTCGGAGAAAACCTTGAGTCTCCAGAAGTTCTAACGCCGGCCGGAGAAGAAGTGAAGAAGAAGTTACATGCTCTAGTTTCACGTCCATCGTTACTTAAAACCCTGTTGAACCAGTTTTTTTCATTAAACCCTGTTGAACCGGTTCAAATTTTGTTGAACTGGTCGGCCAGCGTCCAAACCAACAGCCAGGGGCAAAATTGGAAAAATCAACCTTAAGTTATGGTTTTGGGAATATCCAATTGAAAGTTATAGATTTGGGAAAAAGATTAGAGAAAGTTATGGTTTTGGGTATTTGCTCTATGCCATGTTGTCAGTTCTTGTAGAGCGGAGATATGAAAACTAATTAATTAGGAATAATTTTATATTGACCCTTGGATGTTTTTACTTTGTTGTTTATTTTGGTAGTTTATTTTGCCTCCTATTAGCTCTCATACTTTTTAAAAAGACTCAGTATATCAAATTATATTTGTAATATTATCTCATATACATATAAGAGTAACATAATTAGTGGTAATATTTTGGATGTTTCCTAGAGATCTAGAATTCAAATTCTAGTATCACCTATCGTGACTTTCTATTTTTTTTAAAAAAAACAAATTAGCCCAAGTCCAAATACATGAACTACAAATTTCTTTTTGTCATATTAAATCTGATTGAAATATCAATTTTCTAGTGATGCTATTTATATATTGTATTCTTAAAATAATGTGATTGCAATGATCAAAATTATGCATTAATGTGCTCTCCAATTCGACTATAAAATAACACATGCAAATGCAAAATATATATCTACGGTGGCGCCAAGAATCAAAATAAGGGGTAGATTCAAATCAATAGAGAGTCAATAATATTACAATTGCTAAAACTAAATATATTTTTCAAAAGATAATTCATCGTATTATATATAAAACTCAATAAATATTATCTATATATAATTCATAAGCATAAAGCGTAACTTGAAGTTTTAAACTTTTAAAAAAACTTATAATTATTTTCGATGAATTTTCATGTGTTAATAACATTGCACAATAATCTCATTATCAATTGTACTAGACATATCTTTCTTAACAAATATGTGACGAGGATTGGCGAGTTACGTTGCACTGTGGGGACTAGATTCATTGCGAGACCGTGATCATATGTGGGTGGGGCTATATATACTCGAATGTGGGTGGGACGAAGGTGTGAGGACAATAGTGCGTTGTGGTTTGAGTGCGAGAACGAGACTGCTCAAACAACATCGAAAGAAAAAATGAATAAGAAATGAGGATTAATATTTACGAATTGGATTTAGTAATTTTAATTATTAATTTTTATATATATAAAAAAATAATACATGAAAATTATTATAGAGATATTTTTATTTTAGAGAGAAATGGAGAGAGAATATTATATATGGGGCATATTTTTTTTTCCCGTATATAAGTATTTAAAAAATTAAAGGGGGTAGGGCAAGTGTCCTCCCTTCGGTAAACGTGGCTCTATTTAAAAAATTAAAGGGGGTAGGGCAAGTGTCCTCCCTTCGGTAAACGTGGCTCTACCACTGCGCATATATATATATATATATATATATATATATATATATATATATGAAGGTTTCATTTTAACATGCATTTTAAAAATATTAAGATCTCATTTGGTTGACAATAGATTATGAAAAAAATTATCTTCAAAAATTAAAGTATAATTTTTTTTCTTTTATTTGGTCCATAACAAATTAAAATTCTATCTTCAAAAATTAAAGTCTTTATTTTATTTTATTTGGTCCATAACATATAGAAAAATGGAGAAAGTTGCACTTGCCATAAAATGCAAGTAGTTTACCTAATCCCATTAGATAAGATTTACTTTTTTTATTTTTAGGAATGTAAAATATGTTGTCCAAGTCTTTTGAATCCATCATGTTTGGTGCTATTATATATAACATTATCAATTATAATAAGTATTAATTATAATTTAATTAATAATATTATAATTACTTAATTCTAATTTTATGTTGTATGAGTATGATATTTACAAATCAAATATGTTTGCATTATTATTAATTTTGTTAATTATATAATTACATTATATTATAGGATTATATAATAGTCACAAACAAAGAAACAAAGAACGTATTAATCTCTTGATGTCTACTTTATGGGAAGAGTATAGTTGTATCAAATAAAATGTAAAATATTAATTCATGAAAAATTATAATTTTTTTAGAGTTAATTAATGAATCTAGTCTAAATTATAGGGGTTTTAACAAATCTAGCTCACCTTTTAATTTGCCATAATTCTAGTCCAAACTTTTGAATTTACAATAATTATAATCCGCCGTGAGATGCTTGTTACATTAATCGTTAGTTGCTAACGTGGCTGCACGGTCAATTTTAAAAAATATTTATTTAGTTTTGCCATCTCAGCATATTAAAAAAATGTTAATTAATGAATCTAGCCCAAACTATAGGAGTTTTAATAAATCTAGCCCATCTTTTAATTTGCCATAATTCTAGCCCAAATTTTTGAATTTACAACAATTATAACCCGCCATGAGATACCTTTTACATTAATCGTTGATCGCTTGGCAGGTCGGCCCTCCATCTGCAGGTTCTCCTCCATCAGCCTCAGGTCGATGGCTTGGCACAGAGCGATCATGTAGGTGGACATCATTAGCTTCAAGATCTCGACTACTTCCACGCTCTTCCGCACCGAGATGAGGCCCAAGGAGTTGACGTCCTGGTTGTGTTGCTTCGCGCTCTAGACGTGGGTGGTCACCGAGTTGGCCAAGTACTGGAGTTGATTCCGCGCTCTGGACGTCCTGGTTGTGTTGCTCAACGCTCTGGACGTTGTGTTGGCGAGCTGATTCCGACGCCGACTGCCGACATAAGATCGGCGATTGGGATTTAGGGTTTTGATATTTTTTTAATATGCTGAGGTGGCAAAACTAAAGAAAAAAATGAATAAAAAATATTTTTTTAAAGCTGACTGTGCAGCCACGTTAGCAACTAATGATTAATGTAACGGGTATCTCACGGCGGGTTTAATTATTGTAAATTCAAAAGTTTGGGCTAGAATTGTGGCAAATTAAAAGGTGGGCTAAATTTATTAAAACCCCTATAGTTTGGGCTAGATTCATTAATTAACTCTTTTTTTAATATGCTAAGGTGGCAAAACTAAAGAAAAAAATGAATAAAATATATATATTTTTAAAGCTGACTGTGCAACCATGTCAGCAACTAACGATTAATGTAACGGGTATCTCACGGCGGGTTATAATTGTTGTAAATTTAAAAGTTTGGACTAGAATTGTGGCAAATTAAAAGGTGTGCTAGATTTGTTAAAATCCCTATAGTTTGGGCTAGATTCATTAATTAACCTTTTTTTTTACTACTTATCAAATATATTTTTAGTACTTATCATGAAGATCATATGAAAAATTATTTTATCGAATTGCAACTTTTTTACAAAAAGTTATTGTCACGCTCCAAACTCAGGGTTACATGACCGACTGAAAATACACACCGTACCCCAAAGCCTATCCAAACACTATGTAAAATATACAATGAAAATATGCATCTTGCTTAACTAAACGTACCAAGTGCATGAACAACTAAACGATTGTATGAAATAAATATCCCTCAAGGGGTTCAACCACAATATGCACAACATGACCCATGACTACTCCTGAAATCTCCTATGAATATGACACGGGACTTGGTGAGCTTGCATCTCCAACCGCAATAACCAGGTACTAGTGTACATCTACTGGTCAGAGCCTGCAATAAACGAAAAGAAAGTGGTGAGTTCGTGAGAACTCAGTGAGTGGCCCGAACTGAACCATCGCTAAGCCAAAACACATGATATAATCGAAGAGTAAAATAAACATGTAACATGCAAATATTAAGTAACTAATTTCAGCACACGCGCAATACCAACATTATCAACAACATAGTGAGCATAAGTTAACCAATCACACGGGTAGGTCAATAGGATGACCCTCTAGCGAGCTTTTCGCCTTGGATCTCCCGAGCTAGGATGACCGACTAGCCTCGGTGCCTCCTCTGGTTGAGAAATATCCCTCCAACCAATACCACTCTGGGTCAGTCGTCAGTGTGGCTCTCTGACGAGCTCCCAACCCATAAGCCATACTTGCCGAGTCGGACATTAGCTTAGCATACCAACGTGCTCCTCGGTCCGGCCATCCATCAAACACAAGCACAATCATAGTGAGACGATAACATAAATGAAGCTCATAATAAAGTCAACTCGGGTGGTGGTGGCATTCTACCGATCACTCCATGTGCGCTAGTAGACACACCCAACCGAGCCCTCCCTCAAGCTCCAAATCCCCGGCCTCACACCACACCACACCACCCCAAGTCAAGCCAAACATTTTCAGATTTTCCCAAATAGCAAGAATCAGTAATAGTTGGGAAGTTGAATTGAAATTTTCAGCACTTGATTTCACTTCCGCTGCTTCGATAGATCCGCTCTTGGTCGAACTTTTCAGCGACCAACTATCTGAAACCTGACTTCAAATGTTTAGGTTCTAGCACTCCACAATCAACACCAAATTTTAGTTCAACTCATCCCTAACTTCATGAAAATTTAGCCTTGCACGAATCATGTTATACTGTAAATTTCAGCATTGTTTTGGGGCCCTTTATTCCCTAAAGTTTTTTAGGATATTATAAGTTTCTAAATTGAAAATCTCAGCACTAAGTTAATTAGCAATACTATATGGCCATTCAATACTCATTTCGGTCTAGCAATCTCAACAACATGCATAAGAGAAAAATAATTTCAGCTTTACAAATTCGGCCTAACTTATGTCAGCATGAAACATTTAGATACACAACTTATAACCCATTTCCTCAATAGAAAAATAAGGTATACAAACCAAAATTCATTCATGGAGACCATTAAAGAAAATTAGGCTAAAACAGTTCAACTTACACCTCCGAAAATTTAAGCGACTGAAATTTCAGCAACCCGAATTTAACAACTCCAAATCAGTTCAGAATCGATTCAAACAAAAAATAATCGGAATTTGAACACCTTAGCAGTGTAAAATTTGGCTACAAGCACCCTCAAAAATAGCATCAAAATTTCAGCAATTAAAACCTTAGTGCAAAGGTCAAATTCCCTTATCGTTCGCACAAAAATTCACCAAACAAAATTAGTATTCCAACCACTTAAAAGAGAGCCATAGCCTGCTCAAAACTACCCTAAACCTGGGGTTTATAGCCGAATAAAGCATAGAGCAAATACCCCTTGATTTGGGGTTCAACTCGCATCAAAACCTATCCGACGGGTGTAGGTGAAATCTAAAATTTCTGAATAATTTTTATCAATCAAATTCCAGCCATCATGTAAGCCCAAGAACAATCCTAATTGAAGGGGTCCTTATCACTGCCCTAAACCAAGCCAAGCACCTAAGGAAACTCTTCTCCCTAAAACTACATTTGATCAAAGAATGATAACCAAGGAAATCCAAGGCAAGGAAATTTCTAGCACCCCCCTTTTCTCCTAACCAAGGAAAGAATGATAAGGAATTCGGAAGGAACGGAATGGGCAGAATTTTTGCCTCAGCCAGAAAGGAAGAAGAGCTGCTCTAATCTCGAATTACGAGACACACATGCACGTCCTCCAATGATAGTCCACACCAAGCAGTCTCGCACCTTCGAAAAACTCCTTTCCTAGTAGATATCACCAGGGCTCGTCGTAGCTCAACGAACACACTCCGCAGTCTCCTATATGCACCAAGAAGGTTCGACCCTTCCACCAAGGATTCAAACAACAAGGAGAGGGATAAAGCAGTGAGAAAACACGAATCGAATTCACAAGAAAGATGAGTACCTAGTTGGAATTTTCGGACTCCTCCATTACTCCACTCGACGGCGAATTCCGACGAAACAAGACCGTAGGTTCTCCTTGAAGCTTGCGGCTATGGGAGAGGAGAGGGGAGAGGTTCGGATGTTATCTCAAGGGGTTCAGTTGAAGAGATGATTAAGGGGGTCGGCCACAAGATCAAACCCCCTTTATAGGTGGTTCTATATTGTATATAAAATGTCGTGACTGTATATATTGTAGGGTGATGGGTGATTATCGATGATGTCGATTGGTAATCTCGTAGGGATGTTGCTCAGAATGGGTCAAGGTTGATCCTGAAGATGTTAGGCTCATAATGACGAATATCTCGTAATTAATGAGGATGCAGATGTCCTTGTATGGCTGGGTGGAGCCCTAGGACTTGGTCATCTGGCTTAACTTGAGTCTGGTTCATGAGTGTGACTATGAGCATTTATAGGTTTAATCCGATCCGGCCTAGAAGTATTAGTCCAATCCACAGCCCCCAAGCTTGGTCAGAGTATGAAGGACTTCATGCTAAGCCCTAAGTAGTGTTGACTTCTGACCTCGGTATTGATAAAGAGACGTTGGTTGGATCATTTATCACGTGTTGATCACGAGGCCTTTGGCGAGAGCTGGCGCCATACCATATGACTATTTATTATCTGGAGTGAATGTGACGATTGCGTGGAAGGGGAAAATGCCTTTCTATGTGCCTACGACTTGTATGGTCAATACTGCAAACAGAAAATTAATTGTGGATAAAGATTTGATTAACGGTTTTTGAGGCATTTAAGTGCTAGTTGTAGGTTGACAGGCGTGGCTCCATTAGTGGGAAGGTGGTGCCGTCCGTTAGGACGACGATTCGTGCTCCGGGTCTATAAATAACCCCCTACATCTTGTGTTTTGCATGCATTAGTTGCCATGGAATGGTAAGTGTCGGAGATTATCGTTCCTCCGGGAGTTGTGAGTGGATCACGGTTTATCGTGGGTTCGCACGGCTGAGTCTGCGGTTCCATGTTTGCTCACTGGTGAGGCCTCCTTCCCTCGTATTGTTGTCGACTCTCTTCTTCCACCATCCTCCTGCATGTCTGGGAGGTTCTACTAGCAAATTTGTATATGGCATTTTGTAGTAAATCTTGGTAGCAAACCTGCCAGTTAGAAACTTTTGTTTTTGTAACTTGGCTTATCGTTGGGCTTCGTATTTCTTGGATGACTCGGTATTTTTTTGGGTTGGCTTCGATCCCTCGATTTGTAAGCATGGAGTTGAGGAATTAGCCACTGGGACTCCGAAGGCACACTTCTTCGGATTTAGTCTCATGTTGTAGTGCCTGAGTTGACCAAAGATCTCGATGAGATCAACATAGTGGTTTCTAGTGGCCGGTGTTTTGGCGACCACGTCATCCATGTACACCTTGTTCATCAGGCACTGGTATATAGCTCCTGCATTTTTGAGCAAGAAGGGTATCACTTTGTAGCAGAAGTTGGTGTGCTCGGTGATAAAATATGTCTTCTCTTCATCCTTTGGGTGCATCTGGATCTAGTTGTAACCTGAATATGCGTCCAAAAAACTCAGGTACTGATATCCCGATGAGCCATCGACAAGCTTGTCTATGCTCCGCAGTAGGTAGGAGTCCTTTGGATAGACTTTGTTGAGGTTGGTGAAGTCGGCGCATATCTGCCATCTTCCTAAGTGTTTTTTTCACTATCACGACATTTGTGAGCCATGTGGTGAATCTGATTTCTTTGATAAATCATGCCTTTAATAGTTTTCTAGTTTCTTCGAGAGATACTCACGAGCACTCGGTTTTGAGTTTTCTCTTCTTCTGGGCCCCATGCTTAACTCGGGGATCGATGGCTAATCTGTGAAAAATGACCTGGGGGTCTATTCTTGGCATGCCGGCTGGTGTCCATGCAAAAAGGTCGACATTGTCTCTGAGTAGAGTGCCGAGTTGAGGCTTGAGCTTGGCAGGGAGGTAATACACTCATATAAGTTACCAATTCAGAGGAGGCCTTGACCTGTGCAAGTTCCATATCGTTAGCGGGTTGAGGCCGCTCTTGGATATCTCATCTAGGGTCCAATTTTGAAATTCGAGGCTTGTGTTCCGTGTGAAGAATTGAAACTGCTGGGGAGGATAGAGTGTCTGGTGTTTCTTCTGGCTCGGTTGGCCTGAGCTTGAGGCACTCACTATAGCACGCGCGAGCCTCCTTCTTGTCTGCATGCACCACTCCTACTTATATCTCAGAGATAGGGAATTTGATGGCGAGATGGGGAGTCGATACCACGACTCCTAGGCTGTTCAGGGACGATCGGCGCAAGATCATGCGGTAGGGCTTGAGCATTAGATGATGAGGAATTATATGTTCACCGACTTCGTTCTCGGTGGGGAGCCGAACGTTGTCGCCAGCCATAAGTAGCCTCTGATATTGACTCGCTCTCCTGAAAAGCCGATGAGTTCTCCATGGTAAGGATGGAGTGAATTTTCGTTGATGTGCATCTTTTCGAGTGTTGGGTAGAGCTAGACGTTGGCTGAGCTCCCTGGTCTACCAGGACTTTCCTGACAAGAAAATCACTAGCGATTACGGAAGATACAATAGGGTCATGCAAGTTCCTGTCAATTCCCTAGAAGTCAGTTTCATAGAAAAATATTATTGGGGGTAGGCGCGTACGACCTATGTGGACGAGTTGCTCGTCTCACCTCCTCCAGCGAATCTGCCTCCTATATAGTCAATAGCTTCGCGTATCTCGGAGTTAGGCTGCTCGGTTCTACGATCATTGTGATCATGTGTTATGCCGCGGGGCGACAGTGTCTTGCTCGGGCTTCGACGTTGGTGGATGTGGTTTCGTTGATCTCGGCTGCAGCTTCGTTGTCGAATGTGTTGGCCTAATGTTTTCTACCTTGGTCTTAATCTCGATTTTGATGATAACAAACATGGAACTAATGTTTTATTGAGAAATATTTTTAGGTTCCATATCGGTTAGTGCTCGATGTCCTCGATTAGAATATCAAAGAAATCGAAAAATCGGAAGGACATTGATCGACACATTCGGGTTCATCGTGGAAATCTCTCGAAGTTTGACGTGTGCACCAAAGACGTCTTGGACGAGTCTAAAGAACACATGGAAAGCTCTCCAAGTTGACGCGCGTTGAAAGCCGGAACCCAAAAACGAAGCGCACAAGAAGAAGACTAAAAAAATCAAGTTTAGCCTAGGTTCGGTCGATCGGTCGGTCGATCGAATGTAGTCAAAAATTGGCAGTGGCCAATTCGATCGAATGATCGATCGATCGAACAATGCCAAAAATTGGCAATGGCTACTTCGGTCGATCGATTGATCGACCGAATGGTGCCAAAAATTGGCAGTAGTCAATTCGGTCGACCGGTCGATCGACCAAAGTGTGCCAGAAAGCGGCAGTTTGCTTTCAGTCGATCGACGATCGACCGGCTATCGATGATCGACCGGCCATCGATCGGACGATGGAAACAACTAGTTTTCTGCCTGTTTCATTCCTTCTCTTCATGTCTTATAAATAAGATGTCATGGGAGCCTTCCCATAGACTTTTTGATCACTCCTAATTTTCTTGAGCCATCCTTTGATCAATTCTAAGATCTCATTGAGTTAATCTTGAGAAAACCCTAGCTTGAACCTTTCATTTCCTTGATTAAGTATTTATTTCATTGCTTCATCATCAAAGGCATCAAGAGGAAGCTAGGAATCTTGTTATGTAGCTAAGTAATTTATTATTTGATTTATTGCTCCATTTATTATTGTATTTTGTTGTTTATTTTTTTGTATTTGAGCTTGTAAGAAGACCTAATTTTGGGTCTTGTGGTTGAGTGGTATCCTTGGTGTAGAAGGTGTAAAGCCACTTGTGTAAACGTAGTTTGCTATGATTAGTTGAGTTGTCCTTAGGGTTGAGGTGGGAGAGTGCTCTCGGTAGAAAGACGGGATACTTCTGGGTGTGGAAGTGCCTTCGGTTTGAGAGCAAAGACTTTCTGGTGCAAAGTCCTCATTGTAAGGAAACTAATTAATCTAGTTAAATTAGTTTGGAAATCCTAAGCGGAGTGCTTAGGTAGTGGAGTAGGCATTGGGGCCAAACCACTATAAATCATTGTGTTAGCATTGGTATCTTGTGTGTGCTAAATTGCTTTATTATTGCTTTCGCATTTAGTTAACAAATTACAACTTGCCTAAGTAATCAAGTAAACGATTAAAATTGGAATTAGGTGAAAGATTCAGATAACACACTATTCACCCTCCTATAGTGTGGTTATTTCACCCAACAGAACGTAGTGGTTAAGGTGATCTTCTCTGATTAGGCATTCGATTTGATCGTGGAGCACCACACACTCCTCGGTGGTGTGCCCATAGATTCGGTGGAACTCGCATCTTTTGCTCTTATTGGCATTGAACGAGGGATTTGGCCTCTGTAGGCAGCGGGGAGGTCTAAGCAGCTACAAATGGTAGATCTCCTACAGAATGATCTCTCGTCTAGTGTTGAGGGAAGTGTACTCGTCAAATCAGGGAATAGGCTTGGAGGGCGACCTCCCCTCTCCTGTTGTGACCCTGGTTGCGACGATCACTGTCTTCACCCTTTTTGTGAGGACTTTTGCCTTTCTTATCCTCGGTGACGTCTTTGGCGTTTTGCTTGTCGGCCTTTTTGGCCTCTTGGAGTTCTTTCATCTCTATATGGTTTGTGGTCTTCTCCTGAAACTCGGCCATGTCCTCCGTCTTCGATAGGGTGATCTGGTCCACGAAGTGTCCAGGCTTCAAACCGTGCTTGATATAGAACGACTCGACGCGTGGGTCAAGATTTGGGATCTCCATTGCCATTGTCTTGAATCTCTTTATGTAATCTCTCAAGGACTCGTGTTGCCCCTGCTTGATGTAATAGAGGATGTCCTCGGTTTTGGAGTAGATTTGAGACAAGGAGAACTGGCTGGTGAAGGCGCGAGAGAGTTCTATAATGGTGTGTATAGACCTTGATGGGAGGGAAGAGAACTACAATAACGAGGCCTTCTCCAAAAAGGTTGGAAAGGCTCGGTAGATGATGTAGTCGGTTGCTCAGTTGAGAAGCATCGTGGACCTGAACATCGTGAGGTGTGTGGTCGGGTCGCCCATGTCGTCACATGACTTCAGTGTGGTCGATAGCTTGAATTTGGGTGGAAGGCTTACCGCCATGATGTGCTCAACGAAGGGTCCTGAGTCAACTGGGAGAGGAGGGATAACCTTTGTGACACTGGTGTTCTTTCTCTTCTCTTTGATGAGGCGTGCGGGAGGTCTCGTCTTGAAGGACGGAAACTGGTCTCCTCCTTTTCAACTGGTTGTCTTCTTTATACTCTGAGCGGTGGCACTCGTGTTCGATCGGGAGTTGTTCTCAGGATCGTATCAATATGTTGATCCGAGCTGCAAAGCCTCGATTCTTCGTTTGAAGGTCGTTTATCAAACACTAGGATTCTTCTGATGAGAGGTTGGCTGGTGCCGGAGCATCACTCTTTATTGTTGATGTGCGATGACGATCACTTGGCTCTGGGTACCAACCATTTTGGGGGTAGGTAAGATTTACAGGTGTCAGAATATGTTCGAGGTGAAGGTAATAAAAATTAAAATCTACGGTACATGAGGTGTATTGTGTCTGTATATGTTGTAGGATGAGGGGTGATTAGCGATGATGCCGTCCGATAATCTCGTAGGGATATTGCTCGGAATGGGTCGAGACTGATCGAAGATGTCACACTCGTAATAGCGAATCCCTCATAATTAATAAGGACGTGGATGTCATTGTATGGTCGGGTGAAGTTCCCGGGCTTAGCCGTCTGACATGATTTGAGTATGATTTATGAGTATGAGCGTTTCTAGGCCAAATTTGACTTGGCCCAACTAGTCCAATCCAGTAATATATTACAAAATATAAAACTTTTTATTCCGCAATTTGCAAACTTTCAATTAAAATATTTATAGAAAAATAAAAATATCAAATTTTAATTTCAAGGCTTAATTGTGTTTTTGGTCCATCAAAATATCGTATTTTTTTTCTGTTTGGTTTATCATTTTTAAAATTTTTTCGTTTAGTTCATCAAAAGTTATTTTCATTTTCGTTTGATTTATCCGTTAACTTTTGATGTTAGGTGCAATTATGAAATGCTGATATGAATCAAAGAGGGACCAAATGAAAAAAATGAGATATTTTAAGGGACTATATGAAAAAAAATATTTTAATAATCTAAAACATAATTATATATTGTTATGATTTAGGTTATTAAAATATATATTGTTATGTTTTATCTAGTACTTTAAAATATTTTATTTTTTTTTTATATTTATTTTTTAATTGATGTTGGCATTGCCATATTGGCACTTAACAACAAAATTTAACAAAAAATTAACGTAGAGACTAAACGAAAACGAAAATAATTTTTAAGAGACTAAACATAAATTTTTAAAAATGAGAATCAAATGAAAAAATATAATATTTTAAAAGATCAAAAATATAATTAAGCCTAATTTCAATTATCTAAATAGACCGATTTGATCGAATTTTATCTAAATAGATCCGATTATCAACCCATACTATTTGAATCAAGTCAGGTTCTCGGCTTTGTTCGGTGTACTCGACTCAACGAACGATCCTAATTCTGCAACTTGCATCATTTCAATTAAAAAAATCCCAAATTTTAATTTGGTACACTAAGAATCCAGAATATATCCGCATACAGACACGCGGAGCAAAACCTCTAGGTCCCTACAACCAAACGATCTCCGCCCGCCTTTTCCACTACGACATCCAACGACTTCATCGGACAGAAAGCCCAAATGGACGGAGGATTATGCATTCACACAGAGTTATCATGCGGCCGTTCGGACATTTTATTGTCCTCGGGGCTTTCCCTTTTTTAGCTGCAACCGAGAACTGGATGCGGGGAAGAAGAAACGAGAAAGAAGTAGTCGAAAAACCAACGCCCAAGCTGAGCACACGAGCCAGAAATCTGGCGCTAGGGTTTCCAATTCCACCGGGATCCGCTCGAACCTTCTATTCGTTGATCCCTCTGGGTTTCTGCTCGATCGCCGATCTCCTTGTCTGGGCGTCTCGCTCTCCCGATCGCTGGGCGAATCCTTGGGTTCGGGCCGGTTCAGATGATGCTCTCTCTGCAGGGCGATGTGCGGCAGCCCCAGCCGCAGCACCCGCCGCCTCCGCAGCTGCAGCAGCTCTTTGGGGCGAGCTTAGCCGGTGGGTTAGGGTTCCACTCGGCGGGGGTTGCTGATGCGGATGAGATTCCCTTCTCCGTGCAGTTGCTTGATGGCTCTGCTGATATTAAGCCTTTGATCTCGAAGCCGATTGATGGTTGGTGTTCATTCTTTTGGTCTGAATTTTGTTTTAATTTTCCTAGGGTTCGGGTGCCTCTATTATCTGATGTTTAACCGCTTGCTGGTGTAATGTACGATGTCAAAAGGATGATTTTCTCCTTTTTTTTTTCTTGTTAATTGAAACTAACAGAGGAGTTTGAATGCTTGTTCAAGATAGATCTTGCTTGTTTTTGTTATTCTATCATGTTGATGGACGACAGCCTCTTACAACATTTGGCAATAATTATGGTGTTACACTGTTAGGTGACGAGGACATGCACTTCGCCCTTGCTCACCAGAATTATAAAGCAGGAAACTTTAATCAGGCGTTGGAACATAGCAATATCATTTATAGGAAAAACCCTAAACGAACTGACAATCTCCTTCTCCTTGGTGCAATATACTATCAGGTATGATGTTTGCACTTTACCTTATTTTTATATATTTTAAAATTAATTATTCTCTTATGTTTGAATACTTAAATCATATTTCCTGTCATCTCAATATTTGAGTTCTATTTACTTAATATTTTTGCTGCTCTGATAAGTATATCTTTTCCTTTCATTCTAGTTGCATGATTTTGACCTGTGTATTGCAAAGAATCAAGAAGCTCTTGCAATTGATCCACATTTTGCGGAGTGCTATGGTAACATGGCAAATGCTTGGAAGGTAAGAAACTATTATTAGTGAAGAAGGAGAGATATCATTGGTTAGTGAAGTTTGTTTGCCTACAATCCAGAAGCTATGTAATTGTCGTTCCTTCGTTAATGGTTTGTGTGCATAAACTATTTCCTAAGAAGTGACATGAATACTTTTTGCTATAGGAAAAAGGGGACATTGATCTTGCTATACAACTTTATCAAGCTGCTATTAAGGTAGTCATCTTATTTCCAATCATTAACTGCTGCTTACGTACTAATATGTTGTTAGCTTTGTCTGCATCTTGTTATGACTTGAGAGTTATTCTAGTGCTTTGTTTCTTTTGATTTTGACTCTAGTTTCTCCATCAACTGTATTATTTATTCTTTCTATGTAGTTTCCATTTACCATGTTTGTATGGAAGATATTGTGTGATTGGCAGCAAAGATAAGATTATACACTCTCAATTGTTCACATCTATAACTATAGTTTGAAAATAAAAAACTGCCATTGAACATGCTTGGATTTAAGTATAATGTTACTAATTCTATCTATTAAGTATTAGTTACTCCTCTCAGTAAACTTGCCAACCAATAACATGTTGATATTATGATTATTTGTAATAGTTGCTTAAGTAACACTACCACACACTAAGATTTGGAATGATTTTTGGGCAAAGCTTGCTGGAATATGACTTTTATATCTTGCCTTATTTGTTTTTTCTCTCATAACCCTAGAACTTGTGAAAAGTGGAAATGTCGAAGATAGAGTCCTTTTTCTCCTGAAAAATAGCAAATTACATATTATCATATTTACACCCTTTGTCTGCATCTGTACTTTAGTTGTTCTTTTGTTGAAAAGGTGACTCCAGTTCTTCAGCGATTCTTTAGAAGATAGAGTCCTTTTTCACCTGAAAAATAGCAAATTACATATTATCATATTTACATCCTTTGTCTGCATGACTGCATCTGTACTTAGTTGTTCTTTTGTTGAAAAGGTGATTCCAGCTCTTCAATGATTCATTAGATGATAAATCTTACTTTCGACAGTCTTTACTTGATGGATGCCTGCAGAATGCCAGTATCAGTTGCTTTTATGTTGACTATAGCCTTGTGTTGTTTGGCAAAAAGTTAGCTTTCAAGATTTTAAAATTTATTTCTTTGTTTCGATAGTTGGTCTTATCTTCAGGTCGCTTTATCTCATTTTTATTTTTGTACTTACTGATTTTTATTTGCAGCTCCGGCCTAACTTCTCTGATGCATGGTCAAATTTAGCTAGTGCATACACCAGAATAGGTAGACTAACTGATGCAGCCCAATGTTGTCGTAATGCTCTTGCACTAAATCCTCGATTGGTAAATGATGTTTTATTAAATTTCAGCATTCTTGTTATCTTTAGCATCATGTATAGGTATTAATCTTGACAAAAATTAGGTTGATGCTCATAGCAATCTTGGAAATCTCATGAAAGCACAAGGCTTGATTCAAGAGGTAGGTTGCAGTAACTTACTTTTGGGTTTTATGTAAATGCTTCATTATTATTTAACTCCTATTTGGGTATATACCAATGAAGCTGAAGTTTCTTTAATGTCTTATGGACATTGCAAACTATCTTTTGTAGATTCTGCATCATACCCTATGTTAGCTAAGAGAAATTCTGGCTATTTTCTTGATTAGCATATTAATTTCCAAGGGTTAATCAATTCTCGTAGTGGGATTGGGCATATTAAGATACAGAGTCTGTTTATATCTTGTCAAAAACCTAGGTTGATATAGGAATTTGTCCCTTGAAAGGTTTAGATTGAAGGTCTACGCACATGGGTGGCAAAGAAATAGAACAAGTTTAGTGTAAAATTGTTGCAATTGTGGGACCATGGATCATTGTGTACTATAGACTAAGTAACGTTCTTGATTGGTTGGTTCCATCAAGTACTGAATGGGTCATACCAATATTTACATAGTTATTAGAACTGGACGGGACATCGACCCGATTGACCAATCAGGTCATTGGTTCACTGGTTGGACACTTGGACCATATATTTATTAAATATTATTTTTAATATATAATATATTAAAAAGGAAAAATAAAATGATAATTTAAAACATATAATAAACTAAGATAACAAATTACTCCTCAAATAATACCATTATATTATTGGAATAACTATTCTCACATAGTCATAGTTTATAATTTATTTGTAATGATGGTAGAATTTAAATATTTAATTAAATCATATTTTCATCTTTAAATCTGATGATAACATTCTAATTTATTATATATTATAATGGTCAATTAATATCAACAAAGTAATGGTAGCTTTTGTTAAAGAACTACTTTTAATTGCAAGAGACCACAGGTCGAATCTCAAGAATAACATTATTTACACATTTTAATCAAAATATAAACAAGCTCCAACAACATAAATTTGGTTCAACTGGATTGGCCGTGTCAATCCTGGTCGGTTTGATTGCATATTCGATTTGCAAAGAGAATCGGACTGGATTGGCAACCAGGTATGGTTGAACCCAGTCGTATTGACTGGTTCTGTCCGGTCTATGATTGTATACTGCTCTATACTTGTAAACACTATAGCAAGGTTCTAAGTTTTGATCTTGGAATCAGACAGGGAGGTGGGCAGATATGGTTCAATATTGACACAAGACAAAAAAGAGATAAGAAGAAAAGTACAAGAAAACAACTTTATGCTTGACAACTACAAAGATATTATCATTGATGTTCAAAACTATGGTAATAAAAAAAATGAACTTGTTTTGACTAGTACATCCTAGTACAACTGAACCGTTACTCTCCTAGACATTTTTGTCAGACAATGTTTTAGAACTCAGATGGGATTGACTCGCCTGACCGGAAAAAAAACTGAACCTAGACCTTGGTTGGTCTGGTCCAAAAGTTGGATTGGCTATGCAATTGAACTAGCTAGTTTTTCACAAACCTAGAAGAATTGACTGATTTTTTTGAACTGTTCTGGTTTGATTTAATTTAAAGTTAGCTTGTTAGATTAATGTTTATCTAGCCAGAATTGATTAATTACAGATCAATTGGTTTTTAATTTAGGCAAACTTAAGATCAATTCATATCAAATTTAACTCTGAGCTTAACTTTTGTTTAGCTTAGCACAATTGATGTGCTTGGTTAATACTTGGTAGAGGTTCTTTGGTTGGGTGCAAGTGGTTGGAAATGGGTTTAATTGTTAGATGTTTAGCTATAGTGTTCTCTTTAATGGATCTTGGGTTCACTAATTATGACTATCCATGATATAAATCCTTGTTTATCGGTAAAATTACTCTGATATAATAACCTAAAAGTCTTTGGTTTACCAAACAGATATATGTTATTAGGGATAAGGGCCATATTTGCCCCTAAAGTATTCGAAAAGGTACAGATTTGCCCTTAAACTATTTTTTTTTCTTTTCAAAAATGCCCTCGCCGTCCAAATTTTGGGCCAAAAATGCCATTGCTTGTAACAGTTTGACAAGTCAGCAAACCGTTGCTTACGTGGCAAGGATAAGGGTCATATTTGTCCCCAAAGTATTTGAAAATGTACAAAATGTACAAATTTGCCCTTAAACTTTTTTTTTTTTGAAAAATGCCCTCGTCGTCCAAATTTTGGGTCATATTTGCCCCTAAAGTATTCTAAAAGGTAAAAATTTGTGCTTAAACTTTTTATTTTTTGAAAAATGTCACAGTCGTCCAAACTTTTTATCATTCGAGTTCTGCTCGAACCTCCGGATTCATCTTGAACCAAGCAACCCATCTAAGAAGTGGTGGGACGTGTTTTTGCAGCACTCCTTAACCGACTAGTTTTTGCAGCAGACTGAGCTACCTTATTTTCCTTTTCTTATTTTTCCTATCTTTTTAGCTCGTTCAATTTGACGCGTGTTTTAATGGCTTGTAACTAAAAGCTAGAAAATATACGAACTCTATATGTCGCCCCTAATTAATTTAGATTGTGAATATATTGGGTATTACATGTTGGCACCTTAAAATCTGGTGTGACTTGATGATCTGGCTTATTTTATTTGCCACGTAAGCAATTATTTGCTATTTTGTCAAACTGTTACAAGCAGTGATATTTTTGGCCCAAAATTTGGACGGCGAGGGCATTTTTCAAAAAATAAAAAGTTTAAGGGCAAATTTGTACAATTTTGAATACTTTTAGGGGAAAATATGACCCAAAATTTGGATGACGAGGGCATTTTTCAAAAAAAAGTTTAAGGTAAATTTGTACATTTTCAAATACTTTAGGGGCAAATATGACCCTTATTCTTGTCACGTAAGCAACCGTTTGCTGACTTGTCAAACCATTACAAGCAGTGGCATTTTTGGCCCAAAATTTGGATGGCGAGGGCATTTTTGAAAAAAAAGATAGTTTAAGGCAAATTTGTACCTTTTCAAAACTTTAGGGGCAAATATGGCCCTTATCCCTATGTTATTATTTCCGATTGTTAAATAAACTTCGTCTTTGTTGGTTTCTGTATGATGCATATCATTTTTTATTGTTATAGGCTTATAACTGCTACTTGGAGGCTTTACGAATACAACCTACATTTGCAATTGCTTGGTCCAACCTTGCTGGGCTGTTTATGGAGGCAGGAGATCTTAACAGGGCACTTCTATATTATAAGGTAAATCTCAAATGCCACTCAGTACCATAATGTACTAGCACCTCTATAATATGGTTTTGAAGCCTTTCAACACAAGATTATTGGTTACTAAATAGGTAAACTTGTGAACACCTCTTATTTGCATGTTTTTCTGCTTGTTCATATTATGTATTTATTGACATCTATGATAATTTAAATGTGGTTTTGGTAGGGATTGTGTTAGTTATCACCACTACTATGTTTCTGTGAGAATCTTCTTGGAGACTGTTGCCTTCGTGGTCCATGCTTGCTTTCTACTTTAAATTGAAGCAAACATATAGCTTCAAGACAGTGTGTACATTTCTTGACCAAATTTGGGATGAAGTTTGGTTAAATTAAATCATTATCATACAGCCTTATGCATATTACAAATTTAATATATGGAGGATACTCATTATTCATGTTAAGCTAACACTATTATTACGCCTTTGGGCATATCAGAGGCAATTCTCACATTTAGATCTTTTTTCTTTATTAGGGGTCACCAACATCTATTGAGAGATAGATAGAACTATTTTCCTTTTTTGTACTGGTTGTCTCATCTGATTAATTATGGTGGTTAGATGAATCTATTTTACACAAAGAAAGCATCTCAATAAAAAAAGCTGAATTTTTTGGCAGAACAATCATTACCATTTATACAATTACCAAATAGTAGCTTGACTCTAGGACCTTTTTGCAATAGTAGAGATCTGCTTATTTGAGATAATATCTTCAAATATAGTGTCATAATTTCTTCAAGCCAAAATAGAAGAAACTGTTCTTTTTTTGCTCCGTTGAATGCTAAAACTTTAAGGATAAGAATCATTAATGCTTTATGAGATGTTGAATGATCATCATACAGCTTTCTCGAAATATTGCATCCCTATAATTGGTCATTCTGTGCCCTTGGCAGGGACTCTAGTACTAAATATATGAAGCATTAAAATTTCCCATCATGTATAGCAACTTTGTAGCTTTCCAATTATTCCATAATCAATTCAAGAAACTTGTTTCCTTATTTCCCTAGTTATATGTGAATGAAACCAATGAAATATCTTATGGGATTAGATCCATAGTATTGCATTTCTAGGTTATAGATCCTTATACTTTCATTCCGTTTCAGGAAGCAGTTAAACTTAAACCAGCATTTGCAGATGCCTACTTGAACCTCGGGAATGTTTACAAGGTAAGTCTTTAAGAGTTTTCTAAACAATAATACATGAAAATAGTGCAGCTAGACTCTGAGGAAAAATGACTGTTCTTATTTTCTTTTTCTAGGCACTCCGAATGCCTCAAGATGCTATCATGTGTTATCAGCATGCTATACAGGCACGACCAAGTTACGCAATGGCATATGGTTAGTGTTCTCATACTCGAAAATATCTTAGGTTGCATGAAAGAAGACAAGATTTTTATTCATTGCTCTTTTGTTGATTTGCTTGTGGATGTTTATTTGCAGTGGAAAATTATAAAATTCCTTGGAGACCAGAAAGGAAAAGTAGATTCTTTTCTTATGTTTGTTGCAATGGAAATCGTAATCAATTTTCAGTTGCTTGGGATGAAGGGAAAGTAAAAGCCATCTCTTGCGCTGAAGAAAGAAAATCTTGCCAATTAATCTTTGTTATTTTCTTTTCTGAAATTTTATTCAAAGGGAAATGCGTTTTCACTGTGAAACAAACAACCGAAGGCATTTCTGCAGAAAGCTGCTGTATTTTTTGTCTTGCTGAGGATCGAATATGTTATTATGCTCTCTTGCTGAGTCAACTGCTAATTCTCTAATTAGTGATGGAATTTATGGTATCAAAGATGGTATGGTCTAATGGTGTATATTCCTAGTAATATTACTTCAGAGCTCTCTCAATTTCTTTGTCAAGGGGAATTTTTTGTTCCTGCATCTCTTTTTCTAAGGCCTCGTTTGGTTGACACTACTTTTTGCAGGAAGTTGTACTTCCTAGGAAGTATGAAAAAGTGCTCATGTGTGGTTGACACACTTCATGCATTTTGCAGGAAGTACAACTTCATGAGTTAGTGCAACTTTCTGCAAAATGCAGGAAGTAACTTATCTAGGCCCCCTAGGTAAGTTGCACTTCTTGCATTGTATTTGAAGGAAAATGTCAATTTCACTCTCACATTTGCATTTAGTACAGAATTTATAATTTATATTTCCAATATTATAGATTAGATAATTTTTGAATTCTTTACATGTTTATTTTATTTTAATTTATTTTTAATAAAAATATGTAACTTTTTCATATTAACTATAAATAAAAATTAATTTTTCATATATAAATAAAGTATTATTATATTAATTATATATGCAAAAATTATATTATATTTTACATATATATATATATATATATATTAAAATTTTTCATATATATATATACTAATGCATATAAATTAAAATATTATTTTATAAAGAGATTTTAAAAAGGGTATATTGGTCATTTGATATGTACTTCCTAAGAAGTATTCATGTCAACCAAACATGTTCTAGGGGGAGTTGCACTTCCTATGAATTAACTTTTTGTCAACCAATCACTTTTTAGATACTTCCCGAGAAATACATATAGAAAGTTAATTCATGTGAATTGTAACTTTCTGCAGAAAGTTACTTCCCATGTCAACCAAACAAGACCTAAATGTCTATGTTACTGAAAGTCCGCTGAATAGTTTCATCTGAGTTAGATAAGACTTTTTCCCCCACCTTTGTGTTCACGGACAAGTGTTGGTTACCCTGTATGGTGTTAAACTGCCGCATATAGGCACTTGGCACAACATATGGATTGCATGTCAGCTTAGCAATACTTTAGTATAGAATCTGGCTTGGCCAGTCTGGGCTCTGAGTGCCGTACATGCCAAATGGGATTTTCTTGGCACAGGGGCATCCTGTGCAACTACCAGCCTGTCTATCTTATGCTGCAGTCTGTTATATAGATTCACTAATGTGATCACAAGTCAGAATGCTATTTTGTAGATGATATAGTTCCTCAATTTAAATTCTGTGGTAGTGATAATCTCTTTCACATTTGAAGTGGATAAACATTGCTGCAAAATTTATTAAATCCAACAGCATTTGTAGAGTCAACTATGCAATTAGGGATATACTTGGTGCAGGGAATCTTGCTGGTGTTTATTATGAACAAGGTCATCTTGACTTGGCAGTTCTTCACTACAAGCAAGCGATCAATTACGATTCAGCTTTTGTTGAAGCTTATAATAATATGGTATAAACTTGTCTCATTGTGAAGTTACCTTTTGATAGTTGTCCAAGCTAATGTTGTTGACTTTGTTTACTGTACCTAAAAGGGAAATGCTCTCAAAGATTCTGGGCGAGTGGACGAGGCCATCAACTGCTATAGGGTGACTGTTCTATTTCAATGTTTATTATTTTCCTTTAAGATACTTTATACCTTATTATCTGATTATGTTTGTATACTTCTTCAAAGTCATGCCTTGCTTTCCATCCCAACCACCCACAAGCTCTGACCAACCTTGGTAATATATACATGGAATGGTAAGCTTTAAACATTGTTTATTCCATTATTATGTGGATAATTTTGTTCTTTCCTAAATGCAACTGCTCTTCATGCAGCAATATGACGAGCATTGCTGCTACATTCTACAAGGCAACATTGTCAGTCACAACAGGACTGTCTGCTCCCTTCAGTAACTTAGCTATAATATACAAGCAACAGGTATATTTAGGTTTGGTGCTTCTTGTCAATGAATAGTTTCTTATCCTCTGACCCATCTTTCCATAAGACAGTGGGTTTCTCTACCTTTGCTTGTTTAGTCTTTGGCTTTGCTGATTGTTCCAACTTAATCGTGTATCTCTTATATGTATTTCAGGGAAATTATGCTGAAGCTATAGCCTGCTATAATGAAGTTCTTCGCATTGATCCTTCTGCTGCTGATGGGCTTGTCAATAGGGGAAATACATTTAAGGAGATTGGAAGAGTTACTGAAGCAATTCAGGATTATCTACGAGCTGCGAACATTAGACCAACTATGGCTGAAGCCCATGCAAATTTGGCTTCAGCATACAAAGACAGGTAATCTTTGGATTCAGCTAGCATTCTGATTATGTTGCATGCTTGCATCAACATATCCTGATTCCCTTCAAAATGAGATATTTGCAGTGGACATGTGGAAGCAGCTATAAAGAGTTATAGACAGGCATTGATGCTGCGCCCAGATTTTCCTGAAGCAACATGCAATCTTCTACATACTTTACAGGTAAAAACAAAAGCGTCTTCAAGCCTGAGATGTCCTTTGATGTTCATCTATATATATCTGTGTCAACTAGTTTGTGCTATTACTGATTTTTGTGACTACATTATTTTATCGTTCTAGTTATGTCCAATCTCCAATGTTCCTGAAAAAAGTAATGTAACATGTAACTTTATGCACATATCAACTATTTCTTTTGATGTTTATATGACGATAATAGGTCATCTGCAGGCTCTTATTTAGCAAATTATATATTGGGACTCACTGACTATATTCTTGTCATCTTGTGTAACTTAGATCAAGTTATTCATATATGCTGGTGCTAGTAATGTTTTAAGGCATATTTTATTATTTTATTTTTTCACTGCTTCTTAATTATTCATTTTAATCTCATTATACAGTGTGTTTGCGACTGGGATGATAGGGAAAAGAGGTTTACAGAAGTTGAAGCCATCATTAGAAGGCAGATAAAGGTTTCCATTTGTAGTAGTTTTGCATTTTGAATTTGTTTTCATTTATTGTCAGTTTGCAATTCTATAGGAGTTGAATTGAGCCTAAATTCCTTATATTATTTACACATGTTCAGATGTCAGTTCTTCCAAGTGTGCAGCCATTTCATGCTATTGCATATCCAATTGATCCGATGCTTGCCTTGGATATAAGGTGAGGCTATATATTGAATGCATTTATAACATCATTACTATCTTCTTCCCTTCCGGTTATGTTGATCTATTATTTTTCATGTTATTGACTCCGCTGGTGTTGGTTCTTAATATTTCTGTTTCTTTTAGCCGAAAGTATGCATCACACTGCTCGTTAATTGCTTCACGCTATGGGCTTTCTGCATTCACCCATCCATCTCGGATGCCTGTCAAGGTTGATGGTATAAATGGGAGACTCAGGGTGGGGTAGGTACCATAGAATGCTCTGTGTATGCTGTTCATGTGTTTATATTCATCAAGTCTTGACAACCTTGCAGATATGTGAGCAGCGACTTCGGTAATCACCCACTGTCGCATCTTATGGGCTCTGTATTTGGGATGCACAACCGCGAGAATGTTGAGGTTCATTTACCTCCATTTTGTATTTATCTTGTTACCTGCTTTTATCATTGTGCTTCTCCTCACTAGTGAAACTAGCATACAGGTTTTCTGCTATGCATTGAGTCAAAACGATGGAACTGAGTGGAGACAGCGCATCCAGTCAGAAGCAGAACATTTTATTGATGTGTCTTCAATGTCATCAGATTTGATTGCAAGAAAGATCAATGAGGATAAGATACACATCCTAATTAACCTTAATGGTTACACCAAGGTATCTACTTTTTTGATTAATGCCATCCCAATTCCCAATACTTCTCCAACTATTGTTAAGACATAGGGTTTTTTAAATAGGTCTGTCCATTTGGATCAACCTGACCCTAATCATTCAAACTTGAGCTTTTTTTCACCAAATTCTGAACCCGAACCGAACCCAAATGAGTCATTCACATACATTCATCATTCAATCAACAGTCATGCACTAATGATTCATGCCACATTCATATACCATAATGCTTTCTACCATTCTCACTTTAACATGTTTGATGATTCATGATTGAAGTTATTCAAAACTCGTATCTTTTTTGTAAGAGATTTTTAAAAAAAGATTTTGATAAGAGAAATTAAGAAAATGAAACTAAATAAAATTGTAAACCAATAATGGAAGCTAAAACAAATTTTAAATTCCAAACCAGTAAGGACACTGCACACATTTTAAGTAAAACAACATTATCAACGCCATCACGGATTCACAATCTCACAGATTTAGAATATTAGTAATAATACCCAATAAATAATTTCAGCAAGAATCTTCAATATCATTTAAAAGCCATGATTTCATGAATATGATTTATAATTAACATTGATATTGATAGAGTGATAATTATACCTTGCTGAATGAAGATTGAAAGAGCACTTGAGCAGCAAACTTGGCCGTCGGTGATGTCATGCTATGAGAGAAGACAAGGAGCTATGAGTGTGTAGGTGCACTATCCACTCGAGCTATGAAGGGGAGCTGTGCATGTGAGAGAGAAGAAGAGACAATGGGGAGTAGCCGGGACCTAAGACCTAAAAACCATTATTTTGGTTAGCGAAAATTATTTTCTGCTTTGGTTTCAATGAAATTGAAAACTTGGTTTCGAAAATTTGGTTTTGGTTTCTAGTTTTCAGTTTTTTGAAAACGCGTTTGGTTTATGAAAACAACATCAGTTTTAGTTGGTTGAAACAGTAAATTTTATTTGGTTATAAAAACAATACTAATTTTCATTGAACAATTTTAGTAGTAATTTAATTTTGATTAAATAGTAAACTAATTCATATGAAATAGTTCAAAAAATTTAATATGGTTGTAAAAGAAAGTAGCATATTGTATTTGTAGTTAGTTTACAAAATTAACTGTTTGCTAATATGGTTATAAAATATTTGTAAGATTTAATTAATTAAGTTATTGGTAATTTAAGATTTTTTCAATTAGATATAAAATTAATTAATAAATATTATAAAATTTCAAAAAAGTTAAGTCAAATAGTCTAAAATTAATTTTGATTAAATTATAAATAAATTGACTTTAAGAAAATTGAGCTATTTTAAAATTTAGGTTTGAGTTAATTAGATATAAATTGGTTTAATTAATTTGTCAATTTAGAATAATAGTTTGAGTTGAAAATGATGTTTTTTATTTTTATTTTTATAAATTAGATATAATTTGATTTATTTTTAAATTAATTAATTTTATAAAAGAGTATTTATAGTTACAAAGTTGCCATTGCATTTTGATAACGAAACCAACAGTCTCGAAACCACATAAAATAACATTCTGTGTTTTCATTTTTATTAAGAAAACTACACGAGACTAGTTTTTATTTTGGTTTCGATTTAGTTTCATGAAAACGTCGAACCAAATACGTTTTCTTTAGCAGTTTTGGTTTCAGTGAAATCGAAACCATGAAAACAGACTTGGTTTCGCTAACCAAACATGCCCTTAGGTGCTGTTTGGTTAGCAAAAACTATTTTCTGGTTTGATTTCAGTAAAAACGGAAACTTGGTTTTGAATATCCGGTTTTCGTCTCTAGTTTTTAGTTTTCTAAAAATGCGTTTGGTTAATGAAAATGCTTTAGTTGGTTGAAACTATTTGGTTATATAAAGTAAAATTAAATTTCATTGAATAGTTATAGTAGTAATTTGCTTTTGAATAAATAGTAAACTAATTCATGTGTAATAATTCATAAAACTTAATATGATTGTAGAAGAAAGTTGCATACTGAGGAACCATTATCCAACACTATAATTTGGACTACAAACAACGAAAATAAATTTGTTGAAAATCAAAATATGAATTTTCGTACTCATTTTTAAAGAAGTTAAAATTTAATCAATTTAAAAAAATGAATAACTCTAGTGATCAATGTTATTAGCTTCTTAGCATAATTGTTAATTTTATTTTATAATTAAACTATTATAAAGATGGAAAAGAGAGCTTTATAGGTTTATAAATATTAATTATGTATTTGTAGTTAGTTTATAAAATTATTATTTGCTAATATGATTGTAAAATATTTGGAAGATTTAATTAAATTATTGGTAATTTAAGATTTTTTTAAAATTAGATACAAAATCAATTAATAAATATTATAAGAGTTCAAAAAAATTAAATCCAATGGTTTGACTTAATTAGATATAAATGGGTTTAATTATTTGTCAATTTAAGACAGTAATTTGAGTTGAAATTGATGCTTTTTATTTTAGTTTTCTACAAATTAGATATAGTTTGATTTATTTGTAAATTAGTCGATTTTATAAAGAGTATTTGTAATTACAAGTTCACCATTGTATTTTGATATTGAAACCAAGAGTCTGGAATCCACCGAAAATAACCTTCTGGCGTTTTCATTTTAATAATTTTTATTAAGAAAATCGGTTTCATTAAAATCCGTTTTCATTCTAGTTTCAATTTAGTTTCATGAAAATGCCGAACCAAACACGTTTTTGTAAGCAGTTTTGGTTTGAGCTTCACTAAAACCATGAATATAGACTTGGTTTCGCTAGCCAAACGACCCTTAAAAACCTGAGACCTCGCTTGAAGATTCTAGACCTCTGCTTCTCGCTGTTAAGAAGAGGGCAATTGGTTGGTGCTTGAAGGCTAGGCAGGAAGTTCTTCGAACTCCACTTCTTGCCGGGGAGAGCACGAAAGACGCCAGACTCTGGACACAGGTGCTGAGTATCAGACTGTTGATGGAGATGGTAAGTGGTTTGTGAGCCGTGGGCTTAGCAGCAAAGTTTGAAAGGGAAAGAGAGAAAGTCGAGCAGAGAGACGGCTTGGCCATGTGGGAAGAGTAATCGAGCTGTTAGTTTAGAGTTAACTGGTTAAGATTTTGGGGAATGGGTTATTGGAATATTGGGTATAGGTAGGGTTAAGATATCAGGTAATGGGTTTAGAGTTCACTTTCAGTAGGCAGTTTATTGTCGACACACTTTATCAGATGAATAAACAAGGATTCATGTTGTTTTTAGGATCTTATGCATGCAGTGGAGACATTTTCGGTTGTAGTTTTGCTTTGTAAAACAGGTTCATGCATCATCTATTTTGTTAAATGATTAATGAAACTGATATTTGATTTTCTATTAGGAAATGAGATTAAAATCAGTAGAACCATGACATCTTTCCCCTGAGATCGAATTTTAATTTTGTATATTTTCTAGTTCAATATGAATGGCTAGGTTTATCTTTGATTTCTTGTAAGATGGATGGTCTATATTCAATAGAAGTCATACTTGTGCGTAGGAGTGCATTTTTGATTTGATTGATTAATCTCCATTTCCCCAACTGATCTTGACTATTCAGTTCTGATAATTGAATAAAAAACCACGCTGAAACATGCTAAAAGTGAACTACTGAATGCTACCAAAATAATTGCTCAACTTTGGTTTAGTTTCTTAGGTTTGGGTTTGATGTCCTTAGATTTACTATTTTGGTTACTTATATTGAACAGTTTAGGGTGCACAGTGGATGATCTCAAGGGTGGCAAGGGCTGTTGTAGTTGGATGATTGATGGTTTTGTTATAATCTATATTCAGGTTCATGCTGTTGTAGTTGGAAGACTACCATAGGATGAAATGGTCTGTAGTAAGGCTGAGAGTAAGTGTTTCCAGGGGGAAGTTATCAGTCTGGATCATCTTTGACGCAATTAGGTGAATGTGTGTGGTAGGAATGTGGCTGAGTTGAGCTCAGTTTTTGAAAGGGATGACAAGTTTTTTGGTTTAGTTTGGTATTGGTTTTTTTTTCCCTCTAGCTCTGATAGCACTGAAGCGCCACTGAAAATTTCAGTTCGTTTTAGAAACTAAAACCAATATTCTATTATGTTGAATCAAGCCAAATTGTTCCAGTTCAGTTCAGTTTTTTTGGGTTTCCTTAGTAGGTCTAGTGTGCTCGTAATTTTGTGTCTCTGCTGAAAAAGGATAATCTAGTTAGTTGATGTCTAATTTTATTTCATTTTTATCATTCTTTTTTCTATCATCCTAGGAAGCAAGAGTATTCTCTGCATCCAAATAAGTATCCATCTATTTCATAATAACATAATTGCTGATCTCTGATGCGACCTTCATAAAGCAAACTGAACTCTACCTGATATTTCATGATACTAACTTAATATTATCATAGTCTTTATCATTATCATCTTGTTTTTTGCTAACATAGTGATATTATTTAGGGTGCAAGGAATGAAATTTTTGCAATGCAACCAGCACCAATCCAGGTCTCTTATATGGGTTTTCCAGGAACCACAGGTGCTAATTATATTGACTACTTAGTCACTGATGAGGTACAACATGATTGCCTTTTCCCACTGTTATTTACCTAATTTCTTACTTAATGTGCTATTGATATGTTATTTCCTACCGTTATCCTGATACCGTTCTCTTGCAGTTTGTTTCTCCTACACATTTGTCACATATATACTCAGAGAAGCTAGTGCACCTTCCTCATTGTTATTTTGTGAATGACTACAAACAGGTTATTTAAATTTGTAATCTATCTCTACCTTTATGTTTTATTCTGTTAGTGATGCCTGTTAACAGTGCTGTATCTTGTGCTTACCAGAAAAACCTTGATGTTCTGAATAATCCTATCAGTCGGCATAAACGAACTGATTATGGTCTACCAGAAGATAAATTTATTTTTGCATGTTTTAACCAACTGTACAAGATGGATCCAGATATATTCAACACCTGGTAATTTCATGAATTACAACATCCTCTTTATTATGATGCAGTAGGTCTTCCTTCCTTTGATTCTCACGACAAATCTGTGGTTTATGCATTCAATTGTGACAGTTGTTCATCATGGAGGTTTCTTTGCCTAATGCATGATGCATAATTGGAGTGACATTTTGTTCTATTTATGCTGAGGTTTTGTTTGTTGCTGATAACAGGTGTAATATTCTGAAGCGCGTTCCAAATAGTGCATTGTGGTTGCTGAGATTTCCAGCTGCTGGTGAGACCAGACTGCGTGCATGTGAGTATATTAATTCTACATATTGATTGTGAGGGTACAACTTTTCTTGGTTGGATTTGGCTAATTGTTTGTCAAGACCAGTCTAGGTCTTGAAACTATTCACTCAGCTTCGCACCAAATGAGGCATTTAAATGTAAGACCAGAACAACCTCAATTTTATTAATTCCTGTTTGTGGCTGTGGCTAGTTTCAGTGAGTTTGTTTTAGGAACTGATTTTTGTTATTAATAGATGTTGGGCAAAAGAGGGGTATTATTCTAGCCTTCTAGGCAGCTTATCTGCTAATGATAGTGTTATCAACACCATGAGATGCACAAAGAGAATAGCCTTTCTGCTTCTTATGATTAATTAACTTGTCTTTGCTTGGTTCATTTTGGAGGGGATAACTACACAGCTTCTCTACCATACATAGTTACATGGTTTGACATATTTACCTATGCCATCCTATATAAGGAGTACTATGCTGGCCCTCTGCCAGACCTGTTCTTTGAACACTACTGGTGGGTTCTGGTGGTACAATCCTCCCTACTTTTTTCTTCTTTCGTAGTTGTGTATAACAACTTTAAACATGTTCGTATTGGTATTGTGGACTTGATTTTATTTCTTTATTTACTTATTTGTTTTTTCTTTTTCTTCCACTTCTTTTTTTGTTGTCTTGCTGAAATTACGGGATGTTTCTGTACTGGACTGGTCCACCTGGGGTTTGAGATTGGCAAGAGACTAAAAGTAGGATTTGATTAATTAGTTATCCTTTACTTTACTTTTCTTTTAGGATTTGATTAATTAGTCATAGTAGTTATTAGAATAAGATATTGTTAGGTTATTCCTTTTGGATAAAATAGATGTTTTTAGCCTATTTGAAAGTTATTAGGAATAAAGTTTTTGTTCTTTTTCCATCCTTTTGGATGCTTATCTTCTTTCCACCTTTTTATTCTCCTCACCTCTTTTAGGTTTAATCCATTGAGCCCTTATCTCTGCCCTCTTCCTTCCTAAGACAAAATAGAAGAGAAGTGGGAAAAAGAAAAAAACCATTATGGCTTTGTGCACCAAATAGTGAGGTCAAACGCAAATGGGTACATGCTATAAGATATATGCTAGTCTGTAGTGGCAAATCCAGAACCCTAGGGTCAGTGGGGGCAAGATTTAGTTAAAAAAGCTATTATATAAAAAATTAAGAAAATAAAAACAGAATATTATTCAATACATAAAGTTACATAATGATTGTCTTCAATGAGTTTTTCATCTGATTTCTACGAGGCAATAGCAAGGCAGATAGCGTCGCATAGTGTGGTAGAGCCATAAGATAACAAGGCAATAGCCAGCATGCAAGTCCGTGCAATGTCAAGTTAGCACTGGTGTTGTTGCCTGATGATGTATAGGCACGTGGAAAACAAGTCACTTGGCCGTGCACTAGAGGTGAGGCTGTACGACTGCACGTGAGTAGCTACGACAAGTTCAAAAGGCACAGTGGTGGAAAATTTGTGGTTGACTTAAGAGACAAAGAGAGAAGATGATGAACACTTACATAATGATTTTTTTATTGGTTAAGAGGCGAAAGTAGGGTCATTTTAAATGTTTTAGTGGGAAAATATAATAAAAAAAATATCTAAAGTAGGGTCATTTCTATGAGGGCGTTTGCCCACACAGACTACATGTAGATCCACCCAGCAGTTAGATTCTAGTGCCACATATCCACCTGTTGAGGAACCACAGTCAAATATGAAGAACTTGAGAGATGATACATTCTTTATATAATCTGTTGTTTGAGGAAAAAGGACTGATGAAATAAGATCTGCCTAATCATTTTGTCAGACCTTGCCACCAGTCCAATTAATTTGCCTGGATTGTCACTGTCATGATCTTTAGTAGGGATCATAGATGCTAGAAAAAATTTCATCCATAGAAACAAACATATTCATGCATTTGGTTACATTATTGCATTTAGAATTTTAGTTATTTGTTCATTTACATGAATTTATATGTGCAGATGCTGCAGCTCAGGGAGTGAAGCCAGATCAAATAATATTCACAGATGTTGCTGTGAAGAATGAACACATCAGACGCAGTGCTTTAGCTGACCTATTCCTTGACACGTCCGTGATTGACTCTTGTTTTTCATTTGGCTGCATTACATGTTCTCAAGCATAGTTTTGCAATTATCACTGAGATAAATTCACAAATTTCAGGCCCTTGTGTAATGGTCACACTACTGGCACAGATGTGTTATGGGCTGGTTTGCCAATAATAACACTTCCTTTAGAGAAAATGGCTACCAGGGTGGCTGGTTCTCTGTGCCTAGCTACTGGAGTTGGGGAGGAAATGATTGTAAACAGGTGATCATTTTCAGTGCTGGCTTTTTTCTTGAAGTTAATGTTCAACAGTAATGCTATAATTTCTTTTTCTTTGTTTATTTAGCTTGAAAGAATATGAAGAAAGGGCAGTAGATTTGGCTTTAAACCCTTCGAAGCTTCAGGCACTTACTAATAGGCTGAAGGCTGTTCGAATGACCTGCCCTCTATTCGACGCTAAGAGATGGGTAAATTAAATGCCAGATTCTTGTTTCCTTTACCATTTTCTTTATATTCTGTCATGGCCATATGAACATACAACTACGGGCTGAATAGTGTTATTATAATGTATGCTAATATCAAAATTTTCCAGGTTCTAAATTTGGAGAGAGCATACTTCAAAATGTGGAACTTGTACTGCGCTGGCAATCATCCACAGCCCTTCAAAGTGACAGAAGATGATAGTGAGTTTCCGTATGACAGATAGAGACACGAGGTTATGCTTATATAGTTGATGACCTTAAATGCCATCAGAGAGACAAGGCATTCATGTTCCGGATCATGCTTAGAACATTAGTACCTGATAGTGTTACAGGTATGAGGATATGTAGTAAGGAAAGGCGGGGTTTGTTTTCCGGGGAGGCCCTTGTATCGTGCTTAAGTAACTTGTGTGTTGTTACACTTTTAGATTCCTTGGTCTCCCTTTTAGCTATGCATACTTATTTATATATATGTATGTAGCTTATGATGTGATTCTAACTTAATATATGTATATTGGATCATGAGATTAATCATTAGCCACGAATGGAGTTTCGTAAGAAAAGAGAACTCCATCCTGTTTTTGCAAATGAGCACTGCCCTTTTGTACTTATCGAAGCTGTATGAATTGAGCTGATTCTATTTTTTATTGATTTAAATGTTGGGAAAAGTGCCAAATTTGCATAGTATTGAAAAATGTGTAAAATTACTGTCGACGTTATATAATTGGATCATTTTTGAAGTTCACGTCAGCAAATGAAATCTCACGTGGCAAGTGTAGCTAGGCTACGTAAGATGCCACGATGGAAAATGATATATGATAATTATGTACTAACAAGAGTAATTTTGGTCCAAAATATATTTAAGGAGTAAATTTGCATATTTTTCAATACTTTAGGAGTAAATTTGTGCCATTTTTAATATTTTAGGGGCAAATTTAATCGTTTTTTCTTTTATATATTATTATCATTAATGTGGTTTAATTAACACTATAAGAATGATGTTGATATCATCTTAATCAAAATCAAGAAAATATAAGTTTGACAATTATACTTTGTGTTGTAATTGAATTATTTATTCAAAGATATGAATTATCAATTTTAGTCACTTATCATTATAATAAGAAATCAACCAACATAGTAGGGGTGAGTTCGGGTTGGGATGAGTCGAGATTTGGTATGTCTCGATCTCGTCCCAATTTTGAGTCGGGACGCAAATATGTGTCCTTGTCTCAGTTCCGAATACGAAGCATCATGATTTTGTTTCGATCTCGTCCCGATTTTGAGTTGGGACGGGATTATCCCCGAACTTTCGGGTTGGGCCAGACCAATTACTAATAATTAAATTTAATCAAGTTTTTATTTTAGTAATCAAGTTTTGAATATTATTTTTATTTTATTTTTAAAATTTATATTTCTTAAGAAATTTACTAAAATATTTGTTTAAATTCTAAGGTAGAAGCCAAACTTGCAGAAATTGTCCAATGGACATAAAACACGTTGTCTGAGCACCATATAGATTTTATTCAAGGGAAAATGACCAAATTTGCCCATAAAGTATTGAAAAATATGCATATTTGCCCCTTAAATATGTTTTGAGCCAAAATTGCTCTTGTCAATACATAATTGTCACGTGTCATTTTCCAGCCTGGCATCTTATGTGGTCGAACTACACTTCCCACGTGGGATTCTGTTTGCTGACCTGGACTTCCGTTAACGAGAAGGGCAAAAATGTGTTGGCCTAAGGTTTTCTACCTTGGTCTTAATCTTGGTTTTGATGCTAACAAATATGGAACTAATATTTCATTGAGAAATATTTTCAGATCCATATTGATTAGCTCTTGATGTCCTAGATCAGAAATATTGAAGAAATTAGAAAATCGGAAGCACATTGATCATCACTTTCAGGTTCGTCGTGGAAATCTCTCGAAGTTCGACGTGTGCACTAAAGATGTCTTGGTCGAGTCTAAAGAACACACGAAAAGCTCTCCAAGTTGGCGCACGTTGAAGGCCGAAGCCCGAAAATGAAGCACGCAAGAAGAAGGATGAAAAAATTAAGTTCAGCCTAGGTTCGGTCGACCGAACGAGGCCAAAAAATGTCAGTGTCTACTTTGATCGACCGATCGATCGATCGGACAGTAGAGGAGCTAAAATGCGATACATTCGGTCAATCCTCCGGTCGATCGAACAGAGCGGTAGAAGCGCAGAAAGCCAGCGGTTGTTGGGCGATCGATCAATCGGTTGACCGGCAAGCGACCGAGCGTCGGCAACGGGCAAAAATGCGCCCGTTGACGAGCCGTTTGATCGCAGGGTTATAAATACCCTTCTCTTTCTCTCTCCTAGGTAACTATTGATGCCAATAACCTTCACAGAGTGTTCTTTAGCATCCCCCAAGCTTCTCAATTGATCAAATTCTTCAAAACATAGCTCTTGATCCCTCATCTTCAAGAGGTCTTCATTAAAGGGTTCATCAAGGGTGCTAGGCTAAAAAAGAATATGTGTTTACATTGTGATAAGTTCTCTTCTTCCTCTTCTTGGAATATAATTATTTTTTGATTTGTTTTTACTTAAATTTACTTGAGTTTGTAATAAGACCTTGTGTGTGGTCTTGTGTGTAAGTGGTTACGTACCTTGGTGTATAAGGTGTAAAACCACTTGTGTAATCCAAGTTAGGAGTAGGTCTTAGGAATTGAGGTGGGAAAGCTCACTCGGTAGGAAGGCGGGATACTTCCGGGTGTGGAAGTGCATTCGAGGTGAGTGTAGGGTCTTTCCGGTGCAAAGTCCTCATTTGTAAGCTACTCATTTTTTAGTAAATTTGGATGTGAAATCCTAAGCATGATGCTTAGGTAATGGAGTAGGCATTAGGGCCGTACCACTATAAATAATTGTCTTTGCATTGTCTCTTTTGAGTTTGCTTAATTTCCTCACTTATTGCTTCCGCATTGAATATTAGAATTGGGAATTGCCTAAGTTGTAAGAAACGATTAAAAATGGAATTAAGCGATAAGATTTAGTTAACACACTATCCCCCCTCTAGTGTGACCATTTCACCCAACAAAATGATCCAATTATGTAACGCCGATGACAATTTTGGTCAAAAACATAGTTGAGGGGCAAATTTGTACATTTTTCAATACTTCGGGGACAAATTTGACCATTTTCTCTTAAATGTTTGTAAATATAATTGAATCAATTTCCTCTTTGAAACTAAATACAAATTATATAAGTTAAAAATAATTAGACTTTGACTTTGATATATATACATGGAGAAGGACATATTTGGTCATATAAATTTTTAATTTTGTGGACTTTGGCCTTATAAATTTTATTTTGGTAATTTTAGTCTTATAAGTTTGCTCTGTAGCATAAATTTGGTCCTATCCGTGACGGTCCGTTAACTCTCCGTCAATGTGGACTAACGCCGTTCATACACGTTGACAGATTTGGTCCTATAAGTTTCATTTCAAAATTTTTAGTCCTATATATTTTTCCCGTAGTAAAGATTTGGTCCTATATGTTTGCCCCATAACACAAATTTGGTCATATCTGCGACGGTCCGTTAACTCTCCGCCAATGTGGACTAACGCCGTTCATACACGTTGACAGATTTGGTCATATAAGTTTCATTTCGAAATTTTTAGTCCTATATGTTTTTCCCGTAGCAAAGATTTGGTCCTATATGTTTGCCCCATAACACAAATTTGGTCAATATCTGCGACGGTCCGTTAACTCTTCGTCCACGAAAAAATAAACGACGTTATGTCCATGTTGACGAAGTTAACAAAACGTCGTGAATAGGACCAAATATATATAATGGACCGGCATATAGACAAGTTGGCATGTTAACTCCGTAACATAGATTTGCTATGTAACATATATAAGTTTGCTTCGTAACATAGATTTGATCTTATTCATGACAGTCTGTTAACTCCGTCAATATAGACATAACGTCGTTTATTTTTTCGTGGACGGAGAGTTAACAGACCATCACGGATATGATCAAATTTGTGCTATGGGGCAAGTATATTGGACCAAATTTGTACAACATAACAAATATATAGGATCAAATCTGTGCTACGGGATAAACATATAAGACTGAAAATTTCGAAATGAAACTTATAGGATCAAATCTGTCAACGTGTATGAATGACGTTAGTCCACATTGACGGAGAGTTAATGGACCGTTACGAATAGGACCAAACGAAATCGAACTGTAAGTGGTCTAAACTTTGGAAAATAATTTTAAAGCCGTAGAAGTGTTTGCAGTAAACCACATTAAGTAATATATTTTTATTAAATATTATCTTCTTTAAAATGCTTTTAGCTTAATTAAAAACACTTCTGAACGATCTAATCAGGGAATGTGCCCTTAAATTAATCCTCTACTAGAACGGCTTATGAACGACAATTAATGGCAATAATATTATTAGGGAAAAAAAAGGGAAATGAAACGATTAAACACCAACTACTATTACATTGTTACGTAAAAAGAAGACACAATACTACTAAGCAACAGACAGGACAAAATAGCACACGCTTAACCAGTAGTAACTAAACATCATAACCTAAAACCTCTCAAACCTGCAATTAACTAAACAGATCAGTTCACACGCAAATTAAAAGACCACCAATTATCACTAAGCAGTACATATATATTCTAAACGTGGAGAAGAAGAAGAAGAAGGTTAGCATTGCTCGGGAAGAGTAATGTTGCACTTGGCCGGGAGCTCCATTGCGCGGTTGGGTTCGATTCCGAGGTAGGGCAGCAGGCTGGAGTTCTTGTAGCCGCAGAGGCACGACAAGTCCGCCTGCTTCAGCGCCGCGCAGCACGTGTCCGTCGGGTTCTCCTCCGGCTTCACCGAGCGGATGCACGGCTTGCACGCGTTCAGCCCCTCTTGGCTCATCTTGCACGGCCCCTGCCCGCCCGCCGCCGCCATCTCCACCACTAGCAGCAGCACCGCCATGGCCAATGCCACAGTCCTAAGCTTCTTCTCCATCTCCATTAGCTAGTCACAGCTCTGATCTCTTTGATCTAGCTCTCTCTGCTTGATATATAGGATAGAGATCATGCAAGCAGTGCATGTGCATATATAGAGGTAGAAAAGGAGGAGCCCGTGAATGGGGTTTTGTCAGCATTGGGCCATTGGGCGTTCACGGGAGGCATTGGAGGCCACAAGATGCAGCTTTAGTTGAATAATAATTAATCATAAGGATTGTTAATTTGATGTGATGGTGGAACTTTGTATGTATTTTGTGGATGGGAGTGATGGGAATGTGCACGGGTTCTGTATCAGCAGGCTGTTTTGGTGATTGATCCATTAGGATAATATATATATGGATGATTTAAGCCAGGTTGGTGGGGCAGAAGGAGTGCATTAAGTCAATAGTACTCTTCCCAAGTGGATAAGTACTAAGGAGTGAAGGGGTGCATGAAAAAATTTACAGCAAATTTAAAATCGGAACAATATTCTTGAAATTTTTCCAAAATTTTAAATTCTAAACTAAGTTTTGATAATACTCATTCTTACCTTAAGTTTTTATAAAAAAATAAATTTTAGGGGTCTAAAAATTTTTTTGAGCCGAAAATATAAAAAATATTAGAGACTTTTATTCAAAGTATATAATACTAAATTTAAATTAATAAATATTTAAAAAATGCATACTAAAATCTTCAAAAAATTATAAAAAAATTATTTTGTGAATTTTTGAGAACTTAAGATGTATTTTCATGATTAAATGGTAACTTGAAACTCTTTAATTTAAAATGGTTATTTAATTATGAAAGTTCATCCTAAAATCTCCAAAAATTCATAAAAGAATTTTATTCATTAATTTAAAACTTTTGTGATTTTTTGAGGATTTTAAAATATATTTTCGTTGTCAAATAGCAATTTCAAAAGTTTCACTCAAAACTCTCTAAAGTAGTTATTTATCCGTGAAAATGCATCTTAAAATCTTCAAAAAAAATATAAAAAATTTATTCACTAATTTTTTTTAGGATTTTAGAATGCATTTTCATGATCAAATAATCACTTTCAAAAGTTTCACTCGAAACTCTTTAAAATAATCATTTGACCATAAAAATGCATTCTAAACTCTCAAAAAAAAAGTTATTAAAAAATTTTATTCACTAATTTAAAATTTTTGTAATTTTTTGAAAATATTAGGATGTGTTTTCATGATCAAATAACCACTTTCAAGAATTGAACTTTTTAAATATTTATAAACACCACCAAAACGTAGATCATTTCATATGAACCTCCGAGGTGGATATTTATAGACGCATTAAGAAATAAAGATCGTGTCATCTCATCTGTTAATTGATTTAATTAGGCCATATTTGAAATATTAAAGCACCTTTAATACCCGAATGTTATATATCCTTAATAACAATTATCAAAGACAAGATAAGGGGATCCCCTCTCCCCCATCTGTACATCTTAGTGGCTCAAACTTTAACCAACCTATTCAATAATGTTGTCTCCTCTAAGCATATTATTCCCTTCAAAATTAAGGATTTATTTAAGCTTTCTCACTTAATGTATGTTGATCACCATGTTAGGCATCATTCCCATAACAACCTTATGATGAAAATTCTTGCTTTCACAAGCAGAATTATGAATACCCAAGATCCTGAGGGTCCTAATGCTCCAAATACATTAATGGCAACTCCTAGAAAATGGATTCCCCCAGAGTTTGATGCTATCAAAGTTAACTGTGATGGTTCATGGTCTAATAATGATGCTGGTGCAGGTTTTATTGTACGCGACAGCTCGGGTTTCTGCATCTTTGCTGCCAGCACACACTTGAAAAATATTCACTGCTCGGCCCTTGCTGAAGCTCATGCAATACTACTTGCCCTACAGTTTGCCTTTCACCAAAATTTTCCAAATATAACACTGGAGACAGATTCCAAATTGCTCATCCAAGCAATTAAGAAGCAGTGCGACGTCCTCCTAGATTGGCATCTACTATTAAGAAGATTCAGTTTATTATTGTAAATTTGCATGTCTTTAATGCTTTGTTTTGTTATCGTGAATGTAATAAAGCGGCCCACTGGGCTGCAAATCGAGCTCGTCGCCTAAAGGAGTCCGCAGTTTGGACTTCAATCAGGCCTCCGAAACTTAATTCCATTTTGTACTTGGACTATCCTAGTCCTATTTATCAATAAAGTAGTTTATGTTTTCTGGTAAAAAAGAAAGAAAAAAGACAAATTACCTTAAGTCGAGATTCCAATTTTAATGTATCCTTTAATAACAATTATTAAAGATACATTGGCTAAATTAGGATCAACATTATCCCAATTTTAAATCTCATGAATAATTAATTTTGAATTTAAAACTCTTTCTCAAATTCGAACTTAATTTCCAAAGATAAATATCAAGAGTAGTTCTCGCGATTTTTCCCGACGATCCATGATTTCAACGATATGTACTCACTGTTTTATGATGTTTCTTGTTGGATCTCGCTGTTTTAATCGCCGATCTACATATTTTTGGGGTTGCCGAGTCATGGGAAAAGGGGAAAGGTCATGCCGAAATTTTTTCCGATTTCCTTGACGGCGAGAAGGCCCTTAGATGCCCTTATACCGCTATTTTGATGTAGTCCTTTGAACTCCTCACGTAATATGAAGCATGTCCCCTTTAAAGCCCTTGAAGTGGCCGAATGAACCCTAAGATTCATGGAGAGGGTCCGGCCAAGGGTGAGGGGAAGGGTAAGTTGATCCTTGGTATTTAAGAAGTACGTGGAATTGAAGAGACAAAGTATAGCTAAAGTCTCTTCCATCTTTCCCTACCCCAAGGACCTTGGCCGAGCAAGGTTTCCCTTGCTCATGGTTCGGACAAGGTTGGGGAGAGGAGGAGAGACTTGCCTTAGATGGAAATTTCACGATATTAGGGATCACACATAGGGATATGACAATACTTAGGAAGAACATCAAACTTACCAAGTAGCTTAATTGATTTGAATTATAGAAATGCTAGATTGTAACCATACTTAGCATTTGATCCTTAAACTTGGATGTTGACAATGTTACCATGTTTTATAATTCATACATGTTATTTAAATTTATTACTACCTTGCCATGCTAGATAGTTGCTCCTTATTGTGCTAATATTCCTAAGGTAGTATAAGAATGGTTAGGTATGTGCATTATGGTTATATATGATGAATGATGTAATATTTGATCATTTTTCTTTAAATTATGTATGCTGCCCTAAATGTTCTTGGATGGTATTCCAAGGTTGACTCATGAAAATTCTCACCTAAGACAGTATAGAAGGCTAGTTAACATGTAAGGTGCCACTAGATGTTCATAGCACATTTATGGAAACTTAGATATGAGACGATAACACTTCTATGACTGCTTGTATATTTTTGGAAACTTAGAGATTGTAGGTGCACATATACAAAAAGGGGGCAACATGAATTGTTGACCCGGTAGCCGGACATGGCTAGATACGGGCAAAGACCCGAGGTATATATATATATATATATAAACCCTAGGATATTGAATGTGTAATGTGCTTAAGATGGTCCGCCGAGGAGCGAGGAGGTCGGAAATGACCAATGCTCAGCTCGGCCAGTTGGGTCTAGAGGTGCGCCAGCGGGCCCGCTAGGTGCCAGACCCCAGTTGGGTGGGACTAGCTATCCTTACCCCAGACGGTGTCCGGAGACTAGTGACCATCCTAGTCGACGGTCCAGGATTATTTGCTTGCATCTTGAGATGATGTGGCCGATGGCCAGTATGATACTACCTGATATGGTAGGGATGACTGTAGCTGGGATATATATTGTTATGAGTAGGCCCAAGGGCCGGATGCCAGAGGCGTGATAAGCCAAGGTGGCAGGTTATCATGTACAATGGATACTCATGGATCCGTGGAGGGTCGGTAGTTGCATTTGAAACACACATTACCTCATTGTATATTTCTTTATTGTCTTGTAATATATACATATGCATGACTGAGGCTTAAGTGGAGGTTCAATTGAGCCACTCACTGAGTCCCAAGTGGACTCACAGTTTATTTCTATTTTTGCAGAGCATGAATAGTAGTTTGGTGTCGACATGGTGCAGCTGGAGGGCAGAGGCGGTGCCATATCTCGTACCAGCGTCCATGAGTGTTAGACTAGTCCTAGTTATGTTGGTTTTATTTCTGCACTGACGGTTGTAATTGAAAAGAATTGTAAAACTTGATATTTGACCATTTGGATTTGACGTTGATGTTTCTTCTTATTTTGAAAAACTTATACACTGTGACTTGCAAACTTTTTATAAAGTATGTTAAGTTTCTTTCAGTCGATATATTTTGGTTTTCTTGATGTCAGTGTAGACAGTAAGCTACAGGACAGGATGTGGGCCCTGGCCGATCACACTACCCTCAGTCGGGGTGTGACAAAGTTGGTATCAGAGCACTAGGTTAGGTCTTGTCTATGACTCAGTGTTGGGTACCATATGAGGCATATGCTAGCGTGCTGACATACGGTATAGTTATGCTACGAGATTGGACGACCACTCCTGCACTCAGCGCACCATGCGGTTAGTAACTTTTCAAAGCTTATGTTAAAAATTTATTATGTGACAGGAAATTTTTTCTTTTTTGTGATAGTGTAATGGAGGCTCCCAATGCTGCACTGAGCGGCAGTGGCAGTAAATTGGGTGATGAAACATAGAGCCAAGAGGTTAGACCCAAGAGAGGGTCGAGTTGGGGCGCGTAGACACGTACCCTGGTTGTCGGTAGAAAATATTCTTTATGTACTTGTGCGTACTGTGCATGGATATATATTGATTGTGGTTGTGCTTGTGGATGAGCGATTGTCGAGCCGAGAAGCGTACCGACTTGGCAAGTTGGTCTCGACTTGGAGAGTGGATTTTGGGTCTTGATACTGCGTGAGTGAGCCACGCTGACGTTAGACCCAAGGGGAGCCACACTAACTTTAGACCCGAGTGGATTTGGTTGGGTGGGCCATACCCAACCAGAGAGGGCCCGGGTAGAAGGCTCGCTAGATAGATTCTAGCGACCGACTTGTATGATTGCTAGGTTTGGGCCGGGTTGGGTCGTATGAATGTATTGTTTCCTGTGGGGCCGGCATGGGCCGAGTGATTTTGGCATTCATGAGCATGTCATGTATTAATGAGTGTTCGTGATAAGCGGGCACGGGACCTTGAGATGCTGCGTAGGTCTTGTGGCATGACAGTGTCGAAGTATGAGATGGAGTTTAATCGTCTCTCCAAGTACCATCCCACCCTAGTGGCGGCTGACACTACTAGAAAAATGGTCATCAGCAACGGCTGATGCCGTTGCTGAGCCGTTGTTGAAGAGCATCAGCAACGGCTGAGCCGTTGCAATAGCGCCGTGACAGAAAGTCGCGTTGCTGATGACTTCGCAACAGATCAGCAACGGCCGCTCGGGCCGTCGCTCAAAACATTATCAGCAACGGCCGCTCGGGCCGTCGCTAAAACTATTATCAGCAACGGGTTTGCAACAGACCCGGAGCCGTTGCTGATAACATTAATAGCAACGACCGCTGAGTCCGTAGCAACGCCGTTAGTAAAACGCCGTCGCTAAGCCGTTGCTGTAGGTCATCAGCAACGGCTTTCGATACACTTTTAGCAACGGCTTTCCCACGGATACCCGTGGGAAAGCCGTTGCTGATGACCAATACCTGCAACCAGAAAATTTGAAAATTTCAAATTTCCATTGATACATTGATACATTTATCTGATACATAACTCACACACCCATACCCTCATACACACATTCATTCACACATTACAAACACCTCATACACATTCATTCACACATCACAAACACACCAACATATATACATCAAAACAATTATACTTATATTGATAATTATCCACGATAGTATAAAAACAATTCAAATGCAAAATTGAAGTATCAATATCCAAACAAAATAAGTTAAACAAGTTCAATATCCAAACAAAAAATCTCACGATCAAGATGGAGGATGGTCTGGATTATATGGCGGGGTCTGGAGCACTTGAGTGTACACCGGCGTAGACTGACTCGAGGATGACGGATTAGATGATGCCGAAGAGATGCCTGCTTCGGGATGACCTGACATGTTGCGTAGCATAGATTGTATATCTACCATCATCTGACTCTGGCGCTCCATCATCTCAGTCTGACGCGCGACCGTCTCCTCTAGTGTCCTTATTCTATTACTATGATCATAACTGGATCTAGAGGTGGACGGCCGCTCACCAGCGACCGGAGGGGTCGGTGCCCCAAGTGGCCCTAGTACGGCTCGCGCATGACCACTATCTGCGAAGCCATATACGCGGCCATGGTCCCAGCCACCTGCGGCCTCGACCCACGATGCTGCGTCAAAGTCCTCGGGGGTACCCCCGCGCTGCACCACCGTCTGGCTGTAGGTCTCCTACTCGAGTTTGATTTTTTGTTTAATATTTATCATAAAACTTAAATTATAAATATATAATGAATAAATTAAACAAATATATAATTACCATAATGTATGCAGCGCGGTTGTGGATGTACTCCCCCGTCCCATGTGCTCGACGGTGAGTCCGCTCAAACACCGCCATCGGGGAGGGTCGCTGGACAGTCCCGTCATCCGACACCGTCGTCTACATTTACAAAACAAATACATTAATTAGTACACATAATAACAAATAAAATATATAATTAAAAGATATACTTACCATACGGTTTGCGTGCACTGCAAATGCAACAGAGCCGCCGGTGTGACGCGCTGCTCCGCCCGACATGCGATTTCTAGCCGCATTCCGAGAAACCTCCTGCCATCGATCCGTCGACCATATCCCCACGAGCTGGTCCCATATATCCGGAGTAATTCAACTGGGGCCGTATCCCCGAGTCTCCGCGATGTTAGTGGTCCCAGCTCGGGCCATCGCTTGGGACCGAGCCTGCCCCAGCTGCCCGTTGTACCTTGCCCGGGAAATAGTCTCCCAGGCAGCGTAAATGAAGGGCCTCTGGTCCTCGGCCCATGTATAGCGAGCCTGCAAAATAATAATATCAGTACCAATATTAATATATCATCATGCATGTAAAAAATAATAATAATACGTGCCTCAAACTCGCGCCATAACATGTCGACGTGCTCGCTAGGCACGTGAGACCACGTAGGCCATGCCCCGTGCATGTATCGTCGAATAGTAGAAGAAATGCTCCTCGGCACTTCTTCTTGCTCGAACCTGCACAACAAAAATAAATTTTAATATTATATTATGATATAATGAATTTGTAATGATTCATAATTCATGATATATTACCGCTCCCCAATCACACTAATCAATCTACGTGACTCTGTGGCTGGTGGAGGCTGCCACCTGTTCGGCCCGCGTGGCCGCCTACGTCTGGATGTACTAGCCTCGGCAGTATCATCGGAATGAGGATCAGCAACAGGTGGATCAGCAGCATGAGTAAGTGCTGGAGTCTCACCGATCGAAGACTTCGAAACTCTCCTGCGTCGATAACCACGACCAGACATATCTGTCGAACAGACATATAATCAGATTATTGTATAAATAGTAGAGATATATTTAATAAAATATATACTTTACAATTATTCTTCATCATCTGAATAATAGTCTTCGAATTCTTCTTCTTCTTCCTCTTCTTCCTCTTCTTCATCTTCTTCATCTCCAGCTTCCTCAATTTCATGATCGTCATCATCAGCATATTCAACTTCTAATTGAATTGACGTTGTGTCTGCATCCTCGAGTATTGAAATAATACGATCCACAGCAGGAAGATCATCTTCTTGATAGAAACCAGGAGGATCATTTTCTCCTACTATCGGATCAATTTTTCCTCTACCTTTTGTCTTACAGACTACACGCCAATCCGCTCTATCTTTATTTCGAGCCGGATACTTCGCGTAATATACTTGTTCGGCTTGTGATGCCAATATAAAAGGCTCATTTGCTGCCAATTTCGATTTGTAATTGACCTCAACAAGTTTGTATTTTGGATGAACTTTCATGCCCCTTTCTGTTGTATCGAACCAATGACATTTAAATAGGATCACTGATTTCAAGCCGAAGTAGTGCAACTCTATCACTTCTTCCACCAGTCCATAGAATTCCATATCACATTCAACATAGGTTGTCCCTTTCACGCAGACCCCAGCATTCATCGTCTTTTTTGTAGATGAATATTCAAGTGTGTGAAATTTATACCCGTTAACAAAATATCCGCTATAGCACAACACAAGTCACGACGGTCCACTAACAAACTCAAATATTCTTTCATCTATTTCAGCTCTGTGATCTTTGCTGTAAGTCTGAATCCAAGTAGGGAAATCACGATTCCGTAATCTCTCCAATTCTTGATCGTTGTGAATAGAGTATTTTTGCACCATCTCAATGTCAAATATTTCAATGAATTGTTCAATCTCTGGACAATTGAGTAATACATACAAGTGTGCCAAATGATACTCTTCATCGCTTAAGTGTCGAGATGGACGAGAACCAAAAGCACGACCAGAGTGACAAAATATATTTAAACGTCCATCTGAATGTCGAACACCCCCGTCGTCGTTACGTGGAAGACGATCAAATCTTGTATGTACTGTCGATTCAAAGTAAAATGAGCAGAATGTTGAAATTTCTTGGATGATATACGATTCAGATATTGATCCTTCAACAGCTGCGGTGTTCTTTACTTTTTTCTTTAGACGATTCATATATCTTTCAAATAAGTACATCCAACGATATTGAACGGGGCCACCAACTCGTGCCTCGTATGCCAAGTGTATCGGTAGATGCTCCATCGAGTCAAAAAATGCAGGAGGGAAAAACTGCTCCAGCTTGCATATGATTTCAACAATATTATTTTCAAGTGTTGACATATCTTCGACTCGAAGGACATTTGCACAGATGCTTCTAAAAAACATACTTAATTCAGTCAACGGACCCCAAATATTATCAGGTAGAAGATCTCGAAATGCGATCGGAAGTAATCTCTGCATGAATACATGACAATCATGGCTCTTCATCCCTGATATTTTGCAATCATCGACGTTCACACATCGAGATAAGTTTGAAGCATATCCATCGGGTAATCTGAGTTCTTTTACCCATTGACAAACATCTTTGATCTGTTGTTTATTTAACACAAATAGGGCCTTCGGTTTCAGATATCGTCCGTTGACCTCTTGTAACTCCAACTCTGGTCTTTTACAAAGTATTTTCAGATCATGTCGGGCTTTGACATTATCTTTAGTTTTTCCAGAAATATCCATCACAGTGTTGAAAATATTATCAAACACATTTTTTTCAATGTGCATGACATCTAAATTATGTCGAATCAATAATGAACTCCAATAGGGCAATTCCCAAAAGATACTTTTTTTCACCCAGTTGTGTGTTTGGCCAAAACCTGACACTCTTTCATTGCGACCAAATACTATATCTGGAAGTGCTGAAACACGTGCTAACATTTGTTCACCAGACAACATCGGTGGTGGCCCATCTCTTTCGACTCTGCCCTTAGTAAATTTATTACGATTCCTTCGATACTGGTGATTAACCGGTAGGAATCGACGATGACAATCAAAGAATGAGATTTTTCGTCCGTTCTGAAGACTGATTGATTTAGAGTGTTCCATACAATACGGACAAGAGAGTCGGCCGTGAGTGCTCCAACCCGACAACATGCCGTACGCCGGGAAATCATTGATTGTCCACAAGACCGCGGCCTTTAAATTGAAGTTTTGCTTCCGATGACAATCATAAGTGACAGCTCCCTCAGTCCACAATGTTTTCAATTCATCTATCAAGGGTCTGAGAAATATGTCAATTTCTTTTCGCGGACCCTTAGGACCCGGAATAATCATCGAAAGATAAATAAATTCATCTTTCATGCACATTGACGGTGGCAAATTATAAACTGTCAGCAGCACTGGCCAAACTGAATAAGGAGTTGCAGAATGTCCAAACGGATTAAAACCATCTGTGCACAATCCCAATCTGATATTTCTAGTATCCCTAGCAAATGAAGGATAACATGTATCCAAATGTTTCCATGCTTCACTGTCAGATGGATGAGTCATTACTGTATCATCACGACTTCTTGCATGCCAACTCATGTAAGGGGATGTCTTTTCCGACATGAATAACCTTTGAAGCCTCGGTGTTAGTGGAAAATACCGAAGCACCTTAAACGGGATATTTTTCTGTTGGACCGATTTCTTCTCCTTGTAACGAGGGTGTTGACATACAGGGCATTTATCCAACTGCACATTTTTTTTATAATATAAAATGCAGTTATTTTGGCACGCGTGTATTTTTTCGTACCCAAGCTCCAATTTTCTCATTAGCTTTTTAGTCTTATAAAAAGTAGGCTCAAACTTGTTATCAGTATGCAGCATTCCATTAATCAATCCAGCAATCCGATCATACGCAACTCCGCTGATATTACAATCGGCCTTGATGCTTAAGAGCTGTGTCATTGCTGAAAACCTAGTGTATTTAGAACAATTCTCATACAAAGGTTCATCGGCAACTTTCAACATCTCGTAAAATTCTGCAGCTTCTTTATTCGGTAATTCAATCTCTACCGCAGCCCCTACTTCTGTGATATCAACCGCTGTAGTATCTGGTGGGACTGATGTCTGAAGATCTGGCCAATCAACATTATCATTCAGGTGGAATTGACCCCCAAGACTATCAAGTATCATAGTTCTATAGGGATTTGACCCCCTACATTGACTGGATGAAGAAGCACCAGCAGAGGAAGATTCACCATATGTCTGAACGACAGGATTGCTCGACGTCCCGACTTCGCGTGACTCCCCGTGACAAGTCCATAGAAAATATCTTGGTGCAAATCCTTTGGTATATAGATGCAGAGTGACAGTCTCCCGATCGAAAAATTGTCCATTTGAACAAATGCGGCACGGACATCGAATTTGATCACCCATGCTAACGAAATTTCGATTCGAATAGGCGAAATTGAAGAAGTACGTTACGCCTAATCGAAACTCATTCGTTAAAGCTCCACGATCAAGACGTCGGTACATCCAACTTCGATCAGCCGACATGATTCTGTCAATCAATGACAATTTCTTTGGTTAATGTCTTTAGGTGAGATTGTCCTATTCCATTCGGGATTTATGTTATTCGTACTGCACTTACGTTTTTATTTTAACTGTTAACTAATTATTCTAAATTTCGACAACATCTCCCTACAGTTCTCCGAATACGCATATCATCTGGGCGCGTATCGGAGAACAAGAGAGATGTTGCCGAAATTTAGAATAATTAGTTAACAATTAAAATAAAAACGTAAGTGCAGTACAAATAACTATATTCCCAAATTGTCCAATCAGGGACAATTCAAGAATTGTACGTCGTATAAAAGATCATCTACTTCTTTTACACGAACATACAATTCCTGAACGGATCTAAGGTTTTGCTAAATCATATCCGATCGTCGATGCGTACGTGAAACATATCAACTCGTCGGAGGATGATTATTTTCTAAATGTTTCGAGACAGTTCGAGTCCATATTGGACGATTTCGGGGCGCGTCCGAAGTGGACGATTCCGGCGCGAGTCCGAATTGCACGATTCCGGCGCGCGTCCGAAGTGGACGATTCCGGCGCGAGTCCGAATTGGACGATACCGGCGCGCGTCCGAAGTGGACGATTCCGGCGTGCGTCCGAAGTGGATGATTCCGGCGCGAGTCCGAATTGGACGATACCGGCGCGCGTCCAAAGTGGACGATTCCGGTGCGCGTCCGAAGTGGACGATTCCGGCGCGCGTCCGAAATTAATCTAAACCGTAATAATTAATCTAACAAATTAAATAATTAATCTAAACAATTAATTAACAATTATAAAATAATTAATTAACAATTATAACATAATATAAATTATATATATAAATTATAAATTCCGGCGCCGGAGTCCACCCTCCGGCGCCGACGTACAGTGGCCGGACACACTGTCCGGCCACTGCAGAAGGTCCGGCGGCGGCCATCGGCCGACCGCCGCCGGCCGAAACCCTAGAAATAGGGTTTCGGTCGGGTGATTCCCGCCGGCCGCAGGGAAGAGACGGCCGCAGGGAGGAGACATACCTGAACAAGTCGGAAGCAGCGGTCGGCGTCGTCGGCGTCGGCAGCAGCGGCGGCGAGTGGCGTCGGCAGGAGCAGCGGCAGCAGCGGGAGGAAGAAGGGTCGGGCGCGACTGGTGCCCTATATAAACTTATCAGCAACGGCTCACTCGCCCGTTAGAACGCCGTTGCTGATAAGTTATCATCAACAACGGCTCACTTATCCGTTAGAAAGCCGTTGCTGAAAATTAAAATATCAGCAACGGCTCGCCTTTCCGTCCGAAAGCCGTTGCTGATAATTAAAATAATCAGCAACGGCTCGGTTTTCCGTTAGAAAGCCGTTGCAGATACAGTTTTCTGCAACGGCTCGAGCGGCCGTAAGAATGCCGTTGCAAATAGCAACGGCTTGAGCGGCCGTCGCTGATAGCCGTTGCTGAAGATGAAGTTTCTAGTAGTGTGAGATTGACAGGGTCAAGAGGTTCGTGGCAGGATTGAGGCCACAAGTTAGCAGGCTTATTCATTACACCGAGGAATCTACACTGGCTCGGGTAGTGGATGAAGCCCTGTGGAAAGAAGCTTTGGTGCCATTTGAGAGAAACGACGGGCCAACTAAGAAGAAGTTCCGGTCACAGGGTTCTGGTAGTCGACCTTGGCACTCCGAGGGGGCAATGCCCACAGCAGAGCAACAGCAAAGCCGGGGGCAGAATGGCAACCGAGGCCATGGGGGCCCAGGGACCAGGTCAGTGAGGTCGGTAGTGTCAGGAGGTGGTTCTCAGATATCTGAGGCGCCGTAGTGTGGTAGCTGCAGTCGGAGGCATTGGAGGTCCTGCCTTAATTGCACTAATGCTTGCTTCAAGTGCGATCGAGTTGGACATTTCAAGAAAGACTACCCTAAGGGAACTGGTCAGAAGCCCGAGCAGTCAAGGGGTAAAGCACCTATGTCAGTAGGGTCAGTAGCACCGAGATCAGTTATTCAGAGAGGCCGCATGCACGGGTATATGCTATGAACCGTGATGGGCAGAGGCTTTCAAAGCAGTGGTGACAGGTACTATTTTAGTATGTTTGTCTGTTGCGTATGTATTATTTGATCCGAGTGCCACGCACTCATTTGTGTCTGCCATATTTGCTGCAAAGCTGCCAATGACACCCTCTATGCTTGATGGGCCATTAATGGTATCAACGCCTACGGGTGGTGCAATCTTAGCAACCTCAATTTATCAAGGGTGTGAAGTGCTCATATGCGGCCATGTGCTGAGTGCGGATTTGACACTCCTACCCACTCTTGAGCTTGACGTCATCCTTGGCATGGATTGGCTGGCAGAGCATTTCGCAATGTTGGACTGTAGAGCCAAAGCAGTGATGTTTAATAAGTCTGGGCTGCCGCAATTCATCTTCCAAGGAGAGGGAGGTAGCAAGTCGATAGGGGTCATCTCAGCCCTAAAGGCTCGCAAATTGCTTAGGGGCGGCTGCCAACCTTTCCTGGCCTTTGTATCTGTGGTCGAGGAGGAAGGGGGTGAAGCAAAGCATGTCAGCGGAACCTCCGTGGTCTGTGAATTCCTTGATGTGTTCCTGAGGAATTGCCAGGGTTGTCGCCCAGAAGGGAGGTCGATTTTTACATTGATCTGCAGCCCGGGGTGAAACCAATTTCTATTTCCCCTTACAGGATGGCACCAGTCGAACTCAGAGAGCAAAAGGTGCAATTGCAGGAAATGCTAGACCCGGGGTTCATCTGACCGAGTGTGTCACCCTGGGGTGCACCGGTTCTCTTCGTGAAGAAGAAGGATGGGTTGATGCGCATGTGCATTGATTATAGGCAGCTGAACAAGGTGACTATTAAGAATCGCTACCCATTGCCGAGGATAGATAATTTTTTTGACCAGCTGTAGGGGGCTCAATGGTTTTCAAAGATAGATCTGAGGTCCGGATACCATCAGTTGAGAATCCGAGACTGTGATGTGCCAAAGACGGCCTTTAGAACTCGCTATGGTCACTATGAGTTCCTAGTGATTTCCTTTGGCCTAACCAATGCACCTGCTGCCTTCATGGACCTAATGAACATGGTATTTAAGGAGTACCTGGACAGCTTTGTGATCGTCTTCATTGACGATATTCTGGTTTACTCCAAGAGTGAGGAAGAGCACTCTAAGCACCTGAGAATGGTCCTGGAAACCCTTAGAGAGCATCGCTTGTTTGCCAAATTTTCCAAGTGTGAATTTTGGTTGGAAAGTTTAGGGTTCTTAGGCCATGTAGTGTCCAAGGAAGGAATAAGGGTAGATCCTACCAAGTTTGAAGTGGTTCAGAATTGGAAGCGGCTGACTAGTGTGACCGAGGTCCGCAGTTTTCTTGGGTTGGCCGGCTATTACCGGAAGTTTGTGGAGAATTTCTCCAAAATTGCAGCCCCTCTGTCTCGGTTGACCTAGAAGAAGGTCAGATTCGTTTGGGATGACAAATGCGAGACGAGCTTTCAAAAGCTCAAGGCATGTTTGACATCTGCACCCGTGTTGGCTGTACCTTCAGGCTCAGGAGGGTTTGTGGTTTTTTGTGATGCCTCTCGGGTTGGTCTGGGCTGCGTCTTGATGCAGTATGACAGAGTGATTGCTTATGCATCTCGCCAGTTGAAAGTTCATGAGAAGAACTATCTAACGCATGACCTAGAATTAGCAGCAGTGGTCTTTGCACTGAAACTTTAGAGGCATTACTTGTACGGGGAGACTTACGAAATCTACACAGATCACAAGAGTCTCCAGTACTTGCTTACCCAAAAGGAGCTGAACCTCAGGCAGATGAGGTGGCTGGAGCTCCTAAAGGACTATGATTGTACCATTATGTATCATCCGGAGAAAGCAAATGTGGTAGCAGATGCGTTGAACAAAAAATCCATGGGTAGTTTGGCCTATTTGGAAGCTAATTGAAGGCCTCTAGCTCGAGAGTTAGCTTTATGCCTAGATGGGGGTGCAACCTTATCAGTGTCAGCTTCAGGTGCCCTGATGGCCCACCTGCGGGTACAGTCCACACTGGTGGACATGCTGCGTGCCGCGTAGGGGGAAGATGTCTTTTGTGCACTGACCAAGGACCTGGTACAAAGAGGTGATGCAGAGAACTATTTCAGATTGGACTCAGAAGGTGTACTGAGGTTCAGAGATCGGATAGTAGTACCAGACATGGCTGAGGTGCGCAGGCAAGTCCTGGAACTGGATCATCGTTCCACTTACACGATGCATCCGGGGGCCACCAAGATGTACCGGGACTTAATGTAGCATTACTGGTGGAAAGACATGAAAAGAGAGGTGACAGAATTTATTTCCAAATGTCTAGTCTGTCAGCAGGTGAAGGCCGAACATCTTAAGCCTGCGGGGCTCCTGCAAAATCTCGAAGTGCCCGAGTGGAAGTGGGAGAAAATCACCATGGATCTAGTGACTGGATTGCCTAAGTCAAAAGGCAGTTTTGATTCCATTTGGGTGGTGGTGGATCGGTTAACCAAGACCACACATTTCCTACCAGTGAAGACTACCTTCTCTGCGGAGCAGTATGCTCGACTATTTTTGGATAGGATTGTGGCCTATCATGGTACCCCGGTGATGATTATATCCGACCGCAGTACCCAGTTCACAGCACGGTTTTGGCAGTCCTTCCAGGAAGCCTTGGGTACTCAGGTGCGTTTCAGCACAGCTTTTCATCCGTAGACTGACGGGCAGTCAGAGAGGACCATCCAAACTTTGGAGGACATGCTGAGAGCATGCGTCCTGGATATGGCAGATGGCTGGGAGAGGCACCTACCGTTGATCGAATTCGCCTATAACAATAGCTATCACAGTAGCATTGACATAGCTCCTTTTGAGGCCTTATAAGGGCGGCGGTGCAGGTCCCCAGTGGGCTGGTTTGAGGCAAGGGAATTACTCATGGTGGGCCCCGATTTGGTTGAGGAGGCGGTAGAAAAAGTAAAGGTCATTAAAGAAAGATTGCTGGCGGCTCAGAGTCGACAGAAAATGTATGCCGACAGAAAGGCTAGGGAATTGGAATTTGCAGAGGGTGACTTAGTATCCCTGAAGGTCTCTCCTATGAAAGGGGTGGTCTGGTTTGGAAAGAAGGGGAAGCTGAGCCCTAGATACATTGGGCCTTTTCCCGTTCTCAAGCGGAGGGGCGAAGTGGCCTATGAGCTAGCATTGCCTCCTAGCCTGAGCAGAGTGCACCCGGTCTTCCATGTATCCATGTTGTGGAAGTATGCAAAAGATGATTCGCATGTGATCGAGCTCTCTTCTATCAAGGTAGATTCAGCCATCTCATTTGAGGAAAGGCCGGTAGAGATTCTTGATCGCCAAATCAGAAAGCTAAGGTCCAAAGAAATTCCTCTGGTAAAGGTTAGATGAGAGCACCATTATGGGCAAGAGGCCACATGGGAGGTAGAGCAGGACATGAGAGAGTGCTACCCTTCCTTGTTCGAGGAGCCGGTAAGTCCTTGTTATTCAAGTAAATTCGAGGATGAATTTCCCTTAAGGGGGAAGGTTCTAAGACCCGGAAAAAGTTTCATAATATAAAAATATGTTTTGGTGCAGCGCGTCGGACCCGGGGGTAGTCGAGTCGAGCCTCAGGATCACCTCTAGTGAAAAGGTATGACTTGGCTAATGAATCATGAAGTCTATTTGGATAATTAACTTTCCTTTTATAAAATCATACCTTAAATTAAGTTAACTCAAGTCATGTTATGGGTTGGGTCGGAACCCGAGTCGAGTTCCGAGTATCACTTAAGTGAGCCTTGAAACCAACTTTGGAAAGATGGTTGAGGGGATAAAACCCCCCCATATGGCCGCCGTGCGACTCAACCATTGAGTCACACAAGGCCGCAAGGGAGAAAGAGGAGAAGGAGCACGGAGGGGGCTTGGGGCTTGGATCGATCCGGAATTCACGTCGTCGCCGGAAATTCTCAAGTCGTCGTCACCCGATCCTTATTTCTTGGCGATCTAGGTGAGTTGTTAAGGCTTTAACAGTTTGGGGGAGGTGGATGGCCGAACGCTAGACGATAGGTTGAGTTCTCGCGATTTTTCCCGACGATCCATGATTTCAACGATATGTACTCACTGTTGGCTTCAGGTTTTCGACCTTAGCCTTAATCTCGGTTTTGATGGTTTTGATGATAACAAACATGGAACTAATGATTTCATTAAGAATATCTTTCAGGTTCCATATCGACTAGCGTTCGATGTCCTCGATCGGATAAATGAGAGAAATCACAAAATCAGAAGGACATTGATCGTCGCGCTCGGGTTCGTCGTGGAAGTTTATCGAAGATTGACGAGTGCACCAAAGTCGCATCAGACGAGCTCAAAGATCACAAGGAAATCTCTCTGACATGATGCTCGTTGAAAGCCGAAAGCCGAAAATGAAGCGCAAAAGAAAAAGGCTAAAGAAAATAATCTCAGCCTAAATTCGTTCGATCGGGCGGTCGACCGGACTGAGGCTAGCTGCATACGCAGCTTGCGTCGGTCGACCGAAAGAGAAATCGCAAGCTTCTTGCATCTATCGATCGACCGGCTCGGTCGACCGACCGAAGCCCAAAAAGGGCAGTAGGCTTGGCGATCGATGGGTCGACCGAAGATCGCGGATCGTGCGATTTGCGTCTGGGGATCGACCCGTCGATCGACCGACCAGAGAGAAAATTACAGCGGTCGAATGACCGGTCGACCGACGATTCGACCGGACCAATGACCAGACGTTTGTAACGGTCGAAAATAATCTCGTTGATGCCCCGTTTCAGCTGGGGGTATAAATACACATCATACACATCTTTTAATCTAACTCTCACACTTACAGAAATTATTGAGCCATCAAGAAGAGAGATTTGAGCCTTCCAAAAGAAAGATTGCTTGCGCTCTGCTCCTTCTGCGAACACCTTCTCAAGCACCAGCTGCTGCCTCAACTCGAAAACTGACTGACACTACTAGAAAAATGGTCATCAGCAACGGCATCAGCCGTTGCTGAAGAGAATCAGCAACGGCCGAGCCGTTGCAATAGAGCCGTGACAGAAAGTCGCGTTGCTGATGACTTAGCAACGGATCAGCAACGGCCGCTCGGGCCGTCGCTCAAAATATTATCAGCAACGGCCGCTCGGGCCGTCGCTAAAAACATTATTAGCAACGGTTTTGCCACAGACCCGGAGCCGTTGCTGATAACATTAATAGCAACGGCCGCTGAGTCCGTAGCAACGCCGTTTGGCTTTCCCACGGACGCCCATGGGAAAGCCGTTGCTGATGACGTATACCTGCAACCAGAATATTTGAAAATTTCAAATTTCCATTGATACATTGATACATTTATCTGATACATAACTCACACACCCATACCCTCATACACACATTCATTCACACATCACAAACACCTCATACACATTCATTCACACATCACAAACACACCAAGATATACATCAAAACAATTATATTTATATTGATAATTATCCACGATAGTATAAAAACAATTCAAATGCAAAATTGAAGTATCAATATCCAAACAAAATAAGTTAAACAAGTTCAATATCCAAACAAAAAATCTCACGATCACGATGGAGGATGGTCTGGATTATATGGCGGGGTCTGGAGCACTTGAGTGTACACCGGCGTGGACTGACTCGAGGACGATGGATTAGATGATGCCGAAGAGATGACTGCTTCGGGATGACCTGACAAGTTGCGTAGCATAGCTTCTATATTCGCCATCGTCTGACTCTGACGCTCCATCATCTCAGTCTGACGCGCGACCGTCTCCTCTAGTGTCCTTATCCTATTACTATGATCATAACTGGATCTAGAGGTGGACGGCAGCTCACCAGCGACCGGAGGGGTCGGTGCCCCAAGTGGCCCTAGTACGGCTCGCGCATGACCACTATCTGCGAAGCCATATACGCGGCCATGGTCCCAGCCACCTGCGGCCTCGACCCACGATGCTGCGTCAAAGTCCTCGGGGGTACCCCCGCGCTGCACCACCGTCTGGCTGTAGGTCTCCTACTCGAGTTTGATTTTTTGTTTAATATTTATCATAAAACTTAAATTATAAATATATAATGAATAATTTAAACAAATATATAATTACCATAATGTATGCAGCGCGGTTGTGGATGTACTCCCCCGTCCCATGTGCTCGACGGTGAGTCCGCTCAAACACCGCCATCGGGGAGGGTCGCTGGACAGTCTCGTCATCCGACACCGTCGTCTACATTTACAAAACAAATACATTAATTAGTACACATAATAACAAATAAAATATATAATTAAAAGATATACTTACCATACGGTTTGCGTGCACTGCAAATGCAACAGAGCCGCCGGTGTGATGCGCTGCTCCTCCCGACATGCGATTTCTAGCCGCATTCCGAGAAACCTCCTGCCATCGATCCGTCGACCATATCCCCACGAGCTGGTCCCATATATCCGGAGTAATCCAACCGGGGCCGTATCCCCGAGTCTCCGCGATGTTAGTGGTCCCAGCTCGGGCCATCGCTTGGGACCGAGCCTGCCCCAGCTGCCCGTTGTACCTTGCCCGGGAAATAGCGCGCCTCCCAGGCAGCGTAAATGAAGGGCCTCTGGTCCTCGGCCCATGTATAGCGAGCCTGCAAAATAATAATATCAGTACCAATATTAATATATCATCATGCATGTAAAAAATAATAATAATACGTGCCTCAAACTCGCGCCATAACATGTCGACGTGCTCGCTAGGCACGTGAGACCACGTAGGCCATGCCCCGTGCATGTATCGTCGAATAGTAGAAGAAATGCTCCTCGGCACTTCTTCTTGCTCGAACCTGCACAACAAAAATAAATTTTAATATTATATTATGATATAATGAATTTGTAATGATTCATAATTCATGATATATTACCGCTCCCCAATCACGCTAATCAATCTACGTGACTCTGTGGCTGGTGGAGGCTGCCACCTGTTCGGCCCGCGTGGCCGCCTATGTCTGGATGTACTAGCCTCGGCAGTATCATCCTCATGAGGATCAGCAACAAGAGGATCAGCAGCATGAGTAAGTGCTGGAGTCTCACCGATCGGAGACTCCGAAACTCTCCTGCGTTGATAACCACGACCAGACATATCTGTCGAACAGACATATAATCAGATTATTGTATAAATAGTAGAGATATATTTAATAAAATATATACTTTACAATTATTCTTCATCATCTGAATAATAGTCTTCGAATTCTTCTTCTTCTTCCTCTTCTTCCTCTTCTTCATCTTCTTCATCTCCAGCTTCCTCAATTTCATGATCGTCATCATCAGCATATTCAATTTCTAATTGAATTGACGTTGTGTCTGCATCCTCGAGTATTGGAATAATACGATCCACAGCAGGAAGATCATCTTCTTGATAGAAACCAGGAGGATCATTTTCTCCTACTATCGGATCAATTTTTCCTCTACCTTTTGTCTTACAGACTACACGCCAATCTGCTCTATCTTTATTTCGAGCCGGATACTTCGCGTAATATACTTGTTCGGCTTGTGATGCCAATATAAAAGGCTCATTTGCTGCCAATTTCGATTTGTAATTAACCTCAACAAGTTTGTATTTTGGATGAACTTTCATGCCCCTTTCTGTTGTATCGAACCAATGACATCTAAATAGGATCAGTGATTTCAAGCCGAAGTAGTGCAACTCTATCACTTCTTCCACCAGTCCATAAAAATCCATATCACATTCAACATAGGTTGTCCCTTTCACGCAGACCCTAGCATTCATCGTCTTCTTTGCAAATGAATATTCAATCGTGTGAAATTTATACCCGTTAACAAAATATCCGCTATAGCACGACACAAGTCGCGACGGTCCACTAACAAACTCAAATATTTTTTCATCTATTTCAGCTCTGTGATCTTTGCTGTAAGTCTGAATCCAAGTAGAAAAATCACGATTCCGTAATCTCTCCAATTCTTGATCGTTGTGAATAGAGTATTTTTGCACCATCTCAATGTCAAATATTTCAATGAATTGTTCAATCTCTGGACAATTGAGTAATACATACAAGTGTGCCAAATGATACTCTGGACAATGAATTGTTCAATCTCTGGACAATTGAGTAATACATACAAGTGCCCCAATTTTCTCATTAGCTTTTTAGTCTTATAAAAAGTAGGCTCAAACTTGTTATCAGTAGGCAGCATTCCATTAATCAATCCAGCAATCCGATCATACGCAACTCCGCTGATATTACAATCGGCCTTGATGTTTAAGAGCTGTGTCATTGCTGAAAACCTAGTGTATTTAGGACAATTCTCATACAAAGGTTCATCGGCAGCTTTCAACATCTCGTAAAATTCTGCAGCTTCTTTATTCGGTAATTCAATCTCTATCGCAGCCCCTACTTCTGTGATATCAACCACTGTAGTATCTGGTGGGACTGATGTTTGAAGAACTGGCCGATCAACATTATCATTCAGGCGGAATTGACCCCCAAGACTATCAAGTATCATAGTTCTATAGGGATTACATTGACTGGATGAAGAAGCACCAGCAGAGGAAGATTCACCATATGTCTGAACGACAGGATTGCTCGACGTCCCGACTTCGCGTGACTCCCCGTGACAAGTCCATAGAAAATATCTTGGTGCAAATCCTTTGCTATATAGATGCAGAGTGACAGTCTCCCGATCCAAAAATCGTCCATTTGAACAAATGCGGCACGAACATCAGATTTGATCACCCATGCTAACGAAATTCCGATTCGAATAGGCGAAATTTAGGAAGTACGTTACGCCTAATCGAAACTCATTCGTTAAAGCTCCACGATCAAGACGTCGGTACATCCAACTTTGATCAGCCGACATGATTCTGTCAATCAATGACAATTTCTTTGGTTAATGTCTTTATGTGAGATTGTCCTATTCCATTCGGGATTTATGTTATTCGTACCGCACTTACGTTTTTATTTTAACTGTTAACTAATTATTCTAAATTTCGACAGCATCTCCCTACAGTTCTCCGAATACACATATCATCTGGGCGCGTATCGGAGAACAAGAGAGATGTTGCCGAATTTTAGAATAATTAGTTAACAGTTAAAATAAAAACGTAAGTGCAGTACAAATAACTATATTCCCAAATTGTCCAATCAGGGACAATTCAAGAATTGTACGTCGTATAAAAGATCATCTACTTCTTTTACACGAACATACAATTCCCGAATGGATCTAAGGTTTTACTAAATCATATCCGATTCGTCGATGCGTACGTGAAACATATCAACTCGTCGGATGGATGATTATTTTCTAAATGTTTCGAGACAGTTCGAGTCCATATTGGATGATTTCGGCCCGCATCCGAAGTGGACGATTCCGGCGCGAGTCCGAATTGGACGATTCCGGCGCGCGTCCGAAATTAATCTAAACACTAATAATTAATCTAACAAATTAAACAATTAATCTAAACAATTAATTAACAATTATAAAATAATTAATTAACAATTTCAAAACAATAATATATATATATATATATATATATATAAATTCCGGCACCGGAGTCCACCCTCCGGCGCCGGCGTACAGTGGTCGGACACACTGTCCGGCCACTGTAGAAGGTCCGGCGGTGGCCATAGGCCGATCGCCGTCGGCCGAAACCCTAGAAATAGGGTTTCGGTCGGATTTTAACCTATACTCCGGCCGGAAGAGCCGGCCGGCCGATCAACATACCGGCAGCAGCGGCAGCGGCAGCGGCGGCGAGAGGCATCGGCGTCGGCAGCAGCGGCGAGAGGCGTCGGCAGGAGCGGCGGTGACAGCAGCGGGAGGAAGAAGGGTCGGGTGCGAGAGTGTGCCCTATATAAACTTATCAGCAACGGCTCACTCGCCCGTTAGAAAGCCGTTGCTGATAAGTTATCATCAGCAACGGCTCACTTATCTGTTAGCAAGCCGTTGCTGAAGATTAAAAAATCAGCAACGGCTCGCCTTTCCGTCAGAAAGCCATTGCTGATAATTAAAATAATCCGCAATGGCTCGGTTTTCCGTTAGAACGCCGTTGCAGATACAGATATCTGCAACGGCTCGGGCGGCCGTAAGAATGCCGTTGCAAATAGCAACGGCTTGAGCGGCCGTTGCTGATAGCCGTTGCTGAAGATCAAGTTTCTAGTAGTGCGAGCTCATTCCCTCGGCGAGTTGGAGGTGCTAAGGCTGTGAAAGGAGCTTGCAAACATTGGTTTTATTTTAAGCTCTTTTCAATTATAATTTTATTGTTATTTTAACTGTTTGATTTGTGCGTGCAAAGACCTGGTGTTAGGTCTTGTTGTGTAAAGTGGTTTCCTTGGTGAAAAGGAGTAAAACCACTTGTGTAAACTTAGTATTTACTAGGATTAGTTCTAGTTGTCCCTTAGGTTGAGGTGGGAAAGAGCTCTCGGTAGGAAGACGAGATACTTCCGAGTGTGGAAGTGCCTTTGGTTGGAGAGCGGAGTCTTTCCAGGGAAAAGTCCTCGTGTGTAAGGGAAACTAATTAATCTAGTAAAACTTAATTTGGAAATCCTAAGCGGGGTGCTTAGGTAGTGGAGTAGGCATTGAGGCCGAACCACTATAAAATCTCTGTGTTTGCATTGATTGATTGTTCATTCTTAATTTATTAATCATTTATCGCTTCCGTAATCAATCATCGAATTGCAAATTGCCTAATGATTTAAGAAAACGATTAAATTGAAAATTATGCGAATAACATAGTAAACACACTATTCACCCCCCTCTAGTGTCGTGATTTCGCCCACATTTGGTATCAGAGCGGGTTCATATATAGCTTGAGATTTCATCATCTCTTTTACACATTGTCTCGATCTCGAAATGGCTCTAGAGTCGGTAGCGTCTTCACCCCCTAGGTTCGATGCCTCTAACTTTGGACTATGGAAATCTAGGATGTACATATTTCTAAAGACTCAAGGTTTAGGTGTATTTAACATGATAAAGATGAAATATGTTGAACCTAAGGAAAATATGGATTCATGGACCCAAGAAGAAATTAGCATGTTTGAGTTAAATGCTAAGGCAACAAATTGCATATATTGTTCTTGTGAAAATAATATCCTTGAAAAGATCATGCATTGTACTTCGGCATATGATATTTGGGCTACTTTGAATATGCTATATGATTATGCTAAAATTGAGGAGTTAGAAACTTTTAATGAGGATAGTGATGACAATTGTTATCCTTCCAATGCTAACATGGTTTTTGAAGCCCAAAGTGTCTCCAGTCATAGGAGCACTAAAAGCCGAAAGAGAAAGGTGATCTGCCATGTGTGCCATGAGAAAGGGCATGTAAGGAAGAATTGCCCTACCATGAAGAACAAGGCAAAGAAGAGGTCAAATGCTTCCACATCATCATCATATTCGAATAAAGCATCCTCTTTCCATGGCTATGAAGCAAATTCAAAAGAATGCCTCATGACCGATGACAATGAGGTATACTCCACCTCTTCTAGTCATGTTAATAACAATAATAGTATTAACTCATCTAGCTCTCATGATTTTGATGAATTGATGGATGAGTATAAAATTATGTATGCCTTGCTTGTTAAGAAAGATAAAGAAAATAAAAATTTGAAGAAAGAAAACTCAAATCTTAGCTCTCAATTACACGATGCAAAATTAGAAAATGAGAAGCTAAGAATTAGTGTCAACAATTCATGCCATGATACTTTAAGTATTGACACTAAGGATTTGAAAAATGAAAATTAAAAATTGAAGAATGATTTCAAAATTGAGAATGAGTCTTTGAAAAATGAAAACTCAAAAATCAAAAAGGAAAATTATATGTTGAAATCACAAATGCATGCTTTACACAACTCAATGATTGATTTGAAAAATGAGGTTCTAAACCTAAACAAGAAAGTGAATGAAATGAAAAATACTTCATCATTTAAGAATTTTAGTAAAAAGAACGTTCATGCTAATGTTAAATCTCATGTTAGACATTCTACCTTTAAACCTCATGTTCAAAATAAAAATATTTCATCTAAGAATGCTCATGCTCATCTTAGTTCAAATGACAAACATTCTACAAATAAATCTCATGTCCATAGTAAAAACAAAAAGAAATTTAATGGACATTGCTTTTGTTGTGGTGTTTATGGGCATGCTATCTATGATTGTGCCTTTAAAATGAACCCAAGTGTTCTGAAAATAATTTGGGTACCTAAGCCCACTAACCCCCTAGGACCCAAAGGCATTTGAGTACCAAAGGTTTCTTCTCTTGTAGGGGGAGCCACCACACAAGGGTAGAGAGAAGTGAAGAGTTGAAGTTGACCATGAAATTGAATGATGAATCCTCCCTTGGTTGCAACTTCAAGTCATCTTGATGCCTTAGTAAGGTTGGCATCAAAAAGTCTTTGGTATCATCTCCTATATCCTCTTGTTTACATTATAGTTGAAGTTTGATATATGTTTAATTTGAGTTGTTTTCCCCGCTCTTGCTAAAAGAGTCTTTTGAAAAATATTTTTGATTTTTGATTTCCTGGTCTCTTCGGAGACCCCGGTGGCCTGTAATGGGCCTAAGCGACCTCGTGGTTCTAAATCGTAGGCACATTGTGGCCTTTCGGTTTTCAACCAATGGGAAGGGTTGGAGATCTTATGTTTCAAAATTTTATATTTTAATATCTTCTGATTCATTTTGTTATCATGAATAATTTCTTTAAAAATGAATCCATGCTATTTAGTGAAGTTGAAGTTGATAAATGATACTTGTTTTTTTTTCTCTTCACAATTTAGTTTAATAGCTTGCATGTAGAATAGATTTCATTGTCTACTTAATAAGTATACTTGCAAGTTATAAGTTTTTAGGAAGGCTATTTAGGAAGAAAAATATTAGTTTGGCTAAATCATCATGAATAGGGTATAACCTTGATAATTTCAAAATCTAAGTGTTATACCTCATTGGTTAAGATAAAATCATGTCTCTATACTCATGACTAGAATTGCATGTAAAATCCTTGAATTCTCATGAGTAGGTAGAATATTAGCACTTAGACAAATTTCATCAAATGAAACTTGCTCTAGGTTGATACTAGAGACCTTATTTTAAAAGTCCAAACTAGTTTAACATGATTAAAGATCTTATTTCTCAAATGTTCGCATCTTAGGGTCTCTTAGATTCATTATGATATCATGATATGCATCTTAAAATGAATCTTAACTATCTAGCATAGGTTAAGGTTTTAAATGAAACTTTGTATTGAACCCTTGCTAGTTAGTTTGTTAGCTTGCTAGTAGCCTTAATTTCATTGTTTACTAGTGAAGTCTACTTGCAAGTTGTGTATGCTAATGAAAGGCAATGCTATCTAAAAGAAAATGAAAAGAAAATGAAAAAGTTGGGCAAATTTTCAAGAAAAAAGTATGATTTTAATTATTGGAAAAGTCTTAGTAAAATAATTAAATTTTCATGCTTAAATGATTTCTTTATACTCATGATTGATGTTGCATGATAAACACTTGAAGCTTCATGAGTAGGTAAAATTATGATAACTTAGCTCATTTCATGATATCTTGATATTTATGAAATCGAACTAGGTTAAAATTCTTCTTTAGAGACTTCATGTTAAGTTAAATTTGAAATTAAATTAAATTTCTAAAAATAAGGTATGAATTTAACTTTACAAAAATCTTAGTATGATGATTGAATATTAATGCCTTAATGATGTCTCTATATACTTATGATTGATTTTGCATGATAAATGTTTGAATTTTCACGAGTAAGAAAAATTTGGATAACTTAGGCAATTTCATGATATCTTGATTGAATGAAACTTGCTCTAGGTTAAAACTCATATTAGATATCTCATTTTGAGTAAACATCAAACAAACATGTTTAGACACACATGATATGACTCTTGGTGCTCAATCTTGAAAATTCATGTGTATATGAAAATATGATAACTAGATCACCTTAGGGGACTTAAGCTTGAAAAGCTTGGCCCAAGTTCAACAAACCACAATTGGTATCAATTGACTTGGTCATTTGATTTTAAGTCCAAAACTTCATAAACATGTTTAGGAATATGTATGACATGTTTCTATGCTCTTAGAGTGAAAATTCTTATGGATATGGATAAAGTGACAATTGAGGTTAATTCATGCAAACCTTTTTTGAACCATGTTGACTTAAAGGTCTTATTTTCAATCCATAGTTGTGGAGCATGTTTAGATTTACTCATGTTAGGTATCCATAGGGTTAAATTTGAAAAATTATGAGTAAATGTTAAATAAAAACTAGTTTAGTTTTAAATGAAACCATGCTAGGTTGATATCTTGACTTAAGGACTTAATTTTCATTTCAAACTTAACATATACTCTTTACATGACTATTATGTGGTGTCATGAAAGTTTGAATGAAAATTGAAAAAGTTTTAAGAATAACTAAAAATTACCAAAATATCATTTCAACCTACATTTAATATCATTTTCAGTTATTTCTAGGAAAATATAGAAAAATTCTTTTCTTTTGGATGAGTCTTGAAACTACACATTCATTGAAAAATCTAGTTTCTTAAATAAAAATTTCAAAACATTTCATCAAGATCTAATTTAGAATGAAATTTTGAAGTTGGTCTTTAAAAATGCAAAGTATCATTCTTTTTGAACATCAATCTTTTCGATACTTTGAATTTTCTTCAAAAACTTCAAATGAAACCTTGTGAACACCATTTGGATTCCATTTATAATATCATTCACACAATTTCCTGAGTAAAATCATTCCTAGAAATAATTTTGATATCTTGGATGATAGATAGAAAAATCCATTTGTTTCATTGGAATCAATATATGATGAAAAATGGACTTTGATTTTTAAATTCATTTTGAGTTTAATCTTGATACATGCATTTCAAATGATCATTCAACAATTGGTATCAAAATTTTCATTCAACAATTGGTATCAAAACTTTCATTCAATATTTGGTATCAAAAATTTTCATCCAACAAATTAGTATTTGAAATCTTGAAGTATAGGTTGACCTAAGTCAACAAAGTAACTTAAAAGTCTCATTTAAACCCAAACTTAATTCATAACCTTACAATATCTCATGTTTGATGTCTAGATGCCTAAGTTTGAAAAGAAGAAGAAGAGTAGATAGCAAAACTTGAGACTTAGCATTTTCATATTTTTCATGCTTATTTCAAATGAAAACATGCTAAGTTCATAATTGGATTAAATGACATTAGTTTCACTTCAAACTTGATATACATATTTTAAATACCTATAAAGTCTAAAAGTTTTATATGTTAAAAGTTTGAATGAAATCTAAAAATGTCAAGAAAAAGAAATAATATTCATTTTGATAACATACATGATTTATTTTTGAATTCAAATACTTGGTTTTTTTTTAACATATCATGTATGAACCTTGTTTGCATATTAAAATTATTTTTCCATTCCTTTGGTTGAGATGTTTTTGTATCATGAAAATACCTTTACAGTCTCAACTAAATCCTTATTTTTCATCCCTTTGAATAGATAGATCTTTCTTACCCTTTTTGATTGATGTCCAAAGGGGGAGAAAATTAGGAAAAGTCTATAGAGAAAATATATGTCAAAAGGGGGAGAAATGCATAGTCAAAAGGAGGAGAAATATATAGTTAAAATGGGGAGAAAAGTATAAGAAAAGGGAGGAAAATATAGGATATCCATGCATATAGATAGGGAAAGTTTAATTATATAGATATGCATGTTGATAGGGGGAGAAATCCCTTAGTTGATATCCTTAATGTTTTAATGAATATATATTTTCTTAAGGATGTTTGTCATCATCAAAAAGGGGGAGATTGTTGGCTTTAGGTTTTCATCCTTAGCCTTAATCTTGGTTTTGATCGTTTTGATGATAACAAACATGAAACTAATGATTTCATTGAGAATATCTTTTAGGTTCCAAATCGACTAGCGTTCGATGTCCTCAATCGGATAAATCGGAGAAATCGCAAAATCGAAAGGACATTGATCATCGCGCTCGGGTTCGTCGCGGAAGTTTATCGAAGATCGACGAGTGCACCAAAGTCGCATCAGACGAGCTCAAATATTACATGGAAAGCTCTCCGACATGATGCTCGTTGGAAGCCGGAACCCGGAAATGAAGCGCGGAAGAAAAAGGCTGAAGAAAACAATCTCAGCCTAAATTCGGCTAGCTGCAGACGCAGCTTGTGTCAGTCGACCGAAAGAGAAATTGCAAGCTTCTTGCGTCTGTCGATCAATCAGCTCGGTTGACCAACCGAAGCCCAAAAAGGGCAGTAGGCTTGGCGGTCGACCGACCTGCTAATAGCCGAAGACACAGATCACGTCGGTCGACTGAAGATAGCGGATCGCGCGATTTGCATCTGGCGGTCGACCCATCGGTCGATCGACCGGAGAGAAAATTGCAGCGGTCGAATGATCAGTCGACTGATGATTCGATCGGACCATCGACCGAGCGTCTGTAACGGTCAAAAATAATCCCGTTGACGCTCCGTTTCAGCTGGGGGTATAAATACACCTCGATCATACACATCTTTTAATCTAACTCTCACACTCTTACATAAATTATTGAGCCATCAAGAAGAGAGATTTGAGCCTTCCAAAAGAAAGATTGCTTGCGCTATGTTCCTTCTGCGAATACCTTCTCAAGCGCCAGCTGCTGCCTCAACTCGGAAACTAACTCGAGCTCATTCCCTCAGCGAGTTGGAGGTGCCAAGGCTGTGAAAGGAGCTTGCAAACATTGGTTTTATTTTAAGCCCTTTTCAATTGAAATTTTATTGTTATTTTAACTATTTGATTTGTACGTGCAAAGACCTGGTATTAGGTCTTGTTGTGTGAAGTGGTATTCTTGGTGAAAAGGAGTAAAGCCACTTATGTAAACTTAGTATTTACTAGGATTAGTTCTAGTTGTCCCTTAGGTTGAGGTGGGAAAGAGCTCTCGGTAGGAAGGCGGGATACTTTCGAGTGTGGAAGTGCCTTCGGTTGGAGAGCGGAGTCTTTCCGGGAAAAAGTCCTCGTGTGTAAGGGAAACTAATTAATCAAGTAAAACTTAGTTTGAAAATCCTAAGCGGGGTGCTTAGGTAGTGGAGTAGGCATTGGGGTCGAACCACTATAAAATCTTTGTATTTTGCATTGATTGATTGTTCATTCTTAATTGATTAATTATTTATCGTTTCCGCAATCAATCATCGAATTGCAAATTGCCTAACGATTTAAGAAAACGATTAAATTGGAAATTAGACGAATAACATAGTAAACACACTATTCACCCCTCCTATAGTGTCGCCATTTCACCCACACTCACTGTTTTATGATGTTTCTTGTGGGATCTCGCTGTTATAATAGTTGATCTACGTATTTTTGGGACTGCCGAGTCATGGGAAAAGGGGAAAGGTCATGCCAAAATTTCCCCCGATTCCCTTGACGGCGAGAAAACCCTTAACCGCTGTTTTGATGTAGTCCTTTGAACTCCTCACGTAATATGAAGCATTGCTCCTTTAAAGCCCTTGAAGTGGCCGAATGAACCCTAAGATTCATGGAGAGGGTTCGGCCAAGGGTGAGGGGAAGGGTAAGTTGATACATGGTATTTAAGAAGTATGTGGAATTGAAGAGACAAAGTATAGCTAAAGTCTCTTCCATCTTTCCCTACCCCAAGGACCTTGGCCGAGCAAGGTTTCCCTTGCTCATGGTTTGGCCAAGGTTGGGGAGAGGAGGAGAGACTTGCCTTAGATGGAAATTTCATGATCTTAGGGATCACACATAGGGATATGACAATACTTAGGAAGAACATCAAACTTACCAAGTAGCTTAATTGATTTGAATTGTAGAAATGCTAGATTGTAATCATACTTAGCATTTGATCCTTAAACTTGGATGTTGACAATGTTACCATGTTTTATAATTCATACATGTTATTTAAATTTATTACTACCTTGCCATGCTTGATAGTTACTCCTTATTGTGCTAATATTCCTAAGGTAGTATAAGAATTGTTAGGTATGTGCATTATGGTTATATATGATTAATGATGTAATATTTGAGCATTTTTCTTTAAATTATGTATGCTGCCCTAAATGTTCTTTGATGGTATTCCAAGGTCGACTCATGGATATTCTCACCTAAGACAGTGTAGAAGGCTAGTTAACATGTAAGGTGTCATTAGATGTTCATAGCATATTTATGAAAACTTAGATATGAGACGATAACACTTCTATGACTGCTTGTATATTTTTGAATACTTAGAGATTGTAGGTGAACATATACAAAAAGGGGGCAGCATGAATTGTTGACCTGGTAGCCGAACATGGCTAGATACGGGCAAAGACCCGAGGTATATATATATATATATATATATATATGGAAACCCTAGAATATTGAATGTGTAATGTGCTTGAGATGGTCCGCCGAGGAGCGAGGAGGTCGGAAATGACCAATGCTCAGTTCAGCCAGTTGGGTCTAGAGGTGCGCCAGCGGGCCCGCTAGGTGCCAGACCCCAGTTGGGTGGGACTAGCTATCCTTACCCCAAACGGTATCCGGAGACAAGTGGCCATCCTGGTCGACGGCCCGGGATTGTTTGCTTGTATCTTGAGATGATGTGGCCGATGGCCAGTATGATACTACCTGATATGGTAGGGACGACTGTAGTCAGGATATATATTGCTATGAGTAGGCCCAAGTGCCGGATGCTAGAGGCGTGATAAGCCAAGGTGGCAGGTTATCATGTACAATGGATACTCATGGATCCGTTGAGGGTCAATAGTTGCATTTGAAACACACCTTACCTTCTTGTATATTCCTTTATTGCCTTGTAATATATACATATGCATGACTGAGGCTTAAGTGGAGGTTCAATTGGGCCACTCACTGAGTCCCAAGTGGACTCATAGTTTATTTCTATTTTTGCAGAGCATGAGCAGTAGCTTGGTGTCGACACGGTGCAGCTGGAGGGCAGAGGCGGTGCCATCTCTCGTAGTGGCGTCCATGAGTCTTAGATTAGTCCTAGTTATGTTGGTTTTATTTCTGCACTGACGGTTGTAATTGAAAAGAATTGTAAAACTTGATATTTGACCATTTGGATTTGACGTTGATATTTCTTCTTATTTTGAAAAACTTATACATTGTGACTTGCAAACTTTTTATAAAGTATGTTAAGTTTGTTTCAGTCGATATGTTTTGGTTTTCTTGATGTCAGTGTAGACAGTAGGCTACAGGGCAGGATATGGGCCCTGGCCGGTCACACTACCCTCAGTTGGGGTGTGACAGACGCGAGAAAGATTACCGAGGGAAATGAGCATGTATTAGGGAAATAGCCCACTATTTCTTTGTGGGCCGTTTTTAATTTCCTTGTGCCGAAAGTAACCCCTAGGAGAACAATTTTCTTGGGAAAAATGTCTTTAATTTCCTAGGGTCATTTCTGGCCCCAAGGAAAACTATTTTCTTGGGGGCCGTTTTTAATTTCTTGATTTCCCTTGAGGGTCGTTTTTAATTTCTTGAGGGCTCTAAATAGCTCCCAGGAAAACTATTTCCTTGGGGAGGATAATGGCGATGCTTGGTCCTTGGGAAAATAATGTTTTGCTGGGATCAGATACATGCCCTCGGGAAAACTATGTTTTTATGGGGGCAAGCGCGTAACCCTATTAATAACGGTCACGATAAGTGACATTTCTTGTAGTGATTATTCCAATTTTAAATCTCATTTAAAATTTAGAATAATTACTTTTGAATTCAAAACTCCTTTTCAAATTCGAAATTAATTCTAAAATTACCAAGAGATATTTAGTCGGTTAATTGTCATGCGGATGCAATAAGATGAGTCATAAACTCAAGCCCAATTCGATTCGTTCTATGTGTGCGATCCTGTAGACTCACTTAACGTTGGTAACATGCCCAAATCTCATTTGCAACCCACTGTTGGCTTAAAGTTTTCAACATTGATCTTAATCTTGATTTTGATGATAACAAACATGAAACTAATGTTAGAGCAAGAAATATTTTCAGATTCCATATCGATTTGCTCGCGACGTCCCCAATCGAAAAAATCGAAGAAACCAACAAGGATGCTTGTCGACGTTTGGGATTCATTGAGAAGTTTGAGTCTAGGTCTAGAATGTGTAGATTATATGTATATCCTCTATTTGATGCATAAGAACTCAAAAACCAAAACCCAAACCTCGAAAACTTGAAAACCAGATAAATCAAAAAACAACCCAGATCAAAATTTTCAAAGTCTAGGAGCTCCTTGGAGGGATACATAATTTAGACATTTTCTTAGCACCAAAAGTTCCGATAATTATTCATTGGGTAGAAACAAGTTAAAGACCGATTTTAAAGAATTTTTAAAAATCTTTAACCTATCCATATTTGACCCCGGGAGATTTTAAAATTTATAGTTTTCGCAAATACAACCAATTTACTTAAAAAAAAGAGAGAATCAACACAAGAATTCGATTCGTTCAAAACAACTCATCTACTTCAAGGGGCTTCCCTAAAGAGGGAAAACCCTAAAAGTTTTGGGCCACTCAACTCGTAGATGAACTCCCCTCACTGTGCTCCGATGATCGCCCAATAAATTCACCAGAGCCCTCTCAAAGATCTGCCGACCACTCCTCTACTTGCATGCGCTCTCCTTGGGGTGTGTGCACAAGTCTAAAATTTTATGCCTAATCCCCCCAAAACATCATTTTACAATATTAATTCTAATTAAGTGTCAAATGACCAATTTGTCCCTACACTTGAGTTTGTACTGAAACGAGCCCGAAATTTAGTCAAATCGCACCAATCGGCTCGTGACATCCTACCCATCTCAATAAACTCAAAATTAACTCAAAAATACAGGCATGCGTGTAAAGTCGTACATCATACCATAGTCTCCAGTGATCTCTCTGACTCGCTCTAACGCACAAACTTAGTCTCGATTTGAAATAAAAAATATGAGCACGGGTATTATAATTTCTTGGGACTAGCAAGCTACTACATGCGATTTGTTGATGGCTTCTCAAAGATCGCCACACCCTTGACTCGATTGACAAGGAAATGGGTTAAGTTTATTTGGGATGATCGGTGCGAGGCGAAGAGGTGGCAAAACGGGCCGGCCCGGCCCACTAACTGTGTGGGCCGAAAATTCGCGGCCCAACACGACCCACACAATTTTGCAGGCCACTTGGCACGTCCCGCGAGCCCATAAATACTATTATTTTTTTAATATTATATCTTCTCGAATAACAGTACATACACCAATTCTATTGTTAATAAGAAGTGCCGATGGGCCCACACCAATCCCATTATTATCTTCTCAAATAATGGTACACACACCAATCTTCTCAAATAACATATTCAATTTAATTTTTTTAATAATTAGCGAGCTGACGGGCCGACCTGACACCATAAGGGCTGGCCCACTTTAGCACACAATTTTATCGTGCTGGCCCGGCCCGGCCTGATAAGCTTATCGGGCTGAACTCCTCGACCCAAGCACACAATTATCGTGTCATGCTATCGTGTCATGCCCATTTCTACCGCCCTTAGCAAGGTGGGCTTTCGGGAGCTCAAGAGGAGGCTCACCAGTGCACCCGTTTTGGTGATTTCTTGTGGGTGTGACAGGTTTGTGTTGTACACAAATGCTTCAATTCAGGGACTCGGAGAAGTATTAATGAGGTGTGAGAGGGTGGTTGCTTATGCTTCCTAACAGTTGAAGGAGCTGTTGGGTGAAATGACCACACTAGAGGGGGGGGTGAATAGTATGTTAACTAATTTTATCGCCTAATTCTAATTTTAAACGTTTCTTAGATTACTTAGGCAATATAATTCACGATTAAATGACTAAATGCGGAAGCGATAAATGATAAAGCAATTAATCCAAAATAATATAGCAATGCTAACACAATTATTTATAGTGGTTCGACCCCAATGCCTACTCCACTACCTAAGCACCCCGCTTAGGATTTCCAAACTAGCTTTACTAGATTATCTTGTTTCCTTTACAACGAGGATGTTTTCATCGAAGAGTCTCCGCTCTCACACCGAAGGCAATTCCACACCCAGAAGTCTCCGCCTTCCTACAGAGAGCACTCTCTCACCTCAATCCTAAGGACATCAAGAACTAATCCTAGCAAACTACGTGTACACCGGTAGAATTAAGCCTCAAACACAAAGGCAACCACTCAATTTCAAGACCCACACTCTAGGTCTTACACAAGTTGATATACAATCAAAATAAATAATAAAATACAATAACAATTTGAGCGATAAATCAAATAACAAGTACTTAGCTCCAAAAGAAACTCCCTAGTCCTCTTGATGCCTTGAGATGATGAATCGATGAAGCTTGAAGGCTAAATCAAGGTGTTGAGATCAAAACTAGGGTTATTGCAAGGATGGCTCAATGAAAGCTTGTAGAGATGCTTAGGATCACACTTTGAGGCTTGGAAGCATCAATGGTTGGCTAGAAGAGAGTTTGAGATGAGTATTTATAACCCCCCAAAAGAAACGACGCGTCAACGAATGTATTTTTGCCTGTTGCTGACGCTCGATCGCCCAGCAACCGCTGGCATTCTGCGCTTCTACCGCGCACTTCAGTCGACCGAACGATCGATTGAATTGGCTACTGCTGAATTCTGGCATCGTTCGGTCGACCAAAATGCCTTCTTCTTCAGTCGATCGACCAGTCGGTCGATCGAACATGGGCATGACATATTTCTTTGCTTTGTTTGTTAATTTTCTGGTTTCCTCTTCGCTAAGTCTACTTATATAACATTTATTAACTTTAAGTTAATAACTTTAAAACATAAATGTTAACTTTAAGTTAATAACTTTAAAACATAAATGTTATATAAGGATTACCCCCCATTTGGATTCAATAAAAATATCTAAAAAATCAAAATCCTTAAGAATCAAAATCTAGTTTTTGAGATCTAGTACAAATTTTCGGAAAATGGAAATTTCCTAATTTCTTGGGTCAAATATGGGTAGGCTAAAGGCTTCCAAAAAATCTTTAAAAATACATTGTTATCTAGTTTTAACCCAATAAATAATTATCGTCATTTTTTATGTTAGGAAAATATCTAGGTCATATAGCCCTCCAAGGAGCTCCCTAGGCTTAGTGAATTTCAGGGCAGTTTCCGAGTTTTCATATTTTGGTGTTCAGGATTAGTTTTTGGGTTTCTTAGCATCATCATGGGGATTTACAATTTATCTAGACACCCTAAATATAAACTCTATCTTCCTGAAGAATCCCGAGCGACGACGAGCATCCTTGCCGATTTCTCTGATTTTTTCAATCGGGGACGTCGAGCGCTAACCGACTTAGAACCTGAAATATTTCTCAATGAAACATTAGTTCCATATTTGTTATCATCAAAACCGAGATTAAGACCAAGGTTGAAAACGTTAAGCCATCAGGAGCATGAGAAGAACTACTTGGTACACGATTTGGAGCTAGCGGCGATCATCTTTGCAGTAAAGATTTGATGGAATTACCTGTATTGGGTGACTTTTAAGATCTTCACAAAGCACAAAAGTTTGAAGTATCTTTTCATTCAAAAAGAGCTGAGCATAAGGCAACACAGGTGGCTCAATTTTCTAAAGGATTATGACTGCTCCATTAACTATCACATGGCAAGACTAATGTGGTGACAAATGCCTTAAGCATGAAATCAGTTGGGATGTTGGCACACCTCAGAGTCGCACAGTCTGAATTAAATAGATAATTTTCAGAGCCAAGTTTGGATGTGGTAGGCCCTACTGAGAGAGGAGTACTTGTCCAGCTCATTGCCCAATTGCCCAATATTCAGCGGATTTGGGAGAGCCAGATTGAAGATCGTCATATTCGGGCAATGGTTGGAGAGATAGAGCAGGGATTGAGGCCTGACTTCTCCATAGATGCGGATGGTGCCATCAGGTTCAGAGGCAGGTTGTGCGTTCTAGAGGAGCACGCAGCGAAGGAAGAACTCTTGGTCGACGCTCACAGATCTCACTTTGTAGTGCATCCTGAGAGTTCCCATATATATCGTGATTTGAAGCTATCGTACTAGTAGAGAGGGATGAAAAAGGATGTGGCGGAGTTCATAGCTAAGTGCTTGATTTGTCAGCCGATCAAGATTAGACACCATCGAACAACAAGGAAGCTTCATAACATTCCCGTTCTAGAGTGGAAGTGAGAGCACATCACTATGGATTTTGTTTTCGGGCTTTTGAGGACACAAAAGGGGCATGACTCTATCTGTGTCATTGTTGATAGATTGACTAAGTTAGTGTTGTTCAAATGTCCACACTAAAAGAGAGGGGGGCGGGGGGTTGAATAGTGTGTAGGTTAATTCTAAGTTCAATTCAACTCTTTTCGGTTTTAAGCAATTTAACAACCAAACTTGAATTCTCTTGAAGTGAATGCTATTGATAGAAAACTAAGCACAATTAAATAGAGATAAATGTAGACAAACACAATTTATAGTGGTTCGGTCAACCCGCCTACTCCACTACATTGGCTCATCACCAAAGATTTCTAACATTAACACTTTATAGATGTAATATTTTCCTAAGAATACAATGAGGACTTAATTCTCAACTCTTTGAGAAGACCTCAACACCTATTCTCTAGCAAAACAGAACTCTACAACAAACACCAAGATGTTTAAAAGCACACCTTGTAAGCTACTTCAAGAATTCAAAATAAACAACAATGAAAAACAAATTTAAAGGAGCTTAAATATTATCCAAATTTGGAGAGCTCCTTCAGCCTTCAATCCTTCCAACACCTCAAGATGTAGATAAGAGTTTGCCCTGTGAGGGTTGAAATAAAAAGACAACCACTTGCAAGATTGAAACGAAGAACTAGGGCTTTTGAATCACTCTTAAAAGCTTAATCACATGAAAATTAACTCAATGGAATAGTAGAGTGGGTAGGTAGAAGAGTTAAGGCTTGTATTTATAAGCCTTGAAGTTAAGGGGTTGTTATAGCCTATTGCAACAGATACATTTCTATCCATTGCGTTCGCCGGTCGGTCGTCCGATTGATCGAAGATGTGACTAGTCGTCGACCGAATGTTTTTGTGGGTTTTTTTTCCCAATTACGGTCGGTCGTCGATAGCGGGTCGGTCGACCGACCCTTCGACCGAAACATAATTACGAGTCTTGGATTTTGACTTGGGATAAAACTGAGATGGGTTTGGTTGATGTCGTAGGGGTATATTACAATCATCTATAATCTTAGGTTTTGAATTGATAGCCTCCAGAGTCGTTTCAACACAATTTTATGCGATTTTCGGACGAACTTTGTAGGTGTATCGTTCTATCAACCTAAACCCAAAAATCAACAAATGAGTTAGTTTCATGTTTGTTATCATCAAAATAGAGAATGATGCCTAGTTGAACCCTTGGGCCAACAGTTAGCCCACTTCTTACTGATAAAGAATACTTCTCCTCTCAGTCGATTGATAAAGTTGTATTACAGGGAGATAGTTTGGTTGCATGGTGTTCTTGCCAGTGTCATTTCAGATAGATATCTACGGTTTACTTCACATTTTTGGGAGATACTAATATTTCTTTGGGTACACAGCTCCGGTTCAGTACTATTTATCACTCTTAGACTGACAACCAATCAGAGCGTACAATTCAGACTCTCGAGGATCTTCTGTGTTAGGACTTTGGTGGTAGTTGGGAGGATCATCTACACATAGTGGAATTTGCATATAATAACAGCTACCACTCGACCATCCAAATCGCATCATTTGGGGCTCTCTATGGCCGGAGATGCAGATCACCAGTACACACAAGGATGAGGCAGGCGAACGACATCTTTTGGGACCAACGATGATTCAGCAGGACGTAGAATTAGTCTAGAGGATCAGATAGAGGCTACTCATAGCTTAGAGCCACTAGAAGAGTTATGCAGATCGGCGTAGGAAGTACGTGTGAGATCCTACACACATTTTGGAGTAGCAGGCGATTCAACTTCAACTTGATGTCAGTTTTGAGGAGCATTTTGTTAAGATTTTAGACAAGAATGAACATTGACTTCAGAATAAGGTGGTGTCTCTCGTTAAGGTTGGATGATAGCATCATTCTGACCAAGAGGGCACTTGGGAGCGAGAGGAGGATATTCGAGCTCACTACCCACACCTTTTTGAGACAGGTACTCGAATTTGGGGGACCAAATTCATTTAGGTGAGGAGGAATGTTAAACCTAGAAATACTAATTTTGTTTTTAAACGAGGGACCAAATTGTAAAAATATTTCTTCAAGGGCATTTTTGTAAAAAGGGATGTTAAATGCGTATAAAACTTGCCTTAAACCTCTTTTTTCTTTGTTGACCGCAACCAATGAGGATCGGGGAGAGGGGGAGTATGCGATGGTGGTTGATCGATGATTGGAGCGGCGAGCAAAACAAGTGACCTTTAGGTTGGATTCTCTCCCTTCCTCCTTATCATTTTTTAGGGTAACAATACTTGTTGGGATGAGAATGCAATCAAGGATTTTCGTCGAAGTTTGAATCTATAATTTTATGTGATTTTTCTAGAATTTCCTTAGAGCTTTGTAGAAATTTTCGTCGTCGATTTGTGTTCATCTTATTCGCGCAGTGCTTTGCAGCCACCAATAGTGTTGCTATCACCGGTTGTAGTGTCGACCAACGTTGCTTGCCGTGGCGGTGCTCCGAGGGTCGCGGCCCATGTGATGGGGCGACGGCGCTGCCTCGATGGTAGCGCCAAACTGTCGCTGCCAGACACGACTCCGGCGAGGCACCGCTGCCTTGCGTACAGGGCGCAAGCGGAGGCCATGCATGGCAAGGCCGCCCAAGCTTGCAGCGATTGCACACTGCAGTCCGAGAGTCGTCTGCTGCTTGGTGACGATGGCGTGCCATTGGGGATAGGCGGCGGGTCCCTTGCGACGCCAGCCGACCAAAGTCGACAGTGGCAGCTGGTTGGAGTTGGGTTGAAGAAACCTTAGATTGGGGAAGAGGAAGAATTTTGGAACATAACATTGTTATATTCAATGTAACGGTACTATTATTATATTAAATCGATGATATATTTGCTTTAGGTACGTAGTAGTGTTAAAGTTGATCTTTTCTTCTGAAAATTATTTTGGGACCTTGAGATTCACACACACACACGATCGATGTCCCGAATTTAAGGCGAGGTTTGTTTCACCAAAATGTGACTAGATTTTGAAAACAGTAGGTAGAGGTTGCCTCATTTTTCACGCCGGGTTGTGAATAATATTTTATTGTATTATTATGGGATTGTATAATTGTTTATGACTTTAGAAATGGTTGTATATCATCCTAACACTTGTTTGGTTACCCTAAATTGAAGTGTTATCTTGTTGTCTTTATTCTTGAAATTATTATCTATTATTGTTGGAATTCCTTATGCATGATTTTTGACTTATGTACATATTGATATTATGATATTGCGTAAGATTTAATATTATAGAATTCAAGTAGACATATGTTGTATTCTTGAGTTGCATGATGTTAGAATCAGGCTTTTATAGGTTGTAGTATTATTTTAGTTGTTGTTTATATGCTTGCACTACAAGAAATATGGCAATTTTCGATGGTCATTATAGTCGAAAAGTGGTCGAAAGTTGGTCGGTAACAATTATTTACCGACCAAATTTTGACCGGTTATCGAGGCTAATATTTGCGTCGGTAAAACCTTGGTTGAAACGGGTACCGATAGTTTATCGACAAAAAATATTGTCGATAATTATCGACCAAAGTTTTAATCGAAAAACTATCGGTAGTTTCTCGGTAACTACCGACAAAAGTTGTGTCGGCAGCTCCTCGATAATTACCGACTACAAATGTTGTCGAAAATTATGGTCGATAATTACCGACTACTTTTCTGACGACTTATCGACTAAATTTCATAACGTACGTATCTCGTCAGTAATTTCCGACGACATGTCGTCAAAATTTCGGCGAAAATTTTAAGATTTTTTTTTAAATGATAATAATCCGAAATAAAAACATCACTTAGTCCTGTAATAGTAACAATTCAGTAGCATATACAACAATTTAAAACATTCCACTTTGATGTTTCAGTATTAATTAATTAATCAAACATTGCATCCCAACCATCAAAAGAAACATTTAATATCAGCCGTTCATTTCCTTGATTAAATCTCAGCCATCAAAAGAAACATTTAATCTCAACCATTAAAATGAAAACCCTCTTTACGTAACATTACTGCAGCATGACTTCCTCATCTCCGCGCCGCCCAGCCTCCGTCGCCGAACCGTCACCTGCGAGTACCACTACGCCTACGGAGACGGATCCAACGTTGACGGCGTCCTCTCCTCCGAGACCCTCACTTTCGCCACGACATCCGGCAGCAGCGTCACCGTAAAGAACTTTGCATTCGGCTGCAACTCACGAAGCACCGGGCTCTTCAGCAACAGAACCGGTGAGCGCCGAAGGCAGCCTCCAGGTGCTCCATGATCACCGGCGCTAGAGAGGGGCTGCAGCTGCGGATGAAGCGGAGCTGCGGGTAAGCCGGCTCGGGTCGGAAGGCATGGCGATCGAGAAGGATCTGGTGGATGGTGGGAACGACGGTGTACCACGTGGCACCGGAGGCGCGCATGTCAGCGCAGAAGTGGAAGACGAGAAACGGCCGGCAGCTGGGAGGGCCACGGACGCACCGGCGGTGCTTCTAGACCACCCGGACGCAACAGAGGGCGGACTCGTTGCCGAAGACGGGGACGGGGAAGATCCACCCGGACGTGAAGTCATCAACATCACGTCATTCCTCCCGAAGAAGCGGCACCCCATCCCAGAGAATACGGCCCCGACGGAGAAGAGAGAACTTGTAGTAACAGTCCTCGTGCAGAGGAGTAGCAACGAGAAGAGACCCTCGAAGATCTTTCGTTGCCTCCACAGATGGCGCTGACGAGATGCATCAGTAAAGCATGAGGCTAGAAAGCGCGCCAGGTCTGCCTCGTCACGGAGTTTGCCGAGGGACGCGCGGAAACTCAAATGCCTCGTTGAGCGATATAATGGGATCGACTTAAGGTGGATGCAGAAGGAGGTAGAAATCAGCACATAGAAGGAGGACGATCGGACGAGAGGCAACGGTCCGCAATCGGGATTGGAGGAGAAGCAAAGAAGTCATGTTGACTTCTTAAAAAAAAGAGCAGGAGGCGGGAAATCTCCCGCCTCCTACGGCACGCGCGCTCGCCCTTCTACCCACGCCGATTTTAATTTTTTTTGAAAATTAATTTATAATTTTCCGACTCATTTTGGTCGGAAATTTTTGTCGGTAACTATTTTCGACGCAAAGAATCGTCGGAAATCTAACGAAAATTTTCGACGACATCTTCTCGTCGAAAGTTGTGGTCGATAAATTCAGGACTTTAACAAAAAATTTCGACGATGGATTTTCGTCGGAAATTGTGGTCGATAAGTTCAGTATAAAAATATGTCATTAATATTTCCGACGAACTTGCGAGTACAAAGTTTGTCGAAAATTATTTTCGACCAAATTTTTGACGAAAATTCATCGATAATAATATGATAATTTTTCGACACATTTTGGTCGAAAAGTTTTGTCGGTAACTCTTTCCGACGCTATGGGTCGTCGGAAATATAACGAAAATTTTCGACCACACCTTCTCGTCGGAAGTTGTGGTCGATAAATCTAAATTTTCTTGTAGTGTTGGTATTATTATTGTTGACATTCTATACATGTTATTAGATTGTTGTAGTGGTGAGGTTTAAGTTGACATGTTGCATATTTTGATCTATTATTGGGCGAAGCCCCTGAACATTTTATATTGTTGGCCCGAGGTGTATGAGTGTGGTGACATCGATAATCATAATCATTCACACGAGGTGAGAGTGTGCGACGTTAAGGTGTGAGATGCCAATGGGCTACCCTTCAAGGTAGTCGCACCTCTTGCTTGAACGGATTTGAGGTGCCACTCTCGAGGCGCGGAAGTGCGGGGGGAAACCCAACTGTCCACTACGCTAGTGATTGGGTCTATGACCATGCATGCATAAATAGACGATAGATGTATTTCAATTGACATGACATTTATGGTAGGAGTACATTGTTATTTTGGTGAGACATACGTAGTTGTATTTTCTGGCATCATGTTAGTATTCCTTATTTGTTAACATTTGAAAATCCTACTCTGTCTTCTACTGATATTGTTCTTTTTGCCTCAGATTCATAGGTATGATGATAGTATGGTTGGGTAGCTAGAGTCCTTGAGGAGAAGACGTCATCTGCTGCATAGATATTTTTTTAGTTGTCCTTAGATAGCTTGCTAAATTTATTTTGAGAATACTTTGTTGCACTACTTAGTAGGAATAACAACGGTTCGGTTAACCTTCTTTTTGATGATTAACCGAAAATCGGGTAAAAAATCGCTAATTGAAATCGAAATCGTTCGATTTCAAAAACCAATATTCGAAACTGAAATCGATTCATTATCAGTTATACGTCGGATAATCGAAACCGGGTTTTGAGTAAAAGGATAAACAAGTTTAGAATTTTTTGGTTAATAATATATATAATTGGGTAAACATTAGTGGATTCCCTCGAAAAATTAACACCCAATCAATCCATCTCTTTGACACGTTACCAATTCAAAACACAATCAACTAATAATTACACATAATTCAACTAGAAAATCAATTCTAAAACCCCCGTAAACCTACTATATAAATTAGTTAAAGACTTTGTGTGTACGATACAAATGAAGACTTTTTATTCGGTTGTTTGGTAACTCAATCCATTAAAAAATAAATTTGAAGATTAAAGACATAGTTGATATTAAATCAATTAGGAACTTTGGGCAAAATCTCTAACTACTTATACAACACAAATGAAGACTCCATATTTAATTAGTCATTAGATGTAGTCCATCTATGAAGAAAGTTGAAGAATAAACTCACATTATTAAATTAGTCAGACTTTGTGCATATAACATTAATAGCCAATTTATATTGAATAATAAAGAATATCGAATGTATGAGAGTATTAGAAACTATTTTCCTATTACATTATGTGATTTTGAATTAATTGTGTGTTAAATGGGCATGAATCAAATAAATAAGAAATAAATTATGTAAATATTTGATTAAACTATAGAGCACTATTGATTAAACTATGAGTGTATGACTAATTTTATGTCATATGAAATAGATACAAGGAATTAAAATTATTTTTATAAAAATTTTGAATTTAAAACTTTTCGACAAAAGTCATTAATCTGTTCTAGTCTTTTACATAAAGTTTGAACATGAAATGTTTGGTTAATTAAACTAGAGGACACTTGCTCGTATATACTTTTTGGAGTGTTTAGGATTAAATTATATCATATAAAATACCTATTATGAATTAAAATTATTATTTTTAAGTTTTAAATTTATTTAAAATTTTCGGACAAAGTCAAAAATAAATTAAATACCTTTGCTCAAACTCTTCAACATTAAACTAGAGAGTACCATTGTTCATATATTTTTTTGAGTGCCTAAGACCAATTAAGAATAATTTTTTATGTGATATGAATATATATATATATATAATGAATTAAGATTTAATATTTTTAAAATTTTGATGCTGTTCAAGACTTTCAGACAAAAGTTTTGAACAAACTAAAAACTTTTTCACTCGGTTTTCAACATTAAAAGTTTGATCAAATAAGGGGACATGGTTACTTTTATATTTTTTGAAATGTTTAAGACTAATTTATATCATATGAAATAGATATAATGAATTATTATTTTTTTCAGTTTTGAAATTGTCAAAAAAAAAGTCCAAAATTTTCATCTATACGTCTTTAATATTTCTCTTGTAATTTTTTTAAAAAAAATCTATAAAAATAATTTTGATAAATGAAAATCTCAAGTTATATTTTTTAATAAAATGTAAAACATAATTTAGTGTTAAAAGACCTTTTCACTTATTAAACACTCTAACTAAATATATAATTATTCAACTACTCGTTAAAGTGGTCTCTAACTCCCAAATGCAGCTGCAGAAAAACGAAGAAACCTTGAATTATATTAGGAATAACATACAAAATAATTTCTCAAATATACACGAGTTTACAGAATGATCACTTAAAAAAAAAAATTGGTCAAAATAATTCATCTAAAATATGACTTGGGCAAAATAATCTCTGACTCGATCGAAATAGCCTATAAAATATATTAGTCAAAAATATATTGTCTCTAAAATATGACTAGCTCGGGCAAAATAGTCTCAAACTGGGGCAATAATGAATGTCAACAAGTATAAAAATTTGGCTATTTTGCCCGAGTCAATGACGATTTTGCCCGAATCATATTTTAGAGGGATCACTTTGATCTATTTTTTCTTTGAGGAACCACTCTCAAAACTCGATTATATTTGATGGACCAAATTGTACGTTATCCCGTTATATTAATTTGCTAACAATTTAAATTAATTACGATGTCTTCCATCTTTGATCAGAAACCTTAGGTGACATTTGATGCATTATCTTTCAGATTATTTGTCAATCTAGAATATAATGTTTAGTATGCACAAGTAATATTTTGACAAGATTGCTGAAATTCATATAGTCATATTTATTATAACAAATAAATTACCAAGTAATGAGATCTACTTTTCGAAAATACACTTTTCACAAATATATTATAATATTATAATAATATAATATTAATATATTATAATATTATAATATTATAATAAAAATATAATATAATATAATATAATATAATATAATATTAATATAATATAATATTATAATATTATAATATTATAATATTATAATATTATAATATTATAATATTATGTTATGTGAGAAGTCATGAGAGATGAACGTCGTTTTCTTGAAAAAGAGGAGGCAAAGAACTTGTAAAAAAAGCTAAGGTTTAAAGAGGATAATTATATCATAAAAAATAATTCAAGATTATCACTTCAGAGGCAATCCACATAGACACCTTCTCATTGAGCAATCTGAATTACCACTTTGATGACAATTTGGATTACTAAGATAATCCACATTACCTGCACAAGCGAGGTATCAAATAAGGTAATGTGTGGGATCGAGATAATTTAAAAAGACAAGATTGCCAATAATACGAATAGATCGCCCCTCGTACCTAAAGATGACAATATTACTCGTTTAGGCGGGTACCCGCGAGTATTTACTCGTTTATGATGGGTATGTGGAGTAGTTTCCTACCTGCGAGAATTTCGCGGGTAATATTTCTTACCCGTTTATTATATGGGACGAGTACGGGTATTATAGTATCCGTACTCGCGGGTACGTATCCATTATCCGTAAAAATTACTAAATTATAATATTACCCTCGGTACATATACTAAAAAAATTCTAACCTAATTCAATACTCATAATACTTTATGTTTTGAAATCTTATGATGATGTTGTTATTAAAATATTGTGTGTTTATCAAAATGAAATTGTTATACTTGGAGTTGTTATCAAAATACTTGAAGAGTTAAAGTGTTATTAAAATATTATAATTTATATATTTTTAAAATGTCATAAGTATATGTCAATATTCGTAGGTATCTGATCTCACGAATAATTAAATAAGTATTTATTTTTAATATTTTTAAAAAAATAAATGAAGAACGAGTACCCATTTATTTCAGGAGCCTAGTAAGCATCCGTACCCGTCCCGCCTGGTTGACATCCCTGCTCGTATCCCTGCTCGTACCACACGCCTCCTAAAAATTTTCCATCCCACCAAACATCGCCTGTGTCGGGGTGAACAGGAGAAGAGCGAAGAATGGATGCTGTCGGATTGCTGGCAAAACCCCCCTGCGTCGTCCCATCCAAAGCTTCTCTATCTCAGAGAAGGAGCGTCGCGGCCGCTGCTTCTCGCCTCCATGGCTGCGCCGCCCGAAGCCTCTCTTTCCATTCCCATCACCATCTCGAGCTCGCTGCCTTCCAACCCTCCCCTTTCCTCTCTCTTTCTTTCCGCTCTGGTCGTCGCGCCGCGCCGCGCGCTCGGAAGGTTAAACCCGGCGTCTTCCTTCCCCACCTCGTCGCTGCCATGGTTTGAGTTTCTCTATCTTCTCCTCCGTTCGTGTCAAGAAGCGATGAAAAACTTCTTTTTTCAGTGTAGTCGGTCTTAAATCCTTAATGGAGAAGTCGAAAATTGAGGAAAAAGTGGTTTTTTACTGCAGGAGGGCGTTGAGGAGACTTATGTCATGATAAAGCCTGATGGTGTCCAGCGAGGACTGGTGCATCCCTTTTTCTTGCTTTGATTGATATCAAGGTGGTGCTTTGTACTTCTATTTCTTATTTCTTAGTGGTTGCTTTGTTGTGTTGTATAGATTGGGGAGATCATTTCGCGCTTCGAGAAGAAGGGATTTTTGCTGAAAGGTTTGAAGCTTTTCCAATGTCCAAAGGAGTTAGCTGAGGTTAGCTTACTAACTTGCTTTTCAGCTTAATGATTAAGTTCAGCTATAATTTTCTTACAGTATAAAAATTACCCTGCATATAGTGACCTGTGATGTTGGATTTCAATCGGCCATAATATTTAGCTTGACAAAAGGTGATTGTAAATGCTAGATTGATTATCAACTTATTGTGACAACGAACCTTTTTTGAGCTATTCTTATAGATTAAGTATCCAAAGTAGTATAGTAGAATTAGTTACTCTTTATATTTCACTCTCAAGATTTGATTACTTTTTACCATTTCTATTGCTACTGTAGCATGACTATGAACATTCTTTCTCGTGCTCCAATAATGTGGCATTTTTTCAAGATAAACCACACATTTTGGTTTGGACATATGGGATGAGATTGATATCAATAGTGAAGCATATTGCACCATGCCGAGTATAGCCTGCGGAACAATTGTGCAAAACATAACAGGCTGCAAATCATTGGTAAAGATGTACGCCCTATATTTTAGGGTTACAAGGTGCTGTCTAACAGCTGTTGGTATATACTTTGCGAGATTGGAGTTCCCATCAAATCAATATTTTGATTGAATCAACTTGGTTGAATTGATGGGGTTGAAATCAACAAAGAACATAATTTAATCAAAATATTATTACATAAAGTTAAACAATTCTAAAAATAAAATGAAATGGTAAGAAAGGGGTGGGTAATAAGCTGGTCTAAAGAAATTATAAATATTTATGTCTGACAAACTTATTATACTTTTATATGATAAATAAATATTTCAGGAGGGGCTGACTTTTGAGTGTACATTTTGTCTTTTCATTCTCAACTCTTAAGTGAATGCAATAAATTAGTTTTATTAAAGAAATTGTTTGATATTAGTAGTTTCACAAGAAAGTGGAATTAAATATGAAAGTGAATTGTGTTTCGCAAGTTGGTAAAAAAGTGATACATGGACACATGCTCTGATGAATGAAAAATCGTTCTTCACTTTCCAGATTCAGTTGATTCACTTCAGTATTGGTCGTTCTCAGAGAGTTTCCAACACTATACATCAGAGAGAAAATCTCATCAAACTTAGTTATGTAAGGGATCTTTAGAAAGAGGAAGCGGAGACCCTATAAACTTCTTTTAAACTAAATTAGTTATGAATGCTTCCGTGGTGTTTGAATATGCAAAAGAACTCGTCTTTTGTGAAAATACAAACTTATCATGATGTACACAAAGTTATTCTTTTAGTGTATTAACCTTGAGGAGAATGAGGTCTTGATTCTTACTTCGTACATGGCATGTTATCTAAGTGTTTTCTTTCGTCTTTGAGTATTGTCCTTGTTCTCTCCTTTATGGGGCATTCACAATTTTGTGTGCATATATGGGCGTTGACTCCAAACAACACCATACAAGCTACCATGGGTATAAAGACATCTTGTCTATTAATTTTCTCATTGCTGATGTTATTTGAATTGACAGGAGCATTACAAGGATCTCAAAGACAAATCTTTCTACCCTAAGTTGATTGACTATATCACTTCAGGCCCTGTTGTTTGTATGGTATACTTCTTGACCATTACCTGTAATATACCAATGTTCAATTGGAGAAACTTGTTCATTTTACCTTTCTTTTTAAAATCTCATTCTTCTGAAACTTCTTGGAAGGCTTGGGAGGGTGATGGTGTTGTTGCATCTGCTCGTAAACTTATAGGTGCAACAAATCCTCTTCAAGCTGAACCAGGAACAATACGAGGGGACCTTGCAGTTCAAACAGGAAGGTTTGTGCCTCGATTTTGTTTGACAACAATGGAATAGAATCAATTTTGGTTACAGTTTCTTTTTGTCATTTTGTTCAAATTTTGGTCATATTGATTGTTTTTGCAGAAATGTTGTACATGGAAGTGATAGCCCTGACAATGGCCACCGTGAAGTTGGTATGTTGTACAACACTGTGTTATATATATGACTTTTTTTGTGGATGGTGAGATTACTTGCTGCATCTAACTAATGCATATCTTGTTTTCTACAGCCTTATGGTTCAAGGAAGGTGAATTATGTCACTGGTTACCAGCTCAAGCACTTTGGCTGAAAGAATAATTTTCAGCTATTGTTATCACAGATAATTTTTTGGAGTTCATAGACTATGAGCACTTCAAACAAACCCAAAAATATTACAGTTTTTCTTAGCAACATTTTCTTTGCATCACTCAATCAAGTACAGGCAAAAAGAAGTAAACTTGTTTTCTTTTTCCTAGTTGAGGCAATTTGTTTGGTTTTTCTCCTACGCTGTTTCAGACTTGTAACAGTGGAGTTTTCACCATTTGATGCTTCAAATTGATAGTCACTGTTTATGTTTCTAAGAACAATAATTACAAAATAATTCGAGGTAGTCAAAGTCTCTTTCGAGTTGAAATTTCAATTCAATTCAGCATAATTGCTGTGCTCTCCATTCCTGTTCCTGAACACTTTAATTCTCTTATTTTCATCTTTCATACGCTTTCATTCTTTTATATTGCCTTGTAATAAATTTGGTCAACTTGATGCATATATATTTTATTTATTTAACTGTCGGATGTAAGTAGTTGTGGTGTTCAAATGGTTCGAGTTGATCTGAAACGGTTCAGAATAGTTTTTCTTCACCTCAAAATCGAACCAAACTCCAATTAAAAATCTCGAAGCCAACTAAAATTAATCGGTTAATTCTGGTTTTAGTCGAGTTTGATAAATATTTATTCTATTCTAAATATAAAACAATATGAGATTAATAAAGATAATATTAGTAGTATAGAATTAACAAAAGAAATCGAAACTTTTACTAGAGTAGGAGAGCAAGGGGTTGCGATTTTATTGTTTTGATAAAAGAAATAAGAAGAGAATAAAAATACAAGAAAAAATATTTTCTTTCATCTCGGCAGTTTTTTTTTAACAATAAGAAAAAAGAAAGAGGAAAAAAAATAAAGTGGACAATGAGTGTTAATTTAAGGAAAGGGAAAAAAGAGAATTCGTTTTCACCTTATCAGCAAAGGTTTTTGAGCAATTTTCTTAAATCATAATATAGATCTAGAAAATTTTCGAATTCATAAAAAAAAATTTAAAAATTCTTGAGTTCATAAATATTTTTTTTCAAAACACCCAAAATACCCTTGATTTGGTATGGTATTTGATTTCAAACTTTTGTGAAAGATCAATTTATCATTTTTTGATAATTATAATGATATATATAATATATGCAGTGTTTTTAATGAATTTATTTCGTATATCGTTGATAATAGTTAAATTTTTTTGAGAATATAATAGATTCTAGACTTTCTTAAAAGTGTGGAACTCAAACAAGTAACATCAATTCATCATTTTTCAACGAATATTATTTACAATTACATAAGAAAATAGTTTCCAGACATTGAAACCAAATACCAAGATCGTACTCGTGGGCATTTCAGGGATTTTGAGAAAAAAATTATGAATCCAAAATTTTTTGAATCTTTGTTATGAATTAAAATTTTTTTTTGATTCATATTATGGTTTAGAAAAATTACTTACCAAATATAAGAAAAGGTGCAAGGAAAAAAAAAAAGGAAACTAGAGATTAAAAAAATATTATTTAAATATGAATATATTTCTTTCTAAAAACCTAATAATTTTAAGGGCATTATAGGAATACTGAAATGTTGTTTTCTCTTTTTTTTCCATTTCTATTTTTCAAATCAAATAGATATACATCCCTATCTCTTTTATACAAACATGGCATGATGGTAAGTAAATGAATCCGGTCAAAGTGATTCAATAAACCCAGTTCAAAATTTCTGAACCCAACTTAGACAAAGAACAGTCAAATTGCATGAACCAGACGAGTCGAATCGAACTGGCCCAAAAAAACCGAGTCCAAAATTGAATTGGTTCAGTGGAGGCTTGGATGAAGGTCGGCCCAATAAACCGGTCCGGTCCGGGCAACCGCTAATCCCAGCATCAACTAGAAAGCTTTAGAAGCAACTGGAACTGAAGCCAGGACCACATCTCCTGAAGCTCCTAGAAGCTGCTTCTTCCTCGTATATATACATCCATCAGTCCCTTCTTTCCATGTCGATCGTCTCCAAAAGCTAGCATCCCATAACTTGTACTCTTGGCCGCTGTTCTTGTGGAAGATGCCATTCGCTCTCTCAAGCTCGAGCCCCTCTTCTTCCGCACTCCCTCTTCTTCCAAGTAGAGGAAGACCAACCAAGCCTGGAACATGGTGGAACATCAAAGCTATGGCCGCTGGGAGCAGAGACAATTTGGATCACTTGCAGAGACCCGGCAAACAGCAGTTGCAAAGCCAACCCCTCAAAAGGAGGACATCTTCATCTCCTCCAATCGGTAAGCATATGCGCATGACCTCTCCTTCCACTGATTCTGATAGATTCTAAATATATAAATTGGGTCATTTTAATTGAATCTGTGCTCGTATCACAACTAGATTAAGAGTTCGATCTATGTCTCTCCTTATTTGTTCTCCCATTTATTGTGGATTAATGCCTTTCATTTTTGGCTTGCACATCTTTGGGTCGTACCTTTCAAGTCTAATCCCAATCCGGGTTGCCCGAGGGAGAGAATTATGAATTGAACTTGCAGATCTGTCTCTATTCTCCTTCATTGAAATTTGTATAGAATAGAAATAGTAGGAACAGAAACCTTGTGTTGGGCTATGTATGAACTTTTTGTTTGTATCAGGCCTTTGGGACAGATTCCCCACAGCCAGAACGATCCAACAAATGATGGACACCATGGAAAGGATCATGGAGGATCCTTTTGCGTACACAGCTGCTCCTCTCGCTTCACCGGTTGCCAGTGACAGCGCCGTGGAAGCCTACAGACGGGGGAGGACTCCTTGGGAGATCAAGGAAGGAGAGGGTGAGTACAAGATGAGGTTCGACATGCCCGGCATGACCAAGAAGGATGTCAAGCTGTGGGTGCAGGACAAAATGCTGGTGATCAAGGCTGAAAAGATGCCGAAAAGAAGCGAAGAAGGCAAGGAAACAAAGGAGGGTGAGGAGGAAGAAGACTGGTCTGCAGTGAGTTACGGAAGATACAACAGCAGGATTGCTTTGCCTGAGAATGTTGCGGTGGAGAAGATTAAGGCAGAGGTGAAGGATGGTGTGCTGTACATTACCATACCAAAGGTTTCAACAGAGGGCAAGATATTGGACATACATGTGCAATAAGAAGGAGAAAAGGCTTTTTGTGTCTACATGAGAGCTAACATGTATATTTTTCTCTAGTGAATGAAAAAATCATTGAAATTTAATGTCACTGTACTAGAAGATAAACAATAGATAAAAATGTTTTTATAACTTCATTTGTATGTGCATGGAGTTGCAAAGGTTCTAAAACATGAAAATCTTACTTTGATTAATCCTTAAGTAGTGCGCCTCCAAACCAAAGATTGGGAGTGCACAGGGGGACTCTTGTTGTGTTCTTTGCCGCGACTCAAATGAATTAGTGATGTATCGTTTCTTCAAGTGTCCGTCATTTACGATATTTTCTAAGAAAGATTGAGAAAAAAAGGTTTGTAGTTAAAAGGTTCGTAGTTATCCTTCTATCGGAGCATGAAGTGAAAGCGTGGAGCATTGAGTATGCTTCCCTTTCGATGTTATGGTGTTGGAGCTCTTGGATTGTGCAAAACTATTTTATTTTCAAGGATCTACTGGTTGAATGGATGAAGGTAGTGCGATTAGGGTTGAGTTTCTGGTCGCGAATTAACTCTTCTTAGACGGCACTAGATTTTAGATTTTAGATTTTTTTTGGGGGTTCCAAATCCTTAGAGCTTACTCTTCTAGTGTAATTGGCCCTTTGGCCGTTGGTTTTCTGGTGCTTTGGGTGAGAATTTTTCCCTACTAAATGCATCGCCTCACTTATTTTCAAAAGAAAAAACTTCATTTAAACTTCATTTATATATGCACATGACCTAGCATCCCAAAAATGTTGACTAGCTGTCTAGAACAATACAACATGTTGCCATGCTGCACCATTTGCGAAAAATGGGCCGACAAATAAGCCATTTTCCATATAAATTATGAGCTTAAATGAATTTGCAGCATGAGTAATAAAACGGTTAGTGGCGATGAAGCAGCTTATTTAGCATCATCTCTTATATGTTTCTGAAATATACATTAATACAATTATCTTCATAGTACATCCATGGCAGAAATAACTTGAGCACTAGACAGCATTGGCACTAAATGTTGATATAAGCGTATTATCCTCCTCCAGAAGTAATATATTAATCGCATAGAGAAGATATGGAGTTACCATGCAAAGAGGTATTCATCAAAATGGTCATATAAATACTCACCTCCGGTCTCGGAATCCTTGAACCAATTACTGTGCTCTTGTGCAAACAGATGTAGGTCATCAGGCCATGAATCTGATTCTGTCTCACTGTTAGAACTGAGCTCACATGTAATAGGAAAACATCCTTGATTGTGTGTGCAATCAATGTAAGAGTCAGTACTCTTGCTTGGTGATCCATCTACTTTCAAAATTGTTCCAATGTCGTGAGAGTTTACTATTCCATGCTTGACTTGAAAAGATACTGAACCAATCATGCATGCTACAGGAGGAGTAGCACTAAAGTGGCCATTTCTTGGGTCTGCTGGGGCAGGGTTCATTTCACATGGATTGTTCAAATCCTTCTCATTAGTGAAGGTGGCTGAGATGACTGAAGTTACAGAGGATGATGAAAGATCAAAAGAAGCCTGATGGTTCGAATTTGTCAAGCATGAGAAGGCATCCAAATTTTCTTGTTTTGGATACTGCATAAAATCCTTTGGTGTTGTAGGGTCACATGCCTTTTCCTCAACATTTGGTGCAGATTTCTCGAACGAAAGATACACGCCCAACTGAGGGATACTGCTGGCTTTCTGTGTGCTGGGAATCTCACCTACCAGAGCTTTCTTACTTTCAGACACACCCACAGGCAATGTTCTCTTTATTTCACGGACATGAACATCTGTAATGATACCTTGAGTTAAACTCTCAGTTGTCCCTACATGTCTGGTAAGCACACTCTCTTTTGGTATGCTAATTGAGCTTTTGAGTGCAAAATTTCCTTTATTGTCAGTGTTTATGGGGTCAGCAGAAATATCTCCACTGCAATTACCTTCACTCTGCTTCTGTAATCTACTCAAATAAAGGCGGTATTTCTGCATGAAGGACATAAAATTAGAAATTCTAGAACTGTCGTGGTGCAGTGATGCATATATTTCTTAAGTGTAAGAGAAGAATTAGATATTAAGATTAAACTATGAAAGATACTTGTGCTAATCAACCTTCAACACACTTGGTTCAGTAAAAATAGCAAATATATCACAAGTAGGAATAACAAATAGCACATGATGCATAGGCAGATGAAATAAGATTACTGCACGAATCACTATATGAAATATCCACGGAAACCATATACCCTCATATTGAATACCTCTTTTGCACTAAAATTCTCTTCATCCTATTGCTAACCTCTTTTTAGTTTTGGTAGTTGAATCATTCTCTATCAATTATGTCTAATTGATATTTGCCGGCAACTTCAATGGTATTAGAAGCTAGTAGATATATTCTTGTGGAATATAAAAATGAGCACAATTTCCTCATTGCTATGGTGTCTCAAACTTAGCATCCACAAAAAGCAATAACAAGAGAGGAAATGGATGGCCTAGCAAGAGAAATTCCAAAAAAGAGTAAATTAATTGTTCAATTCTAAAAAGAGAAGTTCTTTGTTTGTCATCATCTTTTGTTGAAGATTAATTTTTCAGCTACCACACTACTCAACAATTTTACTCACTATACACGGGATTATAACTTGGCAAGAATGTATCATCACTAGAGCTTACCTAATTTGTTTTTCTTGATTAGTAGTCTGACTCTGATCTTTTGACATAAATGAAACATAAACCTTATGATCTATCTACTTGAGCTACTATCACATTTCCATGCTAAGATTTGCAGGAACAGCATCAAGATTCATCAAGAAATTTGGTATTGTAGTTGAAGAATTGGTAAGTTGAAGATCCACTGAAAAAAAAGTATATCAAATTTTTTGAAGACACTAAAGTTCAAAATGTATAAATGGAAAAAGAAATATATCTACGTTAAACTTATATAACATGATTTTGTTTTAAGATTTTTAGAATGTCCTTTTCAGAAAGAAAATGTATTTAACATGTAAAAATGATTCCTATCATCTCAGCCCATGGCACTGCATTGAAGAATAAATCTTAAGGTGTAGTTAAAAGTTCTTAATACTGAAAAAACAACTACATTATGATCTACTTTTTTTAAAAAAAAAATACCAGACTATACCCTAGTTAATTTGGGAGAACTCGCAGAGCAAAACCTACCTGAAGATGGCTGGCAACATTTTCTCTGGTTAGCCCAGGGACATTCATCAGATCAAGTATTTTCTTAGGCCCAACTTCTGCCAGAATACAGAAAACTCATGCAACTTATTTTTTGTTAAAAAAAAAAGCATAATGATATAGCTTAATAATAAAAAGCATAAATAGGAATTACTATCCTTTAAATGTCACTAGAAACTAGAAAGTGGTTTTCATTTTGCTGCTCATTTAAGGACTAAATAAAATTATTGCAACTATTAACAGACACTTACTATCAAATCCAATCTGATTCACAGCATTCACAAATTTCTGATGAAGATCCACTGACCAAACTACTCTTGCTTTCTTAAGCTTAGATGGATCATTCAGCTCTTGATCACCCAAATCTTTATAGTCTACATCCTTTCTTTTCCTTACGGAACTCAGCTCAGTTCCATCTGTCAAATTCCTATCCTCAAGATCTTCAAATCCATTGCATAGAATGTTGATATCTTCACCAAAACTATGAGTTTCTATATTCACCTCATGCATTTTCTTTCTATAGACATGCTGCCATATATTTCTCAACTCCTTCATTCTCACTGGTTTAAGAAGGTAGTCACAAGCACCATGTTGGACACCCTTCATCACCCTACTTGTCTCCCCATCTATAGACATCACTGCATGAGATCATATATAGATCATGGTCATAAATACTGCTTGAGGCTTGCACAAGAAAAAGAATGTAATTAGTAGCTACCATTTGTTATTACTAGTAAGGTAAAATATGTTGGGGAATGGACAACTAACTTATAACGGGTAAATCCATTTCAAGTCCAACATGCTCGAGAAGCTTGAAACCATCCATGTCGGGCATATTGACATCACTAATCACTATGTCAAATCTGTCCCTTCGCTCACGAAGAATGTCCAGAGCTTCTGTTGCTAAACTGCATGTAGTGACTGCAGTGCGAATGAGAAAAGTTAATAAGCAGGAAAGTTATAGTCATAGTTAATCAGTAGTGACTTCAACAAAACTATATATGCTATATTTTTACCTGGGATAAATATACTATTAAGAAAAAAAATAATGCACCAAGAATTTTTACAAACAAACATGGTTTCAATTATGCACCCTGTTCAATGATGAATCATACAGTTGAGATGGAGTGATATTGAGAAGCAAAGCTATCAAAGAAACTCCATTTACTCTGTGAAAAGGAGCATGGCATGCTGATCATTACATGATGTGTAATTCTAGTCACTTTATTTCTTTGTGGAAAGTGATATTTCATGATCCAGATCAAGAACAGGATTAGAATCTTTTATTTCCTTAGCAATTAAGATGCTTGAACTCCTTGGAAGAGTGTGCTTGGGATCCAAAAATCTAGAGCAAGTATGGAACTGCACAAATGTGCATTTGCATATTTCAAAAGTAGCACATGACATGAAAGTTATCTATTTCTGGTTAAACAAATATAGTGTTAAGAAAGAAATGTTTCAGTGGCTCTCTGCTTGACATTTAAGGAAGCACCTTTTGTGCGTACATCAGGAACAAAAGAATCACAACTGGAGCTTCTACCAGACACCTTCTTCTCCCACTTACAATCTTGTCATGAGGAAAGAAACTACAAATCGACTAAATTAAACAATAAATCGCATTAATTTTGGTGTCTCTTGTTATATCAGCTAGAAAAATTTAGAAGCCGCCCCTCTTCAGCTAGCTACAGTTGTGCCATCTTTATCTATAAATTCAAGGATATTAAAAATGAAACCAGCAGCACAAAATTAGAAGATTTCTAGGCATAAGCATCAGAAATTTGACATTTCTATTGAGCACAGGCACGAAAAAGAAAAAGAGCATGAACAAGAAGAACCTGCAAAATACAGGGCAAAGCTACCTTCGTAGGAGCACTTCCTGAGCATCTTTTCGAGAATTTTCAACCAGGTGGGATCATCGTCGACCACCAAGACCCGGAGGCCGGCCGGAAAAGCTTCGGCTCGAGCGGAAAGCAATGGGTTCTCCATCGCGAGGGATTGGGGGAAGTGGAAGGGGGAGGAAGAGTAGGGTGGTGAGTTTTCCTACAAGAAATTTGGCGCACTTGTTTACTTATTTACATATAATGGTGTATTCTTTCTTATTCTACTACTTTAAGCTAATAGTAGGGCTGAGCATCGGGCGGATCGGGTCAATACCCGATCCGACCTGATCAGGTATAACCCGAAAAAATGGATAATTTTTAACCCGACCCTACCCAAATTTTTAATCGGGGCCCGACCTAATTTACCCGTTTAACTTGAAATATGTCATCCATTCACATCATTCAAGTATCCACATTCCATAGTAACAGTATTACCTGTTGAGGGGGTGTCGGGCAGGCAGACTATGAGGAATTCAAGATGCCGGAGAGGCGGAGAGGGGGTTGGGCCGTCAGGCGATGCCGCGTCGGGGGTTAGGCGAGGAGGAATGTCGAGGTCGCGTGATGCCGAAGAGGAGTTCCGCGTCGGGGGTCGGGGTGTCGGGTGATCGATTAGGGCAGACTGGGGGTGGCGAGTGGGAGTGACGATCGAGTAGGGCATGAGGATTGGGGGCAGACAGGTAGTAATGTATAAGTATAATTTCTAAAATTTAAACCCGTTATTAACTTAAATGGGCGGGTAAGGTTAAACAAGGTTTTCATCCAAATCCGACCCGACTTGAAAAAGTATATGAATTTAAAAAAAAATCAACCCAACACGACCCATTATACCTTAATAACCTGACCCGAATTGAATTTTCGGGTCGATTTTTTTGGATCGGTTCGGGTTTTGCTCACCCCTAGCTAATACGAAGCTCCAAAGTGGGGCCTTGATTTTATAAGAAGCGATGGTGCCCGACGATGGAGACTCGCAATCGTAGGGACCAAACCATGACTCGATGTCTCGAACTGTTGTGGTCTTTGCCTGCGACCATTGCTGATCCTTAGTAGTTGGCCCTAGATCGGTGGTCGCAAGTTACTTTGCACCTGCGACAATTATGCACAAGTTAATTTGCACCTGCGATAACTATGTGCTCCAAAGCAAGTTCGACTATAATTCTTGCTTTGCATCTAGAACTTGCTCAAAAGAGTTAGTGGTGTTGAGAATGCACTCGATGAAAAACCATGATTCTTAAGTCAACCTTAAGATATTTATAAGCAAGGCATGGATAACAAAATGTGATAGATAACTAGGTACGTGGTGGTCGCTCAAATCAGTCTTGTCGTTGGCGGAGTTAGGAATCAAAATTAAGAAGGTAGATTTAAAGTGATGGATGATCAATATATTTTTCAAAAAATAATTCATCATATTATGTATAAAAATCAATAAATATTATACATACATAATTTATAAATACAAAAAAAATCTTAATTTTTTTAAAATTATAATTACTCAATAAATTTTATGCGTTGATAACATTACATAATAATTTTATTGCGATCATTTGTATTGAAAAAAAAAATTTCTTAACAAAATGTGCATTGGGGGTCGACGGACTACGCATCAAACTAGGGTGGCAATTGAAACTGGTTAATCGGTTAATCGAATCGCAGAATTCGATTTTGAATAGTGAATTTGAGGTTTAGTTTTCTATTTCGATTAGTGAATTCCAAAAATTGATAAAATTCATGTCACGCCCCAACTCAGGGTCACGTGACCGACTAGGGTATACATGTCTATACCCCGCAGCCTAAACCATACATATGCTAACTCAACAATAAAACATAGAGGAAAAAAATAAATGAGTTTTATTTCAAATGAAAAACCAAACCAGAATTCATTATAAATAAGTTTAGCAAAATAATAAAGTGCGGAAATAATAAATCAAGTTCAACTATTCAATTATAATGAAATCTGAAATAAAGACATGAATGTAACCAAGGGACCACAACTCCAAAATACTGAAATACAAGTGCATAACTAACTACCAAAAACTCAACTACGACCCCTAACTAGGACTGCTATGAGATCAATGTAACTCATTTTCCCTCCAGCCGCGCCAAGTACTCCAGCCCACCTCACTGGTCAGACTCTACAAAATAAAAATAACGACAACAAGTGAGTTCAAAGAACTCAGCGAGTGGTTCTACCAACCCCCACGGAAAAAAATAACACGGAGATAAAACATAAGCATAACACCTATCTCAACATGAATAAAGTCATGAAGGTATGACTAGCTATCAGGCCATCTGGCCACCACCTGCCCGAAGGCAACCAACACCAAACGGTGAAGATAAACAGGCCTAAGCCTACCATGCCCTAATGCAATAAAACATACTAGGATAATCGGGATTGGCCCATCCGAACTTATCCTAATATAAAGAAACTCGGGAGGAATCAAGATTGGCCCGTCCGAACTTGCTCCACGAGATGCGAAGGGGCAATCGGGATCCGTCCATCCGAACTTGCCCCTTTAAGATATTGCAGGGATAATCGGGATTTGCCCGTCCGAACTTACCCCTTTAGGATATCACAGGAATAATCAGAATTTATCCGTCCGAACTTATTCCTTAAAAGCACATCGGGAATAATCGGGATTTGTCTGTCCGAACTTATTCCACGAGACAACACCAGAACAATCGGGATTTGCTTATCCGAACTTGTTCCAAAAAGATAACGTAGGAATAATCGGTATTCGCCCATCCGAACTTATTCCTTTAAATATAGAATCTTGGGAACAATCGGGATTTGTCCATCCGAACTTGTTCCACGAGATACGCAGGAACAATCGGAATTTGCCCATCCAAACTTGTTCTAAAGGTTAGGAATTAGCCATCCAACCTTCCGAGTCTAGCCCGCAATCCGGCTCCTAACCGAACCTCTCCGCCATTAAATAAGAGATGGCGCCACAAGACCTAATTAAGTCAAGTGTCTTCTACGGTATCTTAGGGGTGTCCTTATTGGAAAGCGTCTCAACACTCCAATACCCGACCCCAACTCCTAGACCTATAATGTCATAAACCCGTGAGGTTTTATTTCATGCATAACTTTATTGTTGATTCATAATAGGTTATGCTGACCCTTTGCTCAATTTTAATTATGCAATTAAAATTTAGATAACCAAGATTAGAGTTTTGTTTTAGCTTATTATTGTGCTCGAAATTGATGTATCTAATCCGAATCTGATCTACAGAGTGTGTCCTATATTTCCAAACTATATTTTCTAGTCAAAACGATAAGTTACATGACTATATTCTGCAAACTATGCACATCACAAACAGAATTTCAAAATAAGTCATGATTTATCAAATCAGCATGAAGTTTCAGTATAATTGAGTTTTCAGCCCCTCAAGGTAATTAAATTCGAAATTACAGAAATAAATTCCTTAATTATCAACATAACAAAATTATATCATTTAGGCAAAACTTCTCAAGAATCAAGTCATGATTGTTTAACCAAGAGTAGCATGAATCAAGAAAATCTCCAAGCAAGAATCAAATTACATGATCAAGAATCTCATATCAAGAACACTCATGGCTTCAAGATCAAATATTATTTCTATAAAATATGCTCCACATCCAAAAATCATAGATTTATTCCAAGGCATGCAACAACAATTCAATAACCTAAATTAGCAAGCAACACAAGGTATAAGCCCCAAAATAACAAGAACTCTCACTTGGGCATTTCATCGAATACCTTGAGGGCACCCTTGCTTCTCTCTTGGCCGAGCACCCCTAGGGTAAACCTAGGACTGCCAAGCCACAAAGGGAGAGTCTCAGACTCTCCTCCCATGAATCAACACAAGAACACGACGATCAAAATCCACGATTCAGCAAAAAATCACAATAATCAATATGATGCCCAAATCGGCTCAAGATTACGAGAGAACCCGAAAAAGGAGAAGTAAAACCACACACATGAATATGAAGAAAGATTTGAGGAGGATTTTCAATCGATGGCCTTTGAATCCGGCTCCAAAGGATGGCGGCTCGGCTCAAAGAAGGGGGAAGAGGGGGGCGGCTCCACTCCAAGCCGCCGGCTTCAAGAGAGGGGGAGAGGGAGAGGGGTGGCCCGGCTTAGCTGGGCGGCTCCTCTCTGCTCGGCCCCAAGGAAGGGATAGGGGAAGAAGGGGAGGCAGCGGCGGCTGGCTCCTCTCTTCTCTCCAATCGGTTGGGGCGGCTCCAATAGAGAGCCGCCAGCCCTAGGGGAGGTGGGAATTTATAATCTCATCCCAAAACCACCTATCCACACCCTAAATCCGCACTCTCAACAACCCGGATCCGCAACCCGCTAACCCAACTAACCTCATGCTAATTACAAGCATCAAACATATGCACATCCACATGCAACATAATCAAATCAATTAGCTATATAATTATAAATCATAATTCAACTCACCCGAGCTCGCAAGCTCGCACCGGACCATGAGTCGACTCGGCTCAACCTCGAACTAGCCCGCTAGGCTGGCAAACACAAACAATAAAAGAAAAATAAATAGAAATATCTAGGATATTATAATTCAGTTCTGTTTCGATTATCGTTTCGTGGATAACCTAGAGCCAAAATCGATTATATTTATTAATTATTATTATATAATTAATAATTCAATATCATATACCCAGTAACTCATTTATTTAAAATATTTTTTTAATTAATTTATTAATCGATTATCCATTACTAATTGGATAACCGATTTGTAAACGAATAATCGCACCTATACAAATCGATAATGAATCAATTTTAGTTTTGGATATTAGTTTTTCAAATTGAACGGTTCCGATTTAGATTTTAGTTAACAATAAAAAAATGAAGTTAACCGAACTGGTACCATCCCTACGCCAAACTGACACACAAGATCGCGATCATGCATAGGCGAGTACTGTAGTTGTGTGTGAGCGAGGCATAAGTGTAAGAATAAAAATACGTGATGGTGCAAGCTCATGGATGAGACAATTCACCCAACATAAAAGATTTTTTTTTATTTATTTATTATCCTCTAATTAATTCCGGGTGTCATATCACTTGTCAATCGAAATGCACTTCTCTGTGTACTAATTCGTCCTTTAATGGATCAAGTTCCACGTGACCCCTTTTAATTCCATCATCATTTGCATGCATGATGCCTAATTTGCCAATAGGGGGAGGAACTCGACTTCCATCTTTTGAAACCCTAAAACAAGACTAAGCCTTGTTTATTATTCAAACACTTGTAACCTAAATATATTATCCTAATTAAACATCAAGAATCTTTTTGCAAAGTGTTGCCTTAATTGGTAGCACAATCGGTGTTATTTAGGGAATGAAAATGTACTTAATCCATACTTAATTGCCATTATGTCCCCTAATCTTCTTATTAGTCCTTTGTGTCATTTTTAATTGAATGAAGCATCCTATTGTTAGGTAAGAGAGGAACCTTTCAAGATTGAGATCTAAAGGTAAAGAATAATATATGTAGTTAATTAATTACTCGATTTAACATCTTAAATATTGTTATAGATTTACTAGCTAGGAGTACAAATAATATCATATTATCATTACTATAGCTAGTCAATACATTTAATATTAAAAATTAATGAAGTTTCAATCAACCTCATATTTTGTAATTTTTTAACATTAAAATTAAGTACAATATGCCAAATTGTAAATTAAAGAAAATAATAAGTTTTTTTTTTGCAACCAAATGTCTACAAGTAAATTAATTAATTGTTCAATGTATGTCTAGTTGATTGAAATGTCCATTTGAAATGTCCTACTTCTTGAAATTAAGTTAATGACATTTGGAAAAAGAGATACTTCTTATACCTTTATTCATTCTTTGTTAGTGGGATTTCCAAATGACTTATGCCACAAAATTTGGAATGCCACATGCATACTGGGGGAGAAGGAATCACCCATTTGTTAAATCACCACTTCACTTCAAAACCAACCCTAGGTGGATTAAATATTGGTTATTTCATAATGATTCTAATTTACATTGATGAACTTAATTGGGAAGTGATATATATCTTTGAACTCATAGAGCATTATAGAGAATAAGACTCACTTGTGAATTCAAAAACCAAAAAAAAGAGACTAGTAGATTATTGTATATCTCCTGTTATTATTAGGTCAGAGTCCACTTAAAATCCTAACAAGAAAGAAAGACGAAGAAATTGATCTTTCGGCGAGTTTGAATGTCTTAATCATTAAAAAATAATCTCGCATGATTTGAAAGCATTGTGTTTCGTATCTTATCTCATATTTAAGCACTTAACAATTTAATATTTGAATTTATATGATTTTCGCTTTTTTTATCGAATTCCAAAAACTCGAGCTAATGATTTAAATTTGATTGGTTCTTAACTAACCAAGTCAATAGTCCAATTTAGTTCAACTTAACTTAGAAGATATATAAACATTTAAAAAGTTCTAAAAATGATTTAAAAGTCACTATTTGTTGAATTCGATTAGTTTTTATACTTGATTCAATCAATCTTGTTATGTGATATTATATAATTAGCCATTATTCTCTATTCTTGTTTTTAACCATCAATCTCCATAACTTTTATTGCCCCATTTGACTAATACATGATGAGTTTAATGCTCAAGGATATATGAGTGACTAAAAGGACAAAGTAAAAAGGAAGTCTAATTGCTTTTGAATGGGTGGGAGTACAAAGGAACTCAATGCCCACTATCTTATGCTTTGATTAAAATAAAAGCTGACACACTTAAATGAGAGGTTGGCAAGAGATTGGAGAGAAGAAAACATGCTGCTAGCTTATCCAAAGGGCATTGTTTCATTAATTAATTATTAATTAGTCATGTTAAATTATTAACCAAAAGTTGGAATAACATTTCTTTACTTAATCCTCACGTGGCAATGCACAACCTTTTGAAAGTGGGTAGTTTATACCCTCTATAGACATGTCTTAGAGTGCAATAATACATCGATTCACCCTCGAAATAAAATTAGAATGCATGACTGAAGTTTCCCTCGCAATCAAATTCAAGACATCTATACGAAATTAAAAAAATATATGTTAAAAATGAGAGTATAAACTACGTACCCACTTGGAAGTGCCCTTGGAAGTGCTAGATGACACCTTATATAATTAACTCTCTAGATTGATCCACATTACGCAATATGATCGGAGTGTCGTGACGTAAGTTTTATTAATTAGCATCATGGAAACATCAAAAGACTAGGAGTGGAGTGAGGATTTTTTAAAAGACTATTATTAGAATATTGCTCTAATTTAATTTACTAGTATATATAAGACATATATTCAACATCATCCACCTTATTAATTATAGCTCAAGCTTTCTCACAAGATCATATATGCACATAATTGTTCTTTGAGTTACTAATAATATACAATAGGAATTAATTATTTAAGAGAAACTAAGTGCATGTTAAGTGCTCCTCATGATCTTGGTAGAATCCAAGTCAAATATTTAAAGAGCTTAGAGTTATTTTAATTAAGCAAATCAAAACAAAGCTTTGTAGGATAATGAAAGTTATTTAGTTAATGCCAAAGGTTGATACATACATAATAGTTATTTTAGGAGTAATTAAGAGAAAATTGAGGCTCTTGAGTGGATCATTGATGGTACAATCTATGGTGGGCTTTTTTCTCATGATCAACTAATAGAAGTGCATGCCATGGCTCATATATGCTCACATGACTTCTAAAATAACCTTGTATTTGTTAATATATATGGATTGTCTTTTAAAAGTTCTAGCAAGGATAAGTAATCATCCAACGAAAGTATTGTCATTAGAATTGAACTTTTGAAGAATCTTAGAAGGAAATGGCAATAATATTCAAGAGCTAATTTCTATAGATCAAAGGAGAAGAATGATTAATTGATGTGGATAGTGAGTAGTTAGTGGAGAAATTAATATAAGAAATAGCAATGAGAAGAAGATAACTAAATTTAATTAAATTGATTCCGCTTAGAACAGTTCTAACCATCTTTTTCTAACATGCATGTCTATGTATCATTTGTTATTATTGTTTGTTCAAAGTCAATGGAGATGACTTAATGTGTAAGATTACATGTACAATTTAATGGGTGTGCAAGTTGTCGTAAATTAATAAAGGATAAATTACATGGATCCCTCCTCGACTATAGTCAATGTACGCAAAGACTACCTAAACTACCAAGTGTCCACAGAACCCCTACGACTACATTTTTTGTTCAAATAACCACATATGTTAGTATGTTCGTTAGTAACTTAACGGAAAAACTTTCACGTGCGCAGAACCCCCCTCCCCAGTGCCACGTGGCAGCAATTTTCACCATCCATCTCATCCGACGATCACCACTTCTTCTTCTACCTATCCCCTTGCCCTAGACATCGCCGCCGCCGCCACTGCCACCACCACCTCCTCCTCCTCCTCCTCCTCCTCGAGGAGGAGGAGGATGAGAGAGGGGAGGAGGAGTCGACGACCTCTTCCACTTCCTAAGGAGGTGGTAGCGGCGGCGGCGGCGAGAGGAGGAGGAGGAGGAGGTGGTGGTGGCAGCGGCAGCGGTGATGTCTAGGGCAAGGGGCTAATTAGATGAAGAAGTTTTGATCGTCAGATGAGATGGATGGTGGAGATTGCTGCCACGTGGCACTGGGGAGGGGGGTTCTGTGTATGTGGAAGTTTTACCGTTAAGTTACTAACGGACATGCTAACGGAGGGAGGTTATTTGAAAACAAAAATAGTCGCGGGGGATTCTGTGCACACTTGGTAGTTTAGATAATCTTTGCGCACATTGACTATAGTCGATGGGGTTCCGTGTAATTTACCCATTATTAAAATATGTTAGGTGACTTTTCTACAATTATTTTTGATCATCACTAATGTAATAATTTCTGACATGGCTTAGCGACGAGCGACTTCAATCGTTGGTGATGAGTAATTTTAATATCGCGACCTACTATTCATCATCTTCCTCTAGCAGTGTTGGAGCTCGCCCAACAACCGCACCCTTCCAACCATCGGTGAATCGTTGTTGATCATTGAACCAATTTAATTAGCACAATTTATTTAGGTTTTCTTTATTATTTTTGATTTGGAGAGCCGAAACCCTAAGATGGCACTAATGGTTGTCAGGCCATAGCTCTATTCATTGATACACTACCGAGTCGACATTGTACCTTTTTTTAAATTCTTTTGAAATTATGCATGTTTGAGAATAGTTTGACTAATTCTATTAATCTTGGATTAATTTTTGATTAATTAGATTTATTGTTAATTATCTTGATTTATTTGAATTTTTAGTAATTATTGACCATATAAATTATATAATTAATAATTCTATAAAATAAATTATATAATTGACAATTATAAAATAGTGCCTATATTTAATATTTTAATTGTTTTCATTAAGTCGAATTAATTATATTAATTAAATTAAGTTAAGTTAATTAGTTAAATTAGGTAAATTAAATTAATTAGTTTAATTATATAATTTTATATAATTGTTTATATCTAATTATACTATATATAAAATAAATAGTTTATAATTAAATTTTTAGATTATTTTTATGCATGAAAAGTGAGTTAATATACGTCGCTTATGTATCGAGGAGTTTATAGTGATTACGCAATACCTTAGATATATTCGAGAGTTATATATATGTATCAAAGAAGTAGATGCACTTTTATATGATATATATTGGACAGTTTAAGAATATAGTTATTTGTATTACACTTAATTATTTCTTTTAGTGTTTTCTCCATTAGTAAATTTTAGCTCATCAATCTCTCTTGTTCTTTGATACACGTCCAGATAATATACGTATTCGGAGAACTATAGAAAGATAATGCCAAAATTTTGAATGAAGTTAAATGATAAAAAAATAATTAGTGCAATATGAATAATATAACTCCTGAATAGAATATGACCATCTCACCTCATAAGACATAAATAACAAAAGATTTAATGGTTTGATAGATCATGTCAGGATGATGAGTTTGGATGTAGCGGCGATTTGATCATGAAGCTTTAAAGGATGAGTTCCAAATATGTCTAATTTATTTCTTGAATTTCACATATCCGAACCCAAATTCTATTAGCAGTGATAAAATACGGTGTCGGTATGTGTCTATGTCGTTTTTAGACCAACTCAAGATTTTTATTGGTTGAGGCACGAGTTTGATATATAACATATAGTGTTAATAGTTCTTTTTATTGATTATAAACATTTCTAGTAAGACAATTATTTATTTTTCGGGCTCGCTATACTTGGTTAAAGGACCATCGTATATTTGTACAAATTGCTTGAAAGTATATATCTCGCGCTTACTACAATGGGCAACTGAACCAGATTAGGTTAGTTGCGATGAGGGCAGACATAATATTGCATGTCTAGGATCGAGGGCTTTATGGCCTACCATAAAGCGGGTTGGTCCCATTTGTTGTGCATGAGTGGGCCCGTCGGTGTCTTGGAGGTAGGACTAGGATAGTATTGCCACTTAGGGAAGGCAATGGTTCAGTAAACCATATTTTTTTATGGATAACGAAAACCAATAGTATTTACAAGACTGCTATCCCAAACCAATCACTTTTTAATATTGCTACTCGAAAGTGAAATCGGTTAACCGAACCAGCTTAAACAGTTTGTGTTGGGTGAAATGGCCACACTAGAGGAGGGATGAATAGTGTGTTTACTAATCTTTTTGCCTAAATTCGGTTTTAATTATTTGTTTGGTTACTTAGGCAAATTTCAAGTTGAGTAGCAAGCGGAAGCAAAGTAAATACGACAATGAAATAAACACAAGTAGAATCAATGCAAACACAATTATTTATAGTGGTTCGGCCCCAATGTCTACTCCACTACCTAAGCACTCTGTTTAGGATATCCAAACTAGCTTTACTAGATTATCTTATTTCGTTTACAACGAGGACGTTTTCCCGGAGAGTCTCCGCTCTCACACCGAATGCACTTCCACACCCGGAAGTCTCCGCCTTCCTACCGAGAGCACTCTCCCACCTCAATCCTAAAGACAACAAGAACTAATCCTAGCAAACTATGTTTACACCGGTGGATTTAAATCTTAAACACCAAGGTTACCACCCAATTTCAAGACCTAACAATCTAGGTCTTCACAAGCTCAAATACAATGAAAGAAATCACAAAAATACACAAATAATGGAGCAAATAAATAATACAACAAATACTTTGCTCCAAACACGAGTCCTAGTTCCTCTTGATGCCTCAATGATGAATCGTTCAAAGCTTGAAGGCAATATCAAGGATGTTTCATGGAAACTAGGGTTATCAAAGGGATGACTCAAGAAATGCTTTGAGAATGATCAAGAATGGCTCAATGGAAGCTTAGATCAATTGTTAAGTGATCAAAAAGTCTAGAGGAAGGCTCTCATGGCTTCCTATTTATATATAAGCCATGAAGAGAAGACATGAAACAGACGGCTCAACGGGCAGAAAACTAGTCGTTTTCGTCGTTCGGTCCATGGCCAGTCAATCGTCGGTCGATCGATTGATCGACCGAAAGCAAACTGCCGCTTTTTGGCACACTTCGGTCGTTCAAATTGGCTACTGCTAATTTTCCACCACATTCGGTCGATCGATCGATCGACCGAATTGGCTACTGCCAATTTTTGGCACTATTCGGTCGATCAACCGGTCGACCGAAACTAGAAAAATCAACCCAGTTTGCTGATTTTTCTGCTCGTTTGCTCGTTTCTGGTTTCGTCTTCGCTAAGTCTACTTATATAACATTTATTAACTTTAAGTTAATAACTTTAAAACATAAATATTTTATAAGGATTACTCCCCATTTGGATTCAATAAAAATATTTAAGAAATTAAAATTCTTAAGAATCAAAATCTAGTTTTTGGGGTCTAGTATAAATTTTCGAAAAACGAAAACTTCCTAATCTCCCGGTTCAAATATGGGTAGGCTAAAGGCTTCCAAAAAATCTTTAAAAATACCTCGTTATCTAGTTTCTACTCAAGGAACAATTACTGCTATTTTTTGTGTCAAGAAAGTGTCTAGGTCATATAGCCCTCCAAGGAGCTCCCTAGGCTTAGTGAATTTCAGGACGGTTTTCGGGTTTTCATGTTTTGGGGTTCGGGTTTGGCTTTTGGGTTCTTATGCATCATCATGAGGATTTATAACATAAACTAGACACCCTAAATCTAAACTCTAACTTCTCGAAGAATCCCGAGCGTCCTTGCCGATTTCTTCGATTTTTCCGATCGGGGACGTCGTGCGCTAACCGACTTGGAACCTGAAAGATTTCTCAATGAAACATTAGTTCCATGTTTGTTCATCAAAACCGAGATTAAACCAAGATTGAAAATCTTAAGCCAACAGTTTGGATAGATGCAGTTAACCTATTGCTAAACGAATAATTGTTACTAAAAAATAAAAATAAAACATTCATTTTGTAATTATATATGTATATTATGTAATAAATCTATAATCAGTTTTGGTTGCCATCTATCTGCGAATCAATAACTAAAATTGAACCGAATTAAATTGAATTTTTGAATTCATTAACCAAAACCAATATCGCGTGAAACTAAACTGCAAAATCACTATACAATTGTCATCCATATTGCCACCTTGAAGACAGAGCTTGCATAGCATAGACAAGACATGTAGCAAACCAAAATGGTGATAAAGTTCTGTGATCCTAGCGAGACCTCCTCGTTGACTACCAAGTTTGTAGAACCCTCAACGGTTGACACAAGACCTAGAGATGTCATTATTGTTGCCTCCTCCTCCTCCGAGTTTATTTTTTATTTGTTTTCATTGATATTTATATATCATCTTGATCACTTTTATCTCATTTAATTAAACACATCATTTTTAAAATTTAAATGTATCTTTTTGAAATATTATATATTTGATAGGTATCATGTGATTGTTGATATATTTGATGTGTTTGGATGATTTTTAAATATTTGGGATGCGGTTTGGATGTGTATTTGTATGGTTTGGGTATGGTTTATGATGTTTGGAATGGTGTGAATGTACGTGGATGTGTATGAAATATGTTTGTGGATATGTATATGAATGTAGATTATGTAAAAGAGACTAAAATAATGTATATATGAGTTCTTGAATATTTAAAATGTATTGAAAAAAAAAACACATCATATTGAGATGGTTTTTCAATGGATTAATGATATTGTTCACTATGGCTCCGGTCCTCGCAGAAAGCTTCTCAAAAATTTATTTGAGTACCATGTAAGTTTGGAAGACTATCGCTGAGTATTTAGCGACGTTAATATCATAATTTTGATGTTAGATCTGAGACGATCGATAGAACCGTTGGTAATAATATTATGATCAACAATTTTGACGGCCCTTATATTTTTCATCAACAATAGTCGCTCCCAACTGATGCAACTGATTAGCAATGCATATATCAGATACGATGAGTTGCAAATGTTTTGATCGTCGCCAAAGCACTTTACCAACGGTTTATTGATAAATGATCTTGTATACAATCTCAAAGTTCTGTACTTATGATATCATCAACAATATCAAGCATCTTAGAGTTGAAGTCACCACCTAACCAAATGACCATATGAGCATGCGGTAAACCTCTCTTTTGAAATTCTATTGTATGCATATCTGTATTAAAAGAAAATCTTTTAATTGAAAGTTAAGGAGAAGTATAAAAGAAAGATCGAGAGAAGAAGATAGAGGAACAGTCACCTGCAATAATAGGTCCAATTTTTTTTTTAAATATCATCCTTTAATGCACGTAGCTTCATCTTGAAAACCTGACTCACAATGTCTGGTTTGTCTTTTGGTTTATTGCCAACAATATGTTTGAAAGCATCCACAATCTCAAGCCATTTTGCATTGCATGTAAATGTGATGAAAAGGCTTGAAAATCCATGAACCCTACAAACCACTATTGAATCTTGATAGTTTCAAATCATGTTTCGCGAACTGCCAGTAACGCTACAAGGCAAAATGATTCGTTGTCCTATTTGATCTGCAACGACATCCCCTCTCAAGTATGCATCTTCTATTCCATTCAATAAATCTATCCTAAGTTTATCTTGATTAAAACGAATATATTTTAACCTACAATGTTATATGCACGAAAAGGCATCAACCATAAATTATTGCAACAATCTGCCTCCACACAGTAAAGTTGACACCTCATCAAATCTATGCATAAGTATGTATGCATAATACTCTCTCATAGTAACAAATCCCCTCTTAATTTTTTTGTGTCCTTGAATAACAGCATAAGGGATTTCAAGCTTGAATCCATCGTCACCATATGAAAATAAGATAAGATACTGCATTGACATCAAAGAAGGATGTAATTCACTAACTCTTTGAAGTGTGTTGTCTTTGTGTTGTACGATAAAGTCTCCGTTACTTGTTTCGCCACTAAAATCTCCAACGATTAATCTTGCAATCTCATATCCTAAAGGTGCATCGTACTGTAGACCATCATTTATTCTATCTCCAATAAGACGCAACTTGATAGGTTGAAAGTTAGAATTTATAAATCTATCCCTAACCATTCTAAGACATTTTGCAATTTGGTTGATGGAATCAAACATATCAATTAATTGTTTAACAACTTCCTCATTTACAATAGGATGATTTTGTTTGACAGAATCAAAGGCTGCAATTCTGTTCTTAACTTCATTCTGAGTATCATATATGTAAAGTTGAGCAAACTTGGGACTTTGACCATCAATCGAAAGAAGTGAACCAATTCTATGGTGAGTTTGACCAGAGATTTTAAAAATATAAGGACCTGGAGTTTTGTTGATGCTATCATCTACCTTTGCACCACAAGAAATGAAAGAAAATATTGAATTGTAGAACCTAATAGTTTGTCTAAAATGCTTTGAGAGTGAATCTCTACGTGGATCCAATAACTTTTGTAACAACTGTGGTGCTTTTTGATAATTTGGCAATTTAACTCTACATTGTTGACAACATAAGCTAAATTTAGATGGTTGATTTTTAATATTTTTCTCAATTCTTTCTTCAAACCAGTGTGCAGACAAATAAAATTGACAAATGAAATTTGGATGCCCTAAGAAATGAGAAGAGTTCATTAAAGTGGAATGAGAATCATCTGTTATTTGGAAGAGAGAATCATCACACTCATTTTCACGAGGAAAAACATGAATTTCGTAAAGAGAATGGTTAGGATTCCTATTTAAATCAGAAATTAGAACAACCATTTGCATCGGCCATATCTGATGATATGTTGATGTTCGAATCATCAAAGCGAGCAAAAGAAAATCTTCTACTAAACAAAGAAATAGAAGGAAGTTCATTATGAAGGGGATCAATTTGATCATTATCAAAGGAAGATTGATGCAAAACATCATGACAGAGAAAATCTCTAACCCTATTAGATAATTTCTGTCGTTTGTTATTGTTTTCTGCCAAAGAACATTCCCTACTAAAAGAAGTGGAAGAAACTCTATTAAGAAGAGAATCAGTTTGATCAAGATCAAAGGAAGACTGGTGCAAAACATCTTGACAAAGAAGATTTCTAACTCTGCTAAATAATCTTTGTCGTTTGTGATTGCTTCGTGTCAGAATAGGGCCAATAGTTTTTTGTTCATCAATAAATGCAGAATTGTATGGAGACACCATGTTGTTCAAAAGATCTTTCCTCTCTACCACGTTTGTTTTTCTTAATAATATAATAAATAAATAATGTAACATAAAACTATAATTCACTATTCACTTGGCATTTAAAATGTAAAACGTAACCATGCTATATAATAATTTATATAGATGTAAAGAAAGAAGGAAGAAAGGTTAAAGATTAAAAAAATAAAGAAGTTGTTAATCAAAACATAAAACTTACATTTTTCACGATCTCTATGATAGTTTCAGTGATGGAATGAAGAACATCAAATGCCAACTTTTGTGAGTTTAGTGGACTGCAACAGGAAATGAAAGTTAATTAAAAGCAAAATTAATATTGATAAACATATATTATACGAGGACAAATGCCGAAAAATATATAATATTAAATGAGACAAAGAAAAAAGTTATAGTAATGAAAATAATTGTCAGCAAGAAGACATAGATGATATTTTCATTATTGAGTTAACAAAAACTGAAGTTCAAACAAAAGAGCATGAATGAACGATTAAAAGGAAATCAAATATTAGAAGAAAAGAAGAAACGGGAAAAAATGTAAAACAATATAACTTAAGAGAAAAAGTATTTTTTTTCCAAATAATAGAATAGAGTATCAAAGATAAAAAACACCTTCATCTTTGTCCAACAACATGGAGAAGCTAATAAAGTTGCTAATTTGGTGCATGCAATATGATATCAAATTGCTTTACAAAAAAAGTGGCGACCATCCTAAGCACAAAAGTATTGAGAGAACAATAATTCTCATTGAGCTTGACATGACCCAATTGAAATAACGAGGAACATTAAACAACAATAACGAACCGTTCTAGCTAGAAAAATAAACTCAATTAAATTAAGTACATGTATTGAGCTTGGGCACGTCTAGCCTAGTTTTTCCATCTACATATGTGGGGTGTTAAGTATAGAAATATATTGTCTGGAACCATTAGTTAAGCATTTAGATAAGTTGATCTCCTAATAAAATATAACATAAGTAAGGGAGTAAGTTGAACATTCGGAAAAGTTGATATACATTAGCTACGCTAGACTTGGTCTTTCTTTTTTGTCCTTACCACTCAATGTTCACCGTATGTGCTGCTATACATGATTCTTAATTTTAAGAATCTCTCTTGAGAATTATAGAGACAAAAGCATTGTGACATTATATTAGCCCTGTCATTTACTTCATCTAACCTGAAAGTTCATCAAACCTGAAAGAACAGTAGGTACAAAATTAAGATTCTGATCCATACTACATTTTAAAATTCTGGGAAAATGAGTTAATTTTAAGATTTTAGTGAGTTAATATAATCACCATACTGCATTTTAAGATTCTATTTATGGATCGATAAATGAGTTGATTTATTTTGCATGTTGGATGAGGAGATGCATGTACTCATGTATTCTAATTGGCATAAGCTTTCCCTTCATGATCTAATGATCTAATGGACTAACTTATGTCCTTCGTGAACCAAGAAGAAGAAATAAACAGAGAAAAATATGAAAATTACACATTGCGAACTTCTTAGAGAGAGAAAATGCATCATATATCTGATGTAAAACTAAAAATTTGTATGTTTGCGAAGAAATAACCTTTTATACATAGTGTTTAAAAAATAGAAACCTCCTAAAATATCAAAATTTTAATTTTTTAGGGATTCAAAAACTTCATTTTGATAGCACAAAAGAAATTTCAGTTAACTTAGATGAATGCAAATATTTTCGTTCCTGAGGAAAAACAACCAAATCGCTACCAAATTACTAAGAAATTCATGCAGAAAAATACAATGTCCACCAAAGACACACCACTCAAACTCAGACTTGAGAATCCTAGAATCAACTATCGCACGCGTAGAATACCTAATTCCTAAACAATGTCTTCATAATTCATCATCATTGACATAATAGTACGATTCATAAAAAAATAATATGCCTAAATTCACAAACCTTCAAGTCAAGCAATAACTTAAAATTCAAATAAAAATCGCAAAACACATAGATCAGAATCTCAAAAAGGAAGAAGAAGCTAACCATAATCACTCGAGCAACTGTAGTCGTTGTGGATAAGGTCGCGCTGAAGAAGGAAAAGCTACGAAGCCCCAAGCCACTCTGAAAATTGACAAATCAAGTACTTTTTATAAAAATAAAGGGTTTTATTCCCATCATTTTATTTGGAACCCAATGACACTTATGTAGTTTTTTGGACATTCTTAATGATTTTTCATGTACTATATACCCTTGTTCTAGAGGTTTCTAAATCTTTAACCGAGGATGAGATGCTTTATCTAAAGTTGTAATTTAAGCTACCAACACCAAATAAAGATGGTCAAATATATTTCTTGCTGCATTTTTCTGCAGGTCCTATTACAAAATGCAGTTAACATGGGTTCTTGTTAGATAGGCTGATTCAATACTATGACGCAAGTAAAGACAAATTTGAGTTCAATTAAAGCAAATAAAATTAAAAAGCTACAAACAAACTCATCATCACTATAAGAAAAGAATAAAACTATAATTACATCCGAGCTAAAAAGATTAAAATTTTAAACCGAACAGTAATTATACTTACTTGTTGGAGCAAGCATCCAATTACATCATCCTCATCGTCTCGGGTACGATTGTCGGCGTCCTTGTCGTCTGAGGCCGGGGCAAGGGTGTAAAGAACGGGTTGGTGAGGCTAGGGGAGGGAATCGACGGAGGAGCTCCAATGGTGGAAGAGAAAGTTGTAGCCTTGTCGACGATGACACTACACTCGTTGATTTCACCGTAGCCGACGAAGGCGACACGGAGTCCATCAGCGGTGGTCTCCCAGCCAAGGCCATGGACGAATAGCTTGCGGTGGGCAGGATCGAGGTTCGTGACACGACGAATCTCTTCGAGGCCAATAGGGTCGGAGGAAGCGGCGGGGGCGATGAGCTAATCCCTTGAGAGCGGCTCCAGGAGATCCGGCACATCATTCTCATCATCTTGGGTACGATCGTCGGCGTCCTCGTTATCCGAGGTCGGGCCGCCGGGGCAAGGGCGTAAAGAATGGGTTGGTGAGACTGGGGATTGGTGGAGGCGGCCAACAACTCGCTCGTATTCTTCGCCCCTACGCTTCTTGACCACTAAAAAAAATTATATTCCTAAACTAAATAAAACAAATCACTAAAAGTTGAAATTAAAATAAATAAATAATAAAATTACTTGATGGAGCAAGCATCCCATCGACCCATCATCTGTACGTGTTGGGTCAGAGACTTCACTTCCACATGGTCCAATTTTAATAGTGAAGTGCATGGTTCAATTTAAATAATAAGGTGATATTTTAAAAAGTTGAGGAACAATAAATAGTAATAAAAATGAGGTGACATATTGAGGAGTGAACAGTAAATAATAATACGGTCTCGTTTAATTGATATGGGAAGTAACTTTCTACGTAAAATTATAATTCATATGAATTAACTTTCTATATATATTTTTCGGAAAGTATCCAAAAAATATTTGGTTCATAAGAAGTTAATTCATAGGAAGTGTAACTTTCCCCTAGAACATATTTGGTTGACGTGAGTACTTTCTAGAAAGTTGATATCAAATGATCAATATATATATATATATATAAAATATAATATATACTTTATTATATATAAAAAATTAATTTTTATTTATAGTTAATATAAAAAAATTATATATTTTTAATAAAAATAAATTAAATTAAAATAAATAGGTAAAGAATTCAAAAATTATCTAATCTATAATATTGGGAATATAAATTATAAATTATGTACTAAATGCAAGTGCAACTTATCTAGGGGATCCAGATAAGTTACTTCGTGCATTTTATAAAAAATTATATTTACTTAAAAAATTGTATTTTTTTTGCAAAAGGTAAAAAAAATATGTCAATCAAAATTTGAACGCTTTTTCTACTTTTTGAAAAGTTTTTTTTTTTTCAAAACACAGTGTCAATCAGATGAGCCCTAAAAGTGAGTTGACATTGAGGAGTTACGTTGATCAAAAGTTAACACATGTAATTAGGAACAGTAAACAATAGTAATGAGGAACAATAAATAACAGTAATAAACAGTTTCATCGGTTGCTCAAATTATATATATATATATATACCACTTATCCTCTCGCTATTTTATAAGAGAGGAGAAGAATATATATATATATATATCCATTAATAATATTTATTAAAATCCTAAAAATTAGGGTCGCACGTGGATTCAAATAACTGACATCCACATGTCACGTTGCTTCATTTCCACTCAATTTATTAACCAAAAATATTTTTCTACCCATCACGTGCCGTTCCAACCAGTAGACGGTAGACGGTAGTGACCGCTACGAAAAAGAACGAGGCTATTTGGGGTGACAATTTAAATCAATTAATTATGATTAATGAGTTAATTAAATTATAAAATTTGATTTCGCCTAATATATTTATGATTCAATTTCGATTTTGATCAAAGAATATAAAAAATTAATTAAATTTAATTTGATTTTGATTATCGATTCATGAATTATCAATTATTAAAATTAATTATATTTTAATTTTAATTATTAATTATTCACGAATAATCAGTATTCAAAATGGTTATAACTAATTTTTTTAATAATTTTTAAATAATTCATGATTCAAGTTTTTAAATGGATTAGTAAATGAATAATTAGTTAGTAAAAACTAATAATATTAATAATATTTAATACAAGGTGGACCACGTCACTGCAGACTAATAAAATTAAAAAGAAAGAAACAAATAGAGAGCGCCCGGTTTCGAGTGGTCTGCGCTGCCGCAGCTCGTGCATTTGGGGCCCCGCGGCGGAATCCGGTAACCACGGCGACCTCCTCCGTCCTCGCTTCCTCTCTCTTTCTCACCTTCGCTGCGGCTCCATCTTCTCCTTCTCGTATCACCAATTTTTCTCCCCTTCTTAACTTTTCGATAAGTTCTTCGTCGTTTGCTGGCCCCCAATACCCACCGCTTTATTGGAAGAATGGAGGTACTTCGCTCAGATGCCTCCTTAAGTTCCTTCTATTTTGTCTTTTTTGGTAATTTTTTTTTTCAATTGTTCTTGGTGATCGTATTTCAAGATTGATGGATGATCATAATTTTTGGTGTTTTTCACCTGATGAGTCAAATGAAGGAAATCCTTGGAAAAATATTCTGGATCGCAAAGAGAATATGGGGGATTTCTTTGTCTACTTTGATCAATTAAGGATTATTTATTGATTCTATTCAACTTAGGTTGGAGTAGCAATCTATATTCTAGGATTCAACTCCATCCAACTCATGTTTGGAATGGACTACATCACCACCCCTTGGGAAATGGTGTAATCAGAGAAATATAAATTGGAAAGTGAACAAGTTATGATGGACAGGATATGTTTTATCTTCCTAATAAACTCTAGGTTTAGAGTACATAGTCACATTCCTCCTAGTGCTGCAGTCTGAAGACTTCGCAAGAGAGTTGTGGAAGATATACTTTTTTTTGTGAATAAGGTAGAGCACCAATTAGACATATTTTTGAGGGCTCTATATTATATTCTGATCCATTATGTATTACAAGGAAGCTGCAGAACTAGATGAGTTATAATGTTGGCTAATAGTGTATAAATTCATCCAACAGAAACTTTGAAGTTTTACTTGAGATGTATTTTGAGCTGGCTCTCAGTTTTCTTATGCAACTGTATAGATGACACATCTTATGCAACTGTAAGATAAAAAAGCAAATTGGTGACATATCTTATGCAACTGTATAGATGGAAAATAATGGCACCTATTTTCATTCTTTAAAGTTAAGAGATTGTTTATATGAGTAAATCATAATAGGCACTGTATTGTGTAAGATCTCTTTTTTGGATGACAATAATTATTTTGGGCATGTCATGCAAAGAGTGCTAGGTAAAATATACGTTATTGATGGGAGCATTCTTTTGCTGACTAACAGATATGTTTGAAGCACAAGTGGAAGGTTTCCATGGGTAATTGTTTATTGAAATAGGAGTCCAGATATTCTTAACTCCTGCCAGACTTGAATATAAGGAATTAAGGATAGTTAGAGATTGGAGTTGTTTCAATAGATTAACTCTCTAAATAAGTTGGCATAAGAAAGTGAGCCTTACTGAGAAGGGAAAAAACATATCATTGCTTTATAGGATAAATTGAATGAACATTCCCCCACCAGTCCCCTCCCTCCCTCTCCTACGAGGAAGGGATGGAGTTCATTGGAAAGGGAAAGGAGGAGAAAAAGAAGAAGGAGGATGAGGAGAGGATGGAGTTTGCTTGAAACTGGGAGGGGGAGGGGGAGGAGAGGAGCGTGGGTAGATGAACTGATGAAGCTCACTTGGATGAGAAGTTGGACGAGGAGAGCATGAAGTTCACTAGAAATGGGAGGAGAGAGGAAGGACATAATTTGCTTGAAATGAGGAAGAGGAGGAGAAGATGGAGTTCTTTTGGAATGCGGAGAAGGAGAAGGAGAAGGAGAAGGAGAAGGAGATGAGGGGGAGTCTCCTTTAAGTGGCAAGGAGGAGGAGGAGAAGAAAGAGGACGAGAAGGAGGGGGGAACCAATCTGTGTCAATCCACATGGTGGCTAAAATTCAAAAATAGTATTTTAATAAAAAATTGCTACATTTGATGTAGCACCAAACCCTAGAGGTGAAAGAGAAAGGGGGAAAGAGGGAGAATAGAGAGATCGAGAGAAAATTAAAAGTTTCAATTCATTTCAATTTATCTATAATGACTCTATAGCCTACAATCCTCAGCCCTAATGGTAGTAGGAATTAAAATAGAGAAAACGTCAAACAAACGAAAGTAACATTAATTGCCTCATAGCCCTAATGATAGTAGGGATTAGAAATAAAGAAAACATCAAATAAAGAAACATTAATTACCCTAAAATTATGGCATAAAATTAAGGTCTTCTAAATGCATAACATAAAGAGGAAATTAACATGTTTCTTAATTGGAGTTGTTGACTACATTATTCTTCCCCACTTGAAAGAACTCAACCCCTGGAGAGTGCAGTGAACGTGGAGCAGCAAATTGCTCGTTCGAAAGGTTGACATCACTTCGTTTGACTGTTTGAGGTGGTAGGGTATTATCCTCAAGTATGGTCCACTTTAGTAAGTTGCTTCTGCTACAGGGTTTTAGCTTTGTGATAAGAACATTGATTTTGCCTCTGGTATCTCCATAGAGTATGGGTTTAATCTCTGTCACTGTTGTATCCACACTCATTACGACATTACCATTTATCCATTTAGTAGATGTGGTATTTGCTAACTTTCTAGGAACTTATATTGTTGTGATGAAATCTTTGGTTCTCTCTAGTTTCTCCAAAAAAAACTGGCTCGGTCCAAATTCAATTTAACTATTGTCTAAATTTTTTTATATCTTGTTTACCTTCATATTTCTTGTTAGATGCATATCCACGTGTCTGAAGTCAGTCATATAGCAGAGTCTTCCATCACGTATCATTGTCTGGTAATACTATTCCAATACCAGTTAATCTATAACTAAGATTTTTTTTTTTATAATAATTATGTGGCTCCTAATGAACCTAAGTTCATTTGCATTTGAAGGAAAATTAATTCATCTTGATACTTAAAGTTCATGTGTTTTAATTTTTTTCTAAATTATCTAATAGCAATTAAGCATGATGGCCCACTCTAATTCTTTTATAATTGGTATTACAGCCACTTTGGACTAGCGGATCAACTAGCAAAAACAAAGAACTGGTAGAGCGTTTACAGCAGTATGGAATCATTAAGTCAAAGAAAGTGGCAGAAGTAATGGAAACAATTGACAGGGGATTATTTGTACCTGCTGGGGTTTCAGCTTATGTTGACAGTCCTATGCCAATAGGTTATAATGTAACCATATCTGCACCTCACATGCATGCAGCTTGTCTAGAGCTATTGGAGGAGCATCTGCAGCCAGGAATGAAAGCTCTTGATGTTGGTTCAGGTCAATTTAAATAACTTCTTGTGATTTTATTGCCATTCTTTTCTTTCTTTTATTTCTCTCACTAACACTATATGCTCTGTCAAGAAATTAGATATTTACTTAATATCATCACATGTGCCATCTGTTTTCACTTAAGAATATTCTTTCATAGATGCTTATTGTTTTTGTTTCATGGCAATTCATAAAGTTGCTCAACGCATTGTCAATCTTCTTATGCAAAGAATTTTCACTCACAGTGGTTTTGTTTTCAGTTAAGCTCTCACAATTAATAGTTATAAATTTCTTCGCTGCTTTCTTCTTCAATTCTTGATTTTTGTCCATTACATACTAGCTAAAAAATATTGATGCTTGCTAGTGGACATAGTTTTGTATGAGAATTGCTGATACTATAATGTTCTTGGAGATTCAGAGTTATTTTGCATAAATTCCAGCTAGCTAACTGCTAACATTTTCTCACAGTTTTATGCATGTGTTGCATGGCTTTTTTGAATCTAAATTGCTGGTTTCTTGAAAATATAAAATATTGCACTTTGAGTCCACACAAGCTGCCATAATAGGCTCGTGACAGTTGTCATGGCTTCTGGGCAATGTGGGTTATTGTGGTTAGTTTAAGTTGGTCACTTTTATTAAATGTTAGTTTCTTTTCTATAACTCAGGTTTTTTCAATTTCAAGAATGAGAAAGCCTCTATTAACTGTATTAATGGAAGAAAAGAGAACAAGATCAGGAAAGATCAACACCAGAAGAATGCTCTTCATAGTGTTTAGTCATGTCTATTTATCAATAAGTAGTTGCCTTTAAATTCTCGAATGGCTGAATTAATTGGCTATAGTTGTCTTCAAATCCTTCCTCAAATGACAAATTAATTCACCATACATTGTCTTAGATTCTTCCTTTCAATAGTTGGCCATTTATTGCCTTTAAACCTTGTTTATTGTCCATTCATTTCCTTCAAATTTTCCTTGAATGACCTTCAAGCTTTTCTCAAATGTCTGCATTGGTGCAACAATAAATAACTGTTTACAAGTTAATTTGTTTTCACAAGCTCTGTTTAAGTTAATCCTTATTACTTAAAATGGTCTAGAATAGTTTTTAATATTAATCCCAAAAACTTACGGTACCTAGTATTGCATCATTTTTCTAATCTATCTTTAATTGATCGTACTATATTTGGTGGGTGCTTGTCAACCTTTGCTATTTTGGTACTTTGAAGTTCTTATTTCATGATCATTGTGTGATATTGTATATATGTTTATGGCTTTCACTTTGTATAATGTATGCACTAAATTGTATTTTCTATGCGAAAACCATGTTGATATATGTAATACTATTGTATACCTATGTTATTCGTACACTATAGCTTGTAGCACAGACAATGGTGTTTATAATCTGCCATCGCTAGTGACTATCCTCCATGAATCTTTGTTTGGAAATGCTTTCTCCAAAGTGCTTTTAGTGCTAAAAGTATATGGAGGAAAAAATGGTGGTAATTAAAGTGCTTTACCAGGCCAAAATATTACATTCCCAAAACCGCTTTTTTGAAGTCAGTTAGAAATTGCTTTTCCAAAGCTATTTTTTAAAGCAGTTCTAAAGCAATGGAGTTTAGCTGCCCCTTCTGACAATTTATAAAATATCTTACAATAAGGATCCTACACTATGATAAGGATTTGAAAATTGCACCTGAACTCATTGTCCTCAAGTTGCTTTTTAATTATAAATTTCTTGAGATTTTTAGTTCATGTATTCATGAGCTGGAAATGCAAGGTTAATGTTGTCGGTACAATTTTCTGAAAAAGCACTTTATTTGGTTTGTAGAAAGTAACATTGCCTTCTGTTCTTTCTATAGGGACTGGCTATTTAACAGCATGCTTCGGGATGATGGTTGGCCCACAAGGTAATGCAGTAGGGGTTGAACACATTCCTGAGCTGGTTGATTTTTCAATTGAGAATATCAAGCGAAGTGCAGCATTGCCACTTTTGAGTGAAGGTTCCCTGTCTGTGCATATTGCTGGTAGGTATCCTTTAAAATGTATTAGTGAAGGAAGCATTTAGATTCTAAAGTATACTATGTAGTGTATATTTAATAAATACGTTAGGATGTACGTTCCATGTTATCTTGTCATTTTGTTTATCTGTCTGTGGAATTATGTACTATAAGTTTGCATTATTTTGTCCACATGTCAGGAGCAAATAAATGCTCCAATCAATTCAGCAGCTTGTGACCATTAACTGCAAGTTGCAATCATGTATGTCACTGACAGCTTCAAATTTGAACTCCTAAGGAAGCGTTATGGGAGAACAGCTTCTCGAGGATGTCAATATGATGAATAATAAGAAGAAATTTCTTGCCAATTTCAGGGGTCAACTTAACGTAGCCTTAATCTTTCATAACAAAGATGATGTTCTGTCACTTGAACATAGTCTGCTAGGTCATAATAGAGTCAAAGGAGTCCTAATGTAATACCCATCTGAACATGATGGGTCATATCTCGATCCAGAATGGGACCATTAAACATCATGCTGATCAGGTGTTTCTTGAAATTTTGATTCAACATTAATCATTCAATTCAACCTCCTGGTACATCAGAACTTTTTTTAGTATTCTTCCCCGTACTGCTGTTGTTGATGGTTCTGATGTTAAATTTTTCTGTTCTTAGAAAAACAAAATTCTGTATTCTATTGTAGCTTTTAATTGGTTCATCCGTTTTACTGCAGATGGTAGACTGGGATGGCCAGAACAGGCACCATATGATGCCATTCATGTTGGTGCAGCTGCTCCTGATATTCCCCAGCCGCTGATTGACCAGTTGAAGCCTGGTGGCCGACTGGTGATCCCAGTAGGAACAATTTTCCAGGACTTACAGGTGGTTGACAAGAAGATGGATGGATCCATCACCATTCAAAGTGAAACACCTGTACGATACGTTCCACTGACTAGTAAAGAAGCACAGCTAGAAGATTGCTGACTTAATTATATTGGTTGCCAGAGAAATACTTTTGATGCAAGTATTGTGACGATGAACTAATTATACATCCTTACGGGTCTTATCAAAGTCAAAAGAGATATTCTGACTTAATAAGTTTGTTTAATGTAGATATTCTGCTGATTATGTTTCCCTCGTAAAACTTATACATTGCATATGTTTGTCTCTCCGTTATAAATTGAGATTGGTGTCAACCATTGGTGGCTTAGTTAGTTAAGAAATCCTACTTGTAACATCTTATACACATGATTTTCCTTACCGTATGATTTTCAATGTTGTAGTTTGATGTTAATTATTTCTAAAAAATTAAGATCTGCTCTTGTTCAAGCAGTGGATGTCTATGATTACTGTTTCGAACTGACGCCGCTATGTACTAATTGGTAATTCTTCTGGGAATTCCCATCACACTTATATATTTCCTGTTCTCCAACAATGCTAAATTGTTCTGCTTCATGTTCATCTCCGATTTCTCAAAGCTACATTGGTATGAGCAATTGTTTTGTTTCCACTTGCTTAATACATGTATTTGGCTATGTTATGCAGAACTGGTATCAGACAATTAGAAGCCTTCGCAAAAGATTTTCTAGGGAAGAATTTTGAGGTAAGTTGTATACTTGTATCCTTGGTGTTGATTTGGGCTTTATCACAACCTTGAGATTGAATGAGCCAGCTTGAGATTGAATGAGCCAGCTTTCTGAGGATACAGCAGATCATTAAGAAAGGAACTCAAGACATTGCTAAAGTGCTTCTCTTCTTAACGGTGGGCTTAATGGCTAGGTCTGAGGTAAGTGGTGTGGGGCGATGAGTCTCGCCTGCTCGTTCTCCCCTCCCGCCGTCAGCTCCTTCTGGCGGCGAGTGGACCTTGGTTTCTTCCCGACATCGTGGCCGATGCAACGCATCTCCTTCGCCGACGCCCCACGTCCTTCATCTGCTTTCTGGGTGCCCTCCCGATCTTTTGTGGACGTATTACGTAGCTTCCCGTTGTCTTCTTCATCCACCAAATCCTCTGCAACTTCTTCATCGATGGCGGACCCTGTTATGCCTCCTCCTTTGCCAACTGCTACTCTTGTCGAAGATCTTCGCTGATCTGGTCGCTGTTTCAACTATTGTCGCAAAGGTCACCCGAGCTTCAAATGCAGGGCGCCAGCAGTTTGCTATCGCTGTAGGAAAACCGGTCATCGGGCAAATCGTTGTTCTCTTCCCGTCCCTGCTCGACCTTCCGCCGTTGGAGTCTCATCGTCTTTGCTCCTCGTCCGTCGCTTTCCCCTGCATTGCCGCCTCCTGCTTCCCACCCTCCGGCTTCCATTCCGACTGCTGCCCAAAACTGTGTTGAAGTCGATCGTCCCGACTCTGTTGAACTTTACTTGCACCCTTCCACCTCTACGCTCAACCAAGTTGGATACCTGCATGAGAGGTGTATCATGGTTACTGTGCAAGGTCACCTGGGGAGAAGCCCGACATTGCCAACTACCTTGCTTCTTGTTTCCGTGATGAGGATTCTCATCGTCATAAATGGAGACATCGCTCTCTTAGGGACAGGCGTTATTTGATTACAACTCCGACCGAACGCTTCTCCTACTATAAACATTCTTTGATTCGGCGGCGAAGTTTCCGATGGGGCGCAGCTTCTCTCCTGGTTTGTGGCTGGTTTGCTGATGAGCCTTTTGAGATTGTGCCGAGCTTTGAGCTCAGTGTGGGGCTTGTGCTCACTGACCTGCCGATGATTTTCTGGAATGAAGAAGCTCTGGCGACTCTCGTCAACTCGTTCGGAGTGTTTGACGCCCTGGATGCCAGATCGCTACGTTGGTCGCAGCTCTCGGACTGTCGTGTCCGCGTTCGAGTTCGTGCGCTCAATCTGATTCCTCGCCTGATCCTTGCAATATCCAAGGGTTGTCGTTACTGTGTCTCGGTTGGAATTTCGTGGTATCACTGGATTTACCGCGACGAGGAGCCCTCTTCTCCTCCTGATTTTGATCTGAGAGGCCCTGACCCGAACGATGATCTGGATGGCTCGTCGTCTTTTGAGGATGCTATTTTGGGCTTCGTCGATCATCAGGGTGCTTCCCCTACTACTCTAGCGACGTCTGCCCTACCCCCCCCCCCCCGCCCATTGATCCATCACCTCCTCTGGTTTCGGTGGAGAAGGTCTCCTCCTCCTTGAATGAAGATCTCTGGACTACATGTTCGTCGGAGTTCAGCTCGCCTTCGCGCGTTGCCGAGGAGGACAAGCTAGTCGTAGCTAGTGCCGTCGACCGTACAGATCATGGCAGGCAAAATCATACGGAGCATCTCCAGATTAAAAAATTTGTCTCTTCTCCTTTCCATTATGAGCTTCCTTCCAACTGTCATGTCATGGTCTCCATTTGGTTTTCCCTTTTTCTCGCTTCTATTGCTCGACCCTGGCGCCTTGGCAGTGAGGCACAGATCCGTGCTGCTGTTGATCTTTTTTCGTCGACTCCACTCGACTTTTTGGAGCTTCTGCGTCGTCTTGTGCCATCTGGCCTTTCTTCTAGTTTTGACGCCCTGGCGGGCCCCTCTGGGCCCTCAATAGTTCGTAAGGTCTGTTGCTCATTGGAGGCTCCATCTTATGGAGCTATCAATGCGGTTACCCTTTTGTCTTATGCCCCGAACCCGCAGTTGCTTACCGGATCCCTTGATGGCTTATCGAGTGACAACTTATCTTCCCATGGTTGTGGCGTCGCAATCCCCGATCTTGATCAATTGACTAAAGAGGCATCCCCTATTTCTGGACCTGCAATGTGTTTCAAGAAGGTATATGCTCGGCGGCTGCGCCGAGCGCCTCGCATCCTGGTGCGTCGGAGCCACCGCCTGAGCTCTTCTGGCATAAGCTCCTTGTCCTGTGCTCAGCGTTGAGCGCCAAAAGGCCCTGCTTAATGAAGATCTCTCAAGTTTCACGCGCCGAAATTCCATTCTAGCGTCTTCTGATTCTAGCTTCCCCTTCATCTTCTGGCATTAACTCTCTGCTTGGGCATCGTCTCTCTATTGTCGTTTCTTCTGTTGCTGACCTCTCCTTATTGGCTAAGGTTAATTCTCTTGGTTTTAAACTCGATGCCCCTGTTCCTACTATTCTCTCTGAATTATTGAGCTCTTTGTCGCGGAGCATGGACTCCTGAATCTGCATGCTCTCTAATGGTTGTCTACCCATTTCTATGATGCTTAAGAACTTCTCTGCTCTCTTCTGGAATGTCCGCGGCTTGAATCGTGGGGCCAAGAGATATATGGTCAAATGTTATGTCAAAGAGACTAATTGTTCGATTGTATCGCTTCAGGAAACAAAGCTTGGTGCGGTCTCTGCTTCTTGCGTCAAGCAACTGACTAGTTTTTGTCATCCAAATTTTATCTCGGCTGATGCAATGGGGTTGGCTGGTGGTCATGTGCTCATATGGGAGGAATCTATATGGAATACTTTGTCTACACATGTTAGTTTTCATATTCTAATAGTCAAATTGGAACAACGTAACTCTAAACAAATTATGATCTTCCTCAGTGTTTATGGGCCTCCTCGCCGTGGAGGACGTAGGGCTTTCTTTCAAGAGCTGGCTAGTCTTCTATTGGATCCAAATGGTCTATATATCATTGGGGGTGATTTTAATGTGACTCGTTTTCCTCATGAGAGAAGAAATTGCTCTGGTCATCCTTCTGATTTGGCTATGCTTTCTAACCTAATCACCGACTATGCTCTTATTGATATGTTGATCAAAGGTCGAGAATTCACTTGGTCGAATAATTAGCATTCGCCTCGTCTTGCTCGACTTGACCATATCATGATCTCCTTGCCTTCTTCCGTGTGTTTACCTCTTGCGGCTGTCATTGGTGGTGAACGCAGACTATCCGATCACAACGCGCTCATCTTTAGAGCTGGCATCTCTCATGGTCATTCTGAAGATCGGTTCCGTATTGAAAAATGGTGGTTGAACAAAATCTCTTTGAAGAATATTGTCTCGGCAGCTTGGGCCGAGCCTGTTCTTTCTTCCTCGGCGGGTGGAGCATGGATCAATCGGTGGAGAAAGCTTCGGTGGACTATTCTTCAGTGGGCTATTTTATCTCGCAAGGAGAACAACTCTAGGAAATTATTTCTTGAGCGCGAAATTGAGGGCCTGAATTCAAAAGCGGTGCATCAGGATCTTTCTGCTGATGAACTATCACTGCTTAGTTCCTGTAAATCTAAACTAGATGGGTTCTATCATGATGAGGCTTCTTATTGGCGGCAACGAGCAAAGCTAAGGTGGCTGAAAGATGGAGACCAAAACTCTAGACTTTTTCACCAATGGGCTTCTATATAAAAAAAGAGGAATTGAATTCTCCAGATTGACTCAGATGTAGGATCTATCTCAAATGCGAATGCAATTGTGCATGCCTTCTGGAACTACTACCGGAAGCTCCTCGGTTGTCCATGCAAGCCTCTCCTGCAGCTAGACTGGGAGCTTCTTGGGCTGCCTTCTCTTCTCTCTGAGGCTAATATTGTTATGGATTCCCCTTTCTCGGCCATGGAGATCCGGTCTGCCATTCATGATTTAGGATGTAACAAAGCGGTTGGCCCTGATGGGCTCACCGCTGAGTTCTTCGCCGCTTATTGGGACACTATCCAGCTCGATCTCCTGCTTATCTTTAATGAGCTTCATCTACGGCCGGAATTCTTGCGGCGTTTTAACTCCGCCTTGATAGTGTTGATTCCAAAATCTGACGGAGCTTCTCATGTATCCGACTTCAGGCCCATCAGCCTGGAAACTATGATCGTCCGACTGTTCTCTAAAGTTTTATCTTCCCGTCTCAAACCGTATATGGATGGTTTGATCAATCACTGTCAACACGCGTTCTTGGCTTAGCGGAGCACCTTAGACTGCTTCATGGGTGTTCACGAGACTGTATGGGGCTGTCATCAAGCCAAAGAGGATGGCCTATTACTCAAAATAGACTTTGCAAAAGCATTCGACTCCCTTGACTGGTGCTTTATTCTGGATATGCTCGAGGCTCGGGGCTTCTCTCAAAAGTGGCGTCATTGAATTAAACACCTTTTGGATTCTGATTCCTCTCTATTGATAAATGGTCTTAGTGGCATACCCTTTCGCCATAAGCGTGGCTTGCGGTAGGGTAACCCACTGTCCCCTCTCCTCTTTAACCTTGCGGTGGATTGCCTATCTCGCCTTTTGGCCCTTGCTGCTCAAAATGATTTCATTTCCGAGGTCCTGAACCAGTGGCTCCAAGGGGGTGTTACTCATTTCCTATTTGCAGATGACTTAATTATATTCTACAAGAACTCTTTTGGATATCTTGAAAACCTGCAGCTACTCCTGAAGTGTTTTGAGTTGGCCACCGGTCTTTATATCAACACCGCCAAAACTTCGGTCACTAGCCTTCTCGGCAATCTACCCATTGTTGAACAGGTGGCTCTCTCCTTCGGATGTCAGACCGCCTCCCTCCCCCTAAGATACCTTGGTCTTCCTCTTCGTCTGGGTAAATTACACAAGACTGATTGGTTACAACTAATTAACCAAATTGATAGCAGATTGAATACTTGGCAAGGAAGACTCCTATCTCGGGCCGGTAGATTAACACTTATCACTAGTACTATGACTAGTACGGCTACCTACATGCTCGCGATTTTTAAGGCAGAAGAAGACGCAGGTTTTTCTGGTCTGGTTTGGGGGATCAGTCGCCTAAAGATATATGTCTTGTCCCATGGAAGCTTATTACTTGCCCTCGTATTGAAGGAGGCCTTGGAGTGTTGGACCTCCACGATCATAATTCTGTCCGTCTTGCCGGTTGGATATGGAGGGTGATACAAGGACATGACCTACTTTGGGTGCGTCTATTGAATTGCTTATATGGAGATTTTCGCAATTGGCCTCTCAATTCTTTCGTCAGATCTGCCTCCCCTCTTTGGTGTGATCTTGTTCCTCTCTTTGACTTGGTTTTTCGGGGTATGTCTTTTGAGATTGGAAACGGTCTCCGTATCAAACTCTAGACTGATAAATGGCTTGATGGCTGCAATCTCGCTGATAAATATCCTGAATTATACTACCATGCTCTGATCAAGAATTGCTCTATTGCTGAAGCTCGCTCCTTGAATGGCTCCGAATATGGTTGGGATATCTCTTTCTCATCCCCGGTGGATTCTGCGCTTCTTGCATCTTTTGTTCAAGATTTTGATAGCATTTATTTCTCTCTGACTTCCGATTCTATCGGCTGGCACTGGTCCTCTAATGGACAATTTTCAACAAGAAGTATTTATCGCCTCATGTCTTTTCGTGGAGTATATGATCATCTCTACGAGGCTCTTTGGCGTAACAAATTGTCTCCTAAGATCACCATATTCAGGTGGCTCTGGCTCAAAAATAGGTTGCTCACTTGTGACCCCATTGCTTCATGGGGAATCACGGCGGATATAGGGTACCTCCTTTGTGTGGGGAACAATGAATCGCATCTTCACCTATTCAATGTGTGTCCTTTTGCCAAAGCTGGGTGGAGAAGTTTTCTGTCTTGCATTCTCGTGTCATTTTTCCCTATATATTCTGCTTCATACTGCTTGCAGTTCGACTCTTCTTCAAAAACATTCCTGTCCAGAATGCAGATGTCCATTATCTAGTGCTGGTATATATGATTTGAATGAAATTCGCGTTTGTTTCGACAAGAATGTTCTTCCTCTCATGCGTTGGCCGCTGCTGCCGCAAGTTTCTTTGTTGATTGCTCAAAATATTTTATTGTATAGTCAGACCCGGTAGACGGAGTGACATGTTTTTATCGTTTTGCTTATGTTTTATTTGACTATGTTCTTAAAATGTTTTTCATCTCTCTTCCTTTTATAATTTGTTATCTTTCAATTCTCTTAAATAAAATACCCGGTTTTCTTGCTTAAAAAAAAATTAAGAAAGGAACTCAGAAAGAAGTCTACAGCAGTTGACTTTGAAGATATGCAGGCCCCTGTTGTTTTGAAGAGGTAAGAATAATTTTAGGTTAACAAAGTTAAGTTGAGCGACTGGACTTGAGAGAAACTTGATATTAGGTTTCGTTTTAAATACCAAGTTAATTGCCCGATTTGATGAGTCAAAATGAATGGTACTAGTTTGCATGAAAATTAATACAATTCTAATTTAGGCTGATTAGATATTAAAATAAAAATGGACTTGACCGGCTGCGAGGCACCGTGATCAATACGCGAGCCGCAAAACATGTTGGTGACCACTTTCCTGAAATAGGTTGTGCCTCATGTTGCTCCACTTGTCCAAAGGAAAGGCTCCTAGGCAGGCATGTTGGAATAGCCTTTTGACACTCTTATACATCTTATCCTCGTGCCAAAGGTTGGTCTCTTTTTACTCTACCTCCGGTCCATGGATTTTACCGGGGGTGAAAAAAATTGTCTAAAATTGAACTAAATTTTTTAGTTACCGGCCCGATGATTTCAATTTCGATCTTTATTTTTTAAGTTTTTGATTTTTAATTTTGGTTTCGAATTTTGTGTAACGATTAATCGTTAGTCCACGATTAGCCGATTCAAATGTATAATATTTTAATTTTTACCCCCTCAATTTTTTTTATATTTTCTTTCTAAAACTTATATAAAGTAATGCATTAAAGTATATTTAAATTATATTTAGTTCTTCAAAATTTGACGAATTATATATTTTTTAAATATGAATAAATATTATGATACACAAGTCTCTAAAATATTGTAATATATATTTTTACTAGACAAATATTTGAATTTCATATTGAATATGAAATTATTATCTTGTTTGGATAATAATTATCCAAACATATTTGTTTGAACAAATATTTGAATTTTATATGTCAACCAAACATATTAAATATTTGAATTTCAATATGAATAGACAATGAATGAAATAGACAAGGAATATTATTATCTTGTTTGGTTGATATTTTAAATAGATCATGAATAGAATTACTTTGTTTGATTAACATAAGGAATAGATAAGGAATAAAAAGTAAAATAACCTAAATATCCTTCTTAATAAAACTAAATATATTTACTTATAATAATATTATATATTATAATTATTATAATTATTAATAATATAATAAAAATTTGAAATTAATGTAAAATAATTTTTAAATTTATTTATTTATTTAAAATAACATTTTATATTATATTTTATTATAATTAATAATAATAATATAATAACTATTAAATTAGTTTTAATTTGAGTATCTCTGTGCGAGAGGCATCTCACACAGAGACGTCGGCATCTTTGGCGTCTCGCATAGAGACGCCATCTTTGTGAGAGCGAGAGACACCATCTCTCTATGTACGAGAGATGTCATCTCAGGCATCTCGTAAAAAGATGGCGTCTCTATGTGAGACGACATGCCATCTCTGTGCGAGAGACGCCTCTCGCACGGAGACACTATGAGATGCCATCTCTGTGCAAGCGAGAGAGTCTGTGCAAGAGATGCCATCTCAAGCGTCTCTGTGCAAGATGCCATGCCATCTTTGTGCGAGAGATGCCTCTCGCTCAAAGACACCAAAGACGGCGTCTTTGTGCGAGAGACGTCGTCTCTGTGTGAGAGGCGTCTCTGGCATCTCTGTGCGAACGCCGACCTCTCGCACAGAGACAACACAATCTCCATGCGAGAGATGATCTCCGAGGTGTGTATACATCTCATGTAATTTTTGTAATTATGGTATATAAGTTAGTAATATTTCATCTGAAATACATAATGAATGTTATTCCCTACCTCAAATTAAGTAGGGAATAGTATTCCTTATACATAAGGAATGTTATTCCTTATGTATTAGAGGGCTCTACCCATTCTTTATTAATTATGTGCAACCAAACAAATAAATAGATGAGATTATGGGAATATTATTTCATTCCCCATCTATTCTCTTGAACCAAACGCTACCGTTGGGTTTAAAGTAATGAGTAAGGGATGAGACAAGTAGGTGTGAGTATAAACGATTATATTTGGCTAAATAAGTCATAGATGGTTTAGCCGAACACGAAGTATGGGAGGCTGCAAAGGAATTTTTTGGGCCTCAAAAGTTGAAGACATCAAACGGGTGGTAGAGGATGACACACGATTACGTGTAAAAGTGGTATGGGAAGTTGGAAAGGTAGAAGATATCTTGGAATCCCGACCTAGATTTGGCATCAAATACACGGGCTACGAAGTGTGCTTCCATGGATGATTTGAATCTGAAGCAAATTAAGGGAAAATAAATTTACCCTCTTAAGGTTCCGTAAACCCATCATCGGGGTGTTGGCACCGTGGCATCCATGTAAAGACCACGAGGACCAAATCAGTCAGGGATCGCCCAAAGCCTTGTGCAGTGGCAAAGAGTGATCGATAGGAGCATTGTCAATGTTGTCATCGATGTTGAACTTGGATCCACAATTTGCATATCTCTAAATCAGAGGAGGAATCCTATTTGTGAGTAATAGAAGAAACTGGAGATACTAGAGGATTTGAAGCTGGCGATACATCAACATAAATAGGAGAATCCATGTTTATTTCAAAAACAAAAGTATTCAAAGAAACTCGAGTAGAAACATTCAAAAAAAGTCATGATTATTTTTTACCAATTTACCTCACAATGACCAATAAGGCCACAAATATAACATATGGAGGAAAGATTTTCATGCACCAATAGCTAAAAAACAACATTTCCTTTCTCGCGATCTAAATGTCTTGTTTAAATCAATTTTCACACATACATTGATATATCAACCTCGAACAATATTGAAAGAAAGGTTATCAATATTGGATTGGTTGATCTAAATGTGTATGCAGCTCCTCAAAGATGACATTGATTTTGAAATAGGAGTCCTTTACCCGGGGCAGTTTTAAGATAGCGAACTACCCTCAAAGATGTTGTCCAATAATCCTCGCAAGGAGATTCGAGAAACTAGCTAATCACACTTACAACAAATGAGATATCAGGTCGAGTAATCGTAAGATAGTTGAGTTGACATACTAACGTACATGTGATATTTCCCTGGGTCACATAAAAGATCCCCATGTCCTGGTAGTAACTTGACATTAGAATCCTCAACTAGCCTAGCTCCTAGCATTCCTATATTCTCAAGTATATCTGGTGCATATTTTCTCTGTGAAATATTTATATTCTCCAGATCGAGCTACCTCAATGCCTAAGAAATATCTCAAATTACCCAAGTCTTTTGTTTGAAATTGTTGATGTAAATAAGTTTTTAGCCTTCTAATACCCTCAATATCACCTTTGTCATCATTATATCATTAACATAAACAATTAAGAACATATATTTCCAGAGGATGAATTTAGGTGAAGATCAAGTGATCTGAAATACATCTGATCATGCCAAATTGAAATAAATCATAGCTGAATTTTCCAAACCAGACTCTCGGAGGTTGCTTCAAGCCATATATAGATTTCTTCAACTGGCATGCTAGTCTCAAATCCCCATGAGCAACAAAACTTGGTAGTTACCTCATATATACCTCTTTATCAATGTCGTCATGAAGAAATGCATTTTTGATATCAAGCTGATGAAGCGACCAATTAAAAGTGGCAGCCAAGGCGCGAAATAGGCGAACATAAGCGATTTTGGCAACATGAGAAAAGTATCCATATAATGGACACCATAAATTCGCGTGTATCCATTTGCTATCAATCAAGCCTTAAGACTTTCAACAGAGCCATCAGGTGAGCTCTTTACAGAGTAAATTCATTTACAGCCAACAGTAGCTTTGTTTGGAGGAAGAGGACCAAATTCTAGGCCAATTATGAGTAGCACAGTTGGTGGCAACTTCTTGTATGTTGTCTAGAGGTCTAAGGTTCAAACCCTAGTATGGTCACCTATTGTGACTTTCTATCTTTGTTATAAAAAAAAGAGGACCAAATTCCATGTGTCATTATCATGAAGAGCAGACATTTCTTCAATTATAGTTTGTTGTCATCCATTGTGGGAAAGAGCTTCTGAAAGGTGTTGTGGAGTAGTAACAGAAGACAAGGAGAAAATAAAAGAATAATAGTCTAGTGATAAAGTAGAGTAAGAGACAAAATCTAAAAGGGGATAAGACATTTTACGCTGATGGATACCTTTTCGAAGAGCAATAGGAAGATCATTGTCAGCATCAAGTGAAAGACTCGGAACTATATGAGCGACAGACGGGGCAGCAGAATCAAGAGAAGTCAAGAGTACCCAGGAAAAACATATTTGATGGCTCGTGGTGCGAGTTTGTCTTCTCTTGTGGATAAAGCATGAACAAAATATGTACAACCGAAGATTCGAGGTGAAAGTTTGTAAAGTGTGTCAGGTAGAAAAATGACTAAAAAGACATTCATCCATGTATAATAGAGGAAAGCATGCAGTTTATAAGATAACAAGCCCAGTCCTTTCGTCACTCTTCAAAGATCCTTTTTGTTGGTTGTTCTTCTCAGGTTTTCTTATTCTTGGAAACATATTTCTCTTTTTTCTGAATGCTTCTTTTTTCACAATGTCAACGATTCTAGAAAGCTCAGTATAACTTTATCCTCATCTAATACTCATTCTATTACTACCGTGAAGTTAGATTGTAGCAACGATTATGTGTCATGGGATGCATCTGTTGAACTATGGTTTATGGGACAAGGGTATGAAGATCATTTAGAGAAAAATAATTTTGAAATTTGTGAAAAAGAAATGGCAGTTTGGCTTAAAATTGATGCTCAATTATGCAATTATTGAAGATTTGTACGTGCAGTAAATAATTAGGTATATATGAGCTCTAATGTTAGTTTAGGAAATCCCTTAATTTGAGGGATTTGATTAGATAAGATTAGCTAATTTCCAGATTTAGGATGATTTTGTTTCCTATCGTATCTCCTGTAATATTTTCCTATCTTATTTTTCCTATCGTATCTCCTGTAATATCCTATATATGTATTTCATTGGAGAAATACAAAGAGAATAATTATTCCCTATAGTTTGTGTTATGGTATTAGAGCCCTAGGAAGATTTCCCGAGTTTCTTCTTCTTCCTCAACCAACCTTCATTGTTGATTGTTCCTCATCTTCTCTGATCTCTTTCTCTTGAGTGTTCCAACCTTCATTGCTGCCTTATTTCTTTCTTCTTAACCTCAGATTAGGTCTCCTTAATTGCTACACCATGTCAACCTCCCAAATCAATATTTCTAGCCAATCTAGCCCTATTGAAGAATCTAATTTTGTCCAAAAAATTGGAGACTTGCAAAATATTCGGGTCTCTTATAGACTCAATGGGAAAAACTATCTCAAATGGTCTCAATTTGTCTGTACACCTCAAGGGCAAAGGAAGACTAAATCATCTCCTTGAACCGGACCAACAAAGAGTGATCCTACACTTGCAGTGTTGGATGAGGAGGATTCCATGGTAATTTCATGGTTATGAGATTCTATGGACCCATGATGAGTGACACGTATATGTTCTTGGCCACATCTAAGGAGATTTGGGACTTCATTCGTCGCACATATTCAAAAGCACGTGATGCTGCTCAAGTGTATGAGATCAAGGTTAAGACTGCAGCCACCAAATAATGAGACAAATATGTCACATAATATGCAAAACTGTTGCAAAACCTATGGCAAGAACTCGATCATTACCGAGTCTTTGAGATGAAAAGTTCTGATGATGTTACCATCTTGAAAAGCTTCATTAAAAGAGATCGTGTTTATGATTTTTTGGTTGGATTGAATCCTAAGTTCGATCAGGTTAGGGTTCAAATCCTTGGGAAGGAGACACACTATCTCTAGAAGAGACCATTCCTTTGATTCGAGCAAAAGAAAGCCGAAGGAGTGTTATGCTTGAACAACCAGTTGTGAACGGGTCTACTCTAGCAACTAAAATAGATCATCTAGAGAAAGAAGAAAATGATCTGCCTAGGTACCAAGGTAGAGAAAACCAGTGGAAAGGAAACAAGGACAATCTCTGGTGCACCTCCTGTAATAAACCGAGGCACACAAAGGAGAAGTGTTGGAATGGGTACCCATTTAATTACCCGCAGGGGGGCGGATACCCACGGATATTGACGGGTACCCATGACACTTTAAAAAATATAAATTATAATATTTTGATAACAACTTCAAATATAAACACACTACATGAGGTTATAAACACAAAATCTTAAAATATAAACTACAAATATTTCTCAACATCATCATATAATGTTTTAAAACATAAGGTCTTCAAATATAAATTACAAAATATTTCTCAACATCAACATAAGATTTTAAAACATAAACTCTTCAACATAAGGTCAATTTACTTATTTTCGTGGGTAACGGGTACCTGCGGGCACGAGTACTATAATACATGTACCCACCCCATATAATAAATGGGTAAAAAAAATTACCCGCAAAATCCCCGCGGATAGGAAACTAACCCTCATACCCGTCATAAATGGATAAATACCTGCGGGTACCCACCTAAATGGATATTATTGCCATCCTTATCCAAGAATGAGGAGAACGTGACAGCAGGAAGATTCAACAGTGAGGAAATTGAAAAGTTGAGAAATTTGTTGGGATCTCTTGAGAAGCCATATAGAGGATGTTCTTTGGCTCTTTCAGGTAAACCTCCAAACACTTTTTGCATGAATGCCTCAGACAAAGTTTGTAGCAACTATTAGATAATAGACTCCAATGTCACAAACCATATGACACCTATATCCCAATTTTCCATTCCTATACCCCATGCTGAAGTAATAGGAAAATTATAATTGTCAATGGTTCTTTAGCCACTGTTGTAGGATTTGGAGATATATATACATCTCACACCCACTCACCCTTAAAAATATCCTTCATGTACCAAAGTTGTCAGCCAACCTCGTTTCCATTCAAAATATTACTAATGATCTTAAATGTTATGCTATTTTCTCTTCATCTGACTGTGTTGTCTAGGACCAAAGCTCGAGGAGGATTGGACTTGCTAAAGAAAGGAGCGGCCTTTACCATCTTGAATCATTTCAGAAAAGTGGGAGTAATTTGTCCTTGTCTTTCTCAGTTCCTCAAATAAATACACCATTTGATTATATCATCGTCGCTTACGTCACCCATCTATTAAAGTTTTGAAAGTTATATTTTCTCATCTGTTTCAAGGATTATATATTTTTGAATTTCATTGTGATATTTGTGATTTGGCGAAACACTCTTGTGCATCTTTCCCTGTGAGCAATAAAAAAAGCTTTACATCCTTTTCATTTGATTCATAGTGATATATAGGGTCCCTCTATTGTACCCAATATCTCTGAAGCTCGTTGGTTTGTATCATTAATTGATGATTGTACACGAGTTATGTGGTTATTTCTACTTAAGCAAAAAAATTGAAGTTAGAAATGTCATACCAAACTTCCACTCAATGGTTCAAAATCAATTTGGGGTTAAAATAAAGAGCTTTGGGACAGACAATGCTAGAGACTACTTTAACCAGACATTATCATCATACTTTCAATCTCAGGGCATTATCCATGATTTATCATGTGTTAACACACCTCAACAAAATGAGGTAGTTGAAATAAAAAATGGGCATCTACTAAACACCACCCGAGCTTTACTCTTTCAAGGGAATGTTCCTAAATCTTATGGGGGGAAGCAATTCTTACTGCCATATATATGATGAATAGACTCTTTTCTCGTGTGTTAGATAGCAAAAGCCCCATAAATGTCCTTAATAGTTTATGCCCTCACATCGGAACCTCTAATGGCCTCAAACCTAGGGTACTTGGGTGCAACTTCTTTGTTCATATCCATAGCCAACATAGAGGTAAACTTGACCCTCGAGCAATCAAATGTGTGTTCCTTGGTTATTCATCCACTCAAAAAAGATACAAGTGTTATCACCCTCCATCAAAAAGATTTTACATCACTGCGGATGTTACTTTCACAAAAAATAAACATTAGTTTTCCAAGTCCTCTCTTTAGGGAGAGATTTCAGGAATGGAAGAAAGTACTTGTGAATCCATTGAACCTCTTATACTTGATCTTCCTCATGATTCCTGTCGTGTTGAAACTATGATTCCTAACCCAAGTACATCTAAGTCACCCAATCCTCTCTTTGAACCAGTCTTAACCAGAGCTGAACATGTGCTATCTCTTGGTCCAACTTGAAATTTCTCTTATGTGTATTCAAGGAGGATGACTGTTCCGGAACTCACACAAGTTCAAGAATCCATCTTTAACTTTGGGAATGAGGCCACGGTAAGTTCTAAGCAACCTTTACATACACAATCTGTTGAAATTGACTTTGATCCTACAGATGATCTAGATATTTCCATTGATGTTAGAAAAGGTACAAGAAAATGCACAAAATGTCATCTCTATCCCTTATCACATTATATTTCTCTTAAGCACCTATCACCAATCCACAAAAAATTCAAACACTAACACCATTGTTATTCCAAACACTGTTCCCAAGGCATTATCATAAAGGGAATGGAGGGATGCTATGAGAGAAGAGATGATTGCACTAGAAGAAAACAAAACTTGGGAGATTGTTGACAAACCAAGAGTGGAGAATATTGTTGATTGTAAATGAATTTTCTTATTAAAATACAAGCTTGATGGATCCTTCAAGATATAAGACAAGATTGATAGTAAAAGGGTACACTCAAACTTATTGGGTGGATTATCAAGAGACTTTTGCCCTTGTTGCAAAAATGAACACCATTAGAATTTTACTGGCCTTGGTTGCTCATTTTAATTGGCAACTCCTGTAGTATGTTGTTAAGAATGCATGGTGACTTAGATGAAGAAATCTACATGAACATTCCATCAGGATTTGATGGAGATACAGATAACAAGGTATGCAAACTAAAAAGGGCTCTTTATGGGTTAAAACAACCTCCTAGAGCATGGTTTGAGAGATTTGCCAAGGTTATGAATGAGTCAAGGTACAAACAAAGCTAAGATGACCATACTCTCTTCATTAAACATTCAACTATTGGGGGAGTGACAGCACTTCTAGTCTATGTAGATGACATCACTATGATTGGAAATGATAAGAGAGAAATGCATGAATTGAAGTAGAGGCTTATAAAAGAGTTTTAGGATAAAAGAACTAGGTAAATTGGAGTACTTTCTTGGTATTGAAGTGGCATATTCCACACAAGGGATTTTTATATCTCAGCAGCAAAAGTACATGACTGATTTGTTAGCAAAAATAGGGAAGATTGGGTGCAAACCAGTTTCTACTCTAATGGACCAAACCATAAGTTGGGTGAATCTAAAGAAGAACCAGCTATTGATAAAAGGATATACTAGAGGATGGTTGGAAGACTTGAAGTCGAAATGGCAACACTAGAGGGGGGGGTGAATAGTGTGTTAACTAAATTAATTAGCTTAAATTTAATTTTAGTCATTTCTCAAATCGTTTAGGCAATTTACGATTGAATGATTTGATGCGGAAGCGATATAAACAATTAAGCACAAGCAACAATAAATAACAATGCTAACACAGTAATTTATAGTGGTTCGGCCCCAATGCCTACTCCACTACCTAAGCACCCCGCTTAGGATTTTCAAACTAATTTTACTAGATTAATGAGATTCCTTACAACGAGGACTTTGCATCGGAAAGTCTCCGCTCTCCAATCGAATGCACTTTCATACCCGGAAGTATCCCGCCTTCCTACCGAGAGCACTTTCCCACCTCAACCTTAAGGATAACTCGACTAATCCTAGTAAAACTACGTTTAATTACACCAGTGGATTTAAACCTCAAACACAGGCTACCACCCAATTTCAAGACCTAACAATCCTAGGTCTATCATACGCACAAATCCAAATAAAACAATGTTCAAATAACAATTAAAATACAATGAAAAGAGCTAAAGAATAAACCAAGAGTTAATGCTCTTTTCCAAGCCTTGAAAGCCTCCAACTCGCTAAGTCATAGAGCTCGAGTTGAAGCCCGAGTTGAGGAAGAGCGTGCGCTTGAAGAAGAACTCGACGGAAGAACAGAGCGCCGCGATCGATCTTAAGAAGGCTCAAATCTCTCTTAATAATACTCAAGAAAATCTGTAAAAAATCAGAGAGAGAGGTTAAATGAGATAGGTGAGGTATATTTATACCCTCATGAAGAAACGATAGCTCAACGGATAGAAAACTATCCGTTGTAGACACCCGGTCGATTGGTCGATCGACCGACTGATCGACCGCTCATTCAACCGCTGCCTTCTTCTCTTTGGTTGGTCGACTAACGGGTCGATCGCCAGACGCAACTAAGCGTTCCCTCAATCCGGTCGACACATCGGTCGATCGACACAGGGGAAGCAGATGCGCGATCACGTGATCCTCCATTCGGTCAACCGCTAGGGCTACTGCCCATTTCTGGCCTCTGTCGATCGACCGAAGTAGCCACTGCCAGTTTTTGGCAGTGTTCAGTCGACCGACTGATCGACCGAATTGGCTACTGCCGATTTCCTTACCCTATTCGGTCGACCGCCCAGTGCCTAGGCTAAGTTTGATTTCTTCAGCCTTTTTCTTTCGCTCTTCGTTTCCGGGTTCTGGCTTTCAACAAGCATCAACTTGGAGAGCTTTCCATGTGATCTTTGAGCTCGTCCAATGCGTCTTTGGTGCACACGTCGATCTTCAAGAAATTTCCATGACGAACCCGAGCGCGACGATCAATGTCCTTCTGATTTCTTCTGATTTATCCGATCGAGGACATTGAACGCTATTTGATATGGAACCTGAACGATTTTTTGACAAAATATTAGTTCCATCACTACTATAAAAATGGGCATCAGCAACGGCTGATGCCGTTGCTGAGCCGTTGCTAAAGGGCATCAGCAACGGCCCAGCCGTTGCAATAGAGCCGTGACAGAAACTCGCGTTGCTGATAACTTAGCGACGGTGCAGCAATGGCCGCTCGGGCCGTCGCTCAAAACATTATCAGCAACGGCCGCTCGGGCCGTCGCTAAAAATATTATCAGCAACGGTTTTGCCACAGACCCGGAGCTGTTGTTGATAACATTAATAGCAACGGCCGCTGAGTCCGTAGAAACGCCGTTAGTGAAATCCCGTCGCTAAGCCGTTGCTGTAGGTCATCAGCAACGGCTTTCGATACACTTTTAGCAACGGCTTTCCCACGGACGGCCGTGGGAAAGCCGTTGCTGATGATGTGTACCTGGTTACAGAAAAATTGAAAATTTCAAATTTCCATTGATACATTGATACATTATCTGATACATAACTCACACACCCATACCCTCATACACACATTCATTCACACATCACAAACACACCAAGATATACATCAAAACAATTATATTTATATTGATAATTATCCACGATAGTATAAAAATAATTCAAATGCAAAATTGAAGTATCAATATCCAAACAAAATAAGCTAAACAAGTTCAATATCTTAGTAACAAGTTCAATATCTTAGTAACAAGTTCAATATCCAAACAAAAAATCTCACGATCGCGATGGAGGATGGTCTGGATCATATGGCGGGGTCTGGAGTGCTTGAGTGTACACCGGCGTGGACTGACTCGAGGACGATGGATTATATGATGCCGAAGAGATGCCTGCTTCGGGATGACCTGACATGTTGCATAGCATAGATTGTATATCCGCCATCATCTGACTCTGGCGCTCCATCATCTCAGTCTAACGCGCGACCGTCTCCTCTAGTGTCCTTATCCTATTACTATGATCATAACTGGATCTGGAGGTGGACGGTCGCTCACCAGCGACTGGAGGGGTCGGTGCCCCAAGTGGCCCTAGTACGGCTCGCGCATGACCACTATCTGCGAAGCCATATACGCGGCCATGGTCCCAGCCACCTGCGGCCTCGACCCACGATGCTGCGTCAAAGTCCTCGGGGGTACCCCCGCGCTGCACCACCGTCTGGCTGTAGGTCTCCTACTCGAGTTTGATTTTTTGTTTAATATTTATCATAAAACTTAAATTATAAATATATAATGAATAATTTAAACAAATATATAATTATCACAATGTATGCAGCGCGGTTGTCGATGTACTCCCTGTCCCATGTGCTCGACAGTGAGTCCGCTCAAACACCGCCATCGGGGAGGGTCGCTGGACAGTCCCGTCATCCGACACCGTCGTCTACATTTACAAAACAAATACATTAATTAGTACACATAGTAACAAATAAAATATATAATTAAAAGATATACTTACCAGTCTATAGATGCAGAGTGACAGTCTCCCGATCCAAAAATCGTCCATTTGAACAAATGCGGCACGGACATCGGATTTGATCACCCATGCTAACGAAATTCCGATTCGAATAGGCGAAATTTAGGAAGTACGTTACGCCTAATCGAAACTCATTCGTTAAAGCTCCACGATCAAGACGTCGGTACATCCAACTTCGATCAGCCGACATGATTCTGTCAATCAATGACAATTTCTTTGGTTAATGTCTTTAGGTGAGATTGTCCTATTCCATTCGGGATTTATGTTATTTGAACTGCACTTACATTTTTATTTTAACTGTTAACTAATTATTCTAAATTTCGGCAGCATCTCCCTATAGTTCTCCGAATACGCATATCATCTGGGCGTGTATCGGAGAACAAGAGAGATATTGCCGAAATTTAGAATAATTAGTTAGCAGTTAAAATAAAAACGTAAGTGCAGTACAAATAACTATATTCCCAAATTGTCCAATCAGGGACAATTCAAGAATTGTACATCGTATAAAAGATCATCTACTTCTTTTACACGAACATACAATCCCCGAACGGATCTAAGGTTTTGCTAAATGATATCCGACTCGTCGATGCGTACGTGAAACATATGAACTCGTCAGATGCATGATTATTTTCTAAATGTTTTGAGACCGTTCGAGTCCATATTGGACGATTCCGGCGCACGTCTGAAGTGGACGATTACGGCGCGCGTCCGAAGTGGACGATTCCGGCGCGCGTCCGAAGTGGACGATTCCGGCGCGCGTCCGAAGTGGACGATTCCGGCGCGCGTCTGAAGTGGACGATTTCGGCGCATGTCCGAAGTGGACGATTCCAGCGCGTGTCCGAAATTAATCTAAACCCTAATAATTAATCTAACAAATTAAACAATTAATCTAAATAATTAATTAACAATTATAAAACAATAAAATCTTATATATAAATTTATAAATTCCGGCGCCGGAGTCAGGTGGACTCCAGCGCCGGCGTACAGTGGTCGGACACACTGTCCGGCCACTGTACAAGGTCCGGCGGCGGCCATCGGCCGACCGCCGCCGGCCAAAACCCTAGAAATAGGGTTTCGGTCGGATTAATTCCCGCCGGCCGCAACGGGAAGAGACGGCCGGCCGGCGAGGCATACCTGAACAAGTCGGCAGCAGCGGGAAGAGGAAGAGGCGTCGTTGGCATCGTCGGCGTCGGCAGCAGCGGCAGCGACGGCGAGAGGCGAGAGCAGGAGCGGCGACGGCAGTAGCGGGAGGAAGAAGGGTCGGGCGCAACTGGTGCCCTATATAAACTTATCAGCAACGGCTCACTCGCCCGTTAGAAAGCCGTTGCTAATAAGTTATCATCAACGACGGCTCAGTTGTCCGTTAGAAAGCTGTTGCTGATAATTATAATATCAGCAATGGCTCGCGTGTCCGTCCGAAAGCCGTTGCAGATAATTAAAATAATCCGCAACGGCTTGCGTATCCGTTAGAACGCCATTGCAGATACAACATATCTGCAACGGCTCTGGCGGCCGTAAGAAGGTCGTTGCAAATAGCAAATGCTTGAGCGACCGTTGCTTATAGCCGTTGCTTATAGCCGTTGCTGAAGACCTAATTTCTAGTAGTGCATGTTTGTTATCATCAAAACCGAGATTAAGAGATTAAAACCAAGGCTGAGAACCTAAAGCCAACAATCTCTTCGTTTTTGATGATGACAAACATCCTTAAGAAAATATATTCATTAAAGCATATAGGATATCAACTAAGGAATTTCTCCCCTTATCAACATGCATATCTATGAAATAAACTCCCCCTATCTATATGCATGGATTTCCTATATTTTCCTCCCTTTTATCTATAATTTTCTCCCCAATTTTCTTATACTTTTCTCCCCCTTTATACCTATACTCCTCTCCCCCTTTTGACATCAATCAAAAAGGGCAAGAAAGGTTAATCTAGTCAAAGGGATGAAGAACACATATTTTTTCATTAAGTTGAGACTCTAAAGTTATTTTTCATGAAACATGACAATCTCAACCAAATGGATGGAAAATAAATATTTAATATGAAACTTAAATCATACATGAAAAAAAAATGATAGATAAAATTCAAAAGTAAATCATATATGTACTCAATTATGAATGTACTCATATCTTTTTCATGATATTTTTAGATTTCATTCAAACTTTCAAAATACCAAGATATAGTCATTTAAATCATGTATATCAAGTTTGAAGTGAAACTAATGTCATTTAATCAAATTTTCAACTTAGCACATTTTCATTTGAAATAAGCATGAAAACATGAAAATGCTAAGTATCAAGTTTTTGCTATCAACTCATGTTTGCTCTATCTTAGGCATCTAGACATTACACATGAGAGAGTGTAAGTCTATGAATCAAGTTTGGGCTTAAAATAAGATTTTTAAGTCACTTTGTTGACTTAGGTTGACCTATACTTCAAGATTTGAAATACCAATTGTTGGATGAAAATTTTTGATACCAATTATTGAATGGTCATTTGAAATGCATGTATCAAATTTGAACTCAACATGAATTTTCTAAGTTCATTTTTCATCCTATATTGATTTTAATAAACAAATGAATATTTCTAGCTATCGTCCAAGATATCAAAATCATTCCTAGAAATGATTTTCTCAAGAAATTGTGTGAATGATATTAGAAATGGAATCCAAATAGTATACATGAGTTTTCATTTGAAGTTTTTGAAGAAAAATCAAAGTATCGGAAAGATTGATATTTCAAAAAGGATGATACTTTGTGTTTCCGAAATCTAACTTCAAAATTCCATTTTAAATCAGATTCTTGATGAAACTTTTCAAAAATTTTACTGAAGAACCTAAATTTTTCAGTGAGGGTGCAGTTTCAAGAATCATCTAAAAATATTTTTTCTATATTTCTCTAGAAATAACTGATACCAAATGTAGGCCAAATGGCAATTCCATAAATTTCAGTTATTTTCAAAGAGTGCTCAATTTTCATTCAAACTTTTATGACACCACATAAAGTGATAATGAAAAGAGTGTATGTCAAGTTTGAAATGAAAATTATATCCTTAAGTCAAGATATCAACTTAGCATGGTTTCATTCAAAACTAAACTAGTTATCATGAAACTTGCAAAGTGTCAATCTTATCATTTACTCATGATTTTTCAAACTTAAACCTATGGATACCTAACATGAGTAAATCTAAATATGTTCCTCAAATATGAATTGAAAATGAGACCTTTAAGTCAACTTGTTGACTTGGGTCAACTTGGTTCAAAAGAGATTTTCATGAAACCACCTCTATGTCATTTTATCCATATCCATATGAATTTTTCATTCTAAGTGCTCGAAAACATGTCATACGTATTCTTAAACATGTTTATGAAGTTTGGACCTAAAATGAAGTGACCAAGTCGATTTGTTGACTTGGGTCAAACCTTTCCAAGTTAAGTCCCCTAAAGTGAGATACCAATTGTATTTGTTCATCTAGACATGAATTTTCAAGTTTTAAATATCTAGACTCATGTGATATATGTATCTAAACATGTTTATCAAATTTTTAACTTAAAATGAAGTCTCTAAAGAAGAATTTTAACCTAGTTCGATTTCATAAATATCATGATATCATGAAATGAGCTAAGTTATCAAGATTTTTCCTACTCATGAAAATTCAAGGATTTGTCATGCGACACAATCATTGCACCGGAAAGTCTCCACCCTCTAACCGAAGGCACTTCCACACCCGGAAGTATCCCGCCTTCCTACCGAGAGCACTTTCCCATCTCAACCTTAAGGACAACTCGACTAATCCTAGTAAAACTACGTTTAATTACACCGGTGGATTTAAACCTCAAACACAGGTTACCACCCAATTTAAAGACCTAACAATCCTAGGTCTATCACACGCACAAATCCAAATAAAACAATGTTCAAATAACAATTAAAATACAATGAAAAGAGCTAAAGAATAAAACAAGAGTTAATGCTCTTTTCCAAGCCTTAAAAGCCCCCAACTCGCTAAGTGGTAGAGCTCGAGTTGAAGCCCGAGTTGAGGAAGAGCGTGCGCTTGAAGAAGAACTCGACGGAAGAACAGAGCGATGCGATCGATCTTAAGATGGCTCAAATCTCTCTTAATAATACTCAAGAAAATCTGTAAAAAATCAGAGAGAGAGGTTAAATAAGATAGGTGAGGTATATTTATACCCTCATGAAGAAACGGCAGCTCAACGGATAGAAAACTATCCGTTGCAGACGCCCGATCGATTGGTCGATCGATCGACCACTCATTCAACTGTTGCCCTCTTCTCTTTGGTCGGTCGACCGACGAGTCGACCGCCAGACGCAACTGAGCATTCCCTCAATCCGGTCGACCGACGCAGGGAAAGTAGATGCGCGGTCGCGTGATCCTCCATTCGATCGACTGATCGATCGATCGCTAGGGCTACTGCCCATTTCTGGCCTCTGTCGGTCGACCGACCGGTCGATCGAAGTAGCCACTGCCAGTTTTTGGCAGTGTTCAGTTGACCGACCGGTCGGCCGAATTGGCTACTGCTAATTTCCTTACCCTATTCGGTCGACCGCCCAATCGACCGAACCTAGGCTGAGTTTGATTTCTTCAACCTTTTTCTTCCGCGCTTCGTTTTCGGGGTTCCGGCTTTCAATGAGCATCAATTTGGAGAGCTTCCCATGTGATCTTTGAGCTCGTCCAATGTGTCTTTGGTGCACACGTCGATCGTCGAGAAATTTCCGCGACGAACCCTAATTTCCGCGACGTCGATCTTCGAGCATCAATGTCCTTTCGATTTTTTGATTTCTTCCGATTTATCCGATCGAGGACATCGAACGCTAATTGATATGGAACCTGAAAGATTTCTCGACGAAATATTAGTTCCATGTTTGTTATCATCAAAACCGATATTAAAAGATTAAGACCAAGATTGAAAATCTAAAGCCAACAAGACTCATATATTTTGCTCACTCGGTCAGATATAGCATACTCAATGAGCATGATCAGTCAATTCATGCATGATCCATGAGAACCTCATCTTCTAGTTGCTTATAGAGTGCTACATTACTTGAAAGGCAATCCGGGGAAAGGAATTTTATTCAGAAGGAATGATACTCACTACAATACAATTGACCTATAGAGACACAAAATTAAAGACAAATTATTATTTTTTTCTAAATCTTCACATTTGGAGACTAATAGACACAAAATTTGCTCCTAATTAGCCTCTAAAGATCTATAGAAACAACAACAACAGAGTCATTTAATTGATTTGACTCTAAGCTATAAAAACACCAGCAATATAGTCACTTAATTGATCTAACTCTAAAGCTATTTTTAAAGGCTAATTAGGGATAAATTTTATATCTATTAGTCTCTAAATGTGAAGATTTATAAATAAAAATCTAATTTGTCGCTAATTATGTGTCTATATAGGTCGATTGTGTTGTAGTGACTCTTGCTCTCGAAGCTTATACATATGCTGACTATGCAGAATCCCTAGTAGATAGAAGATCAACCACAAGATATTGTACTTTTCTTGGAGGCAACCTAATAACTTGGAGGAGCAAGAAGTAGAATGTGGTGGCAAGGTCGTCAGATGAATGAGTTCAGAGCTATTGTCCAAGGATTGTGTGAATTAATTACTTTGGTTGAATGTTAGTGTTTGGCTTATGTTGTGTTGGCTATATTTGGCAAAATGATTATCAGTCAGTTCTCAGTTGTATGTCAGTTGCAACTAATGTAGAGTTTATACTGAAGTTCTCAGTTGTATGTCAGTTACAACTGCTCTTGTTGCTGGAGTTTTATACTGAAGATTGATACTATGATGATGACTTTTAGGTTGTTGTAATTATTGATGCTTACATATAAATATGGTCTTCATTAATGAGCTAGGCGGTTTTTCTTGAAGCATTTATAATCGAAGTATTAGGATGTGTTATGGTTGTGTTTTGAGTTTGAAGCTAATAAAGTTAAGATCTTTTGTTAAGTGACATTTGTGGAAGTTGGTTGGCTTTCTCTATATATGAGAAAATAGAATATATGGATCTGCAAGTCTCCTATATCAACATAGTCAGTTGCAACTGGTCTTAGTGCAGTGGAGGTTATGTTAATATTAGTCCGCTGTTAGTAAATTACAACTGCTCTTGTTGCTCTGAAAATTATCAGTCATTAGTTAGTTATAACTGCTCTCATTGTTCTAGAAATTGTCAGCCGTTAGTCAGTTACAATTGCTCTTGCTGCTGTGCAGTTTATGCTGCTGCGATGTTAATATTATGTTGCTATGATTATTATTATTATAATATATATATAAAAAAAAAAACTTTGTGGACTTGATCATTTATAGTGACTTTTGGACTTGATCATTTATGACGACTTTTGGACTTAATCATTTATGATGACTTTTGTCCTTGGTCATTCATTTGGTGGAGTTAATGATCATTTATGATGCTTAATGGAGTTATGGTTATCATAGACTGCTTTATGGCATTGGTCATTCATTTGGTGAAGTTAATGATCATTATGAACTGCTTTATGGCCTTAGTCATTCATTTGGTGGAGTTAATGGTCATCATGAAGTTAGGAGTTTTCTTGAGTTTCTTTTGTGGAATAATAGCTAGGCTTTGCGGTTGAGCTTTTGTGGAGTAATGGTTAATTGTGTCTTATGGGTTGCCTACTTTGTTTGTAAAAGAAGTAAAAGAATGATTGAGTTGGTGATCCACCCCTATTGATCCACTCATATCCACTCCAATGCGCTGAAACTGAGTTGTCAGTTCTATGAGGAGTTGAGACTGCTGAGTGTGTGTCGATGGTAACAAACTATTTCAATCATCTTCAAAACAAGATGGAGTTCGGTTGTTGAACTCACTACAACACAAAGACTCTGTGGAGGACAGAACTCTATGATTGAGTTGTTATATAGAGGCAAGTTGATTAGTACTTATAATAGCAAATAATTTGGTTGTTATTTCCAATTCACTTTAGTACTAAGAGTTGGATTTCGAGTTGTGAAATCCTAGAACTTGTATTGTACTTTATTGATAGTGGATTGAGCATCTGTCCAGTGAGGGCCCCACAGATTAGGTGACAAGTTTGTCATTGAACTACGTAAATAAATCCTTGTGTGTTTGTGTGTTCTTTTTGTGATTATTTTATATCTGCGACTCACTCTATTTTAAAGCAGTTCCCACAACAGTTGCAACTTCCTGTGCAACTAACTCTTAACAAAAAGATCCCTTAGAGACTATCATGTCCCTGTCATTGAAGATTATTCTTGATGATTTGAGAATCAAATTAGAAGGCCCTATGAAGCTCTACTGTGACAACAAGTCAACTATCAATATTGCTTATAATCCTATATAACATGATAGGACAAAGCATATTAACATTGATAGGCATTTCATCAAAAAAAAGTTGGAAGTAGGGTTAGTTTGTATGTCCTATATTCCATCAAAGTACATCAATTAGCAGACATTTTAATAAATGGACTAAACAACTTAAGTTTTCATTTAAGTTGAGAATGGAAGACATCTTTTCCTTGAGGGAGAGTGTTGAAGACTTATATATGCAGTAAATAATTAGGTGTATATGAGCTGTAATGTTAGTTTAGGAAATCTTTTAATTTGAGGGATTTGATTAAATAAGATTAACTAATTTTTAGATTTAGTATGGTTCTATTTCTTATGTTCTCTCCGATAATATTCTCTTATAATATTTTTCTACATTATCTTTTTCTTATTTGGATTATTAGACGAAAATTATCTCAACTTTGACCGAATTCTCAATTATGGTTAATCCACTACTACAATAACCATCATTAATAACATGTCGTCAACGCTATCATAGGTAGTGTATAGCATTAAACGAAACGTTATCAAATTGAACTCTATCTTATATAGGAATGATACAATAACATTTCAAAAATACAATAATGAATGTTATATGAATATTATTTTAAAATATTTTTTATTCGTTATGATTAGTTCATTATAGCATTCTGAAACTGCTATTACTTTATTCTACCGTAGCAATAATATTTAGTTATCATATATATATTTATATAACTTTTTCAAACCGTTATCTATCACCAAATAGAGCATTTTAAAACTATCATACAAAAATAAATTTAATATCAACTTGTTGCTATTACTGGAATAATTTTTTTATTTTTTCTAATTTATTAACAATATAAGAATCAATATTTAAAAAGCATTTTTATATTAAATCAAGAATACATTATATAAATCCAAACTATTAAAACATAACATTAATCCAAACTTAATGAAATATCAACTAATGAACTTAAACATAGATAGTCTTCTAATAATAAAAAGAAAATAGATTAAGTATTAGTTTCTAAAACAAAAATAGCTAGTTTTATAGTCATGAAATCTTCCAACATAATTTCCAAATATCTGACCCTTGACCAATTGAAATCTTCCAACTAGCATCAAGTTCCTTGAACCTTGACCACCCCACTCCAAAGTCATGCATAACTTCAATAATTTTTTCTTTGTAATAAAATTTCTTCATAGTTGTTTCAACTTGAGAAAATCTCTCTTGTTGCAGAATAAAAGATGAATTATATTAATATACTAGTTGATCTAATGAAACATGATGATCTAGAAATAAATATATTTAACCTACTAAATTATCTAAAAATATTAATAGATAACGGAATAAGTAGGTGTGCACCAACATAAATGCGAATTTTCTTATCAACTTTATTAAATCTCATAACCGGATGTACTAGTTGTCTCTTAATTGCATAAAGAAGAAACTGGTACGAATCCTTGAACTACCAAAAATTAATCCCAGTAAATTATACATTATATAATTATTATCAATCTAAAAGAAAAATAATAAGAACAGAAAAAGCTATGCTCAAGGAAACTCAAAATTTCAGTTCCAACAAACAATATAATGTACTTTCCTTGCAAGTAATAAAACAACAGTCTGAATGCATCAGAAACAAAGAAACAAAACCAGAACTTTAGATGCAGGCTAATTGCAATTAGTATTGGCAGAATGATCAGGGACAGACCCACCTGAAACAATGACACTGCCAGTTCCTTTTTACCTCTCTTGGAAAATCTGCTTTTAGAACACAATGGCCTAATGAATTTTGCCACATTAAACGCCTCCCATCGTACTTACTCAAATAGAACTCTTTGAATATATCCTATTGTGGTGTTCAGAAGCAGAATATTACATCCAAAAGAACACACAAAAATAGAGCTATTTTACAAATTTGTCAGATGGAACCTGATAAACATTCAATTCATGTGGAAGCCGGACATCCATAGGTGGATAAGTTGGCCAATAGCTGCAAGTACCAAGGATATATGATAAGGTCAAACAAAAAATATTAGTCTTTCTGACAGGAATCAAACATACGAGTCAACCAATATGGAAATATACAGATAGATACCTACCCAGTTGTCAGGACATGAACACTCATTTCGATACCAGATGGAAGTTTTGTCCTGGCTTGAGATGACTCTTTAAATGAGTCATTTATTTCTCTAGATAACTCTATATCCTGCAAGTATCAGAATGAAGATATTGCTCAAACCCAAATCAGTCATGAAAACTTTACCATAGTGCATCAATATAACTTGATATCTAAGATTTTTTCAAATCAAAGTCATGTGCGACACACCAGTCTGACAAAGGACTGATACCACCAAAATTGCCTGTACCATGCAGTAACAAAATATTCGTTATCATTTTTTATTTGTATCAGGTGATCCATCAGCTAGGGCTCCGTATACCAGCGCATACACTGGGACCATACTAGTCCAAGATAAAACCAGTATCTGTACTTTTGGCCACAGTATAATATCTTTTCACCACAGACAGAATACGGCAGCCAACAAAATCTATAGCTATGTACTTTTGGCCAAACTGAGTCCTGGTATTCCTTTATGCTTTGAAATGCCAAACATAGACTGTAATTAAGATGAAAATAAAATTGACTTAACACATCCATTAATTGTACTTTAATATTAACGTCATTAACACAGAAATCAAGTTTATAGCAAGTTGTAGAAGGTGCACAGCTTTCCGCAGCAACACTTTACGAATTCAAGCAGTGAATACTAAATTAGGACATTTCTTATATATACATACTACTATACCATGTAATGCCTAGAATAACATTGTAGGCAATACATAGAATGCATGAAGAAATACAATGCAACTGGTAGCAGTTGTCGGGCTTTAAAGGAAATATATGCTTCTAAAGAGTACTAAACTAGGCAGCATTCAGAGATTAAAATGACTTATTTCAGGTATGTATAATATGTAAGAGAATACATAAAATAGAGAATCTATATGAATCCAAACAAAACATAATCTATTGTGCAAACTTTAATAAAATCCTTTCTTGAAATTAATCCATTAAAACATCCATAAATTTCAGAGAATAGAAACGAGTATTATTGCAAATTCCAGACACAAAAAACCTGAAACCTACTCAATCAACTTGCAAAATATGTTTGTTCACCAGTATAAGTTTGTTCTGCTGCTTAAGATAAACTGTATAGATTCAAAGCGGCACAACTCAAAATTCATAAAATTCTCACATCATGAAAAAAAATGGCATGGTGGGGGTTCAGGAAAAAACTTATTTTCCGTCATTTCTTTCAATTCAGTAGGACCCAGGTCCCAGGATTTAGTTTAAGTCAAAGATATAAAGAAATCTATGTACTTGTAACTTCAAAATAATGTAAATGGCTTCATAGCTGCAAAATGTAAGATTTCTTAGACAACTTAGTTCCATGTGTAGTTCAATACCTTGAACATTCCTTCAAGTTTATTTGTAAATTGACTCCCACACTCAGTTTTCAGCTGAAATGGCAAAATGTTGTTGGTTAGATATATACAAAAAAAAAAAAAGCAATATTTCAACTTTTGAGATCATTGACTTTTCAACATCTATTGATGCACTCTTCCCCAACAATAACCTTTTTGCAAGATCTTTCTTGTAAAATGCCTCGATGACATCTTTCCCCTGGATCATGAAAAGGACGGAATTTTACAATTGACCTCCTTTGAATATTCCATAAGTAACAAATTTACTTGAGCAGAGAACAAGTGGCAATGACAAAAGAAGAGCACATATCAATAGATTGGTGAACCTTACTTGTATAAATCTGAATAGTACCAAAACTTTGTCAAGTATAATCTCCAACTCTTCTTCAGATATGCCCTTATTGCCAGCACGAAGCTTCTCATCAACAAACTTAGCAATCAATTCAGCTGGTCTATTCTGTTCTATGAAAATGGGTAAAAAGAGTGTCAAAAAATAATCTGGTAAAAGAATTATAAAGAAAAAATATTATGATTTTATCCATATTATGATTTCATGTCTTAGCTTGTCATCCAAAAAGAAAAAATTTAGGGGAAATAGAATAGAGTAAAAAGTAGCTTTCCATGACATTCAGAAGAGTTTGACCCTTCTAACTTAAAATACCAACAAAACAACATCGCAAACAGTAATATAATATGCTTCATCTCAACTAGACTTTTATGATTCTTGTCTGCTTCCACAATTATTCCATACTCTCAATCATTGATTTTTGGTTGAGATTATAATTCATTAAGGCATTGTGTTAGTCTAGATAATCACCAAAAAAATTAAATTATTATTATCAGTGACTTTACTCCTAAAATATAAAAAACTGGCATCAAACGTGGATCATACATAACAATAAGGAACAGCCCTCTTCTTTAGCAATTCTGTGTTGCAACATCAGCCAGAATCTTAATGAAAATACTTAAAATGATAAATTATGTAAAGAGCGGCTACTATAGGAAAATTATGTAATGCTAATAGCTTCAACAAGAAAAAATAAATTAACAAATATTCCAAGTAGTAATACTCAGTGAGTCATAGTCCTGCACCACATACTACTATACTTCTGAGAAATTAAATTTAAAATATTTGATATCTTTGACTATATCAGAAAGCATAACCTTACCTGACGAAGATTAATGAGATGCCCGTACCCGTACCCCCTGTTGCGTCTTCCTATGCGACTCCTTGGCTTTGAGGGCCTACAACTTGGCATGGTTGTAGTAGGCGACGTCGAGGAAGGCAACCCCATAGCCGAGGAGGTTGATGGTAGTGACAGTGTCGCGGATGACACACCAGGAGAAGTCATTGAGGAGCCAATCTTTGACGAAGACGACGAGGTTAAGGGCGAAGGCGCAGGAGTTTGTTCTGAAGACGATGATGTCCGGGCAGAAGGAGGCCTTATCTCGGAGGACGGGTAGCTCGACGAGCGCCCAGGGACAAGGCGGAGGGCCATGCAGCAGGGGGCAACGTAGTAGAGTGAGGTGATGGGGTTGAGGGAGATGCCCTTGGAGGTGAGCAGGATCTAGATGAGGACGAGGAGGGTGGAGCGTGACACCCCAGACGTCGAATCGGACCTCGCCGTAGGTGACGATGGCGATACTGAAGAAGATGTAGAGAAAGTTGAGCATGGAGGAGCTTCTTGTCATGCTACTGGAACTGTGGCCCGCCAGGAACTATGTAGATGACAACATAATTAGCGTTGTGGATACTGGAGTGCAGCCGAACAGCGCTGGCTAACGTGATGACGACTTGGAGCACATCCCTTCCATCAGCCTTGGTGATGAGCAAGTGCGGATTAGGGAAATATCAGGAAAGTGGAAAGGGGTTTAGTGTTTAAGAAGAGATGGGGAATGGAAAACGGGAAGGGGAAAGAAAATAGGGATAAGGTTTTCAATCGCGTGAAGAACAGGCGCGGGAAGGGGAAAGTGAAGAGCATGAGAAACCTGAGGTGATTGAAGTATCGAGAGGAAAAAATCTGGATGTTGACAGCGACGAAATCGGCCGGGTAGGTGGAGTTGGCATGGATTCCACCGACCTTGGCGGCGGCGACGATGACGTAGTGGGGCGCTCAGCGTCGAAGAAGGCCTCGAAGTCGGCCCGGCGGATGAGGTCGAGCTCGGTGTGGATGCGGCGCCCTTCTCTTATTTATTTATGTATATGTTATAGAAAGAGTTTGGGGCACGACCGGGAAGGCGGGAGAAGAAAAAAAAATTCGCGCCTAGTGAAATGTTGGGAGAGGGAATTAATTAGCCCATGTTATTTTAATTTTAATCATCATTTATTATAGCATTTTGATAGAATGCTATAGTAAAATACTATTAAAAAACTTAAAATGGAGTAGTAATTTTTTTGATTGATAGTATATTAGTTCTAATTATAGCCCGCAGTTTACTAATAGTGAGTAGAACCGTTATTTCTCTGACGTGTAAATTCAGAAATAATTTAAAAAAATTCAATTGTCAGATCATGTCAGATTACTTCTCTCTCTCCTGCAAGACTGGCCGATGCCGATTGTTTGCATGCTGTCCCTCTCCGACAGTGGCGCGCAAACCATCCTCGACCGCTACATCAAGCCGCCGTCGGAGCGGCCCCGACAACGGCGCACAAACCATCTCTTGCAGCAATCGATGTTGGATATCTTGATAAATCATGCATGGCATGCTGGGAATAGAAGGTGGTGAACCACGGCATCGACGAGGAGCTGCTCACGGAGGCCCACCGTTGTGTGCATACCTTCTTCGTGATGTCGCTCGTAGAAAAGCAGAGGGTGCAGAGGCGGCCAGGAGAAAGTTGCGGCTACGCCAGCAGCTTCATCGGGCGGTTCGCCAACAAGCTGCCTTGAGAGGAGACCCTTTCGTTTCGCTTCTCCCCGTCGTCGCTCATCGGCGACATCGTGGAGATCACGCTGGAGTTCACTCTCACATCTGTTCTATTATTGAAGCCCTCAACTGCAGCGTGGTGATCTTCCGTCGCTCTTTGAGATCATCACCGTGTTGGAAGATACGCTCATCTCCTCCGCCAAACATGAAGTGGGCCGGCATGGTGATCTTCTTCTTCATGATGTCCACGAACGCGAGAAGAGCGCCGTTGGGGTCGATCTCAAAGAGCTTCTCCATGACCTTGGTTTAAGCTTTCTCATGGCGTTTCTCACGGAGGCAATGATGCCATGGATCTAAGCGAGTTTGAGATCGCCATGTTGCTTGGCGAGCCTGGCGGTGTTGCTGTGGGATATGAAGGTCACTCGCTCTTGCAACGAAGTGTAAATAAAAGCCACAGGTAGGGGCTGTTCTCGGTGTGGGCGTCCTGTAAAATTACTATGACAAGTGAATTATAGATTAATTATTTTATGTACTTTGTTAATCTTTGGATTTAAAAAGATATATTTATAAATATTTTATATTAGTATTTTGTATGTTTACGCTAAATATTATAGTCTACATTAATTAATAATAAATATGAGAGGGATTAAATACGTGATTCATAATTACTATTCCAGAGCCAATCAAGTATTGGATCATCTTCAGAATCTACTTCCTGTCCACCTCCTTGTGAGATAAAGGTACTCTTTTAACAGATAGTGGTGCATCTTCCTGTCCACCCTTCATATCCAAGCTCTCATCCACCTCGCCAAGGAAGTAGCACTCATGCCCGTCTCATCTCGGACGCCGTCGAAAGTGTTGAAGAAGATCTGATACGTCGGTAGTGCTTCCTCGGTGATCATGTCGCCCACCAAGCACACCAAGTAGTCATCAGGCAGCTCCTTGGAGCACGCATGCATCTCCTTGAACCTATCAGTAGTCGAAGGCAACCTCCTTCTCCACCCAGCAGAAGGACTCGTCTGCCAACTGCGTGTCCAAGCTCATGTCGTATAAGCCACGCTAGAGAAGAGTGAATATTGTGTTAACTAATTTTTTTTCCTATTTCGGTTTTAATTTTTTTCTTAAACTACTTAGGCAATTCACAAATCGAGTAGCAAGCAGAAGCAAGATATAAACGATAAGCAATAAGATACACAAAGTAAACAATGCTAACACAATGATTTATAGTGGTTTGACACAAATATCTACTCCACTACCTAAGCACCCCGCTTAGGATTTTCAAACTAGCTTTACTAGATTATATTATTTCCCTTACAAAGATGATTTTACATCGAAAAGTCTCCGCTCTCAAACCGAAGGCACTTTCACACCCGGAAGTATTTCGTCTTCCTACCGAGAGCACTCTCTCACCTCAACCTAAGGGCCAACTCAACTAATCCTAGTAAACTAAATTTACAATGGTGGATTTAAGCCTTAACACCAAGGCGCGCAACAACCAACTCAATCAAACCTAGCAACATAGGTTTACACACTTGAAAATACAATGAAATAAATAATAAAATACACAAGTAATGGAGCAAATAAACAATACAACTTATACTTAGCTTCAAACACAAGTTCTAGTTCCTCTTGATGCCTCAATGATAAATCGTTCAAAGCTTGAAGGCAAGATCAATGATGTATCATGGAAACTAGGGTTATCAAATGGGTGACTCAAGAAAAGCTTTGAGAATGATCAAGAATAGCTCAATGGAATCACGGATCATAGGAGATAAGGGTGAGCAAAAAAAAACGATTTTCAGTTAACCAGAAAATTGGTCTGAAACCGAACCGGTTTTTTCAGTTTCGGGTTATATTTTTGAAAATTTTGGTTTTCGGGTTCGGGTTGGGTCCGTGGTTTAAAAAGTCCACCGATTTCCGTTAACCGACCGGTTCAATATAATTTATTAATTTTAAATATATATATATATATATAATGATTCATAAATTATAAAAAATTAAACAAATGGTCTATAAATTATTTATATATATATATTCATCACATTATCCAAACAAATTATTAATTTTTGCATCACATTATCTTGGCTCAAGTGATTTCACTTTTTCTTTTCTTTTTTCCCAATGGGAATTCGATATTTGTTTGGATTTTTCTCCGTATGTGATTTGTATAATGTTACTATATTTGTAAGTTAAAAAAAATTATTGGTGAACCAAAAACTATCGGTTATCTAAACCAAAAAAACCAAAATCAGAGTGACAATTAACCGAAGTTGGACCGGTTAATAAAATTGCTAATGGATCGATTAACCGATCCATGCTCACCCCTAATAGGAGGAAGTCTCTCAAGGTCTTGTATTTATAGACCATGAAGAGTTGGCCTCAAACAGCCAACTCAACGGCTAGAAAAATAGTCATTTTCGTCGTCCAGTCGTTTGCCGGTCGATCGCCGGTCGACCGATTGAGTGATCGTCGAGCGACCGAATGCCTTTTGCCACTTTTGGGCACCATTTGGTCGACCAACCGATCGATCAAAATTGAAAAATCAAGGCAGATTTGCTATTTTTTCTGCTCATTTGTTCATTTCTGGGTTTTGTCTTCGCTAAGTCCTCTTATATAACATTTCTTAACTTAAAGTTAATAACTTTAAAACATAAATATTATATAAGGATTACCCCCTATTTGGATTCAATAAAATATCTAAAAAATCAAAATTCTTAAGAATCAAATCTAACTTTTGGGGTCTAGTATAAATTTCGAAAATCGGAAATTTTATAATCTCCCAAGTCAAATATGTATAGGTTAAAAGCTTCCAAAAAATCATTAAAAATATGTTGTTTACTAGTTTTTATCTAAGGAAAAACTATCGGAACTTTTGGAGCCAAGAAAATATCTAGGTCATATAGCCCTCCAATGAGCTCCCTAGGCTTAGTGAATTTCAGGGTCATTTTCTGATTTTTTGATTTTTCATGTTTTGTGGTTCGGATTTGGTTTTTGGATTCTTATGCATCAAATAGAGGATTTATAACACATTCTAGACACCTTAAACCTAAACTCTATCTTCCTGACGAAATCTAAGCATCGACAATCGTCTTTGTCGATTTTTCCGATCGAGGACGTCGTGCACTAACCGATATAGAACCTGAAAATAACTCTCCATGAAATCATTAGTTCCATGTTTATTATCATCAACACCGATATTAAGACCAAGATTGAAAATCTTAGGCCAACATATACTTTCTCGCGTTGGTACGGGAGTAGAATCCAGCGTTGATACAGGTCCCTCCACCGAGGATACGGGCGCGCGCTGATGACATCGTCCTCGGAGATGAAGCGCTGGGTGGAGAAGGTCGGGGTGAGGTCGACGAGGTTTTTGATGAGAGATTTGAAGTTGTCTTACGTTGCTGTTGTAGAGAGATATGGGTCCCAATTAAAAAGACATATTTAAAAGTAATCTGACGTGTATCAACTAACATGGCAACTGAGATTTTTAAATCATTTCTGGATTGCCACGTCAACAAAATAATAGTTCTACTCACCGTTGGCAAACGGCGGGTTACAATTGGAACCAATCAAAGGATTGACTAAGGGTGTGCATGAGTACCGGGTAGACCCGGAACTTGTTGGAACCGACCCGATTGGGTAGGTTCCGGGTAGACCTAAATTAAATACGGGTAGGGTCCGGGATGAAAATTTAGGAATCGGAATCGGAACCGGTACCGAAACCTGTACCCTGGAACCTATTCATTTACAGGTTCCAGGGTACAGGTTCCAGAATAGGTTCCAACAGGGTATCCTGTTGGAACCTGTACCCAAAAACCTGTATATAAATAGGTTCCAACAAGGTACCCGAAACCGGAACCGAAACCTGTGGTTCCGGGTAGGATCCGATTCCAGGTTCCAACAGGGTAGGGTCCGGTTCCAAAACTTAGGAACCGGTCCTATACAGGGTAGGGTCCGGGTCTCATGAAAAATATAGGGTACCCGGACCCGCTCACCCCTAGGATTGACCACAATTAAAAATTCGGCCAAAGTTTAGGCCATTTTCGTCTAATAACCCTTCTTATCTTATCTCTATTAGTATCCTATCTATAGTTGGCTTAAGATTTTCAACCTTGGTCTTAATCTCGATTTTGATGATAACAAACATGGAACTAATGTCTCATTGAGAAATCTTTCAGGTTCCAAGTCGGTTAGCGCTCAACGTCCCCGATCGAAAAAATTGAAGAAATCAAAGAAATCGGAGAAATCGGCAAGGACGCTCATCGACGCTCAGGATTCTTCGAGAAGTTGGAGTTTAGGTTTAGGGTGTCTAGAATGTGATGAATTTCTCTTTATGATGCAAAGGACCCAAAAACTAAACCCGAACCCCAAAATATAAAAACCCGAAAACCACCATGAAAATTCACTAAGCCTAGGGAGCTCCTTGGAGGGCTATATGACCTAGACATTTTTTTGACACAAAAATGACGGTAATTGTTCCTTGGGTAAAAAACTAGATAACGAGATATTTTAAAGGAATTTTTGGAAGTCTTCTGCATACCCATATTTGACCCTAGAGATTAGAGAATTTTCGTTTTCTGGAAATTTGTACTAGACCCCAAAAACTAGATTTTGATTCTTAAGGATTTTGATTTTTTTAGATATTTTTAATGAATATATCCAAATTGGGGTAATTCTTATATAAAATTTATGTTTTAAAGTTATTAACTTAAAGTTAAGAAATGTTATATAAGTAGACTTAGCGAAGACGAAATCCAAAATCGAGCAAACAAGTAAAAAAAACCAAGCAGTGCAGTCTGCCCAGTTTCGATCGACCGATCGGTCGACCGAATGCTGCTAAAAATTGGTAGTAGGCCAGTCGATCAACCGAACAGTCGACCGAAGTGTGCCAGAAAATGACAGTATGCCTTCGGTCTCTCGGTCGGTCGACCGACGATCGACCGAACCTGCGACCGGACAATGAAAACGACTAGTTTTCCGCCCGTTGAGTTGGTTGTTTCATGTCATCTCCTCAATGCTTATAAATAGAAGCCTTAGCAAGCCTTCCACTCATCATCCATCATACCTTGAGCCATATTTTGATGATCCTTGAGCTTGATTGAGCCACCATTCTTGAAATTCCTAGCTTTGATCTCTCAACTCCTTGAGTAAGTCTTGACTTCATTGATTCACCATCAAAGGCATCAAGAGGAAGCTAGAAAACTTTGTTTAGAGCTAAGTATAAGTTGTTTGATTTATTACTCTATTAAGTTATGTATTTTCTTGTTATTTCATTGTATTTGTGCTTGTGAAGACCTAGGTTGTTAGGTCTTGAAATTGGATGGTTGCCTTTGTGTTTGAGGCTTAATTCCATCGGTGCAAACATAGTTTACTAGAATTAGTTAAGTTGTCCTTAGGTTGAGGTGGGAGAGTGCTCTCGGTAGGAAGGCGGGATACTTTCGGGTGTGGAAGTGTCTTCGGTTTGAGAGCAAGACTTTCCAGTGTAAAGTCCTCATTGTAAGGAAACTAATTAATCTAGTTAAATTAGTTTGAAAATCCTAAGCGGGGGGTGCTTAGGTAGTGGAGTAGGTATTGGGGCCGAACCACTATAAACCATTGTGTTAGCACTGATATCTTGTTTGTATTAATTGTTTTATCATTTATCGCTTCCGCATTTAATCATTCAATTAGTAGTCTTTTATGTCATTCTTTAGAACTTCTCGGTATATTTCAGTCTTGTAAAACTTGTTATCAAGTTTGGGCAAAAGCTAAAACTTTATTTACTAATAATGTGCAAAGAATATATAAAGTTGTCTATGATATTGTGCACTTCTAACAAAATCAACAAGATATGGCAGAGTACTTGGAGAAAGTAAAAACTCTAAAATATGAATTTAACTATTTCATGTCTTTATCTGAGAATATTGCTACACAGGTTCGGTTTCGAATCGATTTTCTGGTTAACCAAAAAATCAGTTTTTTTTTCTCACCCCTAAAAATCAGCACCACATTCAAACTGTCCGCACCCTTCTTATTCACTATCATGTTCCACTTCGATTTTGAGGATGTCCTAACTGCGTGTTATTTAATTAATTGAATGCCTTCCTCGATTTTACAACATCAAATTCTTCATTTCATTCTCTTACAAACGAAGATCCTTATCACTCGCTTTTGAATATTTTGGTTGTACTTGCTTTGTTTACGATCATACTCTAGGGAAGGACAAACTTAAACCCAAATAAGTGTGTATTTCTAAGAAATTCCCATCTTCGCAAAGGTTATAGATGTTATGATCCAATAACAAAGAGATGTTTTGTTAATCTTTTTTGAGTCATCGCTATACTTTTCAACCGACACAGAAAACACAAACCTTATTTTTGATGTTCTGAATATTCCTACCTTTTCTCCTCTACAAGAACGTCTAATACAAGCCCCTTCTCTTCGAACCTACTCACAACGACCTAACCTCCCAATTAACACCAATAATTCTTCTTCTCTTGATACAAGTATATTGCCAATATATTCATGATAACTACAGGAACTCACATCCTGATCCACCTTCACCTACTCCGGTGATGCATGCAGGAGAAGCTGCAACTCCTCCCATTGCCATCCGCAAAGGTATTCGCTCAACTCGTAATCCTTATCCTATTTATAATTTCATTAGTTACCATCACCTTTCTCCATCCTATCATGCCTTTGTTTCTATCTTATCTAACGTCTCTATGCCCAAGACTGTTAGTGAAGCAATGAACCATCCAAGTTGGAGAAATGCAATGATAGAAGAAATGATCGCTCTACATAGTGATGGAACTTGGGAATTGGTTCCTTTGCCATAGGGTAAAATTAATGTCGAATGTAAATGGGTGTTTCACAATAAAAGTTGGACCTGATGGATAAACTAACCACCTTAAAGCACACTTGGTTGCCAAAGGCTAGGTTTATGGTCTTGCTACAATGATACCTTTTCTTCAATGGCTAAAATCGCTTATGTCCGTCTTCTTATTTCCTTCGCATAAATGCACCGTTGGACTCTTCACCAACTAGACATTAAAAATGTCTTTCTTCATGATGAACTGCTAAAGAAGTATACATGGAGCAACCTCCTGGATTTGTTGCTCAGGGGAAGCCAAGACTAGTTTGTCGATTGCGACATTCACTATATGGTCTAAAGTTAACGATTATGACATTCAGTATATGGTTTGAAGCAGTCTCCAAGGGCATGGTTTAGACGATTTAGTTCTTTTATTCAATAATTTGGGATGATTCAATATCAATCTGATTGTTTTGTGTTCTTTTGACATGATGGGAAATATATCTATTTAGTCGTCTATATATGTTGATGATATTGTTATTACAGGCAGTGACTAGGATGGGGTTTCTCAGCTAAAGAAGCATTTGAGCAATCACTTCCAGTCTAAAGATCTAGGAAAATTAAATTTGTTCCTGCCTGAGGATCAGGGTAGTCTGGTCCGACTCGGCATCACTTCCAGGGATTTTGTGGCGTCCGACTTCGTCGTCGAGGGTCGCGGCTCTTGCTCCGACTTCTTTCTCTTTGGCGATGGATATACCTGTCTAAATGTCTTGCATAGACCAATTCTTCAAGTTGATCACCGAGTACTATACAATCCTCGGTGGTGTGTCCATAGGTATCATGGAAGGCATATTTCTTGTTCATATCAACATTAGGTGACATCTTTTGTTTTCCCGCGTTGGCAGGGTACTTGAGAAGTTTCAAGTTGTAGATGTCACGAAGGATAGTCTCCTTTCTGGTATTGAAAGGAGTATTCCTTTCATATTGGGCGTTCGGGCGAAGTGGTGACCTTGGTCCTCTGCCATTATTTTGCTTATGACGGTTGTGGTGTTCTCTTTTTCTGTCTGCCCTTTTGGATTTTCTATCTTCGATAATGGCTTTGAGGTTCTGCCTGTTGGCCTTTTTAGCCTCTTGGAGTTCTTCCATATCTATGAAGCGGGTGGCTTTCTCCTGTAATTCGATCATATCCTTGGGCTTTGTCAGGGCAATATGGTCGGCAAAGTGTCCGGGCTTTAGCCCGAATTTCATGAAGGAGAATTCGACTCGAGGGTCGAGGTTGGGAATTTCGGTTGCTATAGCCTGAAATTTGCATATGTATTTCCTTAAGGGCTCATGTTGCCCTTGCCTAACATAGTGGAGGGTGCCCTCCGTTTTCTAGTAGACCCGCGATGTGGTGAGTCGGTTGAGGAAGACGCGGGAGAGATCCTCGAAAGAATGAATAGACCTCGGCAGGAGGGAAGCAAACCACAGCAAAACGGTTTTTCCCAAGAAAGTTGAAAAAGCCTTACAAAGAGTGGGGTCGGTTGCTCCGTTGTAGAGCATCATGGTCTTGAATGTCGTTAGGTATATTATAGGATCGTCTGTACCGTCATAGGGCGTCATAGTGGTAGGCAACTTGCTCCTCGATGAGAGGCTTGTTGTCATGATGTGCTCTGTGAAAATTAGTCCCACATCGATAGGGAGGGCAGTCGTAACCTTCCTGGCTTTGGAGTCCTTCTCCTTTTCCTAACAAGGGGTGATGAAGACCTCTTCTCGAAGGACAAATATTGGTCTCCTCCTTTTCGAGCTGTCGCTTTCTTCCTATTTTGAGCAGGGTTCTTCGCTTCTAAGTCGATTATTCAACATTGGGGTTCTTCTAGGGGAGGCTGGATTGGTACCGGAGCGTCGCTCCTCGCTGTTTCAGCGTCACTAGGTTATGGATGATTGTCATCGTTGGGATGTTTTCGTTGGTGTGCGACGATTGTCTCTTGGCTCCAAGTTTTAACCATTATGGGAGATGTAAGCTTTACTCGGCCCCACGGTGAGCGTCAAATGTTTCTGCCTAAGAACCGAAGAAGTGTGGTCCGGCTTGGTGTCTCTCTTGGTCAGGTGCAACTCCAACGGGGGGGGGGGGGGGGGGGGCATGCAAAAGATACTCCGACGCTCAAGTTACTAGGACTTCAAGGTGTAGGTAACAAAATATGGAACTTAGGTTACCTGAGGCGTGTTGTGTCTGTATTTATTGCAGGTGGAGGTGATTACACCGCCCGACGATCTCACGGGGATATTACTCAGAATGGGTCAATGTTGATCCCGGAGATGGCAGGTCTATAATGGTGTATCTCTTGTGATAACGAAGGACGTGGATGTCCTTGTATAGCCGGATGGAGCCCCTAGGCGGAGCCGTTTAGTCAGGCTCGAGTGAGGTTTAGGAATATAGCGGGTGAAGCCCTCGGGCAAAGTCCTCTAGTTTGGCTCGGGTCGGGTTGTGGAGCGTTGTTGGGTCTAATTCGACTGGGCCCAATAGTTCTAGTCTAGTCCAAAAGTTTTTTTTTGACATTGAGGTGGCACGACCAAAAGCATACATAGTTGTCTAACAAAGAAAATATGTAATAAGATTTGTTAGAAGAAACGCATATGTTAGATTGCAAGCCTACGGATACCCCTATGGATCTGAATGTTAAACTTGTTCCTGGACATGAGCCATTGAAAGATCCCGAAAGATATAGGAGATTGGTTGGAAGATTAAACTATTTAACAATCACATGACCAGAAATTGCTTTTGCAGTAAGTATGGTAAGTCAGTTCTTTCAAAATCCTTGTAGTGATCACTAGGATGCAATTATTCACATTCCTAGATACCTTAAAGGAGCTCCAGCACAAGGATTATTATATAAAGATAGGGGTCATTCTCAAATTGTTGGGTATTCTAATGTTGATGGGCAGGCTCTCCCTAATATAGGCGATCCACTTTAGGATACTGTATCATGATTGGGGGCAATTTAATTTCTTGGAAAAGCAAAAAGCAAGATGTAGTTGCAAGGTCAAGTGCAGAAGCAGAATATCGAGCCATGACATTAGTAACATGTGAGCTCATTTGGTTAAAACAATTTCTTCAGGAATTAAGGTGGAAAGAGATCAAAAGCATGAAACTAATATTGACAATCAAGTCGCTCTTCACATTGCCTCTAATCCAATTTTTCATGAAGACAAAGCATATAAAAATTGACTGCTATTTTATTAGACAGAAGATCGAGTCTGGATATTTTGTCACCAACTTTGTTAATTCAAATAACCAACTGGCAGATATTCTTACCAAATCCCTTAGAGGCCCAAGAATTAAATACATTTGTGGCAAGCTTAGAGCCTACAATTTGTAGGCTCCAGCTTGAGGGGCAGAGTGAAGATTATGTTCTATTGTGTTAAGATTATCTTCTGCTATAATCAAGGGATTGATGTTTGCATGTTGTAATCAAGGGATTGATTGTATACCTATAACTAACTATATTTCATTTTCTAGTAGCTAATTGTACTTCCTTATCTAGTAGCTAGCTGTATATAATTGTGTATTTCTTTATCTAGTTGTACAAATCTGTATATATAACCACAAGGCTTGATGGAATAAAGATGAAACAAATTCTCTCTTTAATCTTTCTTTTCTTCTCTCTATTCTCCTATTCTCTCTCACTTTTTTAATTTGGTCAATTTTCAACCCTCTATATTCTTAATATGAGAAAGAGAGGGAACCACGTAGATAAAAATGGCCCAGACAACAATGAATTTGGAGGGGAGATGACTAAGTCACTAACGCAGAAGAATGTGCTGCAGCAAGGTGGTATAAGCCTCGAGATTCATGTCTGATGTCAATCACCTTTCTAGTCTGAGTTAGGGGTGTAATCGAGCCGAGCCGAGCCGAGCTTGCTTGTGCTCAAGCTCTGCTCGTTTAAGAAATGTCGAGCTCGAGCTCGAACTTGAGCTAGATCAAGCTTCAATATCCAGGCTCAAGATCGGCTCGAGCTCGACTCAAGTAACTCGAGCTCGGCTCGTTTATTTTTCTCAAGCGTGACCAGGCTCGTTCAAGCTCGATTAAGCTCGGCTCGACTCAGGTTTATGCTCAACCCCATATGAAATATTAATATTTATATAATTATATATAAATATATGAAGCTCGATTAGGCTCGCGAGCCGCTCGAGTCGAGTATTACTTAGCTCGAACTCGAGTTTTCATCGAGTCGATCTCGAGTAGCTCACGAGCTGCTCGGCTCGCTTACACCCTTAGTCTGAGTCCTGAATAAAAATAGAATCATATGTGAATGTGATTGAATAATTCAATGATTTTGTAAGTTTGCTTGCATGTTGTTAAATATAATAGGTTTTATATTGTATTTATTGTTGGTATAGGTTAGCTTATATTGTTCCCAGGCTTAGTTTATGATGTCTCTGTCTTATATATAGGCCTTTTCTATGATTAAGGAAACATACGCTTTGGGGCTTAACATGGTATCAGAGCAGCCCTAGAGTTAAGTTTTTTTCTCCAGTTTTATTTATTTTTCTTTCTTCCCTGTCGGCGGCTGCGTTCTCCTCCTCTCGAGCCGATGAGAAGGTGTATGCATTTGCCGCCTCTCTCACACTCCAAGCTTCTTCACGTGGCACGTTCGCGGTCACCGTCTTCCTCACGCGCCCTTCCTCACCCAGTGCCAAAAAGAAGGCGAGATCGCCTCTTCTAATCGAGGAGGGATAAGTGGCGCTCACTTCTTCTTTTGACGGGCGGCATCTGGAGAACGTGATCTCCAAGGCGGCTTTCTCAACCCTCGTCGTCTCCGGCTGATCGCGTCACCCAACATCATCATCAACCCTTGTCGTCTTCGACTGATCACGTCGCCCAACATCATCATCGTGTTTTTTTGACGGGCGCCCTGGTGTCTTTTGTCGGGCGCCAGTCTCCAAGCCAGCAGAGCTTCTGACGGGCGTCAATCTCCAAAGCGGGTTTTTTTCTCGAGCCGGCTTCTCAAACCGGCTCTCCTAGCCAAAATTTTCAAGCTGCTGGCTCTCCAAGCCGACTCCCCAAGCTGGCGGCACCAAGTCGAGCTCTCTAAGCCGGCTCCAGCCAATCTGAGCCGATTCTGAGTTGTTTCCAAGCCATTTCTGAGCCGGTTTTCTACAGCACTCCAGGTTTTTGGTTCCAACACAGAATTTTTCCTGTCAATTACTTCATTTGGTACTGCTTTATTTTAAAGAATGTCAAACTCTATGGTGGATCCCAAAACTACAACTCTGAGTACTTCTATCAAACTTAATGGTACAAATTACATTCTCTGGTCACGTGCTTTTTGGGTTTTCTATGGTTCTCAGAAGAAGATTAAACACCTTGAAGATGATCCTCCTGACTCAGCCGATATTGAAAAGTATTTTGATTGGGAGACAAATGATTATGCAATTCTCTCATGGATGATCAATAGTTTGGAGCCGCAGATTGCCTCAACAGTTATTTTTCTTGATACTGCTAAGAGCATGTGAGATTCCCTCAAAAGAACATACTTTCAAGATGCAAACATCTCTAGAGTTTATACATTGTACTCTGATATTTTTAAAATGAAACTTGAGGAGGGTGCATCAATTCAGGAGTTCTACGCCACCTTGAAAGGAAAAGTAGATGAGTTGACTGAATATCATCCTTTCACCGCTGATGTTTCAATACAAAACAAAGAGAGGAATTTCTTGTTGCAATGTTCCTATCTGCTCTACCACTGTCCCTCCATCATGTCAAGTCCCAGCTTATGGCAGATAATATTATTCCTGATCTCAAAAATGTTATGGCCAGAATTCTAAGAGTTACTAAACTCAATCCTCCTCCTACCTCTTTTCCTACAGGAGATAACTCAGCACTTATTGCCGGAGGTAGAGGCCACCAGGGTCGTGGTGGTGGTAGAACTGGAGGAAGGGGGAGAGGTAGAAATTCATTTTCTCCGTGTATACATTGTGGGAGAACCAATCATTCTCCTGATAAGTGCTGGCAAAAGTTTGGAAAACCTCCTCATGCTAAGGTTGTTATATCTACTCAAGCTCTCGACAATAGTACTAGTGGAAATCAAAAGGAGGAGACTATTTATGTCTCTAAGTCTGAATATGGAAAATTCATGCAAGCAGTCACTTCCTCCTCTGGGACGCGGCTATTGCTTCTTCTTGTATGTCTTGGATTCTTGACTCAGGTGCTTCCAATCATATGTCAGGTAATATGAATCTTTTCTCTAACTATAACCCTGAGTCTAACACACCATATGTCCGCATTGCCGATGGCTCTACTTCTCCTATACATGATCTTGGCACAATCACTGTTTCGAGCAATCTAAAATTAGATAAGAGTTTTTCATCTTCCAAAATTTCCTGTGAATCTACTTTCCATCAGTCAACTTACTAAAAGTCATAATTGCTCTGTAACTTTTTTTTTCTTCTCATTGTGTGATACAAGATCTAGAGACGAGGAGGAAGATTAGTGGAGGAGCTGAAACTGGAGAAATTTACCTATTATCCACGTGCATTCCTGTCGCCCACCATTCCATCACTGCATTTCAATAGCAGTGTCAATTAGGTCATCCCTCTATTCAAAAGCTCAAGTCTACCATCCCTGAGTCTGTGTCCTGTTCTCCTTTCAAATGTGAAGCTTGTGAGTTAGGTAAACATCATCGGGTGTCTTTTTCACAAAGCTCAAGTCCTCATAGAGAGTCTATTTTTGAACTTATTCATTTTGATATTTGGGGTCCTAGTCCTGTAGTGAGTCATTTGGGATACAAGTATTTTGTTACTTTTATAGATGACCACACTCGTATGACTTGGGTGTTTCTTTTAAAAAATCGATCTGATGTGTTTCATGTCTTCCAAACTTTTTATCTTGAAATAAAAAATCAGTTTGGCACCTCAATTAAAATTCTTCGAACTAATAATGCTCGTGAATATCTTCAGTCTGATTTTGTAAAATTTTGTGCCTCCTGTGGTATTCTTCATGAGACATCATGTCCCTACACATCCCAGCAGAACGGTGTTGTTGAACGCAAAAATCGTCATCTTTTGGATGTGGCTATGACACTTATGTTTCACATGAATATTTCTCGGTATCTATGGGGGGATGCTGTTCTCACTGTTGCATATCTTATTAATCGTGTTTCTTCATCTGTTTTAGGGAATAGGTCATCATTCTCCGTCTTGTTTCCCAAACAATCTTCATTTAAAGTTTCTCCAAAAACCTTCGGTTGCATATGTTTTGTTCATAATCTTGGTCCAGGTTATGACAAACTGTCTCCTAGAGCTGTGAAATATGTCTTCATTGGATGCCCTCGCACTCAAAAGGGATATCGTTGTTATGACCCGATTTCGAAAAAACTCTTTATATCTACTGATGTCTCCTTTTTTGAAGATATTTCCTACTTCACCTCTACATTGAGTCCTGGAACTCCTACTTGAGAGTTCGTTCCCCTACCTCCACCTCTTCCTTCTATTACCCATCACTCCGATGAGTCATTGTCTCGTGCTCCTCCCTTGTTAGTCTATCAAAGAAGACATAAAGATACAGGTGAACTCTCCAAACAAGCTACTCTGCCAGCTCCAAATCACTCTCAAGATCTTCTGTCTAGTGTTGACCTTCCTATTGCTTTACGAAAAGGTAAGCGGAGTTGTACTGCTCATCCCATTAGCAATCATGTATCCTTTGCTCAGCTATCATCCTCGCTTCGTCAGTTTACTTTCTCCTTGTCTTCTGTTTTCATTCCCAGGACATACCGGGATGCTCTGCTTCATCCTAAGTGGAAGAGTGTCATGGATGAGGAGATGGATGCTCTCAGAACCAGACAGACCTAGGAACTTGTTCCACCTCCTCCTGGCTCTTAACCAGTCGCTTGTAAGTGGGTGTTCAGTTTAAAATATCTTCCTGGTGGATCCATTGAACGGTACAAGGCACGCTTGGTGGCAAAAGGTTTCACACAATAATTTGGCGTAGACTACTTCGAGACTTTTTCTCCTGTGGCTCGGCTAAACTCTGTAAGGATTCTCATCTTTCTTGTCGTAAATCTGGGTTGGCCCATGTATCAAATGGATGTTAAGAATGTCTTTCTTTATGGGGACTTGAGTGAGACTGTATTTATGGAGCAACCTCCTGGGTATGTTGCTCAGGGGGAGAATTTAGTGTGTCACCTCAAGAAAATAATTTATGGCCTAAAACAAAGTCCTCGAGCATGGTTTGACAAACTAAGCAAAGTTGCATCTACTATTGGGCTAAAGGAATGTAAATCTGATCACTCTGTTTTTATGAAAAAGATATCTGCTGGTTGTATTATTCTTGCAGTGTATGTGGATGACATCTTACTCACTGACAGTGATAGCAATGAAATTGAGACAGTAAAAGCTCATCTGAAAAAACATTTTGAGACAAAGGATTTGGGTCGTCTGAGGTACTTTCTTGGCATTGAGTTTGCCTATAATGAGACAGGGGTGATACTTTCGCAGAGAAAATATGTCATGGATCTCCTGTGTGAGGTAGGCATGCTTGGATGCAGACCTACTAGTATACCAGTTGATATAGGTGCTGCTCCTGAGCTTGAAGGTGACAAAGACTACGAGGACCTTATGAGATTTAGAAAGTTAGTTGAAAAATTTATTTATTTGACCGTCACATCTCCTACGCCGTTGGGGTTGTTAGTCAGTTCATGCATCAGCCGAAATATTCTCATTGGAATGCTCGGTTAAAATTTCTTCACTATATCAAGAGTTCTCCTGGTAAAGGCTTATGGCTCAAGAAAAACGGCCACATTAAAATAGAGAGGTACTCTGATGCAGATTATGTTGAGTCCATCTGTGATAGAAGATCCACCTCAGGATATTGCACATATGTTGGAGGAAATTTGGTCACGTGGAGGAGTAAGAAACAGAATGTGGTAGCTCGCTCAAGTGCCGAGGCTGAGTATAGAGTCATGGCTCATACCACATGTGAACTAATGTGGGTCAAAAGTTTTTTAGGAGAACTAGGATTCTCTTCTGATAAGCCTATGACGATGCGCTGTGATAACCAGTATGCTATTCATATTGCAAATAATCTGATCTTTCACGAAAGAACAAAACATATTAAATTCGACTGTCATTTTATTCGGGATGCTGTTCTTTCCAAGAAGATTATCATGCCTCATGTCTCCTCTCAGGACCAAATTACTGACATTTTCACTAAAGCTCTCAACTCAACTCGGTTCAAATTACTATGTGACAAGCTGGGCATGATTGACATCTATGCTCTAGCTTGAGGGGGAGTGTTAAATATAATAGGCTTTATATTGTATTTATTGTTAGTATATGTTAGCTTATATTATTCCTAGGCTTAGTTTATGATGTCTCTGGCTTATATATAGACATTTTCTATGATTAATGAAACATACGCTTTGGGGCTTAACACAGGTAAAAGAATTAGAGGAGACTCGGGGATATAAAAGACTGAAGATAATGATAATGAGAGCATAGGAGAAACGATACCAATCCCCTTTATTGATAAGTGAGATTCATCAGCAAGGGTAACAGTGGTAGGGTGGGAAAGTGCTTTGAGATAATAAAAGGAAGATGTGTTATCAGGCATGTATTTAGAAGCTCTGAATCCAAAATCCAAGGACTAGACCTTGAGGCGTGTATTAAACAAGCAATGGATGCACCTCTATGAGCAGACTGCGAGATAAATGTCTGAGCATTTTGAAATTGGAGGTATACCTCTCAGCAGAAATACTAATGTTGAGTCTGTGTTCCGTGGGTAGCTCCTAAAAAGACTAGGCAGCACCAACAATATGAGAGAGATACCATGATGGATATCCATGGAGACTATAACAAATATTTCTAACATGTCCAAACTTCACACAAAATGAACATTGAGGACGTTTGCATCCCCGCCTTTGCTTCCTTCTTGACCTCCTTTTATTTTTTTCCTATCTCTTTTCTCACTTTTTTTTTCTTTTTTTTCTTTCCGAGCTTGGATTTCCTTCTTGGGTTGGTTTTGATTTTTTTGGAAGCAGATCAAAAACGAATGAATCAAAGTGGGCTTGGACTTCTCTTTTTTCTTTTTCTCTTTTTTTCGTCCCTTTTTTTCTTTTTCTGGGCCAGGGCGAGCTTAACCCTTTAATTAACGCAGAATGTCTAAAATTATTTTAGATGTTATTTTTCTTTTACATATACAAAATGGGCGTTCTTTTGTTCTTAAATCTATCTATATGTTCTAGCTAAACTTCTTTTTTCATAGTTTCTGAATATGAAACTGGATTTCAATGTTGTTACCATTTGATCTCTTTTGCTTTAACCAAAGCTGGAACTGATACTGCTAAAGTACAATTTGTAGGAATTGATCCTGTATAAGTTTTGGCCAATTCTTCAGGCGTGATATTGTCTATCTGATCTAGCTTGTTCATTTCTATTACATATTTTGCTTTTAAGTAAAATGGTATTTGATAGTTTGGCATAACTGTTCACATATGTGATTTCACATTGTTTTGGGAAATTTCTTCTTCAGTTCTTTTAGCAAACTAAATAACAAAATATGATTTGGAGAAGTTCTTTTAGCAAATTTCATCATCAATCATGTCTTCATAAATGCAAAAAATCTTTTGCCCATGTACGTGGGTAATAATTTCTATTATCATTATCTATATATCATTGTATATTTCTATGATACTACTACTCATGATACTTCTAAAAAATTAATAGAATTATGATTTTCCCCTAGTCATTATCTGGGGCATATCGCCTGGTACGAATCGAAGCATGGGTCCACAATTGGACCCGCATGTTGCTACTAGAACTGGTTGACCATCTTGGGTCATTATTTTTGCTCCTTATATGTTGTTTCCAAAATTGCTCATCGTTGTTTCGACTACTAAAAAATCTCATCCTCCATTTGAGGAACAAAATGTTCGTGCGGTCATCAAAATCGTGCATCCCCCAATGGGGTGAAGTCTCCGCAAAATTAAGTACATAGCGACAGCATGACGACCTCGTTGCGACCGCTACTTGCCGTCGCAAAACCGTCATAGATCAATTGTTTAACTCGCTCGCATAGCTCCCCGCCTCATGCTAGGGTTTTCGTCGACGAAGGCAATAGAGGAGGGCCATCGACCCTCCCTAATGTCGAACGAGAGGGCGCCAACCGATATTCCCCTCTCTCTTTTTGGCCTAAACCCTAGCCGTCAGCATACGAAGGCATTGGTATTAACATGAATTCCCGATCAAATTAGGCCTCGATTTAGAAGTTGTCGGCATATGAAGGCAGTGATATTAGCATGAATTCCCAGTGAAACTTGGCCTTGATTTGGATGGAGAAATATCCGACGATTTTAGACTATTTACGGATTGGTAAACCCGATAATAGAATGTGAACGAGTGTACCGATACACTACTTTGTTTTTTACTTTTCCTACGATAAAAAGATTGAACGAAGTTGTTGCTGAAATAGAGTACCAGTACGGGACCAGTCAAATAAGGGTGTGATGTAGAGTACCGGTATAGAGCCTGGTACTTCTAAAAAATTAATAGAATTATGATTCTCCCCTAGTCGTTACCCGGGGCATATCGCCCAGTACGAATCGAAGCATTGGTCCACAATTGGACCCGCATGCTGCTACTAGAACTGATTGACCATCTTGGGTCATTCTTTTTGCTCCTTATATGTTGTTTCCAAAATTGCTCATCGTTGTTTCGTGTAAGCCTAAACTTCTTGGGTCGGCCACGTGAGCTGCTCCCGCCCTTTTGTTCTCTTTTTTTCTTTCGGACATGGATCTCAACTCAGGTTAGATCTTGAATCACGCATAATCCTGATTTCCTTTTACCATGATCTCCGAAGGAGGAAAGACCGAGTCTGCTCCGGAGATAGATGCACGCAAAAGATCAAAAAGCTTGTCGTCAAACACAAGAAATCGAATCTGATCGATTTGCTCAGAGAGCTTGTTGTCTTCGCTTGCTTAGGATCCGAAATGGGAGCACTAAACACAAGCAAATCACAGCGGAGAGGTGAGGTGATGACCGTTGGCTCCTTCGTTGGATAGTCACAATGGAGAGGCAACGAGAGATGCGTCTTGGAGAAGACTCAATTTTCACTGCAAATAGTTTGAGAGGACTCTCAAATCTGGATCAATGTGTAGACATTTGAGGTCCGCGACGGGAGAGATGGTCATGATCTATATGGGAAAAGAGCTCGTCGCCCTTGGCGAGCCCATTGATGCTGAGATGGCCGAAGAAGATCTACAAACCGACTCGGGAAGACTCACAGAGATCGGCGCTGGGGATTTGCGCGATGCGATCCAAATCTGTTGTGGATCATATCGCGATCAGATATGGATGGTTGTGTCTTTCAAATTAGCAACGATTTCTTCCATTGAGGCTAGTAGGAGGTCGCAAGATCCGATGAAGTGCACGATGACAATGTAGTGTGAACGAAAGTGGGGGTGGCGGAGATGACAATGAGTGTGGATTGATTCATGCAACCAGATCTAGCATTGTGGAATGAGGAACCCGAGTGTTCCTCCGTTGAAAATGAAGGGCTACAACAATTGTGGATGATACGAATTTATTTGAAGAGACTAGGGATGTCAACGGGATGAATAGTGCCACCCCCGCACCCATTTACTAAACTCATCTTCTACACCCACCCCCGCACCCGTGATGGGTATCTGTCACCCTTCCCCGCACGAGTAATTGATAACCGAGGGTAATTTAAATTATTAAAAAAAATTATTTTGTTTAATAGTATATCATCAACCGTTCTCATTCCACCCATATTAATAATACTAAATCATAAAATAAACTATATAACAATTAAAAAGTAAATCATAAAATTGTCTTAAGAAATAGAAATATTCATTTATGCAACATAAAATTTAAAATCAAAGTACTTTTAACTAAAATTGAGAATTGATATAATATATAAAATATATATTATATTTAGATAGATGAATATATTATTTAGATTTATTTTTAAATTTTTCATTATATATATATATATATATATTCGTGGGTGTGGATAGTGTAGTATCTATATGCGTTTATTAAATGAATAAAAATTTATACTCGTATCAGTGGATATAATATGTTTCCCATACTCGACCTACGTCGGATAAATATCCATGGGCATAGATAATATTATCATTCCTAGAAGAGACAGGAGAGGAAAAGAAGACAGCTGAAGAGTGTGCAGCTGCTGCCAAAGCTTCTACAAAGAAGAAAGAATCTGGAAAGTCTTCGGTACTTCTTGATGTGAAACCTTGGGATGATGAAACAGACATGTAAAAGCTAAAAGAAGTTGTAAGGAGCATCCAGATGGAGGGAGGGAATTAGAATGAAAGGGTTAATCTGGAGGAAAAAGATTTGTTATATGCCTTTGATACCATGTTGGCCTGGAATGGAAATATAATGAGAAACACCTCATGTGATAGTCCTCCCCTACCAGCCCTACCACATATTTTTATATATTTGAAAAATGAAATACTTTCAGACATTAGCCGTGTTAATACTTTCGCCGTCTTTGTTAACAAAATTGTTTCATTTGCCAACATGGTACATTAAGCACATCACATAAGATTGTCGTGTCAGTGCAAACTTTAAAAAACATATTAAAAAGTTTTCCTCTCAAATTAAAAGCTTATTAGCTTTATCCTAGCAGAGATAAAAATGTGGGATAAAGGTAAAAGACTGTAAGTAAATTTTAAGGTTAATATTTTTTAAGTTTGTATTCATGTGACAATATTATGTAATATGCTTAATATGTCATGTTAGTAAAATGGATCAATTCTATTAACAAGACGGTAGGAGTATTAATGTGACTAATGTCCAAAAGTTCAGGTATCTCCTATGTAATTTATCCTAAATAAACCAGTTATCCATCAATAGATATTCAGTAAGCAAGCTTATTTTTAGTGTTCATGCTCTATCAACATCATATGATACCACAACATAAGATTAGTGACCTTATTAGGATAAATAATGCTAAGAGGAGCCCCTTCAGCATTCAAACAATATCTACCCTCCACTGACACAAGCATACATATGCAATGCATTTAGACCTATGTTCTGTAGAGTGATAAGCATACACATGAAACATCGGCCTACCATATTCCAATTTGGCATTTAACACAATTGTTCAGATGCGCATGCCAAGAATATAGAGAAGGGGAAATGGCTGCAGATTCATAGGAAATATACCTACTCCATGATCAAATATTTTACTCCTCAAGTATACGTAAAAGGAGTTATAAGAACATTTCTCCAAAGGATACAACATATTTGATTATTTTTCAAAGAAACTTGACTAATTAGGAAACAGTGAAGCAAATAGTAATTGGACCAATCTTACATAGTTATTGCAATAAAAAATGCTAAAGATTTGCCTGGGTTATAATGAGTTACACTAGAGTGTATGACTAAACATTTTAGTAGGTATTCATAATCTCTAATAGGGAGCAAAACTTAGAGGCAGTTCACACCTGCACCAAGCACATAATAGGAAGATACAAAAGATGAAGCAGAAAATAGAGCAGTCTTTAAGATGGTAAAATTATTTAATAGAAACGAAAATTTGATGGAGGTGACTTCATCAATATATGTGTGCGCGCGCTGGATCACTTAAGGCTAATAACTTATATGCTATCTTATCTAGGAGTAGGCAGAAAACCTGCTGGATCTGACCTAAACCATATATATCCTATCCAGAAAGCTAGAAACATGTCAAGCCATGGCCTTTTGTTGAATAGATTAAATGCACTGAAAACAACAAAATCAAATGAGAATCAGCAAATGAGTTAGTGACTTAGTGAGGCTCTCCAAAGAGGAAGAAGAATCAATTTTCCTTTAAAACGATAAAATCAAAAATCTCCAAATCTGTGAGCCCTGGAGACTTATTGCTTCTTCATAAAAATAAAATAAGATAAAGAATAACTTGCAATATGCTTTCAAGATAACTTTCCTTGACTAAAGACAACTTCCAATAAACACTATAAGACATAGTTACACTAATGGTACAATTTCCCTTCTTAAGTTCATTGATAAGGGGAAAACCAACAAATAAATACCTTCCCTAATTTCTCAGATAGGTAAACTTTCTAGCTCATGTCAACTTTATCTAACATTGAACATTACCTACTGCAAAATCTTTCACCCTGAGGTGGAACAAGTCTCCATGCTTCATGCATGACATCGTCATTTATGTAAGGGTGCAGATCCCACATGAGACAATAGCTTTCTAGTTCTGGTGAAGATGTTTTTAGATTTAAAGCTTGCACAATGTTTCTCTGCGACAATTCTAGTTGTCAGACAAGATTTAATGATATGAAATAAAGCAAACTGCAACAAATGAACAATGAGTCCATTTACCTGCATAGCATAGTCAAGCTTTAGCATATCACTGATGGCTTTCATTATGATGAACTGTGATATTGACGTATCATGCAAGTGTTTAGGTAGCGTTTCTTCCTAGTAGACAGAAGAAGCAATGGACAATTTTATTCCATTCAGAATATGCAAACAAAGAATAAAGAAGAAACACTTCTGATTTCTAAGGAACATAATAAGAAACTTAGAGTGCATTTGTTTCGCAAGCTGCATGGTACTAAATAGTGTGGATAAGTATAGGACAATGACTGCATAGCGCAGTGGCTTTCCCTATTTGTTATAATACTAGACAAGAAAATTAATTATGTCCTGTGTTTGTTTCGTATTAAAACAACACAGGATAAGACATATTGACCAAAATACCTTTGATGTTGTTACATGTTTGGATGATCATTAAAAATATATTAGGCACACTATAAAATGCTTTTATAATATTATAATAATATTATCAATATAATATTAAAATATAATATCATTACATTCTGTTTCGTTTGAAGGGTAGGATGGTCATTTTGCATCGTTGTACTACGCCCAAGGTTCACCTAGCTTTTTCTCGATAGAACAAAATAGCTAATTATCCGGTGCCAAATTCCCTCATGCTCCAGTACCGAGACCTATTTTACAAAACAAATGTGGTACAAGAGGACTTGTCCAGTCCGGTACTTAAGTGCAAAATAAACCCACCCTTAAAGTGAACATAACACCTACACACAACCCACAGCGCAGAAGTGCCAGCCATGCCATGATCATATACTCGGACTCCCAACTGAAGATAATATGTTCATTTTGATTTCCTGTATTAACTTTTTTGAGTAAATCCCATTAGTATATCACACTTACATATGTACAAATACTTCCAATATGTACCAACTATAGTATAATACTATATTGTATTTACAGATGAGAAGTAAAAGAACATATATTTATATGCATCAGTTCAGTATGCACGGCACAGCATCCCAATAAAATAATCTTCCATCAACTCTCCTTCCTAAATGCAAGTTATGTCAGGTATTAAAAAATAATTTATTGCACATGCTCCATCTATTAGGTAAATGTAAGACACATCTGACTGGAGACAAATTTACAAACCAAATATGGTCAGCATCTCTCTCTACAAGGTATTAACCTGTCTCTAGTCTACAAGATTAAATATAAACTAACATAAATATGAAGATCTTCTTTATATTAACTTGTCTCTCCAAGGCATTTAATACATATACCAAATGTTGAAGCTTATCATATGTTCCTTAAACACCTAAATAATTCAAATCAATAAAACTTTACTGTCTCATCATTATAACCATTTTAAGAGCAAAGTGACTGCAAGACAAAAATCATCATCTTCATCAAGGAACCCATCTGTTAATAGATAATTACCTAAAAGAGAACTATTATCTGTATAATCCACTTGGTTCTTTTTACCTCAGAGGAAAGAACTTGATGTAGCATTTCTTCACCAGAAGAGTCATCCAACAGAGCCAAAAAGCTTGTGTTTGCTGCTCGAATTATACTAAAGGCATCTTCCATTAGGCAAACAAGTTCATTGACCAAAGTTTCTACTACAAAGAGTGTTTAACATATATTACGTTAGTAATTTTGATCATTTTTAAAATAAAAAAATAATTTAACTCAAATTGTAATGCATACAAATAAAAAAATAGAGGAGAAATTCCTTGCTAAATTTTAGTTTATATCATGGTAATGAATGTATATAGAAGTGAAGAAGAGCGAGAAACTGGAACTAAGAGAGGAGAGATAATTTCAAAAATTAGTTCCCTCTTCTTCATGATGTATAATGTAAGAGATCATCCTTCTTTTGTTCTCCATTCTTGTTGTCTCAACCCAACAATGAAAAAGAAGAATAAATAAGACCGGAACAATAAGTTAATTAATTCCTCTATCTCCTTAGGAAGGCTGAAGTGGATAAATGTTAATGTACTTTTGAAACTAATTTCCTGGCTTACTAAAATTTTAATTTGGTGAGCAATATGCTTATTAGTTGACTAGTTCATAAATCTCAACTTTATTTATTGTTATATATTATGCATATATAAAGTATAACCGAAGAATTTGAAGAAGAGTATTTTTGTTCTTCTCTATTATGTTTACAATCAGTATACAAGACCCAATTTATAGACAATAAATAAAGCCTATCTAGGAAAGTTTACAAGTAAGGTAGTAAATAAATTACAATAAATTACAAGAAATTACAATAAGTCACAATCAAATCATAATCAAATCACAATAAATTAGGGCCTAGAAATCAGCATAATTGATTTCATTGGTCAACACTCCCCCTCAAGTTGGTGCATAGATATCACACATGCCCAACTTGCAGACCAATGTATGAAAGGTCCGATTGCCGACTCCTTTTGTAAATACGTCTGCTAGCTGCTTGTCAGATGTCACATGGAATATGCTCAAGGAACCATCTATCCGTTTTTCTTTAATGAAGTGTCGATCAATCTCTATATGCTTTGTACGGTCATGTTGAATAGGATTATGAGCTATACTGGATTATGAGCTATACTGATGGCAGCTTTGTGATCACAAAACAAGGATAGATTATTCTTTTCTAACAACTTCAGTTCTTCCAATAACTTCCGCAACCACAATAACTCACAAACACCTTGAGTCATAGCTCTATACTCTGCTTCACAACTTGATCGAGCAACCACACTTTGTTTCTTGCATTTCCAAGTGACTAAGTTTCCTCCCATAAGCGTACAGTAACCGGATGTCGACCTCCTATCATCTGGAGATCCAGCCCAATTTGCATTAGTAAATGCTTCTATCCGGAGGTGATCAAACAGTTTGGAGAAAAGAAGACCTTTTCCTGGAGCAAACTTCAAATATCGCAAAATGCGAAAGACAGCCTGCATGTGAGGCTCACGAGGATCATGCATAAATTAGCTTACCAAGCTGACTGCATATGCAATGTCGGGTCTAGTGTGCGAGAGATAAATCAGTCTTTCGACCAATCTTTGATATCTTCCCAGGTCAACTAACTCATCAATCCCTGCTTGTAGCTCATGGTTGCTCTCAATAGGAGATTCTACTGGTTTACAACCCAACATACCAGTTTCTTCCAAGAGATCCAGGATATATTTCCTCTGTGAAATGAAGATTCCCTTTTCTGATCTGGCAACTTCAATTCCAAGGAAATATTGTAAGTTTTCCTAGATCCTTGATCTCAAATTCCTGTGCTAGAAGCCTTTTTAGTTGAGCCATCTCTTCTTTATTATCTCCTGTCATCACCATGTCATCAACATAAACTATAAGAAGAGTGATCTTACCCTTGTGATGCTTGATAAATAAGGTATGATCAGCATTGCTCTGCCGATAGCCAAAAGAGATCATGGCTATGCTGAATCTGTCAAACCATGCTCTGGGAGACTGCTTCAATCCGTACAAGGCCTTCTTTAATCTACACACCTTTCCTTGCGTTTTTTCATTATCAAATCCAGGAGGAATCTCCATATACACCTCCTCCTCTAAATCTCCATGGAGGAATGCATTTTTCACATCGAACTACTGTAAGTCCCAATCAAGGTTGACTACACAAGATAGCAGAATTCTGATAGTGTTCATCTTAGCTACAGGGGCAAATGTCTCCTGGTAGTCCACTCCATAAGTTTGAGGGATTCATCTGGCTTTGTATCTTTCAATCGAACCATCAGCCTTGTGTTTTACAGTGAACACCCACTTGCAGCCGACCAATTTCTTCCCCGATAGAGGAGTGACAAGCTCCCAAGTCTCATTTTTAGCCAGAGCTTTCATTTCGTCAACCATCACTTCTTCCCACTTAGGATCTCTTAGAGCTTCTTTCCAATCCTGTGGAATAGATACAGAGGAAATAGACAAGGCAAAGGCTCTATAGGAGGAGGACAAAGAGTTATAAGAGACAAAGTTAGATATAGGGTGCTTGGTACAGGACCTTACACCTTTTCTTTGAGCAATAGGTTTATCCAAATCACTAGTGGAATCAAGGATTAGAGATACCTCACTAGAAGATTCTTGACACAGATTAGGCTGCTAATGGCTTCTTTTGTCCTGTTTCTCCTCAAATATCTCTTTAAATATGATCTATCCAAACGCCCAATATTCTCCCCCTGAGTAAGAATATCAAGAGTTACAAAACAATGAATCACCTCTTCACTTCCATTACTCTCCCCCTGAAGAGGTGATTGGGGTGTACTGAAGTAAGGCTCAGTTTCTCTAAAAGTAACATCCATACTAACAAAGTATTTCCTAGAAGGAGGATGGTAACACTTGTAGCCCTTCTGTGTTGGAGAATACCCAATAAACACACATCTAAGAGCACGAGGGTCCAGTTTCCCAGCATTTCTAGTGTGAACAAAACAAACACACCCAAACACTTTAGGGGGAACGGTATAAGCATTTTTCCCTTGCAAGACCTCTAAAGGACTTTTAAAGTTGAGAGCTTTGAGTGGCATTCTATTGATAAGATAAGCAGCTGCAAGAATTGCATCTCCCCAATAGGGTTTTGGGAGATTCATGGTAAACATAAGGGATCTAGCAACTTCTAATAGATGCCTATTTTTTCTCTCGGCGACACCATTCTGCGCACTAGTGTAAGGACAACTAGTTTGATGTATTATTCCATTGGACTCCAGATAAGTACGAAACTTACTATCCATGTATTCTATGCCATTATTAGTTCTCAAAATTTTTACCTTAGCATCAAATTGAGTACAGGTCATTCTATGAAAAGATTGAAAGCACGAAAAAACATCACTCTTTGCTTTCATCAAATAAACCCAAGTTAACCTAGTACAACAGTCAATAAACGTGACAAACCATCGATTACCAGAAAATTAGGTATTCTGAGTTGGTCCCCAAACATCAGAATGGATAGTCATAAAAGGAACGGTACTTTTATTATTACTCAAAGGGTAAGAATTTCTTGTATGTTTTGCATACTCACAAGCATCACAAAACAAAGAATCAAATTAAGTCCTTGAAAACAAACTGAGATATAATTTTTCTAAGACAAAAAAAGATGGATGCCCCTAACCGTCTATGCCACTGAATTATTTCCCGGTTAACATCCTTATTTCCTCTAAAAAGAGCTTGATTAAGAACTGAACTTTGACTCCCTTCTAACATATATAAGCCATCCTGCAGTCTACCGGTGCCAATCCTCTTCCCTGTTTGAAGGTCCTGGAAAATACAATGGTTTGGAAAAAATTCAATTTTACAGTTAAGAGCTTTGGTGATGGTACTAACAGATAAAAGATTAACTGAAAAACGAGGAACATGTAATACAGAGGATAGCTTAATATTGGGAGCACAATTAATAGAACATGTTCCAAGTACAAGGGTAAAAGAGTCATCTGCTATTCTGACACTGTCTCTATTAAGGATTGGAGAGTAGTTAAGAAAGCCTTTAGAAGAACCTGTCATGTGTCTATTTGCTCCAGAATCTATAATCCATGAATTAGTGTCAAGGTTGGCAATAAAAGCATTACCTGACTTCACAAAATTGGATGTTGCAATGGAGGAAGAGTTAAGCTGGGACAAAAGACGCATCAGATTTTTATCATTAGAAAAGACCTCAGTGGAAGCTATCTCCTCGGATGGTTCCGTTGTTTTTGACAAATTTGCTTGAGCCCTTGTTGAGTTTACATGTTTTCCTCCACGACCTTTAGTAGGTCGACCATGTAACTTCCAGCAAGTCTCCTTGGTATGTCGTGGCTTTCCACAGTAATCACAAGGCAGATGATCTTTATCAGAAGTATAAGCAGTGGCTTTCACTTGCTCATGTGACGAACTAGCAGCCAACCCAGCTATTTCAACTGGTGTTATGTAGAGCATGGCACTTCTCCTACTTTCTTCTTGCTGAACATAAGAATATGCTTGCTCAAGAGATGGAAAAGGATCTTTACCGAGGACTTGAACTCTTATCTGATCATATTCATTGTTCAAATCGACAAGAAAATCATCGACCCGTTCCTTTTCAATCAGTTTCTGAAATTTGACTGCGTCCCCGGGACAATCTGCTTGGAAGTCTTGATAATAATCAAGCTCCTGCCGCAAGCCACTTAGTTCAGAAAAATATTGAGAAATTGTCATCTCACCTTGCTTTGTGCCATGGACTTTGTTCCGAATCTCATAGATCTGAGCATCATTACCTATTCGTGAGTAGGTGAGGGAGGCTGCATTCCATATCTTTGCTGCAGTATTGAGCAATAAATATGTTCTAGCAATTTGGAGTTGCATAAAGTTGATGAGCCATGACATAACAAGCGAATTTTCTGATTCCCATTGATTATAGGTGAGATCAGTAGTGACTAGTTTTCTTATATCACCAGTAACATAACCCTACAATCCTCTAGCTTTGATAAACAATAAACAAGACCTTGACCATGCAAGATAGTTGTTACCATCAAGCTCTACGGGACTAATTTGCAGTGAAGGGTTATCGGAACTAGAGATCATAATTTTCTTGCCATCCGTCATTTTTCAATAAAGTAACAGAACAAAGGACTTTCTCACCAGCACCAAACAGAGCCAAAGACAACAAAGATAGGTCGGAAACGAAGACAACGCTGATGACCGAAAGAAAAACTCCAACGGGGTGAGCTCCACGCGCGTGAACAGGACTGTAACTCGTCTGGGGGTGGTGGTGAGAACAAAAAAAGGTCTAGATGGGAGAGTACCAATTTGATTTTCTAGGGTTTAAGAGACCCAAAAAAGGATTTTTTTCAATTGGAACCCTAAATCGGGCATAAGGCTCTGATACCATGAAGAATTTGAAGAAGAGAATATTTTTATTCTTCTCTATTATGTTTACAATCAGTATACAAGACCCAATTTATAGACAAGAAATAAAGCCTATCTAGGAAAGTCTACAAGTAAGGTAGTAAATAAATTACAATAAATTACAATAATCACAATCAAATCATAATCAAATCACAATAAATTAGGGCCTAGAAATCAGCATAATTGATTTCATTAGTCAACAATAACATTATTTGATCAAATATGTCTAAATAATATGGGTCTCTTGCTGGCAAAAGGACCAAAGGAGAAATTGATTAGCCATGAATGAAGAATCAAGTATTAAGAATGAAGAGAAAATAACAATGCTTCATAAAATCAACGATGATCAACAACCAAAAGAAGTGGAGTCTAATGGCAACTGCAAGGGGACTAGGGAGGATAAAGAGGCTGAACATATGAGGCATGACTAGCAAGATCTAATTAAATCAATTACTTAATTATTCTTCTAGATCTAAATGATTAATTACAACATTTCTGTAGCATGATTTTTTTAATAGATATATACGTCGATCTACGTGAAGTATATTCAGCTCTTGGACAATTAATTTGATTTTTTTGGATTTTTTATAAAAAATTTAAAACATACATTGAAGTTGCACCCAAATGTTTCGGCATGAGCAGTAATATGGTGCTTTTTTGCTTTGTATAAAAGTTTTTGGTGCACTTTGAGATACGCCCAAATATTTAGATATGGCTCTCATGCCTAGATGTTTCGCTCTCTTACATGCTGAAACTACTTTTTCCGGTAACCCTTTGTTATGGACCAGGATCGATCATGGGTGAATATGGTACTTAGACGTTAATTAGGGAGAGGAAAGAGATGGAGTGATAGAAGGATAGAGAAGTAAGTAGAGAAGTTGAGAGAGAAAAGAGAGAATGAGAGGAGAGAGAATATAATGAAGATGCAAATATATTCCCTTTATTGATAACTTTTCATCTATTCATAGGTGAGAAGATTACATCCCAAATTCAAAATAATTGACTCCAAATTTAGGCGCCTATCCAAAGGCATAAAAGCTCTCCTACTTAATCTCTGATATATTGGCAATGCTATTTTTCTTATTTATAGGCCTCAAATAACATATTTATACCCCTAGCATTATTACTATATTCATTCCCATAATGTCACCATCATATTCATACCCATAAAAGTACTACCTTATTTATACGCGTATATTACTACCATATTCATACCCATCACATTTAACACCATATTCATAGCCATGACACCCTTCTTTTGACTTAATTCCGGCATGATTTGCAGCGGAAATGAATTTTCCCATCTCTTAACACTATATCACGCCAAAATTAGATTCAATTCGAGCCAAAATGTCAGGATTTTATTGTAATGTAAATTTAGTTTTCTACTAATCTCTCCTCAGTCTTCTCAATTTTAAGCAAGCACTATCCGGAATTATGTTGATTTATCCTGTTATATCTTCATCTCCACTTGTCTTATATCAACTGAATACCAAATAAGATAAATGACCATATAATTACCATATGATAGTTAATAGTTTTTGCCTCTTTAATTATGATGATTAAGTTATCAACAACTATCTATATTACTTTTTTATTAATACAATATTTTCAAAAAAAATAGATATAAATGACATATACACTTGCATATTGCATATGCGCTCTACAATAGCCTGACTGCATTTACATGCATACACTATTTAAAACAATGTGAGAGACATTTGTTCAATTAGAAAACAAATATATCTCATATGAAAATAGAACTAAGCTTGAAAACCTCACATAACATACATTCATAAGTTGGTATGACCACATAAATGTAATACCAAGAAAATAGGAATCACCTTTATTTAAATGATCTTGCAGCCCCTGTGTGCAAGTGTGTACTGTCACATAAATGTTCATGAAAATGTAAGAAGAGAAATTGCAAATCATAAAGACCATAGAATCTAGAATAAGAAATAATAGAATTGGCATATAGGGTTGCATCAAATGAGGATAACTTCACTAGTTGGCATAGGTCAGAAATAAGATTTAGAAAGGTATTTGCATGTATAATTCTGATCCAAGCTAGAACCACTAAACATAAATAGGTCACTTTTCTGCTTGTCTCAATTCAAACATGGTGCAATCGAGGACAATGTTTTTAAACTTGGCCCAGACCTCCACCCAGATTTGCCACAGGGTCAAGCAAGGGTCAGTCTGTCGGACCAAGGGTCCACTTGATAACATCAGAAATAGTATTTTAAAATAATATATTATATATTTTGTATTATATGTATATTATATTGTATAATAATATTAAGTTGAATATTATAAATTATATTTTGAAAATAAACATAATAGTATATATAGATTACATATTCTATAGTAATTATTATATATTTATACATATGAGTATGTACATATTATATATTATATTATATTCTTAAAGAAATTATATAAGTTAGATATATAATATATATGTATAATAACAATAATATAATTCTAGAATTAAAATGCGGAAGTATCATTCTAATAGTATTTTATCATTGATGATTAAATATATTAAGATTATGAGTCAGACCAGTCCAGGTTGTTTAAAAATGCTGATGCAGGACAAGGTTAGTTATATTTGTTTGTTTTATCTTTAAGTCACTGATCCTAGTTCTTTCTGATTATCTACCTTCTATAACAGAAACTACTTCCTAAAGCTACATAATAGCAAAAACCCAATTATTACTGAAATCTTTGTGTTGGAAGAACCAAATATCATCCTGTTTACTTTATGTGAAAGGTAATAACTTACAGTTATAAATATTTTCTATATTTTGTTGGTGATGCCTACACCCAGCTTCGACATAAGCCTTCAGTCGCTCATTCCAATTAGCAATGATTATGTCACTGATGGTGTTTGAAGTTTTGTGAAGTTCAGCAGTCCTAAACTTTTCTGTGCAAAAGAAAACAAGTAGGGGAAAAATTTTAACTTCAGGTAATGGAAAATAGCAATTAAATGAAGAAAGAAAGATAAAACTAGATAGTAATCTGTAGTTTATTATGTCTTTTGAGCAATAGCTTAATCATTTTTTGATTGTAGCACAGTGAAGAAACCTTGAGAACATTTCCTTTCAAGCTTTCTGGTGTTTCTAAATACGGGTTCAGACATCAGAGTCATGACTTTAAACTACATCTGCACAAGTAATTTGGAATTTTGGTTCACGTAGGATAAAAACAGTTGTATCTTGATTATTCCTTCCACAGAATTTGCTAATCCTTGTGCATGGATAAAGATATGAGGAACATAGACATACCTATCCCTTGGTAAAATCCAATAAGAAAGTTCTTTCCCACAGCGACCAGTTCCTCAAATTTTGTGACTCTACAAGATAAGAATTACACAAATCAAACATAATATGATATCAATTGGATAGGGTAACTGGGTAAGATGGCACAGTTCAGTAATTCAAGATTGATATTTCTGAAGCAATATCCATAGAATCTTACTCAAAGAAGAAAATTGCACACCACAATAATTGAAGTACTTGCATCAAATTAAAGCAACATAAAGACATTCAAGTATGCATGCCTATATATCAGCTGCAAAAAGCATATGCACTCTCTTATGGCTGCCAAAGATTAACCCCTCTAACTAGGATTTTCTTAAATTCCAGGATGATAAACACCCTCCAAAATATATAATAGTGTTTGCGCTCTCCAAAGAAGAGTTTTACAAACATTAAGGACGAAAGATGTCCAAATAACTTCATTGAAATAATGTAGCAAACAAGTTGAGAAGACAGGTCGCTTGTACAAGCGAGCCAAGCCTATACATAGCTGTCCTACAAACCATGGTTTAAAATCTGAGCGATACGATACGGCGTGGATGGTACCTACCATCTTTTCAACTTTTTGAGATTGATATTGGGTGGTATATGAATTTACCACTCCTACTACCCATACCACTCGGTACATTGTCTATACTAAAGAAATACTGGATCTTTACAAGCCCTCTATTAGGCGGTACACATCCAACGACTATTTTTTCGACCTTTGGCATATATATTTTTTTCAAATTTCCAAGACAATTTTAGTTGTTTGAGCTATTTTTTTGGGATTTTTAAAGCCTATATAAAGGTCCCAAATCCCTTATTACCCCATCTTTGTCCTCTTGCTTCCCCCAAAACTCTCAAAAGTCTATTAAATCTCTCTTAATCTCTCATTTCCTTCTTAAAACTATGTCAAAATGACACATATATTATGATGTATATGAGTATATCACTCTTTAACTTTTCAGGCTTCGATTTGTATCTTTTTATTTGAATTTCTAACTTAGGAAATTTGTATGATTTATCAAGAATATTTTTAAGTATTTTTGAAGGAGTAATATATGAAAAAGGGGTGTGGAGTGTGAAATATTAAAGAAAAAAAGTTGGTATAATCCAATTTTCACCGAATTGTACCGTCTGTTGGTACGATATGATAGGTGCTGATATCAACTAATTATCGAGATCCATAGCGTGTGTCAGTATGATATGGTAGGTACCAACATCAGCTAATAACCGAGATCCATACAAGTATGAGATGTTAAACCATGCTACAAATAAACCCGTTATTTAGAAATAAAATATCACATCAGATCCCTTGAATACATCAATGAATTAGCTAATGAAAACCTTAGATTAAAGGTCTAAAATAGCAGTTACTTTTTTCTTGTCGTTAGTGACTTGATACTTCTGAATCAATCATCAAATTTTTTAATTTATTTTCCATGATTTCAGATCTTCCGAATCTTCCAAACTTTCTTTGTTGTTCGTCAAAAGACTTGGTTTGAGATTTTGTCCATTTTCTATTCAAGGTAAGAGACTAGATGCTTTCAGACTTGGGGAACTGTATTGCCCAACTCCTTTTCCAAATAACAGGCCTAATGTTGATAGAAATTTTTTGATTAGGCATACATATTATTAGCTTGATATGAGTTGTCATAATTCAGCCCAAACTTGGCTGACTTCATGTGCGAAGAGGTTCATTTGATATTAGCCATAGTTGTAAATGGCGCAAGGCGCACAAAGGCGCAAAGAGCTCTTGGAGCCATAGCGCAAGGCACAAGGTTACGGCGCGCGCCATAACGAGGCGAGGCGCAAAAATAAAATATAATTATAAAATATATTTTGTACATAAAAAATATATATTTCCATATATATATATATATATACATGGTTTAAAATACCGGTACTGGTACCGTACCGACACACGATACGGGCCGGTACGAAAAAAGCATATCAGCCAAATTTTTTTGTTGTTAAAATAACTCCAATAACACATAATTGATCAAGAAATACTTAAATTTAATATTCAAATGTCAAATACATGAATACAATGTTTAAAATGCGGACGAATGACGTCCATCGTACTCGTACATATCTTGGGGACATACACGACTAAGGCCAACACTATATGTTGGGATGTGTGGCGACTGATTTGCCCTAACCCTCTTATGTTGCGCTACGCAGAGATTTTTTGTGCCCTTTGGGCTGTGGGCCTATGTCGCCCTATATAAACTCCAATGTATCGCTCAATACCGGGTATCTCGTATACCGGTTTTTCAAAAAATTTGGATGCCTTAAGTTAACTTAGGGCACCTGGCGCCACACATGAGTGTGGCGCATATGGCGCGCGCCTCGCGCCTGGGCTGAGGCGCTAGGTTAGCGCCTCGAGGGAAAAATGGCGCGGGGGCCTGCGCCTGTGTGAGCCCCGCGCCATGGCGCGCCATTTCAAACTATGATATTAGCAATGCAACAATGACTTATCTCTAAACCACTTTTAGGACTGAACCTATCATATGACGTAAACCAAATGTTGACAACATAACACATTTAGGGCCCATTTGGTAACAAAGAATAAGAATGGTGGAATGGAAATAAGGGCATTGGATAAGAATATAGATAAGGAAATGACATTGACAACGATATCAATTTGTTCCTCTTAATATGATAGGAGACAAATCTTGACTTGATAATTGTTGATTTGTTTCACTCCATCTCAGTCCATTCCCTCTCATACCCACCCCCTCCCATGGGAAAGAAAATTCATTATAATTGTGTTATCATTCCAACCTCATTATTCTCATTACAATTCATTTCTTATATCTATCTCAATATTAGGGAATGCATTTACAGTTTCCAGTCCACCATCTTCATTACATATTACCCAAATTTCCCTCAATGCTCAAGATAGTAGGAATGAAGAGCAATCGAAGACACGTGATGGGATGAAAAGCTGGCAAACAAGGATGCCCTCTTCTACTTAGATGGCATGCAAACTGCAGAGTGATGCTATAATTTGAATCATATGAAAACCATTTATTTAAAAAAAAAGCTAGCCTGTATTTACTTTGTCATGAAATCTAAAAAGATTCTAGTAGTCTTTCCATCCATTGCAGAATAAATTCCCTCCAGTTCATGCTTCCTCTTTGAAACCTGTAAAGGAGAGAGATATAGCATAAAGTCAGTAGGGTTAGGGGAAGGTCTGCACTCTGCAGTAGCAGTGAGAAACACAGGGAGGGAGAAAACAAACCAGATCACCGGTGCTGCCGTTAACGGAAACGGGCTGAGCCATTGGAAAGAGGTTAAACAAGTGTGACTCGGCCGTCAAATGGCGGGGAAACGGTAGTATCAGGCAGCCGCGCCGCTCTTCTCCTCTCTGACTTCGTGGAATTGCGGAACCAAGACGAAACAACAAATTACGGTAAAGATGGATAGAAAGCCGGAAAGCAAATACCGATGCTTCGAGTACAGCGGGATCTTCTGAAGATGAATAGATGAGGATCTCTGCCGGAGTGCCGCTGGCGCGGTCGAGGAGACCGGACTGCGGAGGATGATCCGTGTCCCACCAGAGCCTAGAAGAGAGCCCGCCGGAGGGGACGGTCTGCGCCCCACCTAAGCCGAGAAGAGAGACCGGGGTTTCGCCGCCGCCTCGGGAGAGGACGACGAGGAATGAGGACTCAGTAGCTGTGAGTCGAACGAGGGGCGAAGCCGAATAGGTTTTACGGGGTGTGTGTCCAGGACAACTTATATATGATTTGTACTAGTATTATACCCTTTTCAAGGACAACTTACAGCGATTTTTTAAATCCGAATTTTAGACAGAATTTTTTTAAAAAAAATCTCAAAATCAAAATTCACTGGATCGAATATTCATTTTATTCGTAGGCCAAAATTTTTAACTGATTAGATATTTTAATTAAAATTTTAAAAAAATATATAAAAAAATAATTTAAATTTATAAAATATTTTTTATGATAAAAATAAGATATTAAAAAATAAAAAATATATTTTCCAAACTCTCTAATGTATTAAAAACTTTTGCACAAAGTCTATAAATTTAAATTTAAATTAAAAATTATGATTTATTTTGATGTAAAATATTTTTTTGAATCATAGTACCTCTTTTGTATCATTAAAAAATTATTTCATGAATTTAAATATTTTAAAAAAAAAATTATGAAATTATTATAGACTTTGCACAAAAGTATCTAATGAATTAGAGGCTTTTGTTTATAATAATTTTATAATTATAAAAAATAAAATTTAACTCACAAAAAATATATATGTTATATAAAATATGTGCTAGAGTCTATCAAAATATTTTGGACAAAAAATATCTTATTATTTTTAATTAAAAATTAGTTTTGGCAAAAGTCTCTAATGAGTGACTTTTGAGACTTTTGCCAAAAGTCTATAAAAATAAAAAATATATATAAAAGATGTGTTGTAGTTAAAAAAAATATTTTTTATCAAAATATTTTATAATTTTTAATTTAAATTTAGTTTTATAGACTTTGTGCAAAACTCTCTAATGAATTAGAGAGTTTTAAAATATATTTTTTAGACTCTAAACACCTCATTTTTATTATAAAAGTATATTTTATAAATTAAAAATTTTTATATATTTTTATATATATTTTTATTTTTTAACCAAAGTTGTTTAAACTTATTTACTGCATACCTAGAGATTTAGAAATGCAAATAAGTTTATAGAAAAATTATTTTAAAATGTAAAATTTAAAATTTGACCAATAAATAAAAGAAATAAATTTTAAATGACTTTCTTTAACAATATCGAATTATATATCCACATATTAAGTACTAAATTATTTACGAAAGAAAAAATTAATATTTATTTTGAATTAAAATATAACGAACAATAAAATATACACAATTGAAGACTTTCTTGTAAACTAACATCTCAAAAAAATGAAAACAACTTTATTCATTATGAAAGACTTCCTTGTAAATAATATTTATAGTGTTATTTGTTACATTACCATCGTTGTCATTTATAAGAAATTTCAAACCACGACGACTGGTTACTCTAAAAATAACAACATATGGTTGACTATGAAAGAACACAGGTTTCTCAAGATATACTCCAACGTGTTTAAGACTTTGACCTTGGCTCTTGTTTATGGTCATAGCGAAACAAACAAATATTAGAAACTGTCTCCGTTGAAATTTAAAAGAAAGTTTTATATCCAAAGGCGTCAATGTCAGTCTTGGAATAAAAACTTTATTCCCTATATTGGTTCCTGATATTATTTTTCCTTCTAACACATGTTGACTCATTTGAATTATCTCAAGTCGAGTCTCATTGCATAGACATGAAGATTGATCTATGTTTCTCAAAAGTATGACGGAACTGCGGAGGATGATCCGTGTGCCACCAAAGCCGAGAAGAGAGCCCGCTGGAGGGGGCGGTCTGCGCCCACCTAAGTTGAGAAGAGAGACCGGGGTTTCACCACCGACCTCGGGAGAGGACGACAAGGAATAAGGACTCAGGAGCTCTATGAGTCAAACGAGGGACAAAGCCGAATAGATTTTATGGGGGTTTTGTCCAGGACAACTTATATATTATTTGTATGTGTAAAATATGCCATAGGGACACTAATGGGTAACTTAAAAATGATCATTTTTCATATACGATCCAAATTATAAAAGGCGTTTCAAGAAATAATGATCCTTATAACCTAAAATTTGACCAATAGAAAATATTTTTGGATAAAATTATCTCTATAGATACTCGACGTCTCGACCTATATGATGGAAATTCAAGGGCGAAGCCAAAAAATTATCTCAAAGAGACAGAGAGGGCAAAATATAAAACCCCACATAGGGGGACAATTACATAGGTAAAAGAAATATTTCGTGGGAGCAAATACAATAATATATTTATCTATATATTTTAAAAAACAAGCAACAACTCATTCCCGCTTAAATTCCTCTCACTCCTTCAATTCTTTACATTTGCTTTTACCCCACTTATATTTTTTTTTTATATGTTTAATTTATAAATTTTTAACTTTAATTTTCACATGAAATTTTTCAAAATTAATTTCCATATTAAATTAATTTTAAATTTTATTAAGGATGATTTTTATTTTTCTTTCAATTAATCATGCTTAAATTTTAAATTTTTAAATTAAATTAATTACAATTTCTAAATTAATTTCCATATTAAATAGTTTTGAATTTCACTAATGGTGAATTTTATTTTTCCTTCAATTAATCATGCTTAATTTTTTAAATTTTTAAATTTAATTATTTACAAATGTCGAGAATTATTTATGAAATTTCGATTAAAAAAACAAATTAAATCTTAGTTTCGAATTTTATTATGCATGCTTAATTAAACATGCTTAATTTTGAATGTGTTAACGTTGATTTTTGCCCTCGAATTATTTAAAATAGAGTAAAAATATTTCTAAATGCTTGTTTGGTTGATTTAAACAAATGAAAATAATTGAGAAATATCATCGAACTATTAGAAATAAGTAAAAATATACCTAAACATATTTTTTGATAGATTTTTTACCCTTAGACAAAATGAAAATAGTTAAAAAAAATACTAGTATTTTTACCTATTTCTAAGCAAAAACAATCTTTCTACATTTAGACATAGGTAAAAATACTGATATTTTTTACCTATTTTCATTTGTCTAAAGGTAAAAAAATTTATCAAAAAAAATTCAAGAGTATTTTTACTCATTTCTAATAGTTCAAGGGTCTTTTTTAACCGTTTTCGTTTGTTTAAGGGTAAAAATCAACCAAATAAAAGTTTAGGGGTATTTTTACCATATTTTCAATAGTTCGAAGGTAAAAATCATACTTAACCCATTTTGAATTTTATTAATTTCCGTTTGATTATAATCAAATTAATTATGTCAGATTAATTTTTAAATCTTATATATTATATTATGCATGTTTAATTTTAAATTTTATTTTTGTTTCATAATTATGTAAGATTAATTGAAAACTTTTCTAGCATTAAATTAAATAGGTTTCAGTTCCAATTAAGTATACTTAATTTCCAAATTTTCAATTATATTTAAATTAACTAGAATTAATTTCAAAGTAAACCGGATTAATTTTCAAAATTTTGAATCCTTTTAATTATGTATAATAAAATTTAAAATTTATTAATTATTGAAATTCATATTAGTTTCAAAATTTATTAATTTAAATATTATTAATTAATGAAAATTAATTTTTAAATTTTTTATATTTCCAAATTCATTTAATTAAACGAGTTTCATTTTCAATTAATTATTCGTATTTTTCAAATTTTCGTATAAAACTAGTTTAATTTTCTTTCAATTTATTTTCTAAATTTTAATTAATTTCTAAATTTTAATTAATTTCGAATTTTATTAATGATGAATTTTATTTTCCTTTCATAATTATGCATGTTTAATTTTAATTTTTTAAATTTATTTAATTAAGCATGCTTGATTTCTAATTAATCACTTAATTTCCAAAAAAAATAATTTAAATTAATTTCAAATGTGAATAATTATTTGTGAAATTTTGAATTTTATTATGTCTACTTAACTAAACATGCTTAATTTTAAATTTTATTAAATTTTATTTTGTTAGAATCAAATTAATTATGTTTGCTTAATTTTCAAATCTTATATATTATATTATGTGTGTGTTAATTTTAAATTTTATTTTCCCTCCGTATTTATGTATGATTAATTGGAAATTTTTCGAGTCTATTAAATTAAGCAAGTTTCACTTCCAATTAAGTATCAGTTTTTTTTCTTAAAAATATAATTTTTTTACAATATGATAACTTATTTTTAAAAATTTAGGTATATAAATTTTTAATTTTTAATTTAAATTATTAAGAATATTATATTATAGTTAGAATTTAATTTAAAATTCTTCATTTGACGATTTTGCCATGGTGCTATCCCGGTTAGGGATACCTTACGGGCTCGTAGACTATCAATTTCAGATGTTTCTTACCCTCTATGTGGACATGCTACGAAATATATGATGCACATCTTCTTTGAATGCGAGTTTTCCACTCCATCACTTAATTCTATCCTCCATCGTACTCTAAGTTCTCCTTCAAATACTTGGATATTAGCAAAGAATTTATTTGCAAACCAGCAAGCACACCTTGAACTATTCAGTTGGATCCTATGGAGCATTTGGACTACTCGGAATGAACATATTTTTAATTCAATCCCTCCTTCGGATGCTACATTTCAAAAAGCCTTTTTTCGGTGGAATTCTCCTAGAATCTTGTAATTGTTTTAAAGATTGAAATTTTTTTGTATGCTCCTTTACTATATTCTTTATACTTCAATGAAACTTACTATCTTTGTCAACAAAAAATAAATAAATTATAATTATAATTATAATTTAAGTTTTTTAAAAAATATTTTTAAAAATTTTTAAAATTAGTTTTAAATCTAAATTTATTTAATTTCAAATTGAAATTATGTTAGAAAATATGAAAAATATCAAAAAAAATAAATTAATAGACTATTCTATTTATATATAATAATGTATAAAAATATAAAAATTTAATTTCAAACTTTTTTATTTTTAAAACTACGAATTATATAATAATATATAAAAATATAATTTTTAATTTTTAAAACTATATTTTAACCGTGCAAAGCACGTATACTATATCTAGTATGTATAATATATTAATATAGTAATACCGGGGGACCAATTTCAAGGGGGGCAATTGCCCCCCCTCGCGTGCGCCAATGCATTCGCTCCGCCCTTGTGGAAACTTGAGATACTTGATCCATATGATAGGAAAAAAACTCGAAATATCATCTTAGAAAAGAAAGAGAAAAAGCGAAGAGATAGAAAAGAAGGGTCGAGGAGAAAGAAATGCTAACAATAGCTCGAGGCTGACTACGCAAAATGCCCTTAGGGGATGGGTGCCTAGGCAGATCGGATCATGAAACATAATTCTTTCCATCCAATTTTTGGGTGGTGATAACCATGGAACCGATAATGATGGCATGGAAGATGGTATCATCATAGAAGAAGTATCCGACGAGGATGATATGATTACTGGCTAATATAAATAAAGTACTGTATAAGAGGCACTGTAGCAGTTGACTTAAAAGAGACACGTAATTGTCAAATGTTTCTGCCCAATCTTGATTCAAATCTGCAATTGATGCTTTCGATCAAGAAGAAATTGGGGGCGAAGTGGTCCAAGTGGATGGTTGGGAAATCTAGGCCGACCCTTCACACACAATCAATGAAATTGCGGTTTCCAATTAGATGCGGCAGAGGTGAACTTGTGTTCGGTGGAGCTTCGCACGAGTACAGAGAGACACAGAAACGTTCTAGTGACCTCACGCATGTGTCCAAGAGAGGGAAGCAACAAATTTTTGAAGCAAAGGGAAAAAGGTTAGATTACCTCACATGAACAGATCCCTCACGTGAAGATAAAGACATCCAAGGGGAAAATTAGGGCCTGTTTGGTTAGCGAAACCAAGTCTGTTTTCATGGTTTCAGTTTCACTGAAACCAAAACTGCTTACGAAAACGTGTTTGGTTTAGTGTTTTCGTGAAAATGAATCGAAACCAGAATGAAAACGAAACCAGTTTTCTTAATAAAAATGAAAACAACAGAATATTATTTTCTGTGGTTTCGAGACTGTCGGTTTCGTTATCAAAATGCTATGACAACTTTGTAATTATAAATATTTTTTTATAAAATTAATTAATTTAAAAATAAATCAAACTATATCGAATTTTTAAAAATAAAAATAAAAATCATCATTTTTAACTCAAACTTTTATCTTAAATTTATAAAATAATTAAATCAATTTATATCTAATTGACTCAAACCCAAATTTTAAATAACTCAATTTTCTTAAAGTTGTTCTATTTATAATTTAATCAAACCTAATTTTAGATCATTGGACTTGTTTTTTTTTTGAAATTTTATAATAACTATTAATTAATTTTTATATCTAATTGAACAAAAAAATCTTAAATTATCAATAACTTAATTAATTAAATCATTTAAATATTTTGTAACCATATTAACAAATATTTAATTTTGTAAACTAACTAAACATTTAATTACTACTAAAAATGTTCAAGGAAAATTAATATTATTTTTTATAATCAAATAAATATTTACTGGTTTCAACTAACTAAAACTGATGTTGTTTTTATTAACCAAACGCGTTTTCAGAAAACTGAAAACTAGAAACCAAAACCAAGTTTTCGAAACCAAGTTTTCAGTTTCACTGAAACCAAACCAGAAAATAATTTTCGCTAACCAAACAGCACCTTAGGGATTCAAAGGTATGTTCTGATACCATGTGAAAGTGGGGAAAGAAAATTAATTTCTCCTTTTGCAGCCCCCCCCTTCTTCCAACGTATATAAATGGGATATTTACATATAGATACAAGGAGATAACATAAATACAATTAGGTTCCTAACTAATAATACTCGTGATTAATTTTGTATGACAATTTTATGAAATTTTATGAGTAGATAAATTTTTGATACTTAGACAATTTTATGATATCTTGTGTCAATGAAATTTACTCTAGGTTAAAATTCATATTAGAGACCCCATTTTAAGTTAGTAATTAGTAAATATATTTAGATACACATATCACATGATTCTAGGTATTTAAACTTAAAAATTCATGTGTAGATAAACAATGTGATAACTAGATCACTTTAGGGGACTTAAACTTGGAAAAGTTTGACCCGAGTTAACAAATCGACTTGGACACTTCATTTTTAATCCAAATTTCATAAATAAGTTTAGGAATAAGTATGACATATTTCCATACACTTAAAATGAAAAAATTATATGGATATAGATAAAATGACATAGATGCCATTTTATAATAATCTCTTTTGAATCAAGTTAACTCAAGTCAACAAATTGACTTAGATGTCTTATTTTAAATCCATATCTGAGGAACATGTTTAGATTTACTCATGTTAGGTGTTCATGTGTTTAAACTTAAAAAATCATGAATAAATGATAGATTGATACTTAGCAAGTTTCATGATAGATTGATACTTAGTTTTGAATGAAACCATGCTATGTTGATATCTTGACTTAATGATATTATTTTCATCTCAAACTTGACATACACCGTTTATATGATCATTACGTGGTATCATAAAAGTTTGAATAAAAACTGAGCACGTTTTGAAAATGTCATTGAAATGTTAGCATTTTCAGTTATTTCTTAAAAAATTCTTTTTAACTGATTCTTGAAATTGCATCTTCATTGAAAAATATAGTTTTTTCAGTAAAAATTTCAAAAAATTTCATTAAGAATATGATTTATAGTGGAATTTTGAAGTTGAATTTCAGAAATGCAAAGTATCATCCTCTTGAAATATCAATCTTTTTGATATTTTGATTTTTCGTCGAAAATTTCAAATGAAACTTTGTGTATACTATTTTGATTTCATTTCTAATATCATTCTTACTATTGTTTGAGTAAAATTATTTCTAAAAATAATTTTGTTGACTTGAGCGATAACTTGAAAAATGAGTTTTTGGTTGAAATCGAGATAAGTTGAAAAATGAACTTAAAGAATTCATTTTGAGTTCAAACTTGACACATGAATCTTAAATGATAATTAAGCTATGTCGGGAAAGTTTGAATCAAAATTGATAATTTTTGAAAAAAAAACTTAATATTTACGAAAATGCCACTAGATTTTCAAGAATTTTAAAAACATCTAGAAAACTGATTTTTTACTAATTCTTGAACATGTAGATTTCTTGAAAAATCTAATTTCTCCTATTAAAGTTTCAAAAAAAATCGCCATGAATATGATTTGATAGGGATTTAAGAGTTTGATTTATGTATACTTAAGTATCCCTTTGACCTAAGTCAACAAAGTGACTTAGAAATCTCATTTTCAGCACAAACTTGACTGACATGCTTAGATTCACCCATGTTAGATGTCTATGGGCCTAAGTTTGAGACAATATAAGTAAATAACAAAATTTGATACTTAGCATTTTCATATTTTCATGCATACTTTGAATGAAATTGTGTTAAGTTCATATTTTGATCAAATGACATTAGTTTCACTTCAAACTTAATTACATGCTTTACATGATCATATCTTGGTATTTTAAAAATTTGAATGAAATTTGAAAATATCATGAAAGATTCACTTATTTACGAAAATACCACTAAAGTATAACTCTTCAAATTGCTCATTTTTTTCGATACTTTGAATTTTCAATAGATTTTCAAATGAGACTTGAAATATGATATTTTGAATTCACGTTTGATATCATTCTGCTCATTTGATGAGAAAAATCATTTCTAAAGTGCTTGTTGACTCTATGATCGATACTTAAAAATATCGATACTTAAGTTACTACATGATTCTTGGTTTTGGATTTTATTTATCATTTCATGATATCATGTATGACTTAGTCTCTTATTCAACGTTTGATTTTCATCCCTTGAGTTGAGACTTTCGCAGTTTTGAAAAAACTTTTAAAGTTTCAACTTTGACTTTTGATTGACTTTTCTTGTCCTTTTTTATTAATGTCAAAAGGGGTAGAAAATATAGGTAAAAGAGAAGAAAATATAGGAAAAATATGCATATAGATAGGGAAAGTATAATTATTTAGATATGCATATTGATAGGGGGAGAAATCCTATGATTGATATCCTTTTATGCTTAAATGATATATTTTCTTAAGGATGTTTGTCATTATCAAAAAGGGAGAGATTGTTGGCATACGGTGTTAAACCTTATTCTTAATCTCGATTTTGATGATAACAAACATGAAACTAATGATTTCATGGAGAATTATTTTCAGATTTCATATTGGTTAGTGCTCGACGTCCGCGATCAAAAATATCGAAGAAATCAGAAAATTGGAAGGACGTTGGTCGATGCGCTCGGATTCGTCCGAAAGAATTAGAGTTTATTTTTATGGTTTTTAGATCATTTGTATTAATCCTCATTATGATGCAAAGACCCCTAAAGAACCAAACCCGTAATCTGAAACTCGAACCGAAAAAAGAATCGAAAAGTATCAATACTTTCTAGTCGATTGATCGATGATCGATCGCTAGGGGTTCAAAAGCCACATAAGGCTTTCGGTCAATGACCGATCGCTTGGGCAGTCGATCGGCCATCAGCCGACGATCGATTGACATTGTAACAACTCGAAAAATAACTATTTATTTCCGTTGAGCTTGACCACCACTTGATGCTATGCCTATTTAAAGACCTTCCAAGCCTTCTTATGACCTTCTAATGTTTCATGAGACATTCTTTGACACCCACAAACTTTGATTGAGCTATTTTTTTGGTGAAACCCTAGTTTGAGTCTAGATTCCTTGATATAGCCTTCAAGCCTCATTTGATTTATCATCAATGCATTAAGAGGAGCTAGAAATCATTGTTTGAGAGCTAAGTTTATATTATTTATTATTTGCTCTCATTATTGTTGCATTTATTTTCATTGTATTTGAGTTTGTGCTAGACCTAGAGTGTAGGTCTTGAAATTGGGTGGTAGTCTTGGTGTTTGAGATTTAAATCCACTAGTGTAAAGTTAGTTTACTATGATTAGTTGTGTTGTTCTTAGGGTTTGAGGTGGGAGAGTGCTCTCAGTAGAAGACGGAGACTTTCGGGTGTGAAAGTGCCTTCGGGTTGAGATCGAATATTCTCCAGTGTTTGCATTGCTTACTTTGCGTATTGATTATTTGACTTGTTTATTCGCTTCCGCATTCATTTAGTAGTTGAATTGTGCATTAACCTAAGTAATCAAAAAAATAATTAAAATTGAAATTGGCCTAAAGATTAGCAAGTATACTATTCACCTTCCTCTAGTGTAGGATATTTCACCAACAAACTTTGCATGTGGTTGGAGTTTGGTTTGGAGTTTGGACTCATGCAAATCATTTTGTTAAGTAATGTTTGGTTTTGTTTGATTTGATGTTAAGTACTAATGCAAATTATTTGGTTTGATGTTAAGTATTGATGTTTGGTTTGGATTGATTTGATGTTAAATATTGATGTTTGATTTGATTTGATGTTAAGAAGAACTTATGCAAATGATGAGATAGAATGATTAATTAAATTCATTGTGTATTTGTGTTTGCATTAAATTCATTGGGTAAACAATCATGCTCTATTTACAATCATGAGATATAATGGTATTTATAGTAAACAATCATGCTGTGTTTACATTAAATTCATTGTGTTTACAATCATGAGATAGAACTTAAGCAAATAATGAGATAGAATGGTTAATTAAATTCAATGTTAAGTAGAACTTTAGATATATATATAGAATGGATGAGATAGATGGTTAATTAAATTCATTGTGTTTACAATCATGTTGTGTCTTCAGTTTTGAACTTTTGATGATCCTGGACCAGCTGTGCTCTTGCATAAAGTCAGTTGGGAATTGGGATCACAGGAGGATACATTAAGAACTTGCTTCCAATAAAAAATTGTGAAAAAAAATGTCATATGCTTACCGTTAGAGCAAACATAAAATTACACATTCATGAGATGTGATCCCTCCGTCACCCAGAATGAAAGGGGCGATCTCGTAGTTCTTGGTCTATGAAGATGCGTTGTTAGGTGCTCCATTTTTCCATTGAGGCCGAACCTAAACCTGTGCTCGAGAGATAGTTGTCCATACACTGATAAGGGATGTATGGATTCTCGGGAAGAGAGGAGCCGTAGTGGTCCCCCCCGGACTGCCCGGATCCCACGAGTGAATAGAAAGTTAGATCTACATTGGATCTCACCTGAATCGCCCCATCTATCCTCCTGATGAGAAGTTTGGTTTCAAACTCCGATTCGAACAGGAGGAGTACGCCATGCTAATGTGCCTTGGATGATCCATATCTCCGAGTCAGGCGCTGATGAGCACATTGAACTATCCATGTGGCTGTGAGCCCTCACAGCCCAGGCACAACGACACAATTATCAGGGGCGCGCTCTACCACTGAGCTAATAGCCCGTCGTGTGGGCCTCCCAGTGGGAGGCCGAAAACACATATACTTACTGTTAGAGCAAATATGAAATTACATAACCATGAAATGAAAGCAAAAGATAGACTCGGCTCAATTTGAAGATCAAAGCAGAGCAATTTTAACGATAAAAAACATAAATGAGCACGGGCCATTTTGCCACCCCTAGGATCTACCCCCTCAAAAAACATCGTCTGAGCATGGGGGCAAACATCATTACCACCTCTAGAAGGTACAATTGATTGCTGAGATGCCATGGGAGGTTCCCCGTAGACGTGATAGTGACACCTCCCATTGGAAGCACGACCTTTTGGGGCCTCATGCCTTCATTAGTAATCCTAACTCTTTTACGATGTCTCAGAGGAGAACCAAGAGGAGTATGAGGGCATAAATCGCTCAATCGCTTCTGGAGCAAGAGACATTAAAGGCCTCGAAGGCCTAGACTTCATGGATTTCAACAAACTTTCATCCAAAGGAATTTTCTCATTGTCACTCGAATCATCCCATTTATCCTCGCCCACCGAGTATGAGCGCCAGGAGACACAGTGAAGACATTCTCCCTGCACAAACGAAGGAAAAGTGAGTGAGTATTTTTCGAACAAAGAAAAGCACTGAACACTCCACTCTGCAAACCTACTTATGTATTCCAAAACCAAGGACCCGTTATGACTTCTATCAAATATCTCCTACATAGCGAGGGGAACAAAAGGACAACCATGTGACAAAAAGACGACCAAAACTTCGTCCTTGAGAGGAACACTTCCTTCCTCAAAGTCTTGAACACAACGAGGCTCTGACCTCTAGGACAGAGGGAGCCTCTCTCTGCAATAGGGAGACTCCAGAAAAATGGCCAAATGCCCTCCCGCGATTTAACCCTAAAGTAGAGGGTCTTGAAACTCTTATACTAACTCTTAAATAGAGCAAAGAGTTTTCTTCCAGGACAGCATTGAAAGACACCCACAATCATTTCTGGACTCCTTTTGCTTGAAAGAGAGAAAAGAACACATGGAGGCTTGGCCTGATTCCGAGAGACTCCATCACAATTTCAAAACACCGAACAAACGTCCAACTATTCGGGTGCAATTGAGTAGGATCTACGTTAACCAAATTCAGAACGTTGTGTTCAAAGTCGGTAAACAAAAGACGAACCCTCAGCTCGTCGAAAAAAGTCTGATACATAAAGATGAATTCTGAATTGGTATTATGATATACTCGATCCGACAAGAGGCACGGAAGACATACGTAGTCCTCCTCAACACCTTCACGAGAAAATGGACACATTGTCCCAAAAGGATAGAATGCTTTCAAGGTCGGCTAACACCGAGCCCAACAACTTCACATCATCTTGAACCCAAGAATAGGAATTCGAATCCCTCAGTGGCTTCCCGAATTCCGACTTCACAACGGCACACTTCTCCGTCATCGTGGAAACCCTAGAATGGAGATGAGTCAGTTCAAACCTACTGACCTAAGGCTAGACGTATGAGAGCTAGACAAGCATCACAAAACTCACCAAACGAAAGAACGAAGGCAGTGACGATCAGACAAATAAATCATGAAGTTGTTGTCGAAGAAAACGATTGAAGCACCAAGTTGTTGAAAGCCCGACTAAGAGTTCGGACACAAGAAGATGAAAAATTTCTTATAGGCAGCATGATCGGCAAAAAACCCCTTATCAAACGGGCGACGATCCCACCAGAGACAAATCTAGACTGCCCAGAGCAAACGCTAAAGCGGCGACCTCCTAGGAAATGGTGAGAAACGTGTGAACACTTTTTCCACTATGATCATCTCTTAAACAGAATGAGCAAAGAGCCAATCAGGCGGTGCCACGAAGTAAAAGAAAACCCTATTGTCAAGCCGCTATATGAGGCACAGAAGTCGAAGAGACACATGAGCGACACGACAAAAGATGCGCCACTCGGCCTCCATGACCACTTGCTCCAATTCAACCTCCACGATTGCCTGTTGTAGTTCGACCTCCACGACCGTTTATTCCAGTTCGGCCTCCATGGCCGCCTGCTCTAGTTCGGCCTCCACGGCCGCCTGCTCTAGTTGGGCCTCCATGGTTGCTTACTCTGGCTCGACCCCCGTGGCCACCTGTTCGAGCTCAGCCTCAAATGGCCACTCAATCTTTAAAATAAGCTAAATACAACACGGTAGATATTTCCAAAAACTACAGAGAAATCAAAAATTTAACTCTACTTAAGAGCTCGACACGCAGTCCTCCAAACTTCGACTGAGCTCGGGAGTTGTGGACTGGACTGAAGCTATTGGGCCTAGTCTGATAGACCTAGCGGCGCCCACAACCCAACTCGAGTCGGACCAAATGGCTTCGCCCGGGGGCTCCACCCGGTCATACATGAACATCCACGTCTTTCCTTATCACGAGGGATACACCATTACAAGCTCGTCATCTCCGAGATAAGTCTCGACCCATTTTGAGCAATACCCCCACGAGATTGTCGGGCGGTACCATCACCCCGCCTGTAATAAATATAGACATGACACGCCTCTGGTACCTTAAGTTCCATAGTTTGTTATCTCCATATTGGAATCCCACTAACTTGAGCATCGGAGTATCTTTTGCAAGTCACCCGTCGAAATTGCACCTGACTAGGAGAGACACCGAGCCGGACCAGACTACTCCGATCCTCAGGCAGGAATAATTTTTTTTAAAAATTTTATATGATCTTTTTTAATTTTTAAATACTTCATATAAATTATTTATATGTTTCTATGCTTTATAATTTCTTTTATTTCCCTATTTTAACTTATTTCATATGAATATTTCTATTTTATTTTTTTAATATCAAATTATTTATTATTTCATATTAATTTTTAAAAATTATTTTAGTTTTTTCTTCTAAATGTTTTTTTTTCATGTGATTAATTTTTAAACCTATTTTATATAATTTTTAAATTTTCCATCCAATTCAAAATTGATAATATAATATAATATAATATAATATAATATAATATAATATAATATAATATAATATATAACTTTTTAAAAATAGTTAAATATGAATTATTTTAATTAGATTTGAAAGAAAATTACAAGTTGAAATTACCATTAGTTGTCTTTTAGATGTTCACTAAAAACTTTAGTGTTAGTGGGTCTCTTTATATGTGTTGTCCGAAGGACTTAATGGTTATTTGTTCGTCGGAACCACAAAGTGAAAATTCTTATGGATAGAGATTCTATAAAAACATATTTCGAGGAATGGCCAAACGACCTGACCATTTCTCAAAAACAATAGCTAATGATCATGATACTACCACTTGGATTTGAAACTTACATGCTATTGCTCATGATTTCAATAGTCATACCAGTGATCAACCAAACACATACAAGTGCAAAATACAAGTTTACTTATGGGTAATTGCTGCTAGGGGTGAGAAAAAAAAACGGTTTTTCGATTAACCAAAAAACCATTTCGAAATCGAATCAGTTTTCCGGTTAATCAAACCGATTTTTTTGGTTTCAGTTTATATTTTTGGAAAAATCGATTTTCAATTTTGGTTTGAGATGTAAAAAGTCCACCGATTTCGATTAATTGATCGGTTCGATATAATTTATTAATTTATTAATTATATATATAATACTGATTTATAAATTATAAAAAAATTAAAAATTTAACCAAATGATTTATAAATTATAAAAAATTACAAAAAATTATAAAAAATATTAAAAATATTAAAAAATATTAAATATATAAAATATATAAAATATTAAAAAAAAATTGCAGCATATTATTTTGATTCAAGTGTTTTCATTTTTTTTCTCAATGAGATTTTGATATTTATTTGAATTTTTCTCCGTATGTGATTTGTATAATATTATTATATTTGTAAGTTAAAAATTTATTGATTACCGAAAAATATCGGTTAACCGAATCGAAAAAATCGAAATTGAAACAACGATTAACCAAAATTAATAGACCGATTTACGATTAATGATTTAAAAAAATAAAAGTTATTGAACTAATTAATAAATTTGTTAATGAACCAATTAATTGATTAATGCTTACCTCTAATTGTTGGCAAACAAACATCATATTATAATATTTGTAGGTATTTTTTAATATAATATTTGTATATTTTTTTTAACAAAAATAAAAAATTATAATAGATGATCCAAAGATCGAATCTTAAATCTCTGGGCTATACAACACTTGCATTCGTAGGAACCGAACGCACCCTTAATATAAAAACTTAATTAAGTAAATTTATCTTCAAATCCACAACATTCCTCGTTTTCACGTGCCCAGCATTCAAAATACATCAAATCCGACGACCGTTCCGGTCGACCGGGTCGAACCGTTAAGATCAAGAGCTTTACATGATTCATTAACACAGAAAACAGAACAAAACAAAGCCACTGAAATGTGATGAATCCGTTCTATATAAATCATCTCAAACTATTCACCTTCATCTTCATCAACAATTTGCAGAAGAATTAATCTGCTATAAAGATCATCTTCACCTACAATTTACCTTCAGTCGAGTCTCCAAGCGTAGAGATACAAACAAAACCCACTTTCATCGTCAATTTTTCTCCCCTCCTCAACTCCAAACAGGCACGGAGACGGCGTCGAAGACGATGACTCTGGATTGAAGATGAACAGAGCATGCCGTAATCCATGGCCGAAGAGCCAATCATGCACATCCCAGCACACCCCCAATTTGACCTCGTTGATCCAAACGCAAGCATTTCCCCTAAACTTCCACCGCAGATTCCTCACATGGACGCTCACAGTGCCGTCGATCTTCACCACCAACTCCGAGTCCTTATCTTTGCACTCCACCGAGATTTCATGGCTTCTTCCTCCTCTCGCGCGGAGATCGGCTCTCGTGGTGAAGCACTTCTTGCCGAAGACGTGCTCTTTCCTGCACACCAGAGTGGCTTCCGTCATGGGAGGCCGCGGGGAGGCTGTTCTCTGCTGCGCTTTCTTCTTCATATTGCCGAGTAATAGAATCGTCTCCTCGTTGCAGACCACGGCGAGGAAGAAGTCCGACAGCGGCTCCGGGTCGTCGGCGAATTTAGCGGCCTTGAGGTTCCAAAACACTTCGACCGGTGGCATCCCGTCGGCGTCGAGCTGCTTCGACCCCTGCTTCCGCCAGAAGTGCCACGGCTGCATCTCGACCTTGCAGCAGCTGCTGCGCCGCCGCAGAGTGCTGGTGGCGGGGTTGTCGTCGGATGCATCGTCTACCGAGACGGAGAAGCCGTGGGCGAGCAGGTTCTTGCACCAGGAGACGGTGATCAGGCGGCGATGGCCTGCTATGTTGGCGAGATAGAGCGAGGTCACGGCGGTCTTGCCTGACTTGGCGGTGGCCGCCGCGGGGACAGGATCGCCTGAGAGCTTGGTGGCGGAGGAGAAGAAGCACGATGGGATATGGAACAGGTCTTGCATTCTTCCCTTGGAATTGGAGACGGAAGCATGAGAAGAAGAAGGTACAAATTAAGAACAGAGATGTCAATCCACAGGAGCGTGCTGCGTGTAATTACTAATATTTGAGTGATAGTAGTACTGAATTGGGTCAGCTCAGATTGTACCACTTTTAATGCTGGAGAAAGATATGGGATTCTGAAGCACCCGATGAAAGCTGATGGAGGAGGTATCTGCGTTTCAAAAGAATTGGAGTGGTCCGGCTTGATTGGTATTCAGACTTGGGTTTGATTTGGGTGGCCTACATTTTAGGCCGATTGAATCACTGAATGACCCGATCGATTCAACCCGATTTGATTCTAAGAACATTTGGAAAAAAAATTCAATTATAAATAAGTCGGAAATGATTTTTGATTTTTTTTTCTTAAATAAATTTAAAGAGTAATTGCAGTTGGACTCTTTTCTTAAATAAATTTTTGATTTTCTTCTTAAATAAATTTAAATATATTTTTAATTTTTTTTATTAAATAAATTCAATGATAAATAAGTCGGAAATTATTTTAAAAACATTTTATTTTTTTTCTCAAATAAGTCGAAAATAATTTGGGGTGGCCTAAGGAGCAGTTGGACTCTCCCTTAGTTTTGAAGTAGCATTATCATCTAGCATTGTTTAATCCTAATCACTTAAACAGATGATGATGATGACAACGACGACGACAACAATGATCTTTAATGACATTTCCTATTCACGATCACTTCACTTTAAGAGTTCAAGTGTTTTATTTTAAATAAATTAGGAGTAGTCATTGCCCTCCGCATAAAAATAATAATTCCTAACATTCATCTCAAGACTGATCAATAAATTGTGCACTCTCTCTCTCTCAATTGTCCATCATGTTTCTTCTTGGGTAAGTTTTTTTTCTCTTTCTTTTTCTTTTTCTTCTCCTCCTTTTCTTCTTCTTTTTTATTCATTTCTCATGATCGCATTCTCACTCCAAGCTACGTGCAGTGGCAGATCCAAAAATCAAACCTAGGACTCAAAATTAATGACAGATGTTGTGGTTGCACGGGAGCATCGAATTTTTACTATAAGATTTTTGTAATGATCAATTCCAATTGAGTTCGTATTCGATTAAAACCCCATTTAAGAAACAAACAATTAATAAGGGAAAAATAATATTTTTTCAAAACTCAAATAATTATTATCCATCACTGTGGGTTGTCATCCAAATTAAATTAATTTGGTTCTATGAGATTTTATACCTGATCAATTCCAATTGAGCTCGTATTCGACTAAAACCCTATCTTAAGTAACAAACAATTAGTGAGGGAAGAATAATGCTTTTTCAAAACTCAAATAATTATTATTCATCGTGGTGGTTTGTCATCCAAATTAAATTAAATTGGTTTTTAATCTGGTTTCAGTTAAAGCTTATTTTACTTAGATTTCAAAAAAAAATATTAAACTAGAATGGAGTAATGTGATACATATCTTTCCAAATTCCCACCATTTCTTTTTAATTTTTTTTAAACAAGGAGATTTTGCATAACCAATGTGAATATGGGCAATTCTAGGCTTCTAGTGTTCCATCTTCCCTATTAAATAATAATGGTGAGAGGGACAGACTGTCTACTTTTTGTTGAATATCTCTCACTAGATTTTAAAACCAAAGAGCTTGAGGCACACACAATTGCATGTGCCTAAAATTGGTAAATAGAGATCAAGAGGAAACCATGTGAGAAAATAACTTTGAAGTTTCAAGCATTGAGATTAGGTTAAAATAATACTATTTTATGCACTATTTCTTTGCAACATTTTTTAACATTAGAAGAGTTAGAAGAAAGTAATCGAGGCAAGGAATGTTTTCCAATGTAAATCTGTAACCTGGCTCTTTTCTGGCATTGTGGTTGATCATGGAGAGAAAATATGTATCAGAAAATAATATTATTCTTCACATGGTTTTCAAGATCCAAAACTTTTTTGTATTCTCAGAAAGAAAGCTTGGAAGTTGGAAAGGATTCAAGCTACTTTAATAAGAAATCTTGGATTGAGACTTGTGAATCATAATAATATGTTAATGACATACAAGAGCAAATAGGGAAAAAAACAAGAATAATTAGTGGTAAGTTCAATACAAATTTGCCTAAATTAACTTTAGATAAGTTTTATTATTTTCTCGAGGAGAAATAACACGAAGGTTGGTTGGAAAGATTGAGCCACCCTCCTAAAAAATGAATTATTTATATATTTTTATATATTAATATTGTAATACTCGATTTAGTTTCTACGTCGAGAGTATATTAAATGTTGTGTTGATTTAGCTTAAGCATTTTAATTTTAAAAAAAATTACTATGGTTAATCTGTAGCTTTTGGTAAAGTGCATTCTACCAAATATCTATTTTAAAAAGTAATTAGACTAAAAAGTATTTTGGAATTGCAGTCCCAAACATAGTCCTAAATATATATAAAAAGATAATTTGCCCTCTACTGGATAGATGTCTCGATATGATAAGTTGGAATTCAAGATAAGACGCTAATTTCAATGATATGGCTTGAACTAAAATTGAGGTCAAATTAATGGATGGAGTCAGTCATCACTTCCATAGAAAACACAGACAGTAGCGGCCATGTACAGCTATAAATATGGCCAAAAGCTAGCTTGATATTTCTTTGACCACCAGCTCATGGATATGTTTCTGAATTGCAACTTGCCAATTAGATTGAGGTAGAGCTTTCTTGATATGTCCATATCTGATTAAATTTTGAGGACTTTGCTGAAGAAAATACAGGAAAAAAGAGTGCACGCTGCAACAAAATCTTTATATATCGACGTTAAATTTTTGACGCTTATTATAAAAATCGAAATATAAAATAATTAAAATATTTTAATACGATAAATTTCGACGTCTCTTAAAGGCGTCGAAATTTTTTCGATGCCTGATAACAGACGTCGAAAATTTTCGACGCCTGTTCTGACGTCAACTTAAAGACGTCGAAATCTTTCAACGACTGTTTTGACATCAACTTAAAGACGTTGAAATTTTTTTCGTCTGTTGTGGCGTTTCTACGTCTGAGAACAGATGTCGAAATTTTTCGACGCCTGTTCTGATATCAACTTTTCGATGCATATTATAAGTGTCTAAAAATAAAGCAATTAAAATATTTTAATACTATAAATTTCGACGCCTGAAACGCCACAGCAAACGCCAAAAATAAATTTGGTGCCTGCTGCCAAAGGCGCCGAAATATGGCGCCAGATCGCCGATGGTGGAGTGCGTCCCGCTGCCGTCCCGCCACCACCGCGTCGACCTGAATCTCCTCCGGCAAGGCCTCCAGGAGCCTCCGGTCTCCCACTCGGGGAACCCACCGACAGGAGGCAGCGACGGCGTTCTCCTCGATCTTGTCCGCGACCTTCTTGTGCAGCGCCAGTGAGTTGCTGATGTGCTCCGCCAAGACCTGCACTCGCGCGCTGAGGGGCGCCGCTGCCGTCGGCCTGGACGGCCTCGAGGCTCTCCGAGCAGGTGGCTTGGTTTGTGAGCGCGGCGCTGAGCCAGGTGTGGGAGTCGTGGAAGGTGGCGGCAGCGAGACATTGAGGGCCTCCTCGTGAGGAGGACATTCGAGGGAGACTCTTGTCAATATAGAATTAATTGTCTTGAACCTTAATTTCTGATAAAATATAAAAAAATGGAATTTCCAAATGAAAAAAAAAATGTTTATAAAAAAATGTAAAAAGTATACATCTAATAAACAATATATACTTGATAGCTTGGGATTTTCCAACTTGCAAGCTAGGAACAAGTATTTCTTGTTTCTGACTTATAATTTGTGGCTGCTAAAAGTCAGTATTATTGGCCAATAAACATTTTGAACATCATACTATTTGTAAAGGAAGTACTGAACTACTGATAAGATTCTCCTGCTAAACCAATGAAGAAGATGCCAATTGGAGCCCCTGAATTGCTTCTCATATTGCTCATTGTTTGACTAAATCAACCTGAGTAACCTGACACATCAACCCCCTGAAAAAGGGGGGAAAGGGTAAGAGGAAACTAATATACAAAGTGTACTCATTTTAATTGCTTCCCCAGCAACCGGGTCCATGCAGAAATGTCACCATGCACAGGCCACAGCATTATGAGATTAAAAGTGCTTAAAGACATGAGTTTTGCTCAACATTCATTTCCTGCTACTTTGCTTGGAAAGATGCAACAGACCAACAACAGATGAATTGTGGATGCAGGTACATGGACAAAATTTTGTCCACAACTAGCTAGAACAGAGCTGCCAAACTCATAAAAGCTGATAAGTCCATGACTACATTTATTTTAGGGTCAAAAATTACCTCCAAAAGACTAGGCTGACCTTTAGGCCAAATAGTAATTTTAGCCCATATTCGAAAAGTAACTAGAAGCATCGTCGATGCGGTATAACTAGTATTATTCATCCAACTCGACCCACTGTTATCTGTAGGGATGAGCAGGTCCGAATATCTTGTATTTTTCATGATATCCGAACTCTATCCAAATAGAACCGGTTCCTAGGTTTTGGAACCAGATCCTACCCCGTTGGAACTTAGAATCGGATCCTACCAGGAATCATATGTTTCGATTCCGATTCCGAGTACCCTGTTGGAACATGTTCATTTACTGAATATATATATATATTCATTTACTGAACATGTTCCAGAACGGGCTCTAACATGTTCCAGAACATGTACTAGAACATGTTCCAATAAGTTCCAATACAGGTTCCAGAACAAAATTCTAACAGGTTCCAAAACAGGTACTAGAACATATTCCAATAAGTTCCAATACAAGTTCCAAAACAAAATTCCAACAGGTTTCAGAACGGGTTCCAAAACAAGTTCCAACAGGGTACCCTGTTGGAATCTGTACCCTGGAACTTGTAAATAAATAGGTTACGGAGTATAGGTTCCCGGTATCAGTTCTGATTCCGGGTACCCGATGTGTTGGACCTGGAACTGGAACCAGTTTTAATCGGTTCCTTAATTTTTATCTCGGACCCTACTCGAATTAATTCGGGTCTACCCGGGACCTACCCGATCGGGTAGGTTTCAACCGGTTCCGGATCTACCTGGTACCCATGCACACTCCTAGTTTTCTGTGGTCAAACATATCCCTATTGGAGATTAAGACCATTATCATTATATTTAAATATTGGAATAAAATTGAAACTCAATATATCGGTAATCAATCTTTCTCATCGTTGAATTATGTGAAAGGCGACCCATGATATTTGTATCTCTTTTGTTACTTCTAGAATGTACGTAGGAGAGCCTTTTAGGCAAATGCATGGGAAGTTCTTAATCAAGGGAGATTGAAGGGGAGGAATAGGTAGAGGAATGGTGGAGAGGAAAACTTTTTTTTTTTTGAAAAGAGAATACTTGTATTGATCAATACTCGTATTGAAGAATAAGTGAAGGGGGAGGAGAGATAGGAGATTAGGGAACAAGACAACAGGGGGAGATAAGTCCCCTCATGAAGCAACGGGCCTTCGATGGTACAAGCTCCATATATGAGTAATTTCCTTTTGCTATCAAAACATCTTGCTTTGCGTTTCAACCATATTTTCCATCTCTGGATCATGACGAGCTAAAATTTGGTCTTTTTATGATAGCGTTTATCCTTACATGAAGAAAATTACTCCAATATCTTGTTTGAGAGTTCTTAACGAAGAAAAGGTGAAGTTATAAAATTTTTATATGGACCATTTTATCTTTATAACTAAAAGGGCAAAATTATGAAATGTTATGTTATACTACACAATAACTAACCTTCCTAATTCCTCCAAATTTTGCAAATTATATACGTGGAGAAGATATATAAAGGGATATAATTTTTTTCTCATCTCCTTTAATGAAAACTTCTAACCAAGCTAGAGATTGTTTTCTACTTTCGATTTCTTTTCCCTCTCATCTCAGTTTTAATTATAATCCTCCATCCAAAGTACATATAGCCTTAGTCCTCCTTAATATCGTTGAAGTAATTATGGCATTATAAGCATGTGTTCTATTTTAGATGATCTCTGCATTTTTATTATTTTAATTAGAAGATGAAGCTACCTTATACTCAGATATATACTTGTATGGTTGCATTTGCCATGCAATTACAAGCTAAGAAAACTTGGTGCAAAAGAATTCATCACATCAGTTCTGCCACTCAACTTCTGCCAAAAGCTGCATGATTTTGGCCTACATTGCCTGCCAAATTAAAGAGACATGCATGGAAGAGGCAGGTTGGGCAAATTGAGTACTGATCAGATTCCGCGTTTGAGCAGGTCAGACTGCGAGACCACAATTTCTCTTCTTGCGTCTTCTTCTCCCCCACCGGAGAGAGAGGAGGATACTTGCAAATTTTAGCATGTATGCTGGAGATTTTTAGCACGTACAACCATCAACTCAAAGTCGGAATATAAAATAGCTTCCTTTTCTAGCTAGTGCATGTGTTTAATTAAACTTCGTCAATACATATGAGGACAGTTTTGTATTCTTTTTCTCATTTGCTAAACAATAATTGGATTCAGTTTATATTCTTTTCCTCTCCATCACATCTCAAATTTAGAGAGCATGCTAACTCATAATCAAGTTATGTATATATAGAAATCTTTCATATATATAGTTCTATTTATACAAACAGTGGGTACAACACAAGTAGGTAAACTAATCAGCAGACATGCACTAATTCTATCAATGCAACAGAACTCACAAGGAACTCAATGAAGCTCAAAAAACAAGAGTTCTCGATCGACGCTACAAAAAGTCTCAATGCCTTGCACAAACTAATCTTATTCGTCCAAACAAGATCCAAAAACCAACACGAAACTCTCGGACCGCTGAGCTTGATTCCCCATTTCTGCTACCTCCTCGATCGCCGTCTTCAATCCTCAAAAATGCACCACACCGCGAAGCAATGAGGTAAGAGATGCATCTCATCATGGGAATTTGGACGAGCACTCGGAAGGCGAAGAAGGAGAGACATGGAGCGAGGTGCATTATGTACTTCAACGTTCGCCATGGCGGTGAGTGTGCTGGCCATGAAGAAGATATATATGAAGTGTCAATATGATGTGATAGGAAAAGTGAGACATCACAAAGATGATATATATAGAGGAAGCTCGAAGAAAAAGGCGCGCACGTACAGAAAAGAATGGTTTCCTGGGTTTGCTTTGCACGCTTTACTGTGCTCTTTGGAGGTACTCCGCATGCCATGCAGAGAGGAAGGCCTCCCCCTCTTTGGAGTACAGTGCAGCAAAAACTGGTGCAGAAAAGGAACTGTAGTTAGTGGACGCAAACAGGGATTTAAATAGAGTAGGAGAGCCAACAGTTTTATTAGAGATGAAAAGAGATGTGCATCCTCCAATATAATTGTCCTTGAAGTCAGCGAGCTGGTCTCTCACCCCTTCCAATAAAAGGTCCTTTTAGCTGTGTTTGCTTGCTTCTTTCTAACTTCTTCTCCTTGGGTGGAGTTAGGAAGGGAATATGAGGAACACTGGCATGCAAATGTCAGTGCCCGTTTCCTTTTCTCATGCTTACAGTGTTTAGTGAGATTTGAAGACATGGCATAATTCTAATTTGTAGTTAATTCAAGACAATGAATTATTATTTGGTTCAAGAAGAGCAGAAGGATTTGAATGATTTGGAGATATAGATTATGTTCATCAGATCTTTTTTGGGTTTAGTTAGATATAAAACAACAATTAATGAATTATTATCAACTGGTTTGAGACTGCATGCAGTTTGTGACCAGATTAACTAAAAAAATCGAAGACTTTGGCTAAAAATCAAATGCTTAGACTTTGGCCTAAGCAACTACTTAGTAGATTGCTTCGAGGTCAATACACTGAATGCAGTACCTTGGATCAGATTCAATTCAATACCTTTAAGTTGATGTAGCACACGGCTTCGCCCAGAGCAGGAAGCATCTTGACCAAAGACCAAAACATTTCCCAACAGATCCATCCATTCTCGGAATCTTCAACTTTGGGGTGGTTTTTGTTAAAGTCCTACATTGGTTAAAAATATGATCAAAGTAGTCTTTAAATAGTTCGAACAATTACGTAAGCTAACTTTTGAGGTGATTTAGACCTATTAATTTCTTAACAATTTCGCTATTCATATTAATTAAGCCGATCCATTATGTGACAATCATCCATGAAGCTCTCGGTTAATTATTAGCCATCATAATTGAAGGTGGTTGGTTTTTGATGTATTTCTTCTCAGTTCGCGGTCTGTACTTAGTCACTCCAACTTTATACCTGCATACTTATCGTTGTGTGTATCACATGAGATCAACTTGTCATCTCTAGCTAGAATGATATAAATGCAAGTAAACATTTGCCAAACGATCGAACACTGAAGTTTCTACTGAGACACCTGAGCATATACTCATGATTAGTACATACACATACAAGTTTACAATTTTATTTTACGTTGGTCTTCATTTGACTCCCATTTTAATTATTATTTAATGTAACTAGTGATAAGAATATCAACAGGGGATAGAAAAGAGAAAACGAAAGATGCCACTCCACATCAATTACAAAATGTGGTAAGTGGAGAAGAAACATAACAAAGAGCCTACAATAGCTTGGACATCATTATGAGAATTCTCAAAGCAGCGTTTGTTCCTCTCGGCCCAAAGAAATCAACCCAGATCAGATTGATACGAGCTCTTCTCAGGGTGATCTCGTTTATATGTACAGTAGGGATGCTAATGTGAAATCGGAATTGGGAAAGGCCAGTTCATTAAGGAGCTGACGAAGTGAGCTCCAGACCACCCTAGAGAAGGGTCAATCCCAGGAGTGCAACTTCTATGGGCAGGCTGCACATAGAAAATCTATGAATGAGTGGATATAGACTTTAAGTGACTGAACATGAATAGAAAAGGAATGGATATGAATATGAATAAAAAAGGAACATATCCATTTCTTTTCTATCCATGTCCAGTCGCTTAAAGTCCATATCCACTTGTTCATAGAGATTTATATGGGCAGGTTGCCCATATAAGTTTTGAATAGATGCTCATGTTCTTCACCGGTTTGACACAGTGGGCACGTGGAGTCGTCGTTGATGAGGCCCCATCTAACTAGCTTGTTCCTGTTGGCTTAAGATTTTCAACCTTGGTCTTAATCTCGGTTTTGATGATAACAAATATGAAACTAATGTTTTATTGAGAAATATTTGAGGTTCCAATTTGGTTAGTGCTCGACGCCCCCGATCGAAAAAATCGGAAAAATCGAAGAAATCAACAAGGATGCTCATCGACGCTCGGGATTCTTCGGGAAATTAGAGTTTAGATTTAGGGTGTCTAGAATGTGATGTAATCCTCTTTATGATACAAAGAACCCAAAAAAAAAAAACTCGAACCCCAAAATATGAAAACCCGAAAACCGCCCTGAAATTCACTAAGTCTAGGGAGCTCCTTGGAGGGTTATATGACTTAGACATTTTCTTGACATAAAAATGGCGGTAATTGTTCCTTGGGTAAAAATTAGATAATGAGGTATTTTAAAGGAATTTTTTGAAAGCCTTTAGCCTACGTATACTTGACCCGAGAGATTAGAGAATTTTCATTCTCTGGAAATTTGTACTAGACCCCAAAAATTATATTTTGATTCTTAAGGATTTTGATTTTTTAGATATTTTTATTGAATCCAAATGGGGGGTAATCCTTATATAATATTTATGTTTTAAATTTATTAACTTAAAGTTAAGAAATATTATATAAGTAGATGTAGTGAAGACAGGACCAGAAAACAAACAAACAAGGCAAAGAAATCTGCCCTACCCAGGTTGACCGAAGGAGAAGGCATTTCGGTCGACCGATCGATCGATCGAACATTGCCAAAAAAATGGCAAATTGCCTTTGGTCGCTCGGCCGATCGACCGACGATCGACCGGACAAGCGACCGATGGGCTGTAACGGGCAAAAAATCGCCCGTTGAGAAGAGAGAGCTCTCTCCTCTTCACGGCTTATAAATAGGAAGCCATGAGAGCCTCCCTTCATAATGTTGATCACCTCTAACCTCCTTAAGCCATCTTTTGATCAATTCTAAGCCTTCATTGAGTCAATCTTGTGAAAACCCTAGCTTGAGCCAAAAACCTTGATCTTGCCTTCATTCCTTCATTGATTAACCATCAAAGACATCAAGAGGAAGCTAGGAATCTTATATTGTTTGATTTATTCCTCCATTTAGTGTTGTATTTTATTGTTTATTTCTTTGTATTTGAGTTTGTGTAAGACCTAGAGTGTGGGTCTTGAAATTGGGTGGTAACCTTGGTGTTTAAGGTTTAAATCCACCTGTATAAACATAGTTTGCTAGGATTAGTTCTTGTTGTCATTAGGATTGAGGTGGAAGAGTGCTCATAGTAGGAAGACGGAGACTTCCGAGTGTGGAAGTGCCTTCGGTGTGAAAGCGGAGACTCTCCGGTGAAAACGTCTTCGTTGTAAAGGAAGTAAGATAATCTAGTAAAGCTAGTTTGGAAATCCTAAGCGGGGTGCTTAGGTAGTAGAGTAGACATTGAGGCTGAACCACTATAAATAATTGTGTTTGCATTGATTCTACTTGTGTTTATTTCATTATCATATTTACTTTGCTTCTGCTTGCTACTCAACTTGTAATTTGCCTAAGTAACCAAAGAAACGATTAAAATCGGATTTAGGCAAAAAGATTAGTAAACACACTATTCATCCCCCTCTAGTGTGACCATTTCACCAACAGCTTTGAGTATGTAGATGTTTGTTCGTTCAAATGATGCCGAAGATGGAGACCTTAGGGGAAATACGTTTTTGCGAAATAAAGTGAAAGAAGAGATCCTTGATACCCCTAAAGGTCAGTTATCACGCCCTAAAGTTCTAGTCGCGCGACCGGCCAAAGTACATGCCCGTACCCCGAAGCCTACCCAAACATGACCATGATGCGGAAATAAATTAGGTACACAACCATGCAATTACCAAAATGAAAATAACATAATACTATAACAATCCTGAAACTCTAAAAAGTAAGTCTCTACTACATCATGTCTGAAAAAGAAACAAAATGAACTATTGTCCCAAACACCACTACGATTCTGTGTCACGAGATCTATGCCCTGAGCTCACCACCCCAGCTACGTCTCATGTGCCACAGTACCTCTACTGCTCTAGAGCTAAAACAAAAACAATAAGGAAAACGAGGGTGAGTTCAAGGAACTCAATGAGTGGCTCATCCTTGAGCCCTCCCTAATCCATTATTTAATTATATTCATAACTGAATAACCATAATTAAATGACACAATTAGTAAATCAATCCATACAATTCATACACCCATACATCCATACAATTCATACATTCATACAATTCATACAATCTAGCGCCCCGCGCTAATCACCCTCATGCTGATATTAATATAAATATAATCAGGTTAGGGGTCATTCGGCTAGCTCAAGACTAGCGACCCTCAAGCATAAGCCCCTGAGATGAATCTAGAAAAATCCAATGGTTGAGTATGACCCTTCCACCAATACCACTCCGGGGTTGTCCGTCAGCGTGACTCACTAACGCGCTACCCGGCCACCAAATGACCAGGCTGGCAATATCCTAGTCATAAACCACCAGCTGACCAGGCTGGCAATATCCCAATCATATCATACACATGCACAACCACATCGCATGCAGGTAATATAATAAAATGCAAGAGCAATATAAATAAGATAACATTCCACTAATTCAAAAGAATTAACAACACCATTCCAGGTTCTGTGTGCACATGCACATGTCTAACTCAGCCCCACCCCGGGCTTCAGTCTTCTAACAAAGAAACTCATATTTCCTCGAACACAACTCAAGGAATATATTTACATAATATCCATGACATATAATCATACAGGAAAATCATAATTTACTATTGAATACCATAAGTCTCACTTGCCATTCAATAACAGAAGCAATATAATTACCCGAGCTAAAATTTAATAATCCATAAATTCCACAAAAAAATTAGAAATAAAACCATAATTAACAATCTGATATGTAAAGAATTTATCTAGAAATTTCAGGCTCAAAAATATATGATGTGGTATGCGTAGCCTTCGAGAAACCAGAATTCTCGTAGACTTAGGAATCAACCTAAATGTCCATGATAAGTCTCTACCCTTAAACCAATATTTTCCTACCATTCATATGCTAATTACCTACTATTTTATCATGAATTAACATATCAAATCCACATATTAAGTAGGTAAGCCAAGAGTTTACCGTTTTTTCATAAACTCGCATTTTACGATATTGGCCCTAAAAGTGTAGGATAGAACTTAAGAATTTTTGCATGAGTGTACAACCCTACAAATACTTCATATACTAAATTGTGAAGGTAATGTTATTTCTAAATGAGCTAAGAGCCTATGATGTCATCAATGTCTCTAATTTACAAAAATGACCCTATTCGGTCTACCCTAAAACCCTAGGGTAACCCTGGTGTGGCCGGCCTTTAACAATTCTCCGATTAATGCAATATAAGTCAAGAAAATTTATAAACATAATAAGAAATTTATTAAGGCTTTCTAAGTGAAATTTCTATGGATTATGTGGCCTAAACCATTCGGCCCTTACCCTAAGTTTAGGGTAGCCCTATGCGGCCGACCCTCCTAGTCCTCTTATTAGGGTGTTTTAATTAAGGCAACATATAGGGAATGAAATCACACAATTCTTAATCGAAATTTCGAAGCCAAAACCCCCTTTTCATAATTCGGTCAGCCCTAAACCTGTAGGGCCACCAATAAGGGCTGTCGAATCTTGAAACACGCATAAGGAAATAAGGACCGTAAAATACATCATAATCTGATATCTAGCATCCGAGAAATCACGACAATTCAAGATAAAATTAAAAAAAAATTCAACTACAAGGGGCGGCTAGGAAAACATGGGAACCTACTATTAAGGAAAAGGAAATTAACCACTCGTCGGAAGAAGGAATCAGAAAGGAAGATAGCCCTCCGTGTTCTAGTGTCGACGAAATTTGGAAGCGTCGAGATCCGAGTTCTCTCCTTCGCCCTCTCCTTCCTTTGAGCGCCCAAGGGGTGTGCGTCTACTGCTATGAGACATGCATCCCTGAGGGGTTTTAATAAAATGATTCCCCATTTATCAAATGACCAAAATGCCCCCTCAATTCAAGTGAGGTCTAAAACAAGTCATAACTTAACCCATTCAAGTCTGATTCGAGTTCCGTTCGAACCTCTGTACTCGAATCGAATCCTACTATCCATCTAAAGACTAAACCATCTTAAATAAAATAATTACCTTGTATGTAAAAGCAGAATATTAATTCACGCCCTCTGGCGGTTCACCCGGACTGCTCCGACGCACATCCGAATTTTCCCGCTGAAGTCAATATAATTAATTAAAAAATTTTGCAGGTATTACATCAGTAGTCGATAGAGTGACATTGTGTTAAAGGTTCCTTCTGCCATCCACTTCCAAGAGATGGAGTCTTCCCTTGATGCATGCTAGACCGAGGATAGGACCCTGTCCAATGGTTATTGTTGCTCCGCATTGTTGAAAGTGGTGAACGAGCGAATCCAATTTCGAAAGTTTCCAAGGCCATCCAACTCTCTCTCATTCTCAATGGAAATTGATTTGTCTTCCACAAATCTAAACAAATCAGGGAATCTTAGGGAGGGACCAGCTTCCACACCAAGGCTCAGACCACAATTGTACGTTTGCCCCCGTTTCGACCTTGTAGGAAAGATATACCCTAAAGATCTCTTGCAATTGGATAATTCCTTTCTATGGTGCCTGTCGCCAAACCATCTAACGTTTCCAATTGCGGTGCCCCTAATGATACCATCCCAAAGAAAGTTGGAGCGGTAGATGTATTTACACGGCCAACTTCCTAAGTGGGCCAAGTTGTGGGTCTGCAGATTGATAATGCCCAAGCCCTCGTCCTCATGTGGGCAGGTAAGTTTCTCCCAAGTGATTCGACATTTTCCCCGAGCAAACTCTGAATCAGCTTCCATTCAGAAGAAGTTCCGCTTGTGGTTGTCTATCTTCTTGATGACCCATTATAGCATATACCCTGGATTGGATGTAATGGTGGTATATTGCTTTTGTAACACTATTAAGGATAAGTGGAATATTAGTAAATTTTCCAATATGCTTACTCTATAGGAGGTGAGACTAAAGAAACAAGGAAGTCATTGTGTCAACCTTGTAGGTCAAGGAGCTGATAAGGGACTTAAGGTGAAAGACAACAAGTTCAAGAAAGGAAAAAGACCTACTAGTATTTCTGAGGTTGAAAGGAAGGAACGAAAGGCAAGTAAGTGCTAATTTTGTGAGAAAGTTGGTCACTATCATAAGGGTTGCCATAAGCGTCAGGCTTGGTTTGAAAAAAAGGTAAGCATGTTGGTGAAATAGCCTACACTAGAGGGGGGTGAATAGTGTGTTAACTAAAATTTTAGCGTAAATTCAGTTTTAACCATTTCTTGATTACTTTAGGCAAATCATAATTTAATACTAAATGCGGACGCAATTGAATATGGCAAATAAGCAAGCACAAATAATAACGATACTAACACATGAATTTATAGTGGTTCAGCCCCAATGCCTACTTCACTATCCAAGCATCCCGCTTAGGATTTTCAACTATAGTTTACTAGATTAAAGTGTTCCCTTTACAATGAGAACTTTTCACCGAAAAGTCTCCGCTCTCACACCGAATGCACTTCTACACCCGGAAGTCTTCATTTTCCTACCGAGAGCACTCTCTCACCTCAAACCCTAAGGACAACATAACTAATCCTAGCAAACTAAGTTTACACCGGTGGATTTAAGCCTCAACACCAAGGCAACCATCAACCATTCAAGACCTAACAACCTAGGTCTTACACAAGATCAAACACAAGAAAATAAAGCACAAAATACACAAGTAATAGAGCAAATGAACAATACAACTTATACTTACTTCCAACTCAAGATCACCTAGCTCCTCTTGATGCCTTGAAGATGAATCGATGAAGAGTGAAGGCCAAATCAAGGTTTTCGCATAAGAACTAGGGTTTCCTCAATGAATAGCTCAAGAAGGCTTAGCAAATGTCAAGGGATGGCTCAATGAAGTTCTAAGATGTGTAAGGATATCTCATGAAGTGTTAGATCTTTGGGAAGGCAAGTTTGAGAGCTTGTATGGAGATCCCATTGGTAGTAGCTCAGTTTTCAACAAGCTCAACGGGTACTTTCTGGGCATTCTAAGAATTCTGGACAGTTTGACTTGTAAAGTAATGGTACTTTCTGGGTTATTCCGGGATATCCATCCGAGATGTTTCGGACTATTATGGGATGTCCATTCAGGATGTTCCAGGATATTTCAGAATGTTATAATATCTCATCTGAGCTATTCTAGAATGTTACAACATCCCATCTGTTCCCGGATGTTTCTGGAATGTTACAACATCCCCATTCGGGATGTTCCGGAATGTTACTTAACATCCCATCCGGGATATTCTGGGATGTTACAACATTCCATCTGGAAAGTTATTTATGACTTGGAAGCTCTTGGTAATTGATTAGGTTCATGTCCTAGGGATATATGCATCATAAGGAGGATTAATACAATCATTCTAGACACCCTAAATCTAAACTCTATTCTTCCCAAAGAGTCCCAAGCGTCGACGAGCGTGTAATTTCTCTGATTGGGGATGTTGTGCGCTATCCAATATGGAACCTAAAAATATTTCTTCATGAAATTATTAGTTCCATGTTTGTTATCATCAAAACTAATATTAAGACCAATGTTGAAAATATCAGGCCAACAATCTCTCCCTTTTTGATGATGACAAACAACCTTAAGAAAATATTTTTAATTAAGCATAAAGGAAGTCAAGCATGAGATTTCTCCCCCTAACAACATTCATATCTAGATAAAATTACTCCCCCTATCCATATGCATGGATTTTCTATATTTTTTTTCCTTTTACTTATATTTTTCTTCCCCTTTTGACATCACTCAAAAAGAGCAAGAAAAGTCAATCAAAAGTCAAAGTTGAAATTCTAAAATATTTTTCAAAATCGCGAAAGTCTCAACTCAAGGGATGAAAACCAAACATTTAACAAGAGACTAAATCATACATGATATCATGAAATGATAAATGGAATCTAAAACCAAGAATCATGTAGAAACTTTAAGTATCAATATTTTCAAGTATCGGTCAAAGAGTCAAAAATCACTTTAGAAATAATTTTTCTCAACAATTGAGTATAACGATACTACACATGAATTCAAAATATCATACTTCAAGTCTCATTTGAAAATCTAATGAAAATTCAAAGTATCGAAAAAAATGAGCAATTTGAGAAGAGTGATACGTTAGTGACATTTTCGTAAATAAGTGAGATTTTTTATAACATTTCCATAAATTATTCAAACTTTTAAAATACCAATATATGATCATATAAAGCATATATATCAAGTTTGAAGTAAAGATAATGTCATTTGATCAAAATATGAACTTAGCACGATTTCATTCAAAGTATGAATGAAAATATGAAAATGATAAGCATCAAATTTCACTATCTACTCATGTTTTTTCTAATTTAGGTACCTAGACATCTAACATGAGTGAATCTAAGTATGTCAGTCAAGTTTGGGATGAAAATGAGGTTTGTAAGTTACTTTGTTGACTTAGGTCAAATGGATACTTGAATATACATAAATCAAACTCTTAAATCCCTATCAAATTATATTCTTGACGAATTTTTTTGAAACTTTAACAAGAGAAATTAGGTTTTTTTTAGGAATCTACAGGTTCAAGAATCGGTCTAAAATCAATTTTCTATAAATTCATAAAATTCTTGAAAGTCTAGTGACATTTTCGTAAGTATCAGGTATTTTTTTCAAAAGTTATCGGTTTTTATTCAAACTTTCTAGATATAGCTGAATGAACATTTGAGATGTATTTGTCAAGTTTGAACTCAAAATGAATTCTCTAAGTTCATTTTTCAACCTATCTTGATTTTAACCAAAAACTCAATTTTCAATTTATCGCTCAAGTTATTAAAATCATTTTTAGAAATAATTTTAATCAAACAATAGTGAGAACGATACTAGAAATAAAATCAAAATAGTATACACAAAGTTCCAATTGAAGTTTTCGACAAAAAATTAAAGTATCAGAAAGATTGATATTTCAAGAGGATGATATTTTGCAATTTTGAAATCCAACTTTAAAATTCCACTATAAATCAATTTTTTTATGAAACTTTTTGAAATTTTTACACAACAAACTAGATTTTTCAGTAAAGGTGCAGTTTCAAGAATCATCTCAAATTCAGTTTTGTATATTTTTCTAAAATTAACTGAAAATACTAAAATTTCAATGATATTTTTTGTAATTTTTAGTTATTTTTCAAAACGTATTCAGTTTTCATTTAAACTTTTATGACACCACAAAATGGTTATGTAAAGGGTGTATGTCAAGTTTGAGATGAAAATAATATCCTTAAGTCAAAATATCAACCTAGCATGATTTCATTCAAAACTATTCTATGACAACATGAAACTAGCTAAGTGGTAATTTTGTCATTTACTCATGATTTTTTCAAACTTAAACCTATGGATACCTAACATGAGTAAATCTAAACATGATCCTCAAATATGAATTAAAAATGAGACCTCTAAGTCAATTTGTTGACTTGAGTCAAACATGGAGATTTATAATGAAATGACATCTATATCATTTTATTCATATTCTTATGATTTTTTCATTCCAAATACATGGAAATATGTCATACCTATTCCTAAACATATTTATGAAGTTTGGACTTAAAATGAAGTGTCCAAGTCGATTTGTTGATTAGGGTCAAACTTTTCCAAGTTTAAGTCTCATAAAGTGATCTAGTAATCAACTTGTTCATCTACACATGAATTTTTCAAGTTTGAACACTTAGAATGATGTGATATGTGTAATTAAACATGTTTATCAACTACTAACTCAAAATGAGGTCTCTGATATTAATTTTAACCTAGAGCAAGTTTCATTCAATCAAGATATCAAGTTGCCTAAGTTATCAAAATTTTACACTCTTGAAATTTCATAGATTTGTCATGCAAAAGCATAGATAAATGAACATTCATGCATAGTTATTAAGGTAATTAAGCAAGATTTTAACAAGATTCAAACTCATACCTCTTTCAAGAGAATTTTGCCAAACTTGTCATTTAATTTTCAATTTCCTTCATGATAGCATATATAGTCTTTCATTAACATTCTTAACTTGCAATTAAACTTCATTAGTAGATTTAATGAAAATAAAGCTATTAGCAAGCAACCCAAACCAAATAGCAAAGAGAAGAATCAAGTATCTTTTTCAAAGTCTACTTTGCTAAATAGTTTGAAACCCGTTTCAAAATAAATTATCATGAATCCAAAACGAATAAAAAGATCTCAAAATATGAAATATTTGAAAATTAAGATCTTCAACCCTTCCTATTGGTTGAAAACCGAAAGGCCACAATGAGCTTTCGATTTAGAACCACAAGCTTAGGCCCGTTATAGGCCACATAGGTATCCGAAGAGACCGAAAATCAAAAATCAAAAATATTTTTGAAACTCATATCAAGAACGAAAAATCTACTAATATTAAGCATATATCAAAACTCCAACTCTAATTTAAGCAAGTGAGTATAGGAGATGATACCAAAGTCTTTAATGCCAATTTTCATACCTATGGCATCATGATAGCTTGAAGTTGCAACATCTTGGAGATTTCTTGTTTGGATCCAAGGTCAACTTCAATATTTCATTTTTCTTTACCCTTATGTGGTAGCTCCCCTTACAAAAGAAGATGAGACTTTTGGTACCCAAATGACTTTGGGTCCTTGGGGGTTAAAGTGCTTAGGAACCCAAAGTATATTTGTCACACTTGGATTCATCTTAAAAGCGCAATCATAAATGACATGACCGTAAACACCACAACAAAAGCAATGTCCATTAAATCACTTTTTTTCATTATTCTTATGGACATGAGGTCTAATGTTAGAATGCTTGACATGAGAAACATGATGAGCATGAGCATTTTTAGATGAGATATTTTTCTTCGTAGGATTTCTAAAAGATGAAGCATGTGATAAATTATTAGTTTTCTTACTCAAGAAAATAACCTCATTTTTTAAATCATTAATGGATTTGTGTAAAGCTTGTATTTGAGATTTGAACAAACAAATTCATTTCTCAAAATATCATGCTCAAATTTGAAATCATTTGTACATTCCTTACCATTGAGATACACATTATTTTTCATGTTCTCATTTTCATTTCTAATTTTTGAGATCTTAATTAACAACTCATCATTTTCAATTTTTAATTCTTCATTTCTAAGTTTCAAGTCCTTAATTTCAAGTTTTAAAACATCATGGCAAGAATCAAAAGAGCTAGTATTTATTTTTTTCATTTTCTAATTCATGCACATGAGAACTAAGCCTTAAATTTTCCTTATTTTTTTAATTCCTATTTTCCTTATTCTTTTTCATGAGCAAGTCATGCATCTTTTTATATTCTTCTAGTAGTTCTTCATAAGACATGTCAAGAGATTTAGAGCTACTAGAATCACTATCATTAACATTTTGAACATGACCCGAAGTTGGAGAATATACATCATCTCGAAGACCTATGAGGCAAAACTTTGATGTAGCTTCATCGTCATGTCTAGAAGTGGCTTCACTTGATTTGGATGTGGATGAGGAAGCACAATTCTTCTTTTTGAATTTCTTCTTCAAGAGTGGACAATTCTTCTTCTTGTGTCCCTTCTCTTGGCAAAGGAAGTACTTAAGTTTTCTTTTTCGATTTTTGATGTTCCTTTGACTAAATGAGCTTTGGGCATCAAAAATTTCATTAGGACTAGAGGTATGACAATTGTCATTACCTCCTTCATTTAAAGTAAGGGTTAATTACATGGTATATTCTCAACTTTAGGAGTTTTCTCAATTATGTCCCAACTTTTTATTTGAATCAATTATATACTTCAACTTTAATTTTATTTCAATTTCTATCCCAACGTCAACCATTTGTTAATTTCACCGTTTCAGTGATGATATGGCATTGCTGATTTGTATAAAAAATACTCCAATACCACATCATCAAATATATATTATTTTATAATAAAATAAAGTATTAAGATGGATTAATAAAATAATCCATGTCAAACTTCCGTAGTGTCATGCATGGAACGTTGTCATCGCCAACCTCACTCGCGTTGGGGACTCCGTCGACACCCTCCGTGCCTTCGCATCCCTCTGTCGCCTCCACCTCCGCCCTGACTGCTCCTCCTTCCCCCTGGCCCTCAAGGCCGCCGCTGCCCTCGCCTCCCTCCACAACGGACGACGGCTCCACCTCCTCTCCCTCCGCCTTGGACTCCTTCCTGACCTCTTCATCACCTCCGCCCTCGTCGACATGTACGCCAAATGCCGCGAGCTCCCTGATGCGCGTCACACATTCAATGAGTCTCCCCATCGCAATGTCATCCTGTGGACTCGTCGAGTAGATACAGTCCCCCCCATTGAACTGGTCCGCGCCAAAGGAAGAAACGCATGACTTGATTCCTCATATTCCCAGTGCAATCAGATACAATGCTGCGAAGACCGCTGCAGTTTCTACTTCTGTTGGTTCACCGCAGACGCCATTGTGGCAATGAGGTGCCAGGCCTTTGATGATGTTGTCATCATCAGTAGTATTAACCCCTGTAGTCGAGCAGATAAGTTTATGGAACCTATGTTCTTCAATGCAAGAACAATGAAGAATCCTTACCAAGATATAGACGATCCTAAAGCTGGCAATTGTCCAATATCTTCCAGCGTAGGCATCGGCGATGAATGTCCCCAGCAGCGGCATCAGATAGCATGTACCAGATCGACCAGCTTGTGACATTGTTCACTGAGGTGGAATTCCCCTGGTGGACATGCTCCTTCATGTAGTTTACCAGGTTGGTGCTCATCCCGTAGTATGCCAGTCTTTCACCGCATTCATTTGCTTAAGAAATTAACACATCTCATGGCATCAGCTTGCAGAAGTTGAAAAGAGACGATTGATATGCTAAAGAGTACTTAAGACTGTTACAATAACTAGGGGATTACTCACCTAGAACAAGCTCTCCAATTTCCAGTGTAGGATTCCCATGGATATCAATTGTTCCATCCTTGGTGTATTTATCTTCACTACTATTCCCCATGAGCTTATGGAAGTGAACAACTTGCTTCAAGTGATTCTTCTGGGTGTATGTTTAATTAACCAAGACGGCAACATTCACAATCTCAATATCTAGCCATGAGATAAAATGGAGCAGAACTACAGAGAGAAAATAGGGGAGAATTAATCATCAGCCATACCTTAGAATGCAAATTCACCTTCCAAATAGCGATGGCCGGGTGCACTGGATATAAAGGCCGACTTGATGAAAGAATCTTTGCACGCCTCACTGATTGGAGGGCGAAGGCGATGAAGAGGTTAGGAAGGAGACCAAGGCGGAGGGAGGAGGTGGAGCTGTCGTCCGTCGCGGAGGGAGGCGAGGGCGGCAGCGGCCTTGAGGGCCGGGGGGAAGGAAGAGCAGCCGGGGCAAAGGTGGAGGTGGCAGGGGGATGCGAAGGTGCAGAGGGCGTCGGCGGAGTCCCCAACGCGAACGAGGTCGGCGATGGAGGCGTTCCATGACACTATAGAAGTCGTGTCCACATGGTGGGAGAACTGGGCGAGGGCGGCGAAGGAGGAGGAGTTGAGCACTCTGGAGAAGGAGAGTGTGGCGGGCCACACGATCTTCATTCCATATCAGCAGCCCTGGCATTGGCAGTGGAGTATTTTTTATACAAGTTAGCAATGTCATGTCATAGTTGAAACGGTGAAATTAACGGATGGTTGACGTCGGGATAGAAATTGAAACAAAATTAAAGTTGGAGTATATAATTGATTCAAATAAAAAGTTAGAATATAATTGGGAAAACCCCTAAAGTTGGGGCTATATTATGTAATTAACCCTTAAAGTAATAAGCTCCTCGATTTTTGGATGATCAAATAGCATGTTTAAACAAGCCAAAATATCGAATGCAGGTGAACAATGCATAACTTTGTCTAGTATATCATTTGAGAATGAGCAACATAGAAAGTGCATTTGTAATGACCAAAATTCTAATAATAATATTTTATCCTTAAGCAAGGGATCGTAGGCTCGAGTTAGCGCGGACTGGCGGAGAGAGCTTCGAGATTAAATTCGGATAAACATTTAATGTAGAAAAATTTAGGAAAATTTTATTTGCTATATTTCTATGATCTAGCATGCTAGGATGATAGAGGGTCCCGAGTCGAGTCCAGCGGTTCAATCGAAACTCAAATCGGAGTTAGAACAGATTAAATACAGACTTTATAAGTCGATTAACCTAAAGAGGGGCAAATTGGTCATTTGGGGCCCAACCAGGCCCCATAAAATGAACCTGGGGCGTGTGGCTAGGGGTTTAGCCGCACGCCACCCGAGGCATAGAGAGAGGAGAGAGAGGGTGACGTCAAGAGGGGAAGATCCAATTCGGAGCCGGAATTCCGTGAGTTCGTCGGCGTCGATTGTAGGAAGATCCTTAGCGCCTTCTTCCTTTCCGTCTTCTCCAAAAAGGTGAGTGGATTTATCCATTTCCCCCCAATTTATTCATCCATGTCGCTGCCCCTATTTCATTGGGATTTCATCGATTTTTGATGCATTTTTCTCGTATCGGATTGGATCTTCGGATTGAGGATTTTCTCGTCGTCGTCATGAACTCATCAGATTGATTTTTGGACGATTTGGCCGCCCCTTTCCTTGTTGTGCCGCCCATCTTCTTCTTTGATTTCTCGAGGAAATCTTGGCTTTTCTTGTTGGTTGTTAGGTAATATTGATGCTTGGTTGGTGTCTTGGTGAAAGAAGGAATATTTGAGGGTTTTAAGGTATGTCGCCCCCTTAGGTGGTTCCTTAAAAACCCTAGGGTGGCCGGCCATGTTAGGGATACTTTTTAGGGGTCCTAGATATAATTTCACACCTAGGGAATATACTTCCAGGGTATGTTAAATTATATCTAATAATTGTAAAATTGTAGAGACCTACAATTAGGAAATTAAGAATCCCAGGGACACCTAGAGATATTGGAACCCTAGGATGACACTTGGAGGAGTTGACCCTAAGGAAACCCAAGGGGGCCGAACCCTCCTTGCCTTTAGGGCATTCGGGTGAGGGAGGTAGGCCGACCCTAGGGTACACGGCTAGGGACACTATGGCGGGTTTAAATTGCGTAGGGTCTCTAAGTGATATTTCCTATTCTAGGGTCACTTATGCTCTTTATTTTCCTTACTTACGTGCTTATATTGTATACTTAAGGTGTTATGCTTATTGTATATGATTAGCTGGATTGGCATATTCCTACATTGTTGGATGCGCTATATTTATTTATTTATGATATACTCGATCACGATAGTGATTAATTAATTAAGTTCTTGTTTTTTGTTTGATGGATTTTAGCCACATCATCACTTTGTTGGGTCCCACAAAGAAACTTGGCGTATGTTAAATATTTTGTTTTATATCAATCAAGTAGTCCCCATAAAATAATGCGATGATAAAAAGTTATAATAGCTGACCTGGTATGATGATATGTAAAACATAATCATGCATCAGTATAGTAATAGTGGAATCCATAAAATTTAGATGAGAAGTCATAATTGATAGAAGTTATCGAAGTGAATAGTGCCCTCAAGCCAATCACATATCTATGCAGGGATATTCAAGGGCAATAAATAAAATAATGAACCCAGAACCAGGGCCATGATGAGATCATGCCAGCGAGACCTAGAATCTAGAGGCCCTAGTTCAAAGTGTTCTGAGTAGAGGATCAGTGACTCCATTAAGACTAGTACAGTTGGTACATGCTCTATTGTAGAGAGTATCTGATCTCACAGCTACCTATGAGACGTCATTAATGTACAAGTGTAGGTGCTCATTGAAGGGTGAGTTCACTAAACATACCTGGTTGAGGAACGCCAAATGGAATCCTTACATAAGTGTCAATAGACTGTTTCTCAGGTAATAGTAGATGCAAGAAACCCTCGGACCCGAGGTTATCACAATCACCTTGTGATTGACGACCTATCACTTTGGTGTAATCCCTAGCATGGCTCGTAGAGACGTATGTCAGATACTCTAGGCATAATGAGGCTTTCATGAAGGCGAGTGATCAACCAACAAGGAATCAGTTACTCCTAGTAAGAGGAGAGAATGCCTTATGTTTTCATACAAGTGACGTCTCAAAAAATCTCTGGCCATAGTGGATATGAAAGTTAGAAAGGGGTTTTCGACCTTTCATCATTGAGACGATGACTTGGTGGGTGAATTACATATGGATCGATATTAGGGTTTGATACATCTTCATACCCTAGCCACATTCAGGACATTGTGTAACCAAAGAATTTGATTGCACGAGAACTAATCGCCGAAGGATGTTCGATCCCTAGTGGTTGAACCTCACACTATCCGAGTAGTCATGATATGTTGCTAGACGTCAATCTTGACATGTGAGTTAAGTTACAATCATGAGATGATCGTTCGATCTCATCAAAGGAGTTTAATTGGAGATCGTGAAAATTTGTATAGAAAGCGTTCTATTGAATTAAGAACACTCGCTTGTGCACGACTCATTGCCGGCTTAGTGTGGGACCCAATGGGTCACACACATATAGGATTTCTTGTAACAGAATTTATTGGATAAATTTCAGATTGACAAAAAATATCTATTAGCACGAATAAGTCAAAATACATGTAAGTCGAATGACCACACTAGAGGGGGTGAATAATATATTTACTAAATCTTTAGCCTAAATATGATTTTATCAGTTTCTTACAATATTTAGGCTAAGCACAATTAATAACAAGCGGAATCAAGATAATTAACAAGTAATCAAACACATATGAAAGCAATGCTAACACAATAAATTTAGGGTAATTGCTTGAATATATCCTGAACTTTGGACTTTGTCTCAAATGTATCTTGAACTTTTACTTCACCAAATTGTATCCTGAGCTATTAAATTTATATCAATTGTATCCCTCCGTTAAAATTTTATCACCTAATATGTTAACAGTGTGACGTGACTTGCACACGTGGATTAAAATATAATTTTTTATATTCTAACACTTTCTCTGTTACCACCTCGTCGGAGAAATCGCTGGACCTCACCGGAGAAACCGTCGGACCTTGTCGGAGAAACCGTCGGACCTCGCAGGAGAAATCGCCGGACCTCGTCGGAGAAATCGTCGGACCTCGCCGGAGAAATCGTTGGACCTCGTTCGTAAACGATTCTAATAGAAAAGGATTCTCCGGCGAGGTCCGATGAAGTGGCGACGAAGAAAGTGTTAAAATATTAAAAAAAAAATATTTTAATCCACGTGTGCAAACCACGTCACACTGTTAACATAGTAAGTGATGGAATTTTAACGGAGTGATACAATTGATAGAAATTTAATAGTTCAGGATATAATTTGGTGAAGTGAAAGTTCATGATACATTTGAGATAAAGTCCAAAGTTCATGATATATTCAGGTAATTACCCATAAATTTATAATGGTTCGGCCCCAATGCCTACTCCACTACCTAAGCACCCCGCTTAGGATTCCAAACTCTAGTTTACTAGATTAAGTGTATCCTACAAGAGGACTTACAAGCTGAGACACTGATCCTCATACCTAAGGGTTACTCTCACACCCGAGAGTACCTCCAACACATCTTCTCCTAAGGACTACACCACTAATCCTAACAAACTATGTTTGCACCGGTGGATTTAAGCCTCTACACCAAGGCTACCACCATACACACAAACCTAGCACCCTAGGTTATCACAAACTCAAATACAATGAGAATAAGCACAAAATACAATAATAACAGAGCAATAAATGTAAACAATAAACTACTAAGCTCCAATACAAGATCCTGGCCTCCTCTTGATGCCTTTGACGATGAAACAAAAGGTTGAAGGCTCAATCAAGGCGGTAGAAGCTCAAAGCTAGGGTTTTCCACAAAGATTGGCTGAATGAACCTTATGAATGATCAATAAATGACTCAAGAATGTTAAGAGTGATCAATTGATGTCTCAATGAGTGTAAGATACTCATGGAAGGTAGGTGTGATGTTTATATAGAGTAAACATCAAGAAGGGCTCGGTTTCAACCTCACTCAACATCTCAAAATAGTGTCGTCGGGGGTGCCCCAAATATGCACAGAAATTTGGTTTCAGGTTTCAAGCCTTATTTACATTTCTTAATTTTAAGTTAATGTCTCTATTTATTTTTATTCTCCATTAACTTTAAAGCATACATGTCAAATAAGGAAGTACCCCCAATTTGGATTTTAATTAAAATATCAAAAAATTAAAATCCTTAAGGATCAAAATCCAACTCTCTGGTTTTAATGTAAATTTGCGAAAACTAGAAATTTTAAAATCTCTTGGGCAAAATATGGATGGGTTAAGGGTTTTCAAAAATTTCTTTAAAATCAGTCTTTAACTTGTTTCTACCTAAGGAATAATTATCGGGACTTTTGGTGCCAAGAAAATATCTAAATTATGTAGTCTTCCAAGGAAACCCCTATACTTTGAAAATTTCAGGACCGTTTTTTAATTTTTCTAGTTTTCAATTTTCGAGGTTTGAGTTTTGATCTTTTGGTTTTTATGCATCAAATAGAGGATATGCATATAATCTATACACTTTACACCTAGACTCAACCTTTTCGATGAATCTCAAGCATCGACGAGCGTCCTTGTCGATTTTTTTGATTTCTCCAATCGGGGACGTCGCGTGCAAACTGATAAACCGAAAAATATTTATGGCTTAAAGTTAGTTTCATGTTTGTTATCATCAAAATCGAGATTAAGATCAAGGTTAAAAATATTAGGCCAACCGCACGATCTTTTTCTCGTCTATGTTTTTTTAATAGGAAGTGCTCCTTTTGAATTTAAAATTCTGAAATTAAAATTTGAATTTAAATATGATTTAAATTCAAATAGGCTACAAGATAACGAGGAATGGTTCCTCATTCAAAACTCTTATTCTTAAGGAATAGTTAATCTCCTTGAAATAACGAGTATTCCAATCAAAATTTATTTGGAGAATTATCTCCTTGATTGGTGGCTAAATTAGAGGGGAATTTCGAATCCTCCTAGACTTGGTCGGCCAAGAAGGGAATTCAAACTCCCCTAAGTGGCTGGCCACAAGTTGAGATAATGATCTCAACTTGAGTTATATTATGGGGCAGCAAATTAATTACGAATTAATGATGATTTTTCATAAATAGTTGCCGCCACCTTCAACGAACAATAGGAGCAACTCCTCTCGAGTTTTTTGGCTGCCGATTTCTCCCTCTTGGAGACCCCAACCTCCTCTTCATCTTCCCTCTTCCACCTTTGAGAAAGGCAGCGAGGAGAAAAAGATGTCCTTCCCCGACCTTCTAGAAGAAGACATCTAGAACAAAGTACAATGGTTTGTATCCTTTATTTCTTGTTGCCGCTTCTTGTCATATGTTCTTTCTTTCTTGTAGGAGCCGCACCTTGCTTGAAGGACCGGCCCCCCTTTTTGAGCCTTATGAAGGCCGACCATCCATAAAGCCACGACAAGTGTCCGTGTAAAGGGAAAAAGGTATTTTCTCGGTTTTACGAGGTCTTGGTGTGGATCATCGTTGGAGGGTGTGCGAGTGTGCGCCTCGTGCTTGGGGATCGGAGCAGCTCTTTCTCCCTTCTAATTGAGGTAAAAATTCTGCCCATTCCCTTCCTTCCAAATTCCTTATCGTTGATAAAGGGATCATTGGTTTTCGAGGTGCTGTTGTAGATTTTTGAAATCTATTTTTGCCATCATTTTTTGTTGTGTTTTCTCTCCACACCCCAACCGTTATGAAGGTTTGATCACAATTGATACAAATAAAAATTTGGGTTGAAAATAAAGATCAAATGATTGCCACCATTTTCAGTTAAAAACCCTTTAAAGAATGGTATTTAAAAAATTTCTTGTAACTGCAGCTTTGCTGATAGCTGGAAATTAAAAGCTCAAAAAAATCATATGCTAAACAGGCTTTCTTTTGTTTAATTGCTTATGGGGAAAAGGAAGACCAAGGGAAAACAAAAACCATATCTTGGGAATGTGTCAATTGCTTTTTATTCAATGATTTTAGCCTTTTGTTCTCTGGACTTGGACTAAAACCCAGTTGAATCTTCATTGTCAAAGCTTGTTTGCTCCAAACTCGTGTTGAAATTAATATCTCAGAAACAAAAGGGACATCTCCCAGGAAAAAAGAAAGAAAGAAAGAAAGCAAACCTGGATAGAAATTCAAAATCTAACAAAAAAATCACAGTTTTTGTTACTTTATTCAACAAATAGATAACAAGAAAATCACATAAAATAATAACTCATGAAAAATGTACTAAACTGTGTAAAACATATTCATCACTAATCGCTTCAGTCATCCATCATAGCTGGAGCTGGAGGATGCAGGAGAAACTGTAGCGTAGAGGAGCCAATTACTTTACAAGAGGAGAGAGTGCTTTGGCCACAATGCTCATATTGGGCCTAAACTCAGCTTCAAATTGCACACAAAGTGCTGCCACTGCAGCAAGCTGCACAAATAAAACAAATTTTGCATTAGCTTCTAGAAAAATTTACATTATGTGTCATAAGGTCAATTTTCATGAACATAATGTTATCAGCTATTTAGCAGAAGTGTACACACTGAGACCTATCACAGATCAAGTCAGCAGAAATACAAGCATATAGGGGAAAATAAACCTTTGCAACTGACTTTGGTGGATATTCTCCTTCTAGTCTTGGATCTACACATTCTCCAACCTTGTCCTCGCTCAATCTAGGCGTTGCCTGAATTGAGATGAGAAGATACTTGTGTTACAAGCACAGTTGTCTTACATGATATTATACTTCATAAGGGATGTCAGCGACATATTAGTACTGATGAAATTAAGGAATAGAATGAAATGGAACTAAATCCCAATTTATTAGCATGCAAATCCTAGCTAACCTTAATCAGATGATTCTGCAGTAATACTACAGTTATTGAGGCCGTGAATCACCATGTGTTGGACTCATAGTGAAGATTAGCAAAATATATGCATATTTGATCTGAGAACTTGATGCGACTAATGACCTATGATATGTATGTCTATACATTTTTCACCATAGACTCCTTTTCTTTCACATCGCAAGATATTCTTCTAGATAGATGAAGGTGAAATCAACTAATAATAGTGAATGAAGTAAATGCTTACCCAGGTAACTAGACTCTGCTGCCCTCTAGGCATTGTGTGGTCAACTGGTTTCCTGCCGGTCAGCAACTCCAAAAGAACGACACCAAAACTATAGACATCACTTTTCTGTGTTAACTGGCCTGTCATAGCATACCTGAAGAGATTTTAACATCATTCACTAAATATCATGCACTAGCGAAGCATGCAAAAGTATTTCTATCTTAGACCAATGTCTTTATCCACCAGAAAAAGATTAATGTAGTTGCTGAGAAATAGATTCACCTAAAAGTAAATTAGTTAAAATTTAATCAGCAAGATAAGAAATGATTCATTTCAAAAAAATGAAGAAATGATTAAGCTGAAGAGCATGAAACCTTATTGTTATGACGACATTTATCAAACTGATATGTGATATGTCATTCATTCACATTCAATTGCTTTTCTTGAGTTGGTTTGATATGTTGAGGTTCGTACTCTGTTTTTAGGAACAGCATCTAGAACAAACAAATCTATCAAATGACAAATTTGAGTCATTTGACAAAAGAATTCAGGAACAGTTCTTTCTTTTTTAGGGAATAGTTCTATCATGAACAGTACAACTTAACTAGCCATTTTTTACTGAAATATCTGATAAATTTTAACTGATATGGAAATATATAAACAGTTGAGTGCTAAAAACTTCCACAACATGCAGCAAAGTTGAAAGAAAGCTTAGGCAACATTTTAGAGCAACCATTCTCACAACCTCTAATAGTAAAGCCTTAGGAAACAGTATCATTGATGAAGTTGTGTGATTACTCTGGTGCAAAATAACCAAAAGTCCCAAGAACACGAGTTGACTGAAGCCGAGCAGCCATATCAGGTGCCTGCTTTAAGAGGTTAAAGTCTGCAATTTTTGCTTTGAAGTCCTCAAACAAAAGCACATTGCTTGATCTGATGTCACGATGTATTATGGAAGGCTGAACAATCTCATGAAGATATTCTAATCCCTTTGCAGCATCAACAGCAATCCTCACTCGTTGCATCCAATCAAGTGGAGGAGCAGGTTGTGCATCTGGAACACCCTTCTTGCCTAAACTTCCAAGAAGAGCATAATAATTTTTATTCAAAAATAATAATAGTTCAAAATTTCAAATGATATAAAAATAGTGCTCAAGAATGAGAAATATGACATATAGCATGTTGCATGACATACCATGCAGAACGTCATGTAAAGAACCCATTGGAGCAAATTCATAGGCTAGCAATCGCAACTTTCCTTCAACACAATATCCCAGCATTTCGACAAAATTTTCGTGCTTTAACCTTGAAACCGTAGATACCTAATTTTTAAAAAGAATGAAGCCAGTCGTACATGGTTATGTAAAATGATGCGAAGTCTACAAAAAACTAGAAACATGCTAACCTGCAAAGTCCACCCTTCTATATAAAAAGATGGGGCAGAAACATTCTTATTACTACTAGCATACACACCTGAATCAAAAATTCAGTATTGCTATCAGCTTCTGAAGAAGAATCAAGCTTTTTCAAGGCCACTTGCTTCCCATCATTCAGAACTGCAACATATACTCTTCCAGATGACCCCTCACCTGCCAAAGCCTCTGAACCAAAATTATTAGTCTTGTCCTTTAATTCATTCAATGAGAGTGCAGGCACATCAATTGGAGGTGGTTCCTCCAAAGATTCAGTTTTAGGATCAGATGAGCACTTTGAATCTTTTGACACTTCTGAACAAGAGAAGAAAATAATCAGTTAATGAAACAAGAAAGGCAGAAAAGCATAAGAAAAACTATAGGTTAAGAAAGAGTTGCACACAAAAGAAAAATAATATATATGTCATCAATGTTGAGATGTCATTTATAATAGGAGAATACATTTTCTATTTGTGTATGTACACAACATAATACTGACACTTTTTCTATAATAACTCTAAGGCCTTGTTTTGCATTCCAATATTTTATTTCAAGATAATTCATCAATATTATCCTCTCATGGGAAAATTTGTGACTACCAAACATGAGATATTAATCATCATTTTACCAATATTAATATGTGATAATTCTGTTTACTAAAGTGTATGCATAAGAAAGTCATTTATAAAATAACATACCATATATGTCGACCGCTGAACTTGTCAGGTATTCACTTTCATAAGTCTGATAAGAACCTTTTCTATGATGAGTACAACAAAGCCAGCGGCGCATCTTACTCTCTGTTGTTGGTTCCCCGTAGATATGTGTACCTTCAGCCATGAGTACAGCAATAATCATATTAAGATGTTATATATGACAATTATACCAAGGATTTGAACTTGCAGATATGTTTTAACTTAAGACTATCATAAGGCAGATAAGTTCACGGTACTTAACACAAGTAGATAGCAAGAATGCCCACTACAGAAAAATGTTTGATTACTGATCTCAAATGGAAACCAATGCTAGAAGCAGCCAGCGCCGGTTTCAAAATCAGTTGGCACCGGTTTGGAAACTGGTGAGCTAGCATCGGTACGAATGCAAGCACCAATTTTTTTTGAATTTTTTAAAGCTTTAATCCCCCACATTGAAACATATTATTTAATGATATATGTATTAGTTAATACTTCATCAACATATCATGAAAAGATTACAATTAATATACCAACTTAACGAGATAAATTAGAGATTAAATTAAATTTGGTAAAGGAACATGGTGATAATTTTACAGATTAAATCAAGTTAATCTCAAAACCAATTATTTTAAGCATGGATTTAGATTCTGGCACCCTATTATTGACGTCAATTTATATATATATATTTTTAAAAATGACTACACAAAAAGAGGTCACCTCCTACTCACTTCATGGGTGGAGAGGGCAAAGGGCCCTCACCGTGTGCATCTCTCACCATCAAAGAGAGTAAGAGTACATTCCTCCTAGAATTGTTCTTTATTGAAACATATAGGAAATGTATTACAATATCCAAGTCATTAGTAGCTTTATCTATGACTTCAACCTTATTTACACTTGCAGTACAAGAAAGAATAGCTACTGTATTGATAGCAGGATACATAGGTGAAATCAAAAGATTGTTGATCAATTGCAATAGGTGTATCAATACTAGGTTTTTAAATTTATTTACTCCCTTATTTTTACCTCTCCTTCACATAAGAAAGCGCCTATCTTTTATTTTTATAATGCATTTGGCACCGATTTTCAACTAAACTTGGCATCAATTTTTAATTAGTTTCTTCAGAGGCCCAACGAATTAAACTGGTTATATCATAAGAAGCTTGGTGGTACGTACAAAATCTGAATTTTCGGATCATAGTAAGAAAATAACCAACTAATAAACATACAAGAGAATCAAATATGCTGAAGTTTCTTAATTACATAGACGAAACAATTACTTAGGAAAATTAAGGTACAACATATATGGACAATGGTACCAAAACATCAGCTAGCTAGTTCACCATCAGACCGATTGAGAGACAGGTGGTTTCTTCATCCTGAGCACCATATGCATTGTTCTTTTGAAATGGAGACTTAGCATTACTAGACTACTTACAATTGAAGGATAATAGAAGATCAAATTATTGTAGCCAAAGCCCCGGTACCAGTGCAGATGGCATATTATAAATATAACTATATATTAGATACATTAAATTCGATCTCTCTTTTTCTGTACAACGTATATACAAATTAACAAACGAGTTGTACATATCCAACAAACATTGTATATCATACGCATATAGAAGATTATGATGATGATATTAATTAGGATTCAAACCAACGACAGAAAAACTCGTTTTTTTCCACAAGCGTTCCGAAATCGGAAAGAACACACAAATTGTCGATCCAAATCCACAAAACCTTCGAATTAAAGAGCAACCTAGAATCCAAAAAGGAGTAGATTATCTAAAACAGAAAGGCATCAAAATGAATAAAGAAATCAAGTTGATTACCTGTTTAACGGAAGCTGAGGCGAAATTTCTCTGCCGCAATTAATGCACCCAGTAATTAAGGTTAGGGTTTCGTGAAGGCGTAACGAGGACGATGAGAAAGAGGAGAAAGGCGAGGAAAGAGAGACATCACCACCATTACGAACACCACGATCTCTTCGCTCTGCGTACTAAGAACTCGTTCGCCCCTCGCTTTTTCCGTTCTCCGTTTTCCAAGCTTGGCATCAGCGTCGTGCATACCGTTAGACCAAGAGCATTATGACTTACCTGCAGTCCCTTACCCAAACAATGAACCCGCAGCATTTTTGTGGGTCCTTCTCAACTGGCGAGGCAGCGACAGGTACAAAGACGAGTGTCTATTTTGCCGTTTAAGTTACTTTGTTGTTAACTATAAGGGCCGGCCTAAGACCAAATGCAGGCCCACGTGCGCCCACAGCACGCCTAACCGACTATAACAATGGTTGTCAACGGGGCGGTTCAGGACGGAGAATGCCAAACTCATTTATTAAACAACCTGCACTTGCATTCGGGTATTCATCACTCTTCCTATCGCGGGTAATTGATACCCGTGGATATTCACAGTTACCCATTTAATATATGACAAATTTTTTTATTTTATTATAATAGTGTACCATAAACGATTCTCCTTTCACCACTATTAATAATTTAATTGAGAAACATTAATTCATAAAATATACTACGTAACAATTAAATTCTAATAATAAAATTATCTTAAGAAATAGTAATAATAATTTATGCAATATAAAATTTAAATTTAAAATACTTTCAACTAAAATTGGAAATTAATATAATATATAAACATATATTATATTTAGATAAATGAAATCTAATGAATAGATAATTTAAATTTATTTTTAAACTTTTCATTAAATATTAATAAATAAAACTATAAATTTAAATTTTTATATATATTGACGGGTAGCGGGTATCCGTGGATGTAGATAATATTAGGGATGGTGAGCAAAAAAACCGGTTTTCCGGTTAACCGGAAAACCGGTCCAAAACCGAACCGGTTTTTCCGGTTAACCGAACTGGTTTTTTCGATTTCGGTTTTTTTTTTTTTGGAAAAATCGGTTTTCAATTTCGGTTTCGGTCAGAGAGGTAAAAAGTCCACCGGTTTCGGTTAACCGACCGGTTGGATATAATTTATTAATTTTTAATTATATATATATAATAATTTATAAATTATAAAAAATTATAAAAAATTACAGAAAATTATAAAAAAATTATAAAATATTAAAAATATTTAAAAAAATTAAAAATATTAAAAAAATATTAAAAAAATATTAAAAAAATATTAAAAAAATATTAAAAAAATATTAAAAAAATATTAAAAAAATTAAAAAATCAAAAAAATATTAAAAATATTTTAAAAAATCAAAAAATATTTTAAAAAAAATAAAAATAAAAATATTAGTTTTTGTAGAACATTATCTTAGTTCAATGGTTTCACTTTTTTTTTTTTTTTCTCAATGAGAATTTGCTATTTATTTAGATTTTTCTCCATGATTTGCATAATATTATTATGTTTGTAGGTTAAAAAAATTTATTGGTTAACCGAAAATTATCGGTTAACCGAACCGAAAAAACCGAAACCGAAATAGCGGTTAACCGAAGTTAATAGACCGGTTTACGATTAATGATTTTGAAAAACTGAAGTTAATGGACCGGTTTTTTTTTTGCTAATGGACCGGTTAACCGGTCCATGCTCACCCCTAGATAGTATAGTATCTGTATCCGCACCCATTTATTAAATGGGTAAAAATTTATATCCGTACCCATACCCATGGGTATAATATATTTCTCATATTCGACCCGTGTCGGATAAATATCCATGGGTATCCGCGGGTATGGGTCATATATCTAAGTGGTTGGAGTTTTTTATTTATTTATAACAAAGATAAAAAGTCATAATAGGTGACCATACTAGGGTTCGAATCCTAAATCTCTAGGCAACGTTCAACACTTCAATATGTTGTCATCAACTGTGCTACTCATAGTTGACTAAGTGGTTGGAGTTTACATAGTGAAATCAAATGCATTTAATAATAATTATTTTCAACATTCTTTCCTAATTTATGCTATCTTATTTGTTTAAGGAATTTTTTTCAAAAGAAAATATTTTTCTAAAAATATATAGAAAATCATTTAGTTCTTGGATTTGATTATGCATTTGAAAATAGGTTGGAATAGATTTTTCTGTGTTTTGAATAAAACAATTACGGTTCTGGTAAAAACAAAAATGAAAGATAATAAAAATCTGAAATTGAATTTATATATGCAAAAATATGTGAACTATCTAGAACATAATAAATCATTTTAAAATAAATTTAAATATTATTGACTCTTGGTTATCTATTGATGTTAGGTTTGCCAATGTGATATTTATAATTACAATTAATTAATTAATATTATTGTGTTAGGCTTTGAGATAATTAAATTGTTCATCAGATAATATTTTGAGATTAATTTCTTCGCACACTTCAAAAATTAAACTTAATTAGTCACATGTCAACGACCGAGCTCTCTTACGTTGACTTTTTCAGCCAATCCCATACTGCCACCGAGATTTGCATCATGCGCTCGGACTCAAAGCTGGACCGCCCAACTGAGTCAACAGGAACCTTTTATAACGGAACACAAGAAACCGCTCCAAATATAACATGTCACGATATATATAGTTTAATTTGCTTGCTTGGCGTTGTAGTAGAATCTTCACGCTTTATGTTGGTGCGCCATTGCTCCTGTCTTCTTCATCGAGATATGTCTTTATATCCTTCCCGCAACTTTATTCTTCCAAAGATTTTCACGCGGGTGCAGTCAACCGATATATTCTTCTCCACAGAATGGCAAATGTGGTTCTTTATGCGTGCAACTATATATATTATAATATTTCTTTCAATAAATATTAATACTTTTATATGATAGAAATGATATAATAATCTATTATATATAGCTAGACCTTGTGAGTAATTAATTAGCAGAAGCTTCCCTGTGGTGGTGATTGGTGAAGCAGCAATTTGGGAGGAGACGAAGCGACAAGACACATGCAGAAATAATATGTTATTATTAAATATTATTTTATCTTCTTGATTTGCATGGAAGATTATAAGCAATGCAGAGATTATTCTTTTGGTTTCTTTTGATATGATACCATATGATATCATCAAAAGAATCCACGTACGTGGTGCTCTGCACTAACATAAATTAGGTGTTGCCCAAGTCAAATGACACCCGACGTGATCGTAATGAGCAATGTTTGAGGGACATGGGCGCTAGCTTCGTCATAAATAATTAAGAGTATATCTGATCTTAGAATAAGTATACTTTATCAGAAAATGAGTATATATCTCATCAAAAAATGACTGTACCGATCATATGGGTATGCATGATTATAAAATGGGTGAACCTTATTATAGAGCTGGTAAACCTAATCCTAAAATGAGTATACATCACCGTAAAATGAGTATACTTCAATGAGTGTACCTAATCAAATAATGAGTTAACCTCACAATAAAATGGGTGTAATTCATCGTAGAATGAGTATACCTACCAAAATACCACAAAGAAGATATACGTAGATAGCGACGCTACGTGGACATGATAAGTTTATGATCAATATTAAATAAAAAATCAAACTCGAGTAGGAGACCTACAGCCAGACGGTGGTGCAGCGCGGGGGTACCCCCGAGGACTTTGACGCAGCAACGTGGGTCGAGGCCGCAGGTGGCTGGGACCATGGCCGCGTATATGGCTTCGCAGATAGTGGTCATGCGCGAGCCGTACTAGGGCCACTTGGGGCACCGACCCCTCCGGTCGCTGGTGAGCGGCCGTCCACCTCTAGATCCAGTTATGATCATAGTAGCAGAATAAGGACTCTAGAGGACACGGTCACGCGTCAGACTGAGATAATGGAGCGTCAGAGTCAGATGATGGCGGATATACAAGCTATGCTACGCAACATGTCAGGTCATCCCGAAGCAGGCATCTCTTCGGCATCATCTAATCCATCGTCCTCGAGTCAGTCCACGCCGGTGTACACTCAAGCACTCCAGACCCCGCCATATGATTCAGATCATCCTCCATCGTTATCGTGAGATTTTTTTTATATTGACTTTGTTACTGAGATATTGGACTTGTTTAATTTATTTTGTTTGGATATTGATACTTCAATTTTGCATTTGAATAGTTTTTATACTATCGTGGATAATTATCAATATAAATATAATTATTTTGATGTATATCTTGGTGTATTTGTGATGTGTGAATGAATGTGTGTATGAGTGTATGAGTGTGTGAGTTATGTATCAGATAATGTATCAATGTATCAATGGAAATTTGAAATTTGAAATTTTTTCGTTACCAAGTTCACATCATCAACAACGGCTTTCCCACGGCCGTCCGTGGGAAAGCCGTTGCTAAAAGTGTATCGAAAGCCGTTGCTGATGACCTACAGCAACAGCTTAGCGACGGGATTTTACTAACGGCGTTGCTACGGACTCAGCGGCCGTTGCGGATTCATTGCTAAGTTATCAGCAACGCAATTTTCTGCCACGGCTCCATTGCAATGGCTCGGCCGTTGCTGATGCTCTTCAGCAACGGCATCAGTCGTTGCTGATGCCCATTTTTCTAGTAGTGGATGTAGATAGCGACGCTACGTGGATATGATAAGATGCCCTTAATGCATAGGATACTAAGAGGCGGCGAGCGTTTAATTTAGGGCAGTTGAAAATCAATCGTGATCAAATAAAAAATTAGGTCTGATTCAATATGTTGTTTCATCGAAATAACATATTGAATAATATGATGTTTTGGTGAAACAACATATTGAACACAAAAATATTATATTAGGGTGGTGGGGAAGATGAGAGGAGAGAAGAGAAAATGAGCTGTAGTTTTTTCTGATGAAACAACGTATTGAGATTAGACCTAGTTAATTAAATGTCGATTTTCGCCCACATAAAATTAATTAAATGTCAGCCACCCCAAATTAAATACGAGGGTATTTTAAGGAGATCAAAATATTTGATTTCAGATATCATAATTTTCGAAATTAAATTTCAATTTTTGTAATTTTAAGAACACAAGTTCTGTTTTAAGTTAGCTGGAAAATCAAAGGTTTATCATTTTAAAGTATTTTGAACTTTCATGATTTTTTTTTTTCCAATTTATAATAAATGTGCATTTCAATGGGAGTTTGTCGATCCAAATGTATGTTAAAATAAAATATGATAATAAATATAGTCTACTACACTTACCATGCCATTTGCCTATTTATTTTTAATAATATGTGAAAAATTATATATTTGGAATTTTAAATAATGTTCCCCATATAAATATTTTGCATTTTATGAAATGCTTTTTATTAAAGGTTTTTAACTGCATGAGATATAAAAATATTAATAAAGATAAAACACCTGCAATGATGCAGTGAAAAACATTGGTAGTAATCTTGTTTTAGGAAATAATTTTGTTATAATAATTTAGGGAAAATCATATTTTTGATCCCCACAGTTTATTCTAGTTTTGATTTTAATTCCCATAATTTTAAAATTTTAATTTTAGTCTTCACATTTTATTTACGTTTAGAATTTGTTCCATACTGTCACATGAGGCCTAAACGGAGCTGACATTAATAACATGTACTGATTGGACATTGTTGACGTGGAGCCTGCAGAGATCAACTTTGTAAATTATGAGGACTAAAACTAAAATTTTATAAACTATGAGGACTAAAACCAAAATTCGAGTAAACTATGGGAATTAAAATTATTATTTTCCTTGAAAAATATAAAAAATCACAAGATATTTTTTTAATTTTTTTATAAATAATTATAATATTTAAAAATATTAAAATTGAGCATACTATAATAATTTACGTTAATTTGGATAAATTTAAACCGACATTGTCATTAGGGAGAGCAAGTTTTCGAATTCTGTAGTCACTGCGAAATTCACCATAAATTAGGATAATTAACAGATAAAAATCGACGTCTAAATTTTAGGATCATAATGGAGGTGAGGAGATGATCCGTAAAGAGATGAGCAGATCGGGAGAGTAAATTTTCGAATTCTACAGTCAAATTCACCCTAAATTTGGGGTAATTAATTAACGGATAAAATCGACGTCTAAATTTTAGGATCGAAATGGAGGTGAGGAGGTGACCAGTGAAGAGATGAGTAGATCAGGAGAGCAAATTTTTAACGTGGAATTCATCCTAAATTAGGGTGATTAACGAATAAAAATTGACGCATAATGATAATATTAATTTAAATTCATTCAACTTAGGCTCCACGTCAGCAATGTTCAGTCAGCACTTATTATTCATGTTAGCTCCGTTTATGCCTCATGTGACGACATGGATCAAATCTTAAACGAAAATAAAGTGTAGAAACTAAAATTAAAAATTAAAAATTATAAGAACTAAAATTAAAATTAGAGTAAATTGTGAGAATCAAAAATATAATTTTCTCTTATAATTTACGTGGTGTCAATTAAATCCAACAATTATGAATTAATGTTGCGAAAAAGAACGTTCCAGATGAACTCTTTTCTTCATTTTTGTCATGGTATGTACGTGGAAGCTTGTGTCACTGAAATCGTCACCTCCCTCGTCACTTTCCTCTTCCACTCCTTTATTGTTTAATATGCTTAATTATTTTTCTTTACGTGTCTTAGTATTAATTTATTCGTCTATATAAAAAATATAATCTTTATTATGTACAATAATTAGAGATGACAATTCAAACCGATTAACCACGATTAATCGGTTAACCGAACCGCAAAATCTAGTTTTGGATATTGAATTTGCGATTTGGTTTCGGTTTCGGATAGTAAAAATTAAAAACTGTTTAAAATCGATTCGATTTCGATTATCGAGTCACGGTTAACCGGTAGCCGATAACCGATAACCGAAACCGATTATATATTCGGTTTCGATTATCAATTTTTTGCAGTTAATCGATATTCGAAATCGGTTTTATTATTAATCTTTGAATCAGTTATTCGTTTACTACCAGTTTTTTTACGATTAATCGGTATTCGAAACCGATTTTGTTATTAATTTTTGAATCGATTATCTGTTTACTACCGGTTAACCGATTAGTAAATGAATAAAAGATTCTATCAGAACCAAAAAAATCGATTTTGGTTATCCGCGAATAATCGAAACCAAGCCGATTTCGATTTTGGATATAGGCTTTTGAAATCGACCGATTTCGATTAACGGATTTGAAAATTAATTTTAATTTTAATTAATTCTCAAAAGTACGATTAATCGAATTATTGTCATCCCAAACAATAATGTTAAAAGTAGCGGTACTTTTCTCACAATGACTTGGATAATATGGACATGCATGTACTTATATTCTAAGCTGTAGGAATTATAATTTTAATGTACAGAACAAGATCCTTGTCATGAGGATATATTCTAAGCTGTAGGAATTATAATTTTGCATGTCCACTTCATGATTGATAACCAACTTGATTGATTAATTGCCCTTGCATGGAATTTTCTTTTTGAAAACATGAATATTCCAAGAAAAAAGTCTTCCTACTCACTTGAAAGGTAAAGAGCAGGAATACCCTGGTCGTGCATCTCTCCATCAAAGAAAGTAGGAACGTACTTATTCTCTTTTGGCATATTTATTTCATTGAATTAGATATAATTGAATCAAATAATAAAAAAGAAAAAATTAAATATAAATTTTTAAAATTCGATGTGCATCAAATATAATATTAATTTTATAATTTTTATTCTTATTTTTTTCTAATCTATACACTAAATAATTAAATAATAAATATTAATTTATTATTTATCCTATCATTCTTTATTCTACGTAGCAAACATGCCTTTTGAGATTGATTTTTTATAATACTTGGATGAAAGTTCACAAATATATACACTTCCACACCATAGGCATTCGCCTCTTCGTCAACTTTATTTAAATGTTAACAGAGGATGGAAAAACTAAAGGGTCTATATTAGGGAGCTCAAATAAATAAATAGAAAGTACATTGGTTAGCTTCTAGTCCATAAATCCTCTATCAGCCCTTTTAGATGACATTTGGTGCATTGATTAATAAATTACCAAGCAATCTATATTACCACTAATATAAATAGCCACCTTTTAGATTATCGATAATATCACATTATAGTGTTTGGTACGCCTAAACACTACTAAAAAATAGTTCAATTGATATTGGTATCGACCGATAGGGCCGTCGCTAACGGCGACAACCTACCAATAGTCCAAGAGGTCATCGCTAATAATGTAACATCGGCGACGGTTACGTGACGGCTTGTGCAACCATCGCATATTACACAAACATGTGTGATAGTTCAAAGACGGCCGCTCGAAGTCATCGCTAATACGTAGAGGGCGCTGTTAGGGCCTTCGGGATTGTCAAGTCTTGTATGTGTCATGATGGTCCCTAACGTGCATTGTAAATATTGCATCCTGAGCATCTATTTAAATATGCATTATAAAATGCGCTCGTGCACTGCCCATCGCTCTTGCTCACGCCTAGGCAAACGACCTCGTTTGCCTAGGCTTGACATGGACGGTGGGGGTGTGCGAAGATAGGAGTTTTGTCATGTTCCTCGTGCTTTTGATAACCTTGGGGTGACACTTGAGGGTTAGGCTCAACAACTATATTGTCCAGGGATAGTCTGGGTACATTCTAGTTCATTCGCTCTAGCTTTCGTTCAAGCATTTGCTAGCATTTTCATGCAATCGGCCATTGGCCCAACAATATTTTTGCGTCGAAGCACACCGAGGCTTCGACCCACGTGAAGTGGGAGCCTGCGACTTTTCGACATTGGCAAACAAACCTGCGTAAGGTTGATTTCTCGCAAGGGAAGCGAGGGAGCCGCATGGATATTTTTTGCCCAAAATAGCTAGTCCGTGACAATTGGTATCAGAGTGAGGCAAGCTCGCAAAGCTTTGGTGCAAGCAATCGAAGCAAACCATCAACAGACTCATGCCTTCGTCGTTGGAGACAAACGACGTTGGGGCACTCAACAATCTCGCATGAGAGATTTTCTTGATCAATCATGGGTAGGGTTGTCCATTCGGTTCAACCAGAACCGAAATATGCCAAACCGTATTTTTTTCTTCTATGGTATTTTAACCCGAACTCGAATCGAATTCAACAAAAACCGAATAGACCCGAACCAAATTATTTTGGTTCGGTTCGATTTCTAAACCGAAAACCGGATTCAGTCTTGGCAACAGATTAATAAAATGTTTTCAACACATTAATATTTCAAATAGTCTATCTTCAGTATAAAAAACCTGAAGAAATCAATTAATAAAACTTAACACTCAAATTCCTGAACTAATAAAACCTAAATTACCAAAATAAATCCTAACTTATTACCTACAGATACAGTAATACTAAAATTATTTTTTTAATTCGGTTTTCAGTTCGGGTAGGTTCTCGAATTCCGGGAATCGAATTCGAACCGAATAACATAATTCAGGTTTAGTTCGGGTCAAGAACCAAACATGGCAACGTTGTAACCGAACCGAACTGAATAATTCAGTTTTGTTTTTTGGTTCGATTCAATGTAACCCGAATAGTGGCAGCCCTAATCATGGGTCGCAAGACAATCGGTGAAACGAGTGGCGTTGTTGAAGCGATGACGACCATTCCGGAGGAAGCATTGGTGGAAGAGCCAATGTAAACACAATAAGTTAGGCAGGCAAGATCTACTGCCTAACGGCTTGGAGAGTTGGATAAAATGTTTGATGCTCATTAGGGACTAGAGGGACTCCACGATGATACTCAAGAAGTAGTTAAACATATGCAAGTTGAGATTGCAGAGCCAAGGGCTACAGTCAGATTTCTAACCCGAGAGATCCAGTCGGGTGGTGGCAGTTCACGGCAGAACGAGGCGCCACAACACTACCTCAGAACACCCGAACCAAAGCTTTACAATGGGGCCTAGGATGCTAAAGCGGTGGAAAACTTCCTCTTCGACTTGGAGCAATACTTCAAGGTCACACTACTAGAATTATCGTCATCACCGACGGCTCAAGCCGTGGATGAACCTTCGGTGACAACTATCACGGACGGCGTTAGCCGTGGTAAAATATCATCACTGATGTGCACGTCTCATATAAGTTATGACGGCCTCTCCCAGCCGTCACAACTAATCATCAGCGACAGCCGCGGGCACTGTCGCTGATTTAAACACATTAGTGATGGTTGTAGGAAGCTGTCACTAATACAAACACATTAGCCACAGCTTCGGGTCGTTAGTGATACTATTAGCAACCGTGTTATTTGGTGTTGCCCAGGCCATCATCCATTTGCGATAAGCTTTCAGCCATGGCTTAGTGATGGTCGACCGTGGGTAAGCCGTGGCTGAAGGTATATCCCGTAACTGAAAAAAATAAAATTTTTGTAAATTCCAATATATAATGATATTTATATATTACAATCTATTTTCAATCACATATTACAAAATAGAAAATATCATACACATGCATTTGAAACCAAGCATACAAGTTTTACAAAAATATCATCAATCTAAGCCTCAAATCGGAGGTAAACAATTATCAAAATATCATATATATACAACCATAAGTATATAAACAACTATTGGTATACAAACAAGTATCAAAATATAAACAAAATACTATAAACCAAAATCTCACGGCTGTTGTGGAGGCGGTGGAGTCGACAACGACTGGGTTGGGAGCGTCGACTGGGTCGAGGAGGACGATGGCTGCGACATCATCGGTAGGAGGCCAGAGTGAGACACAATCTGAGTGAGGAGTGCCTGCATGTTCTGCATCGTCTGTCTCAATTCTTCATTCGTACGTCTCTACTCCTCCATCGTTTGTCTCTGCTGGGTGAGCTCCGACTCTAAGGCTGCTATTCGGCTCTAGTCCTGCGCCAGGGATGTCGAGGGCCGCTCACCCGCAGCCGGATGGGGTGGTGCTCCAAGTGGCCCGAGCACAACGCGTGCATGGCCACTGTCTGCAAAGCTATAAACACAGTCGTGCTCTCAGTCACCTACGGCCTCCACCCCAGCTGCTGCGTCGAACTCCTCCGATGTGCCTCCACTCTCAATCACAATCCTCGTGTATGTTTCCTACACGTGTTTATATTCTAAATATATATAAACTATAAATAAATATTGTGTAAATCAAATAGACATAAATACTTACCATTATGATCGATGCTTTGCTATCAACGATGGTGAGTGCGCTTAAACACCTCCATCATTGACGGGCGTTGGACAATGTCGTCCTCCACCACGTGCATCTTACATTAGAAAACAAATACATTAGTATAATTATACACAAAATATAGTTTAATTAAAAATAATTAAATTATACATACCATACGATGCTTATGAACCGCAAAAGACACAGAGCCACCAGTGTGGCGCCCCCCCATGCCGTCCCCCCCGGACATAAGGTTTCTCAACGCAATCTGAGAGACCTCCTGCCATTCAAGCGTGGCCCACCGCTCAACGAGCTGATCCCACACAGGGCCAGGAATCCACTCGGGGCGTGTCCCCGAGTCTGCCCTATCTGTGTGGCCCCTAGCCGTCTCATCACGGTCTGACGGGCCTGCTGAAGCAGCCCGTTATAGCGAGCGCGTGCAACACGCTCCCATGTAGCCTCAACAAAAGTGGTGTGGTCCTCCGGCCATGTATAATGAGCCTGCAAAAAAAAATTATTATTACCGATCAATATTTAACATTAACATTAATTTAATAAATATACTTACCGAGAACTCTCGCCATAATAAATCCATATGTTCATAGGGCATGTGAGACCATATAGGCCACGCCCTGTGCATATACTTCCAGATCGTCCCCACTATCATGCGGGGGACATCCCCCTGTTCAAATCTGCACCAACTATAAATTCATATTATGATATTTTAAATTATAAATAAATTATACGAAATAATTAATGCATATACTTATCATTTTTTGCGTACACTAACTGCTCTACGCAGTTCTCCTTCGGGTGGTGGAGGGAGAATTCTATTAGGCCCTCGTGGCCTACGTTTGGAAGACGATGGTCATGGATCTACGGAGGGTGGCGGAGGGATGGTAGCCAGAGGTGAGTGGATGGTGGCCAGATCAGGTGGGGGAACGGTGGACGGATCAGGTGGGGGGATGATGACCCCGAGGTGAGGGGATGGTGGTGGAAGGCGAAGGGTTTGTGGGTACAGGTGGAGCGGGTGGTAATCGTCGGGGGGTCCTACGAGGAATGCCTCCTCGGGAATTGATATTTCGAACCATAGCTGTAAAAAATTAATATAATTAGATTATATATAATAGATTAATAGATATATTTAATAATTGAATATATACTTCACATTTATAATTATTCGTCATCGTCATTATCATCATTTGTGTAATACTCTTCTTCTTGTTCTTCTGTATTGGAATCTTGAAATTCTTCTTCTTCTCACTCATCATCATTCTGTCCTTCCTCAACTTCATTATCGTCGTCATCAACGTATTCTATTTCCAATTGAACTAACTCCGTGTTATCATCCTCGAGTATTGGACTAACTCGTTCCACTTCGGAAGGATCCTCTTCTTGATATAAGTCATATGCTGGCTCATTCTCTCCAACTACCGGGTCAATTTTTCCTCTGGCTTTAGTCTTACAAACTACACGCCAATCTGCCATATCTTTCTTTCGAGACAGATACTGCATATAATATACTTGTTCAGCTTGAGATGCCAATATACATGACTCATTTGAAGCCAATTTTGATTTGTAATTGACATCGACCAGCTGTTTATACTTTGGATGAACTCTCATACCCTTATCGCTTGTACCGAACCAATGACATTTAAAAAGGGCAACTGATTTACATCCGAAAAATTGTAATTCTATGACTTCTTCCAATAGTCCGGAAAAGTCAACATCACATTCAGCATATGTTGTTCCTTTGACGCAAACCCCGACATTCATAGTCTTTTTTGTAGATGAATATTCAAATGTGTGAAATTTATATTCATTAACAAAATAATCGTTATAACACTGTACAAGTTATGCCGGTCCGCTTACAAACTCAAAGATTTGGTTATCTATTTCGCCTCTGTGTTCTGTACTATAAGCTTGAAACCAATTAGTGAACTCACGATTCCGTAATCTTTCTAAGTCCTCATTGTTGTAAATTGAGTATTTTGTCACCATCTCAATGTCCAATATTTCAATAAACTTTTTAATCTTTGGACAATTTAGTAAAACGTACAAGTAGGCCAAATGGTACTCTTTGTTGTTTAAGAATCGAGACGGACGAGAACCCAAAGCACGATCGGGGTAACAAAAGATATTTAAACAACCATCTGATGGTCAAGCTCCCCCATCGTCGTTCCGTGAAAGACGATTAAGTCTTGTCTTGATGGTTGATTCAAAATAAAATGAGTAGAATGTTAAAATTTCTTGAAATATATGCTTTTGCTATGGAACCTTCACGTGCCGTGGTGTTCTTTACTTTTTTCTTCAGACGATTCATGTATCTTTCAAATAAGTACATCCACTGGTATTGAACGGGGCCACCAACTCGTGCCTCGTATGCCAAGTGTATCGGTAGATGCTCCATCGAGTCAAAAAATATAGGAGGGAAAAACTGCTCCAGCTTGCATATGATTTCAACAATATTATTTTTAAGTGCTGACATATCTTCGACTCGAAGTACATTTGCTCAAATATTTTTGAAAAACATACTTAATTATGTCAACGAACCCCAAATCTTATCATGTAGATGATCTCAAAACGCGATCGAAAAGCAATCTCTGTATGAATACATGACAATCGTGGCTCTTCATCCCCGATATTTTGCATTCATCGAAGTTTACACATCGAGATAAGTTTAAGGTATATCTATCGGGTAATCTGAGTTCTTTGATCCATTGATACACATCTTTCACCTGTTGTTTATTTAACACATACGACGCCTTTGGCTTATGAAGTCGTCTGTTGACCTCTTGCAAGTCTAACTCAGGCCTCTTACAAAGTATTTTCATATTATGTCGGGCCTTCACATTATCTTTAGTTTTGCCGAAAATATCCATCACAGTGTTAAAAATATTATCAAACATATTTTTTTCAATGTGCATGACATCCAAATTATCCCGAATCAGTAATGAACTTCAATACAACAATTCCCAAAAGATATTTTTTTCACCCAATTATATGTTTGACCAAAGCATGAAATTTTTACATTCCGACCAAAAGTAATATCTGGAAGCAATTGAACAGGTGCTAACATCTGTTCATCAGACAACATCGGTGGTGGCTCATCTCTTTCGACTCTACCCTTGGTAAATTTTTCACGATTTCTTCGATACTGATGGTTAGACGGTAGGAACCGGCGATGACAATCAAAGAAGGAAATTTTTCGACCGTTCTCAAGACTGAATGATTTTGAGTGTTCCATGCAATACGGGCAAGAGAGTCGCCCATGCGTGCTCCAACCAGATAATATTCCGTAGGCCGGGAAATAATTGATTGTCCATAATATAGCAGCTCGTAAAGTGAAGTTTTGCTTCCGGTGATAATCATAAGTGACAGCTCCCTCAACCCATAATATTTTAAGTTTATCAATTAGGGGTCGGAGAAACACATCAATTTCTTTTCTCATCAACTTTTTTGTCTTATAAAAAGTTGGCTCAAACTTATTATTTGGAGGTAGCATACCATTGATAATGCCTGCAATCTGATCAAACGCAACTCTTCTAATATTACAATCGGACTTGATGTTCAGGAGTTGCATCATTGCCGAAAATCTGGTATAATTAGGATAATTCTCATACAAAGGTTGATCGGCAGCTTTCAACATCTCGTAAAATTCTACAACCTCCTTATTTGGCAATTCAATATGTATCGCAGGTTGTTCTTTAGTGACTTCAACTGTAGTAGTATCTGGTGGCACTACCATCTCAGTAACTGACTCAACATTATCATTTAAATGGAATTGTCTCCAAGATTATCCAAAATCATTGTTTAAGGATTATGTGGATTGGAAGAAGAAACACCAGTAGAAGAAGATTCACCATGAGTTTGGACAACAGGATTGCTCGACGTCCCGACTTAACGTGACTCCCCGTGATAATTCCATAGAAAATATCTTGGTGTGAATCCTTTGGTATACAGATGCATTGTGATAGTTACCTGATCCAAAAATCTTATGTTCGAACATTTCCGACACAGACATCGAATTTTATCACCACTAAGGAACTTTTTATTCGAGTAGGCGAGATTTAAGAAGTAAGTTACGCCTACTCAAAATTCGTCCGTTATAGCTCTACGATAAATTCGTCGTATATATCCAACTTCGATCGCCCGACATGTTCTGTCAAAAAAATGGCAATATCTTTAGGTAATGTCTTTAGGTGGGATAATCTTATTCCATACGGGATTTATATTATTTATATTGCACTTAGAATTTCTTTTAGTCATTAATTTTATTCTAAATTTTGACATTATCTCCCTACAGTTCTCCGAATACACATATCATCTGGGCGCGTATCGGAGAACAAGGGAGATAGAAGCCAAAATTTAAAAATAAATAATGACTAAAAGAAATAAACTAAGTGCAATACAAGTAACTATGTTCTTAAATTGTCCAACTAGGGACAATTCAAGGATTGTATGTTGTATAAAATATCATTTACTTTGTTTGCACGAACATACAACCCTCGAACGGATCTAAGGTTTTGCAAAATTAAAACTTGACTCGTCGATGTGTACGTGAAACGTATCAACTCGTCTTGATTTTTTTCTAAATTTATGGATGCCGGTGCAAGTCCACAACAGACGATTCCGTGCAAGTTCAAAGTGGATGATTCCGGCGCGCGCGAGTCCATCCATTGTGGATGATTCCGGCACGAGTCCACCATGGACGATTTGGTCGCGAGTCCAAAGTGGACGATTTCATAATTGTAATTTCAATGAACTAAAATTAACCCTAACATATATTTATTCTACCCTAATTAAATCTAATTAACAAATAATTAACCGTAATTAAATCTAATTAAAAACTAGGGAAAATGTCTAAAATGGTCCCTAAACTTTGTCAGCATTTTCACATTGGTCCCACAACTTTTTTTCGAGTCAATTGGGTCCCTAAAGATTTGTAAACGTCACTTTAGTCCCTGGTCGTGACCCTGCCGTTAAAAAAAATCCTATGTGGCTAACGTTGCGATGAGGTGGCATTTGGTTTTGTTGACTTTGCTTATGTGTATTAAAAAGTGCCTATGTGTCTGATTATAAATTATCACATGAAGATGGCTTATAAATTAAGAAACCCTAAATCACCAACGAAGCTAGATTTCTCTGCAACAATGGCGATCGTCCCCGATGTAGCTAGCAACAGCGCCCAACGAAGCACTAGTGCAATGCGTAATGGAGCTTGACACCAACAATATTGTGATTGTGGAGGCCAAATTGTGACCTACACATCAAGGAAGGGTCTTAATAAGGGTCGGCGGTTCTATAGGTGTCCTAATTTCCGGGTAAGTATCTCCTTCCAAGAAATTATGGTGCTGTAAATTCGGAGCTTGAAACTAATTTGTGTGCCGCATTGGCTCAAAACCATTTCCAGGAGCGTTTGTCGTGTCAGTTCTTCGAATGGCTTGATGAGCCGGTGCCGCAATGGACTCAAAACCATTTCCAGGAGCTTCAAAGGGCGACAGCTGCCACGAGGCTTTACAAACTGATGATGATGATTTATTGGGGAGTGACAGCTTTTTTAATGCTTATTGTAGTAATAATTGTATCTAGGAATTGAAGTGGTGTTGGTTGTGTGGGTTTAGGTTAATGGTATGAACACTGATTATTGTAATGAAGATGCCCTTTTGAACTATCTGTAAACTCTTTTACTTCAATGAAGTTACCATTTTTGAACTATTTTATTGTAGAATATCTAAACTTTAGTGTAATGAAGTGTGATTCTGCAACTTGTCTGTTTGAGGGACCAAAGTGAATGTCCTCGGATAGTTGAGGGACCAAAGTGACAATCATCAGACAGAAAGCAACAGACCACTGTCAAGTACAATAGTAAGTAACATAACACTGTCAAGTACAATAATAAGTAACATAAGACTGTCAAGTTTATGAAACAAGTAACACATGCACTGTCAACTAAACAAAACAGAAAGCAAGTAAATATAACACTGTCAAGTTTATGAAACAAGTAACACATGCACTGTCAACTAAACAGACAAGTTAATAACTTTGGACCACCAACAAAATAGAAAGCAACATAAAGTATGGTCCACCACTTCATTGGGACTGTACAAAATAGAATCTGTCCACCATAAAATATTAAAAACACCATTTAAAGTATTCATTACAGCAGGACCACATGAGTTTGTCTTTTTTTTTTTGGGACTGTACTTATGAAATGGAACCTTGACCTTAGCTACGCAACCCTTCTTCCTGGGTGTCACTTGTTGTGGTTGTGAAGGTTTTGAAGCTGCAATAATAGGATCAACAGCTTGTGAAGCTTGAGTTGAAGGCTGTGAAGTAGTAGCTTGTGAAGCTTGAGTTGAAGATTCACCAGCTTGAGTTTTTTTTGCTTTGAAGCTTTGGGCCTAGGTTCACACCCTTGATTCTTACATGTTCTTTTATTATGCCCATAGTTTCCACAATTTGCACAAATTATTGAGCTTCGATTATAACTCTTCTTCCATTTGTTCTTCAAAGCTGGCTCATCCACATCTCTTCTTCTAAGTTTTTTTGGTCTTCCAATTGGTACCCTATAAATGGGAGGAATTATGGTGGACATGTCAAGGACGGGAACCCACATGTTCTCCCCATTTATAGGGTTAATTGAAGCCGCATAACAATGCTCATATGTGTCAATTGAATAGCAATTCTCCACAAATTCTTCAGGATCTCCATTATGTGCATAGATAGTACACACAACATGTGGACATGGCAATCCACACAAACCCCACAGCTTGCATGAACAATCTTTAGTTTCCAGATCAACTGTAAATTGTACCATATCAAAATTCCTCACCTCATATTTTGATCCCCATGCCCATGATGCTCTCCATTTGGCAGATTTCATCACATATTTTTCAAGTCTTTTCCTTGGCCTTGGGCAAATCTTGCTACTCCCTTTGTACCTGTCATACAAATTATGCTCTTTGCAAATCTTCTCATCATGTACTCTCTTATCCAATTCATTAAACTAATGACAGACATCTCCCTGGCCTCCAAAATTATGCCATTGAATGATTCTGAAATGTTGTTCATCAAAATGTCACACTTACTCCACATACTGAAATGAGATTTTGCCCATCTCTTTGGTTCATGTTGTATTAACCAATTATGGACATCCATATTAATCAGTTGTAGCTCCTTCATTTTCCTCTGCCATTCAGCCACATAAGTAGCTTTAGTTGCTGCCATAACTGTGTCTCTTAGTACTGTAGCCCCTCCATAATATTTCTTCAAATTTGAATAGATATGCCTCAAGCAATATCTGTGTTCAATACAAGGATAGACTTCTAATGTTGGTACCAGACCTTGCAAGGAGGGACAAAAGTGATAAAAAATAAGTTAGTTGATACATAAAGTGACAATAATAAATAGTTGAGGGACTAAAGTCACCATTACCTTTTGCATATCTGAAATAATTATCCATCCTCCATCTCTCCCTAAATCAGACAATAGAAGCTCCACAAACCAAGACCATGATTCCTTGTTTTCACTTTCTACCATAGCTATAGCCAAAGGAAAGTATTGATCATTAGGATCTCTCCCAACTGCCACTAACAGTATTCCACCATATGTCCCCTTCAAAAAACAACCATCTAGACCAAGTATAGGTCTACATGAAGTTAAGAAACTTGTTACAACTGGTTTCAAGCAAATGTATATCATCTGAAAGTGTCTTTGCCCTGCATTTGAGGTTGTAGGTTCTGTCTTTATGATTGTTGTACTTCCAGGATTAGTCCTTCTTATCTCAGAACAAAACTCCTACAAATTCTCATATTGCTTGCTTACATCACCCTCAATCTTCTGCTTAGCAATTTTTCTAGCCCTCACGGTCTTAGAAAGAATGATATCAACAAAATAGTTTTGCCTTACTTCCTCAACTACTCTCCTCAATTTCAAATCCTTGTTTATGGTCATTGCCTTTTGTATCTTCTGAGCAACCCACTTCCTATTCAATATCTTACTGCTATGGACTCTTGAACAAGTGTGCTTATCATTTAAGGTGTTAATTTGGTAAACACCATTCCTACCAATCCTACTACACAAATACAACCAACTACATCCTTCTTTGCAAATAACTCTACACCTCAACTTGTCATTCTTCTTATATCTTATTCCATAACCATGCAACTCTGAATACTCTTTGATTGCATCCTTAAATTGCTCAGTTGTTGAAAATTACATACCCAGCCTGAACTTGAAATTGGGTCCCATATTTGCTGGGTTGTATTTGCAACCCTGCCTTCTCCCCTCATTCTCACTATCATAATCAGAATACAACCGCTCAGATTCTTGCTTTGACTCCAGATGTTCATCCTCAGCAATATTTGGTTCTAATGTTGTTCTAGCACTTGTGCTCGGTTGGGGCCTTGGTGCCTTACTTCTTGTAGCAAATAGGGAAACCTCATTGACAGTAGCTAGCATCAATGTAGTCCCCAAAGTGATCATCATCCTCAGAATCATCAATATTTATATCTTCTAAATCATCATCCACATCAGCCTCACTTTCAGCCACATCAGCCACATTCTCACCCTCCTTCTTACCCACATCAGCCTCATTTTCAGCCACATCAGCCAAATTCTCACTCTCATTGTCATCTTCATTCACAGCAACATTCTCAGCCTCATTTTCAGTCACATCAGTCACATTCTCACACACATCAGCCTCATTTTCAGCCACATCAGCCACATTCTCACCCTCATTGTCATCTTCATTCACAGTAGCATTCTCAGCCTCATCTTCAACTTCTGTCAACTTCACCCCATCACAGTTACCACTTATTACATACAACTTTATTTTCTTTGAAGCCAGACTAGGAGCAGTCCTCCCTAGAATTGCAGCATGTGCATCATTCTTCACTTCCTCTAACCCTAGCTCCAATGGGTAAGTAGGTCTACAAAAGTATAAGTTTACATAACCTTTGTATCCTAATTCCCTCAAAGCATAAGTTATTTCTTGTAGGGACCATCTATCTAAATCACAATTACATAAACTATGCATTGTCCCTCCCACATATTTCATATACTCTCCATCAATAAAGGGGCAACCGTGATGTATTTCAATAGTAAAAATAGCATCCAAATAACCTAATGACAAACACAACCAGTGCATAGGTTTACCAAAACACACCTAATCAAAATTTTTTACCAAAACAGAAAATTTACATTGACAGTCAAGGGTTTACCGTCTTTGACTATCGGGTTGAAAGGTGGTAGTGGTGAAAGAGTTGGAACAATGGGTTGCAAATTGGTCCTCTTTCTTTTGCGACACCCTTGCGAATTTCTTGAAGTCCTCATCATTCTTCTCTGGTTCGCTCCTTCCTTCTCGATCCTTCAGCGGTCCTCCGGTGGTCCTCGTCGACAGTGAGGGATTTAGAAGGGCGAGTGTTAGGGATTAGGGGTGAGGTGCGTTTTTGAGGAAAAGTTCATCCGTCGAGTATTATTTAGTTTAGGGGGATAATTTATAATCAAACACGTAGGCACCTTTTAATACACGTAAGCAAAGTCAATAAAACCAAATGCCACATCGTCGCAACGTTAGCCATGTAGGATTTTTTTTAACGGCAGGGTCACGACTAGGGACCAAAGTGACGTTTACAAATCTTCAGGGACCCAATTGACTCGAAAAAAAGTTGTGGGACCAATGTGAAAATGCCGACAAAGTTTAGGGACCATTTTAGATATTTTCCCTAAAAATAATTAATCTAATTTTAAAAAATAATAGTAATTTACTAATTAAATCTAAAATTAACCCTAACATTAACTAATTATAGTAATTAACAGTAATCAACACTAATTAACAACAAATAAACCTAATTAAACACTAATAACAAAATTAAAAAAATCAAAAATATTAGCCGGCGCCGGCCCGAAGAGGGGAGAGGGGATCGAACTCACTTGGTGGTGGGGGAGAGGGGAGAGGGATCGGCGGCGATGGTGAGGGAGCAGGTCGGCTAGCGGCGATGCGGGCGAAGGAGAGGGGGCGATGGCCCGGCGAGGGTTGCGTCTCGACGGCGATGATTGGCGATGAAAAATCGACAGAGAAGACAGCGGCGATGATCGATGGAGAGAGAAGACAACGGGGGAAAGAGGAACAGTCGGGCGCGAACGCAAATAAAAAAGATTTTCACCGACAACCCCACAGTCATCGGTAAATTGTGAAAAACTAATAATAGTATCAGCGATGGTCGCGAAGCCCTCTCTCAGCCGTTAATAAGCGACGACCGCTTTTGGCCGTGGCTAATTACTTACTTATATCACGGACAACCCTTTGGCCCCCGCTAAGCCGTCGCTAGTAGGTTATTTCATTTCACGCCTCGTGCGCGCCATCACCTATGAGCTACGGCGTTGGGCGACCATATAAGAGCCGCGGCTGATTGGGTTACATCAGCCATGGCCCGTTCGGCTGTCGAAAAGTCATGGATAGTTTTGACGGCCCATGCGGCCGTCGGTGAGCCCTGTGGCTAATAGCTAATATTCTTGTAGTGTCATGAGGATAGTTGATGATGATATGAAAGTGTTTATTGCAATCATGTATCTGTCTGAGGATGCAAAACTTTGGTGGTGGACCAAGTATGATGAAATTCAGAAGGGGCAAGCCAAGATTGACACTTGGGATGAGCTCAAGAGCGAATTAAAAGCGCAATTCATCCCCGAGAATGTGGAGTTCATCGCCCGACGGAAGTTGCGACAAATCTATCAAGACAATTCAGTTCGAGAGTATGTGAAGAAGTTCTTGACTATCATGTTGGACATTATAGACATGGCCGAGACTGATCAACTATTTACCTTCCTGGAAGGGCTGCAGCATGGGCACAGTAGGAACTCTCTAGGAGGAACATTTAGATTTTGTCTAAAGCAAAGATCACAGCGGAATGACTCACTGATTATAATCCAAAGGAGAATACAGCTAAGGTGGCACCTTACACACCGAGATTTTGGGGATCCAACAACTCCAATGGCTATAGCTCAGAGGTGGATACGACTAAGGCGATACCCTTCAAACCAAGATTTGGGGGTCTGACAACTCTAATGACAAAAGAATCACAGGCGACACAAGGTGGAGAAATCACACCCACATATCATACACCCCGAGAGAGCATCCTTAAAGGGGATCCCCTCCGATAAGGGTCCATTCGACATTTCCGCATACTTGTATTTGGTGTAAAGGGCCTCACCCAAACTTCAGATGTCCTTAATGACAATCCTTGAATGCCATGATAACAAAGGCCGTAGAGGAGACCATGTCTAATGCCTCTGCGAAGAAAGATAAGGGCAAAGGGAAAGCAGTTGCCTCATCAAGTCACAGCGGGGGTCATCGAGCGACCACTCTAGCGAAGACGAGTACACTAGGAGAACCAATATGGGAGCAGTATGACTGCTCAATGCTCTCAAGGCTCAAGTGGGGGAGCGAAACCCCATGAAGCGTCCAGAAGCAATACATGAGCTGATGTTCATCGACATCAAGTTGAACGGTAGAGCCACCCGAGCGATGATAGACTCGGGAGCAACTCATAACTTTATTGCCATAGAAGAGGCAAAGCGACTTGGACTCAAACTAGGGAAAAGTTTGAGTCAAGTCAAAGCAGTGAATTCTGAAACATGAAAGATCGACGACATTACAAAAGACATTCCGTTGAAGATTGGAGGATGGAAAGGGTAGATCAACCTGATGACTATGCCCCTCGATGACTATCAAGTCATTCTAGGGATGGAGTTCCTCAAATTGGCAAAGACAGTACCCATGCCCTTCCTTGACATAATTTGCTTGATGGGGGAGGACAACCCCATCATCGTTCCAACAGTGCGCTCCGCACCAAGAAGTCAGAACAAACTCCTTTTCGCCATACAAGTAAAGGAATGAGTCCGACAAGGCGAATTCACAAAGGTGGTTGCAATAAAACTGGAAGATCATCCTGATTGCGTAGAGCAGATGACTCATAAGACACAAGTGTGCGCAGGGTGGATGACCCCTAAGTCGCAATGTTCATACGCAGAGCAGATGGCTCCTAAGACACATGCACCGGGCAGATCGCTCATAAGATGCAGTGCGCAGCGTGAACCCGCAGCAGGGACCGGGGAGCAAGTCTCATATTGACCTCCTTACAGAAGGACCTCGCCAGAGCTGGCAGACTTCGTAATTGGAGGCATTCTCATGCAGGAAGGACATTCCACCACTTACGATAGTCAAAAGCTGAACAACACAGAGTGACGGTACCCAGTCCGCAAGATGAAGAAGTGGAAGATCAAGGAACAAGGCCTCTCCAATGCCTTAAAAAACAAGTCAACGAGGGTGTCGACTTCGTAAGTGGGGGAGAATGTTAGGGACCTTCGGGGTCGTCAAGTTCTATATGTGTCATGACGGTCCCTAACGTGCATTGTAAATATTGCATCATGAGCATCCATGTAAATATGCAATGTAAAATACACTCGCCCATCTCTTGCTCACGCCTAGGCAAACATCATCGTTTGCCTAGGCGCGGCATAGACGGTGGGGGTGTGCAAACATAAGAATTTTGTCATGTTTCTCGTGCTTTTGATAACATTGGGGTGACACTTGGGGGTTAGGCTCCACAACTATATTGCCCAGGGATAGCCTGGATACACTCTAGTTCATTCGCTCTAGCTTTCATTCAAGAATTTGCTAGCATTTTCATACAATCGGCCATTGGCCCAACAACGTTTTTGCGTCCAAGCACACAGAGACTTCGACCCACGCGAAGTGGGAGCCCGCGACTTTTCAATATTGGCAAGCAAACTTGCGTAAGGATGATTCCTCGCATGGGAAGCGAGGGAGCCACACGGGCATTTTCCGCCTGAAACAGTTAGTCTGTGACAGCGCGGTCCCGATGCCAAATTAAATTACTTATAAGTGAAGGGCTAGCGATGGCTGCCACAACCGTCGCCGATAAGTCTTTTTATTTCTTCCTACACGGCCGCATCCCTTTCTTCTTCCACTGATCCTCTCTTCTCTTCTTCTCTGTGCTGCCGACGATCTCCGCCGCTCACCATCGCTACTCAGGTATGCCGACCCTCCCCTTTCCCCTCTCCTCTCCCTCTCTTATCCACTATGGGGGCCCAAAACCCTAGGTTTCAGCCCCAATAATAGGTTACTTAGTTTTTTAATTTTTTGTTTAATTAATTTATTGCTTAATATTGATTGTATTGATTAATTAATATTGGTTATAGATTGGTTAATATTGATTGTATTGGTTAATAGATTGGTTAATGTATTGGTTAATATTGATTAGGGTTTGATTAAATATATAATTAGGGTTTGATTATATTTATATAACTGATAAAATGTATAATTGTTGTTGCTTGAGGATCGAAGTAAGCTTGACAAGAAAGCAGTTTCTGAATAAAAACTTAGTAGGTGGTTTCCGAGGCATCTGAACGCTAGTTGTGACGGGACGCGATTCCACCTGTAAAAGAATTGCCCACCGAAGAGGTGGTTTATGGGTCTATAAATAGCCCCCCGCGTGTTGTGTGTATTGTGGAACTTGGAGTGAGAGATTTCAAAGATTACCATCCCTCCGGGGTTTGCTCTTATTTTGTTGGCGAAGGGTTTGTCATTCGTCATGGGTTTGTACCTTCGAACTTAAAAGATAAAGGCGAGAAAAGGAGTTCCAACCGTGGATCTATACCGTCGGGCTTACGACAAAGCCGTCTCCATGGTTTCAAGCATCGGAGGAGGCATCGTGCTGACTGGAACTTTGTCTGTGGTTCCTAGCTGGATCGATGGCTAACGAGCTGGATCGATGAAAATTGAGTCTTGGTTGCATAAGGGCGTTAAGGCCGAAGGTGGTGGCTTTGGAGGTCAAGGATTGCGCTCGAGGGTTCAAGCCTAGCTCGCCGAGGGGCGTGAGGCGAGACTGTGGGAGAAGAGTTGTGTACGGGTTCTGAGGCCGAAAGTAGTGTCTTTGTGGGCCGATGTCGAGACTCGGTGAAAATCGAGCTCGCGAGAAGCGTGGTTGGGGTTGTATTGCTCATTTAGAGCGTGCCGGGCTAAGCTGGAGGCCACATTTAGAGCCGAGAACCAGACTCGGTGAAACCTGAGCTCGCGAGAAGTGCGCTTGGGGTCATGTTGCTCATTTAGAGAGTGTCGGGCTGAGTCGGAGGCCACATGTAGGGCCAAGGACCAGACTCGGTGAAAACCGAACTCGTGAGAAGCGTGCTTGGGGTCATTGACGGCATAGGAGCCCGAGATAGGCACTGAGGCCGGCGAGCCATATTGGTGACAGCCAAGTTCTAGGCATTGAATGGGGCGCTGAGGCCAACAAACTTAAGATGGGGAAAACCAAGTCTCAATTGCTTAGGCCCTTGGTAACACCAAGTGTAGGGAAGATTGGCCGAGGAGGAACGATGTGCCACATGGGTCAAGGGCCTCTTGTGAGGCCGTGTAAATTCCTCCTACAAAGTATGTGATATTAGACACAAAAGAGTTGTGCAGAATAGAAAGAGTAGTTTCATTATGAAATATCATAAATATACATCTTATCCCACCGAGAGTTAAGCTCGGCCTACGCATGGTGGAGCCTTGTCAAAAACTTTCATAGGGAAAACCCAGTGGGAGAAAACCGCCAAGTAGGGAAAAGAGTACGCCGGTCTTGCTCTAATTTAAGGGTGGAACCTTAGCTGTAGTAGTCCCGTAGAGAGGCCACGTTCCAAGATTATGGGAGTTCTCGTCCGGAGAGCTCGGTAATTCTATAAGCACCTTTTCTTAGGACCTCTGTGATCCGATAGGGGCCCTCCTAGTTCGGAGCAAGCTTGCCTTCTCCGGCTGGTTTTCTTTGTGGTTCAATCTTCCAGAGAACAAGTTCTCCTTCTGTAAAATTTATGGGCCTAACACGTTTATCATACTTTTGAGCAATCTTAAGTTCCATTGCTTCTTCTCTGATTTTGGCGAGCTCTCGTTCTTCTTCAATAAGATCGAGCTCGGTGACTTGGGCTCTTGAGTTTCCCTGTTCCTCCAAGGTAATTCTGCGGAGGCTGGGCTTTGCGGTCTCAACAGGGATCATGACTTCTGCTCCAAAGACGAGCTGGTAATGGTTCTCTGAGGTGGATGATTGGGTAGTTGTGTTATAACTCCAGAGTACTTCGGGTAGCTCTTCAACCCAGTATCCCTTGACCCGATTGAGCTTCTTATTTAATCAAATTAGAATGACCTTATTGGCTGCCTCAGTCAGGCTGTTTGTCTGTGGGTGCTCAACAGAGGAAAAAAGTTGTTGGATGCCGAGGTCTGAGCAGAACTCCCGAAATCGACGATATGTGAACTTTATTCCATTGTCGCTGACCAGCTCATGCGATATTCCATACCTACATATGATATTTTTCCAAACAAACTTTTGAACTTTGTCAGTAACAATTATTGATAAGGATTCAACCTCAATCCATTTGGTAAAGTAGTTGATCGCTACAACCAAGTATTTGAATTGCCCCGGTACTGGGGGAAATGGACAGAGGTGGTTTATGCCCCATTTGTGGAACAGTCAACTGATGTCCGACCCGTGCAACGATTTAGGGTGCAGTTGAGAGACTTCAAAGACTCAAGAGAGGAATTTGGACAACGCGACCATCACCTTGTAAGCTGTTGTACCTCCTTGATGTTGTGCGGGCTCCGCATCTCTTGAATGGCCCGACATTTCTCCGAATTGAGTTTTATTCCTCGATGTGTCAGCATGAAGCTGAGGGACTTTCTACCGTGCACTTCAAAAGCGCACTTCTCTGAATTTAATTTTATGTTGTAGCGTCTGAGCTGGCTTAAGACCTCGATAAGGTCACCGCAATGATCTCCGGTGGTCGGTGTTTTGGTTACCATGTCATCAACGTATACTTCCATGTTACAACCGATTTGCTTCTCAAAGACTTTGTTCATCAATCGTTAGTATGTGGCTCCTGCATTTTTAAGTTTGAAGGGCATTACCCTGTAGTAGAAGTTTGCATGTTCGGTAATGAAAGCCAATTTTTCTTCATCGTCGGGGTGCATTCAGAATTGATTATAGCCTGAATAGGCATCCATGAAACTTAAATATTGGTATCCCAAGGAGTCGTCGACGAGTTTGTCAATGCTCGGCAATGGGCAGAATCCTTTTGACCATCACAACATTCGCGAGCCACGTCGTAAATCGAATTTCTCGGATGAATTTTGCTTTTAGCAATTTCTCGATCTCTTCAAGGGATGCTTGTTGTTGCTCGATTCCGAGCTTCTTTTTCTTCTGGGCTACAGGTTTGACTCGAGGGTCGATGGTCAGTTTGTGGCATATAACCTAAGGGTCTATTCCTGGCATATCGATTAGCATCCATGCGAAGAGGTCAGCGTTGCCTTCAAGTAGGGCGTTGAGTTAAGCTTTGAGCTGTCTAGGGAGGTTTGCTCCCACATAGGTTACCTGCTCGGGGGATGTCTCGATTTGCATGGATTCCATGTCATAAGCGGGCTGGGGCCGCTCTTGGATCTCTCCCATGTTGGGATGGATGAAGAAGCACAGCGAAAAAAAACAATTTTAAAACAATACACAAACCATCCCAAAACCAGCGATCAACTTTAGCAATCTTTAAGGAATTCAATCTATGAGTAGAAGGAGATGATATACCTTATACCGCGGATGGTAAGGCTGCTCCTATCCCTGTTTCAAGACATCTAAGCGCATGTCCTCCAAGGAAGGTCCACACCAAATATCTCGTAACCAAGAGACAGCGAACACCAAGACCCATTGTGGCTCAACGGAGAGAAAAACTCAACCCCAAAATGTACCTAGGGGAAGCTGGCCCTTCCACCAAGAACCGAGCACCAAAAGGGAGAAAGAGGGGATGAGAAAACCATGGAACGAGAAGAAGATGAAGGAATACCTCGCTGTCCTCCTTGGACTCCTCCAAGAAGATGAAGGAGATGACACATCCAAGAGGAAGAGACCTCCAAATCGGCTTCACAAACCCGGGAAGGAGGAGCTTGATGGCCGGCCACCCATGGAGATCAAGAGGAGCTCTTTGGAGTCTTGGTCTTCAAGAAGCTTCTTAAGAATCCAAGACTTTGCTCCTCTCCAAGATCTTTAACCAATTTGCCTAACCCCTCTCAAAATGAGGTTAGACCATCTATTTATAAGGTGAGTAGGTGGCCCCCATGGTGGACCCGCCCCCCCTTTTTTAAATCCTCTCAATTGAATTCAAAATTCTGGGATTTGCCTCCAAAATAATAATTTATATTTAATGAATTTATAATTAATTCAAAATTAATTAAGTCCAACTAAATATAAACTTTAATTTATCTCTATAAATTAAATTCTTATTGATTAACATTTATCATTTGCCAATCCCTACAATTTAGGGATGCCCTACAAATTAGGGTTACCGAGGAACTCCTTCATCGCGTATTCGTTCTTATAGGAAATATCTTTCCTATCATGTCTGCAAACAAGATCCGTGATCGTGTTGCAGCATGTCCATGCTAGTAGACATATAGTGCCGTATTCGGACTTTATCTCATAAGGTCTGTTACGAGATTAGCCTGTTGTGTGTGACCCATTCGGCCCCACACTAAGCCAACATTGAGTTGTGCATAACAGAGAGTCGGATCCGATAGAACAACTTCTATTCAAATCTTACGAGCCACCACTAAAATCCCTTTAGTGTGGTCGTGAGAGACTCCACTCATAAGTCAAGATTGATGTCTAGCAACGTGTCATGACTACCCGGATAGTGTGAAGTTCAATCTACAAGGATCGAACGCCCTTCGATGACCAGTTACCGTGCAACTAAGTCCCTCGGTTACAACATCCCGAAGTCAACTAGGGTATGGATGAGTGTCAAACCCTAATACCGATTCATATATATTCCACCCACCAAGATGTTGTCTCAATAATGGAACGTCAAAAACATCTTCCTGACTTTTATGTCTACTCTGATCAGAGATTCCCGAGTCGACACTTGCAAGGACACATAGGACATTATCTCCTCTCACTAGGAGTAACTAATTCCATGTTGGTTGCTCACCTACCTCCATGAATGTTTCCCCATGCCTAGTAATATTCGACACATGACGCTGAGGGCCATGTTGGGATAAAACCAAAGCAATGGATTATCACTCACAAGGTAACCATGACAATCTCAAGTCCAAGGACTGCTTGCCCCTAATACCAACCGAGGAATATATTATTAACACTCATGTAAGGATTCCATTTTGTGTTCCTCGTGCATGTTCGTTCAGTTAACTCATTCCCTAATGAGCACCTACACTTGTACATTAATGGCGGCTCATAGGTAACTGTGAGATCAGCTACCCCTTATCGTATAAGGCATATACTAAGTGCACCAGTCTATTCGGAATCATCAATCCCCTAATTGATGATCCTACGACTAGAAACATTTAGAACATGGGCATTTAGATTCCAAGTCTCACTGGCATGATCTCATCATGACCTTAGAATCAGTTGCCCGAGGTTCATAGGGTTCATCACAATCTAATATATACAGAATATAGATGCAGCATATGAAGAAAAGATGCCTCATATTATTCATTAACTATAAATAGTTCCCTACATATCAACATGTGATTGGCTCAAGGGCACTATTTCTTTCATCCCCTAGGGTCCAGGTCTGATATTCGCAATTGGAGCTCAGCAGGCTTGAGCTTCACACATTCGTTGTAGCACGCACAGGTCTCGATCCCTTTGGTCTGCATGGATTACTCCTACCTCCATTTCCGAGATAGGGAACTTAATGTCGAGGTGAGGGGTCGATACGACGGCCCCCAAGTTGCTCAAGGAAGGTCAACCCAGAATCAAGCGATAAGGACTTGCACACTGGACGACGAGGAACTGTACATCTATTGTCCTTGGTCCCGAGGTAGAGCTGAATGTTGTGGCCATCCATAAATAGCCTTTGACATCCACATGCTCACCCGAGAAACTGACAAGTTCTCGGTGGTATGGGTGTAGCAAATCTTCATTGATGTTCATCTTTTTTAGTATCGGGTAGAAGAGGATGTCGACGGAACTCCCCTAGTTCACCAACACTTTCCTAACAAGGAAACCAACAATGATCATAAGCAATGACGATAAGATCATGTAAATTCTTGTCAAGTCCCTGAAAATCGGTATCATAGAAGGATATTACCGGAGTGGGTGTGCATAGCCTTCGTGGCTGAACTGCCTCGTCGACAGTCATGATGGTCTGAGACGATTGTGTTTCAGAATTACTTTCTCCAACGAATCCTCTTGTTATGTAGTCGATGACTCCCCGGATGCTGGGGTGGGGTTGTTCACTTCTAGAGTCATTGTGACTATCTGTGTTGCTAGATGGCAGTGTGTTACTGGGACTTCGGTGGTGTCGGTGGTCTTGTCGGCTCTGGCTATGACCCCGATTATACCGGATGTAGTGGTCACAGTGGACCACACATTCTTCGGTGGACCTTCTCTGATTAAGCGTTCAATTTGGTCATGGAAGACCACACATTCTTTGGTGGTTAGTCCGTAGATTCGGTGAAACTTACACCTTTTGCTTTTGTTGCCATTGAATGAAGGTTTCGTCCTATCAGGGTTGCTGGGGGATCTAAGCAGCTGCAAGTAGTATACCTCTCATAGGATAGTCTCTATCGGGGTGTTGAGAGGCATGTACTTCTCATATCAGGTACACAGGCGAGGTGATGACCTCGGCTTCTTGTTGTCATGGCGGTTGTACTCTTCACTTTTTCCATATGTCCTTTCAAGTTCTTCGACAGCAATCTTGAGTATCTATTAGTCGGTCCTTTTAGTTTCTCGGAGTTCTTCCATCTTTATGAAGCTGATGGTTTTCTCCTGAAACTCAGCCATGTCCTTAGACTCCATCAAGGCGATCTGGTTGGCAGAGAGTCTCGGCTTTAACCCAAGTTTGATGGAGTAGAGTTTGATTCATGGGTTGAGGTTCGGTATTTCGGCTGTTATAGCCTGAAAGCTGCTCATGTATTCTCTTAGGGGCTCATATTGCCCTTGCCTGACATAATGGAGGGCAATCTTCGTCTTGTGATAGACTCATGATGTGGTGAACCGATTGAGGAAGACACATAAGAGGTCCTCGAAGGAATGAATAGATCCCGGCAGGAGGGAGGCAAACCACAAAAAAGCGGTTTTTCCCAGGAAAGTTGGAAAGGCTTTGTAGAGTGTGGGATTGGTTGCTCCATGATAGAGCATCATGGCCCTGAACGCCGTCAGGTGCAGCATGGGGTCGCCTGTGTAGTCGTAGGATGTTAGGGTGGTAGCCAACTTACTTCTTGATGGGAGGTGGGTTGCCATGATGTATTCGGCGAATGGTCCTGCATCGATAGGAAGGATAGCCCCAACCTTTCTAGTTTTGGGATCTTCGTTTTTTTATAAACAGGGGGTGCCGGAGACCTCATCATGAAGGACGAGGACCGGTGTCCTCTTCCTAGAGTGCTTGCTTTCTCCATGCTCTGAGCGGCAGCGCTCATGCACTACTAGAAATTAGGTCTTCAACAACGGCTATCAGCAACGGCCGCTCAAGCCGTTGCTATTTGCAACGGTCTTCTTACGGCTGCCAGAGCCGTTGCAGATATGTTGTATCTATAACGGCGTTCTAACGGATACGCAAGCCGTTGCGGATTATTTTAATTATCCGCAACGGCTTTCGGACGGACACGCGAGCCGTTGCTGATATTATAATTATCAGCAACGGCTTTCTAACGTACAATTGAGCCGTCGCTGATGATAACTTATTAGCAATGACTTTCTAACGGGCGAGTGAGCCGTTGGTGATAAGTTTATATAGGGCACCAGTCGCGTCCGACCCTTCTTCCTCTCGCTGCTGCCGCCGCCGCTCCTGCTCTCGCCTCTCGTCGCCGCTGCCGCTGCTGCCGACGCCGACGATGCCTCTTCCTCCTCCCGCTGCTGTCGACTTGTTCAGGTATGCCTCGCCTGCCGACCATCTCTTCCCGTTGCGGCCGACGGGAATTAATCCGACTGAAACCCTATTTCTAGGGTTTCGGCCGGCGGTAGTCGGCCGATGGCCGCCGCCGGCGCCGGAGTCCACCTGACTCCGGCGCCGAAATTTATAAATTTATATATAATTGTTTTATTGTTTTATAATTGTTAATTAATTATTTAGATTAATTGTTTAATTTGTTAGATTAATTATTAGGGTTTAGATTAATTTCGGACGCGCGCCGGAATCGTCCACGTCGGACGCGCGCCGGAATCGTCCACTTCGGACGCGCGCCGAAATCGTCCAATATGGACTCGAACGGTCTCGAAACATTTAGAAAATAATCATGCATCCGACGAGTTCATATGTTTCACGTACGCATCGACGAGTCGGATATGATTTAGCAAAACCTTAAATCCGTTCGGGGATTGTATGTTCGTGTAAAAGAAATAGATGATCTTTTATACGATGTACAATTCTTGAATTGTCCCTGATTGGACAATTTGGGAATATAGTTATTTGTACTGCACTTACGTTTTTATTTTAACTGTTAACTAATTATTCTAAATTTTGGCAACATCTCTCTTGTTCTCCGATACGCGCCCAGATGATATGCGTATTCGGAGAACTATAGGGAGATGCTGCCGAAATTTAGAATAATTAGTTAACAGTTAAAATAAAAACGTAAGTGCAGTTCAAATAACATAAATCCCGAATGGAATAGGACAATCTCACCTAAAGACATTAACCAAAGAAATTGTCATTGATTGACAGAATCATGTCGGCTGATCGAAGTTGGATGTATCGACGTCTTGATCGTGGAGCTTTAACGAATGAGTTTCGATTAGGCGTAACGTACTTCCTAAATTTCGCCTATTCGAATCGGAATTTCGTTAGCATGGGTGATCAAATCCGATGTTCGTGCCGCATTTGTTCAAATGGACAATTTTTGGATCGGGAGACTGTCACTCTGCATCTATATACCAAAGGATTTGCACCAAGATATTTTCTATGGACTTGTCACGGGGAGTCACGCGAAGTCGGGACGTCGAGCGATCCTGTCGTTCAGACATATGGTGAATCTTCCTCTGCTGGTGCTTCTTCATCTAGTCAATGTAATCCCTATAGAACTATGATACTTGATAGTCTTGGGGGTCAATTCCACCTGAATGATAATGTTGATCGACCAGTTCTTCAGACATCAGTCCCACCAGATACTACAGCGGTTGATATCACAGAAGTAGGGGCTGCGATAGAGATTGAATTACCGAATAAAGAAGCTGCAGAATTTTACGATATGTTGAAAGCTGCCGATGAACCTTTGTATGAGAATTGTCCTAAATCTCTCCAATTCTTGATATATTCACAACGATCAAGAATTGGAGAGATTACGGAATCGTGATTTCCCTACTTGGATTCAGACTTACAACAAAGATCACAGAGCTGAAATAGATGAAAGAATATTTGAGTTTGTTAGTGGACCGTCGCGACTTGTGTCGTGCTATAGCGGATATTTTGTTAACGGGTATAAATTTCACACGGTTGAATATTCATTTACAAAGAAGACGATGAATGCTGGGGTTTGCGTGAAAGGGACAACCTATGTTGAATGTGATATGGATTTTTATGGACTGGTGGAAGAAGTGATAGAGTTACACTACTTCGGCTTGAAATCAGTGATCCTATTTAGATGTCATTGGTTCGATACAACAGAAAGGGGCATGAAAGTTCATCCAAAATACAAACTTGTTGAGGTTAATTACAAATCGAAATTGGCAGCAAATGAGCCTTTTATATTGGCATCACAAGCCGAACAAGTATATTACGCGAAGTATCCGGCTCGAAATAAAGATAGAGCAGATTGGCGTGTAGTCTGTAAGACAAAAGGTAGAGGAAAAATTGATCCGATAGTAGGAGAAAATGAGCTGATACCTGATATGACACATGGTTTCTATCAAGAAGATGATCCTCCTGCTGTGGATCGTATTATTCCAATACTCGAGGATGCAGACACAACGTCAATTCAATTAGAAGTTGAATATGCTGATGATGACGATCACGAAATTGAGGAAGCTGGAGATGAAGAAGATGAAGAAGAGGAAGAAGAAGAAGAAGAATTCGAAGACTATTATTCAGATGATGAAGAATAATTGTAAAGTATATATTTTATTAAATATATCTCTACTATTTATACAATAATCTGATTATATGTCTGTTCGGCAGATATGTCTGGTCGTGGTTATCGACGCAGGAGAGCTTCGGAGTCTCCGATCGATGAGACTCCAGCACTTACTCATGCTGCTGATCCTCCTGTTGCTGATCCTCATGAGGATGATACTGCCGAGGCTAGTACATCCAGACGCAGGCGGCCACGCGGGCCAAACAGGTGGCAGCCTCCACCAGCCACAGAGTCACGTAGATTGATTAGCGTGATTGGGGAGCGGTAATATATCATGAATTATGAATCATTACAAATTCATTATATCATAATATAATATTAAAATTTATTTTTGTTGTGCAGGTTCGAGCAAGAAGAAGTGCCGAGGAGCATTTCTTCTACTATTCGACGATACATGCATGGGGCATGGCCTACGTGGTCTCACGTGCCTAGCGAGCACGTCGACATGTTATGGCGCGAGTTTGAGGCACGCATTTTTTTTTTTTTTACATGCATGATGATATATTAATATTGGTACTTATATTATTATTTTGCAGGCTCACTATACATGGGCCGAGGACCAGAGGCCCTTCATTTACGCTGCCTGGGAGGCTATTTCCCGGGCAAGGTACAACGGGCAGCTGGGGCAGGCTCGGTCCCAGGCGATGGCCCGAGCTGGGACCACTAACATCGCGGAGACTCGGGGATACGGCCCCGGTTGGATTTCTCCGGATATATGGGACCAGCTCGTGGGAATATGGTCGACGGATCGATGGCAGGAGGTTTCTCGGAATGCGGCTAGAAATCGCATGTCGGGGGGAGCAGCGCGTCACACCGGCAGCTCTGTTGCATTTGCAGTGCACGCAAACCGTATGGTAAGTATATCTTTTAATTATATATTTTATTTGTTACTATGTGTACTAATTAATGTATTTGTTTTGTAAATGTAGACGACGGTGTCGGATGACGGGACTGTCCAGCGACCCTCCCCAATGGCGGTGTTTGAGCGGACTCACCGTCGAGCACATGGGACGGGGGAGTACATCGACAACCGCGCTGCATACAATGTGGTAATTATATATTTGTTTAAATTATTCATTATATATTTATAATTTAAGTTTTATGATAAATATTAAACAAAAAATCAAACTCGAGTAGGAGACCTACAACCAGACGGTGGTGCAGCGCGGGGGTACCCCCGAGGACTTTGACGCAGCATCATGGGTCGAGGCCGCAGGTGGCTGGGACCATGGCCGCGTATATGGCTTCGCAGATAGTGGTCATGCGCGAGCCGTACTAGGGCCACTTGGGGCACCGACCCCTCCAGTCGCTGGTGAGCGACCGTCCACCTCCAGATCCAGTTATGATCATAGTAATAGGATAAGGACACTAGAGGAGATGGTCGCGCGTCAAACTGAGATGATGGAGCGCTAGAGTCAGATGATGGCAGATATACAATCTATGCTACGCAACATGTCAGGTCATCCCGAAGCAGGCATCTCTTCGGCATCATCTAATCCATCGTCCTCGAGTCAGTCCATGCCGGTGTACACTCAAGCACTTCAGACCCCGCCATATGATCCAGACCATCCTCCATCGTGATCGTGAGATTTTTTGTTTGGATATTGAACTTGTTACTGAGATATTGAACTTGTTTAACTTATTTTGTTTGGATATTGATACTTCAATTTTGCATTTGAATTGTTTTTATACTATCGTGGATAATTATCAATATAAATATAATTATTTTGATGTATACCTTGGTGTGTTTGTGATGTGTGAATGAATGTGTGTATGAGGGTATGGGTGTGTGAGTTATGTATCAGATAATGTATCAATGTATCAATGGAAATTTGAAATTTGAAATTTTTCTATTACCAGGTACACATCATCAGCAACGGCTTTCTCACGGCCGTCCGTGGGAAAGCCGTTGCTAAAAGTGTATCGAAAGCCGTTGCTGATGACCTACAACAATGGCTTAGCGACAGGATTTCACTAACGGCGTTGCTACGGACTCAGCGACCGTTGCTATTAATGTTATCAGCAACGGCTCCGGGTCTGTGGCAAAACCGTTGCTGATAATATTTTTAGCGACGGCCCGAGCGGCCGTTGCTGATAATATTTTTAGCGACGGCCCGAGCAGCCATTGCTGATAATGTTTTGAGCGACGGCCCGAGCGGCCGTTGCTGCACCGTCGCTAAGTTATCAGCAATGCGAGTTTCTGTCACGGCTCTATTGCAACGGCTGGGCCGTTGCTGATGCCCTTCAGCAACGGCTCAGCAACGGCATCAGCCGTTGCTGATGCCCATTTTTCTAGTAGTGATGGTCAGCCGAGAGTTGTTCACGGGAACGTGTCAGCATCTCGATTCGGGCTGTCAGCCATTGGTTTTCACCCTCCAAATTGTTTATTCGACGCTGGGGCTCTTCAGGGGGAGGATGGGCTGGTGTCGGAGTGTCGCTCCTCACTATTTCAGCGTTACCAGGTTGCGGTCAATCATCGTCGTCGGGTTGTTGCTGTTGGTGTGTGGCAGTCGCTTGGTTCCAGGTTCCAAACATTATGGGGAGGTAAGCTTTACTCGGCCCCAAAGTGGGCACCATATGTTCCTGCTTGAGGATCGGAGTAATTTTGTCTGGTTTGGTGTCTCTCCTTGTTAGGTTCAACGCTGGCGGGGGTCAGGGGGCTGTAAAAGACACTCCGACGCTCAAGTCTGTGGGACTCCAAGGTGGAGGTAATAAAATTGGAACTTAGGTTACCTGAGGTGTATCGTGTCTGAAGAAAAAAATAAAGAACACTGTGGCAGTTGATAGTTCAATATCAGAATATATATCATTCAAGAAATTTCAACATTGTGCTCATTTTATTTTGAATCGGCCGTTCAGACAAGACTTAATCTTCTAGCTGAGATCACCAGGGTGAATGCCAGCTTCTCTAGCCTCTAGCACATGGTTTCGGGTCCCTGAAGGACCGTTCTGATGAAGTAGATCGATTTTTTATCCTTTCCCTGCTCGTGGACTAGCATCGAGTTGAGGGCGCTTTTCGTGACTGTGAGGTAGTGGAAGAGTGTCTCTCCCCGCTTGGGTTTGTCCAGGACTGGTGGGCTGGTGAGGAAACTCTTGAGTTCCTCGAATGCTTGCTCGCACTTTTCGTCCCACTGGAAGTCCTGTTTCTTTCTTAGGATTTTGAAGAAGGGTGTGACTCTGTTGGCTAACCTAGAGAGGAATCTTAACAAAGCAGTCATCCTCCCCATGAGTTGTTGTACATCCTTTATGTTGTGCGGGCTACGCATCTCTTGGATGGCTCGACACTTCTCGGGATTAGCTTCAATTCCTCGGTTCGTAAGCATGAAATCGAGGAACTTGCCGACGTGAACCCCGAAGGCGCACTTCTCCGAGTTTAGTCTCATGTTCTAGTGTCTGAGGTGGTTGAAGATCTCGATGAGGTCGTTGTAGTGGTCTTCAATGGCCGATGTTTTGGCGTCCATATCGTCTATGTACACCTCCATATTTCGGTCGATCTGCTGCTCGAAGATCTTGTTCATTAGGCGCTGGTATGTAGCCCCTGCATTCTTGAGCCCGAAGGGCATTACCTTGTAGCAAAAGTTAGCATGCTCGATGATGAAGGCTATCCTTTCCTCATCTTTTGGATGCATTCGGATCTGATTGTAGCTTGAGTAGGCGTCCATGAAGCTCAGGTACTGGTATTCGGAGGAGCTGTCGACAAGCTTATCTATGCTCGGTAGCGAGTAGGAGTCTTTCGGACATGCTCGGTTGAGGTCGGTGAAATCGACACACATCCTCCAATTTCATGAGTGTTTCTTGATCATCACGATATTTGCGAGCCATGTGGTAAATATAATTTCTCTGATAAAATTTACCTCCAACAATTTTTCTAGTTTCTTCGAGAGATGCTTGCTGGCACTCGGCTCCAAACTTTCTTTTCTTCTTCCCATGGGTTTGACCCCGAGGGTCGATGGAGAGAATGTGGCAAATGATTCAAGGCATGTCGATTGGCGTCCAGGCGAAGAGGTCGGCATTCTCTCTGAGTAGAGTGCCGAGTTGAGCTTTGAGATCGGCGGGGAGGCGGGCTCCTTTGCTCCCATGCAAGTCACCTATTGGGGGGAGGCCCCGACTTGTACGGGTTCTAGGTCGTCGGCGGGCTGGGGCCGCTCTTGGACGTCTCCTCTGGGGTCTAATTCATAAATTTTGGGTTGATATTCCGTGTGAAGAATTGAGAGTGCCGGCTAGGATGAGGTGCCTTGCATTTCTTTCGGCTCGGTCGGTCTCAACTTTAAGCATTCATTGTAGCATAGGCGGGCTTCCTTCTAGTCTGCATGGACCGCTCCCACTTCTGTCTCTGAGATGGGGAGTTTGATTTCTAGGTGGGGAGTCGATACAATAACTCCCAAGGTAATGATGGTCGCCCCAGGATCATGCGATAGGAGCATTGACGACTAGGTATTGTATATCTATTGACTTTGTCTTTGGTGGAGAGCCGAACGTCGTTGTCAGCCAGATATAGCCTTGGACGTTAGCTCGTTCTCCTGAGAAACTGACAAGGTCTCCATGGTAAGTTGAGGAGTGAAGTTTTAACGATGTGCATTTTCTTGGACGTTGAGTAGAACAGGATGTCGGCTGAGCTTCCCCGGTCTACCAGAACTTTCTTAACAAGGAAATCGCTAGCAATTACAGAAATGACAACATGATCAATCCCATGGAAATCGGATTCATGGAATGATATGTGCGGGCTTTGTAGGCAGGTTGCGTAGTCAATTGCCATGATGGCTCAGAGCGACTTCTTTCTGGCCGAACTTATCTCGCCTCCTCCGATGAATTTGCCCGCTACATGGTTGATGACCCCACGGATTTCAATGCTCGGTTGGCCGATTCGGTGGTCACCATGGTCGCCTATCGCACTTCTCGGTGGTGGCGTCCTGCTCGAACTTCGACGATGGGAGTTGTAATCATTTCGGTCTCGTCTGTGGCTGGAGCTGACACGGCGATCAAGGCAACCTTCTCTGACTATGTGCTCGATTTGATCTCTGAGCATCACACATTCTTCGATGGTGTGCCCATAGGTGCAATGGAACTCGCACTTCTTAGTCTTGTCGGCGTTAGGAGGGGTTTCAACGTCCTCATGTTGTTGGGATGTCATACCTCAAATCCGGTATGACCGGCCAAGGTACGCCACGTACCCCGAAGCGTAACCTAACTCAAACCACAGACACAATAAATAACCTAAACAGTCTATGACATTTAAAAATAGATAAAATAGACATTAAATTCCAAACCAAACCAACGACTCAATGAAAAATCAAATGTCCAAGTTACTTTAAGAAAACTTTAATTAAATAACCAAGACTCTTATAAATAAGAAAAGTGCAGAAACAAATAACTCGAGTCTACATGACTCAACAACTCAAAAGAAAATACACATGACTCAGGTATCCCCCTCGACCACGAAATGTCACGAGACCCGCTGCCCTATCGCCACCAGTCGCGCTACTGCATCCCGATACCACTTTGATCTAGATCACGTCTTGAAAAAACAACAAAGATGAGGGGTAAGTCCAACTATGACTTAGTGAGTAGATCAGTCCTCATTCCACTATATCAACATCATGCATAATCAATAAAAGCAAGCAAATAATATAAGTAGTAAATGAAAAAATAATATAATATGCTTATCCACTACCCTGCGCATGATAAAAGCATCCACCAACAAATAATAATCTCAAATGCAATAGCACAATCATATGAATGCTCACCGGACCCATCGGTCTCTCCCACGTAGGGTAGGTAGACGGTGTGGCCGTCGAACTACCACCCAGCTCAGTGCCATCTCTTTGGGGCATGCATTCCCCTCACCGACACTAGTTCTTATGATCCATCTCTTTGGGGTATACGTTCGTCTCACCGATCGGATCTCCGGACTGTCTTTTGGGGTATGATCTCCCCCCACTAGTTGGATTTCCGGAATAAGACCAACGCTGTCTCTTTGGGGCATACTCTCCCCTCACTAGCGAAGCTATCGGGAAATGCAACAATCACATCACACACGCATATATATATATATATAACGGAAGATGCATTATACAATAGATAAATAAGGGTAAGTTAAGGTAGAGGTGGCAATGGGCCGTGCCTGGGCTAGCCTGGAACCGAGCTCGGGCAGGCCCGGCCATCTTCGGATCGTGCCTGGCACGACCCGATGGCTCAAAGGGGCAGCCCAGCCCAGGCTTGAGCCCGCCCCTTTGGGCTCGAGCCGGCCCGAATTTAAAATAAAAATGAAATATTAATTCAACGGTGAGACTCAAACCGCCAACCTCCACCATTTTTTTTGATGAACTAACCACCACACCAAGACTTATTATCTATTCTTATATAACTTTAGTAACTATAATATATTATGCTCAAGCCTAGCATAGAAAACTAGGCCGAACATGGGTGCAGACCAGGCTAGGCCTTGGTGGCACCAGGCCTAGCCTACGGGTGTAGGGCAGACCCGGCCGTGCCGAGCACGACCCACGTGCCCAAGGGGTGAGCTCAGCCCGCCCCTTGGGCACAGGCGGGCCGGGCCCGTGCCGCCCACGAGCGGGCCCGACCCATTGCCACCTCTAAGTTAAGGACATACCTCAACCTCCACATCCTCATGTCATACATCACAACCGCATATATGCATATATCATAATGATGTTCACAAATCTTAAACAAAAGGATATAACACATTCAACAACGTAGGAGCATGACAATCCGGCCAAACACATTCAACAAATATAACACCCAAAGTATACATCATAACCTCATAAGTAAGGAAAATGAAAATCATGAATAACCCTAGAACAAGGTAACATCACTTAGCGACTACGCAATCCTAGCCGTGTACCCTAGGGCCGGCCTACCTCTCTCACCCGAGTGCCTTAAAGGAAAGGAGGGTTCGGCCCCTTAGGGTTTCCTTAGGGTCAACTCATCTAAATGTCAACCTAGGGTTCTAATATCTCTAGGTGTCTCTAGGATCCCTAATTTTTTAATTGTAGGTCTCTATAATTTTTATAACTTTAAAAATAATTCAACATACCCTAAAGTATATTTCCTAGGTGTGAAAATATGTCTAGGACCCTAAAATTTATCCCTAATATGGCGGGCCACCCTAGGGTTCCTAAGGAACCACCTAAAGGGGGGCGGCATACCCTAAACCATCAAAATTTATTTCTTTCATCAAGATACCAAACAAGCATCAAGAACCTCTAACAACCAACAAGAAAACCAAAGAATTCCTCAAGAATTCAAGGAGGAAGAGGGGTGGCACAACAATGGAAGGGGCGGCCAAATCACCCAAAAATTGATCCGATGAAATCACGACGACGACGACGAGAAAACCCTCAATCTGAATATCCAATCCGATACAAGAAAAACGCACCAAATATCGACGAAAACCCCCATGATGTAGGGGTGGCAGCATGGATGAAGAAAAGGGGAAAAAAGAGCTAAATACACTCACCTCCTTGGAGAAAACGAAAAGGAAGAAGACGCTAAGGATATTCCTTCAATCGATGCCGACGAACTCGCCGAATTCCGGCTCCGACGGCTCCTTCTCTCCCCCTAGTGTCGCCCTCTCCCTCTCTCTAGGCCTCGGGTGGCGTGTAGCTAAACCCCTAGCCACACGCCCCAAGTTTATTTTTATGGGGCCTGGTTGGGCCCCAAATGACCATTTTATCTTTCATTAAGTTATTCGACTTAAAAAGTCCATATCTAACCCATTCTAACTCCGATCTGAGTTTCAATTGAACCGCTACACTCAACTCGAGACCCTCTATCATCCTAGCATGCTAAACCACAGAAATATGACAATTAAATTTTCTTTTTTTTTCTACATTAAATGCTTATCCGGATTTAATCCCGAAGCTTTTCACCAATCCGCGCTAACTTGAGCCTACGGTCCCCTGCTTGAGGATAAAATATTATTATTAGAATTTTGGGCATTACATGAGAAGCTTGAACATGTACAGGTGGCAAATCTCCTAAAGGATAGTCTCCCTCATGTTGTTTAGTGGGGTGTATTCGCCGAATCTGGGGCTAGGTCGGGAAGGCGACCAACCTCTTCTAATGTGATATCCCTCGCAGCGATCTCGATCTTTGCCCCTTTTGTCAGGCTTTTTGGACTTCTTGTCTTCGGCATCATCCTTGGTAGTCTGTCTCTCGGCCTTTTTGGCTTCTCAGAGTTCTTCCATCTCCATGTGGCATACGGCCTTTTCTCGAAACTCGGCCATACTTTTCGATTTAGCCAGGGTGATCTGGTCAGCGAACTGCCCTGGCTTCAGTTTGTGCTTGATGGAAAATGACTTGACGTGTGGGTCAAGGTTCAGGATATCCATGGCCACTGCATGGAACCTCTTCAAGTAATCTCTCAGCGACTCATGCTGTCCCTGCTTGATGTAATCATGGCAAACTGTCATGATATGATCGGTGAAGGGTCCGAGTCAACGGTGGGGGGATGAATGGTCTCTACGACTCTAGTTTGTTCCTCTTCTCTCTAATAGTGTGTGCGGGAGGCCTCGTTTCGAGAGATAGAGGTCGGCCTTCCGATTCTTTCCAAGCGATTGTCTTCATCACGTTTTGAGCGGTGGCGCTTGTGCTTGTCCGGGTGTTGTTCCCGGGACTATCTTAGCACCTCGACCTGGGTTGCTAACCGTTGGTTCTCTGCCTGAAAGGTTGTTGATTAGACGTCGGAACTCTTTTGGTGAAAGGTTGGCAGGTACCGGAGCGTCACTCCTCGCTATGTTAGCATCTTCAAGTAGCAGGGGAACGTTGCCTATGTGCGTCGGTGTTTGCTTAGTACCAATCATTATAGGGCAGGTAAGATTTACTCGACCCACGATGGGCGCCAAATTTTCTTGCCTGAAGTCGGGGTGATGTGGTCCTGCGCGTCTCCTAGCTAGTTCGGTGCGATTCTGATGAGGGGATCTACAAAAGACACTCTGATGCTCAAGTAAGAAGGAATTTCATATAGTGGGTACATAAATTGAAATCTAGGTGTATCTGATGTGCGTTGTGTCTGTATATAATGCAGGATAAAAAATGTCTGACGATAATACCTCCCGAAATCTCATGGGCATGTGCTCAGAATAGATCGAGACTAATCTCAAAAATATCGGGTTCATAATTTTTTGCTATTACCATGTATAGATATATCATTGCTAATTTTGAGTACTACGGATAATTTTTTTGCTTTGTCACTATCTGCATTATGGATGAAATAAACACTACTGATGGCTTGTAGCGACATTCTAGCGTCATCGTGGATAATCATAAGCAACGGTTAAATTCTACATCATTTTGTAGTGTAGCACAGTATGATATTGTACCATACTGTACTACGTACTCAATAAGTCCGAGTCGAACCTTGAGACATAGTTCCACTAAGATTGATGCACCAATTAAAAGACATACGACCATGGAATTACAAGTTCTATTAAAGGCATGCAGGAAGGACTATACATGGATCATGAATTCACTTTGAGAACAAAAAGTGTGCTTAATTAAAGTAGAGGCTGAAGTCATTGTTCTGTGCAGGGTGAGTCGGCTCACTGACATGTCCCAGCTAGGGTAGATTTGGGGAAGGCTCCATTGTCGGGGGCAGAATATATCTTATTTGTCCACCAAAGATAAAGTAGATTCCACAACCATGCAGGTGCAGATGATAAAAGTGGATGCCTCTGTTTGCAGTATAAATCATGTCCTCTCCCTCCTCTTTGAATTCCCAATTAACCACAACTAGCTACTTCAGTTTCAACTATCCTATACATTCTAATTTATTTTGCCTCTTCAATTAAGTTATTAGTATTTATATAGTACTGATCGACTTAATTAATCATAAACAATTAACTAATGTCAAGATCAGGAAGGGATCCCTTGGTGTTAGGTCAAATTATTGGGGATGTGTTGGATCCCTTCACTAGGTCTGCCTCTATGAGGATCATGTTCAACAATAGGGAAATCTCAAATGGCACCAGACTAAGGCAGTCAGCTGTGGAGGATAAGCCACTTGTTCAAATTCAAGGCAGGGACACAAGGATGCTCTACACACTTGTAAGTTAATATCATATAATTTACTTTCTTTATCAAGTTTAATTTGACATATATATATATATATATATATATATAATCCCTAGCTAATAAATTGTGCAATTAATTAATTAAGGTGATGGTGGATCCTGATGCTCCAAGCCCTAATAATCCATCTGATAGGGAGTACCTTCATTGGTAAGCTTAAATAATATATTAATAATTAATTACTTGAAAATGATAAAGTTATATATATATATTCTCATTGTCTTTTTGTCCTTTTGGAGAGACAAAGCAGGAAGAATCTTCTTTCAAAAATAGAATACTACCTTTTGTATAATATACGTCTCTTTTCTTTATATAATTTAATTTGTTTTAGTATTATATTTAATTTAACCTTTTTTAAAAATAATCATAGATTTAAGACTTTCTTTCTGTATCTTGACCTAATTAATTATTAAGGAATGGTTTTCCATATAATATTCTTTATATATTTTTTCTGCAAAAAGGATTCCAAAAGTTAAATTTCTATCAACAGGGAAGAATAGTAACTTTTCCTAGAAATTGAAATTTTAATTAATAAAAGACTATATAATTTCCTCTCATGTTACTAGCTACAGTGATATGTTCTCCAAATTAACAATTTAACTAATTAACTTTTCAAAATTACTCATGCATGCATTTATATGATTGTTATTTTCCTCTTATATGGCAACAATATAATATATAGTGCAATGGTAAGTGCTGCAATTAAATATGCTTTTATATATTCATTTTTTTTTCAATTTAATAGCAATTAATTAAAACACAATTTGAGTGAACTAACTAACTCATATATAAGTAATTTTTCACTTCATTATTTCAACTAAACATACTATGTAATGAATCAATTAAGATATGAATGGTTGACCAACCTAGTTATGAAAAATATATATTTAGAAATAATTATCCCATGAGAATTAAATTTATGTATTAATTAATGATTCAGCTAGTTTGTTCTAGCTAGAAATTCAAACACATAAACCCCTATGCAGGATTTGATTGCAGCCCTCCCAAAATTGAGAGGGGTGTCTCTTCAATTCCATTACTGAACCAACCTCCAGAGATTTCATGGGTAAGAATCTCTAAGTTATACACTCAATACTTCTTTTCCGTTTACCTTCAAGTTCAACTCATTAATATTTTTACTTCTTAATTTAGCAAGTCTTGCAAAATTCAATTAATTAATTTCAATTCCTAGCTAAATACTTAATTATTTATTGTTCTCGCTTGAAGTCGGGCTGATGCGGTCCGGCTCGTCTCCTAGTCCGGTGCAGCTCCGGCGGGAGACCTGCAACGACACTCCGACGCTCAAGTAAGAAGAAATTCCAAATGTGGGTATATGAGATTGGACTCTAGATGTACCTGATGTATGTCGTGTCTGTATATAGTGCAGAATTAAGGGATGTCTGACGATAATGCCTTCGGAATCTCGTAGGGATGTGCTCAGAATGGGTCGAGGCTAATCCCAAAGATGTCTGATTTGTGATTGATGAATTCCCTGTAATTAATGTGGACGTAAATATCCTTGTATGATCGCGTGGAGCCCCGGGGCTAAGTATAGTGGCTGACTTGACTTGAGTTTAGTTTATGAGTGTGAGCGCTTGATCTGGGCTTAATCTGACCGAGCCTTGCTAGTTCGGTCTATTTATTTACTTATAATTATATATGGTTTTAACCTTAATTTTCTGAAGTATTAAAAAACATAAATTATCTATACGAAGGATTCAAGTATATATATAGCAACATTAAAAGAAAAGTAATGACCCAACATAAATTTATACTGACTTGTATAAAAGAAAATTAACAATTTTCTGATGTATATTTATTATTGTCTTTATTGTATTATACATTATTGTGATCATATATATTATATATATGATGATTGCATGTATATATCTACATGTATTTCATGCATGGAAAATGGTTCATTAATTTGTTATAAATATAGAGAGAATTGTTAATTAATTAATGAATATATTGAGAACTAATTAAGCTTTAATTTGGTGAATGTTTTTTTAGGTTGGTGACAGACATTCCTGAAACTCTAGATGCAAGTTATGGTGGGTGAAACAGAATTTAATTTAATTATTGGTTATGATCTTGATCTCCCAATACAAATATTTAGTTAATATTTTGAACTAATGTTTATACTTCATAAATTATATATACTACATTATTTTCCACACTTAAAAACTTATTCATGAATATATCTATTGATAATATATATATATTTAATTGGGTAATTAGTGGTTTCAAAATAGGCCACATTTTTTTCATCACTATAAAAAATGTATGTTGAATACATTTAAATTTTTTTACTATAAAAAAAAAATATTTTACAACTTTTCAAAATGTCCTGAAAATCATTTTTATTTTATGGTATTATTTCTTTATATATAACGATACAAATTAAATTTTATTATTGTAATATAAAAATATGATAAATTAAGATTATAAAAATGTTCTGTTAAAATTACATTATTTTATTATAAAATGATGAAAAAATTGTTTTAATTAGTGGCATAATTTTCAGTTGAGACTTTAAACTTAATATATTGTAATTTATTTTCTCCTAATTTTTGCTGAAATATATGACCTAATTTTAATTTTTCTAGTATTTCTAGTTAATTTAATTATTCAAACATTTTAATTTACATAATTAATCATTAATTGTGATTTATGTATAATATATAGATCATGTTTCAAGTATTTTTAATGCATTAACTATTTAGGGAGTTATAATTAATTAATTAATTATATTGTCTTTTATGGGCAGGTACAGTAAAAATGCATTCATGAAATATTATGTAATTCACGGAATATACACATACATGACTGCTGTTCTCTGTACAGGATCGCTGAAGGTGCACGAATCATGATGTCCACGTGGAGGTAAAACCCCACTCACTAAACCTGGTGTGGGGACGCTTCTACTGATGGACGCAGTGCACTGCACGAGACCGTAACCCTGTAAATGAATGAGACCACCAATTCATCATTTAATTTCATCCTTTTATTTCTCTTCATTAATTAAGTTAATAATTCATATTGATTGATGCTAGAAATTACTTAGATTTCATGATTGTGTGATGTGCATCCGAATCACAATTTATGAATCTCATTTTTTATATTGATTATTACTTCTGATAATATTAATGTCCTTCCTCATGGCTAATTGTTAATATCATGGAAATTAAGCAATTTGGCACTAGCTGTATCTTTTTAGCCTTTTCTATTTCATTTATTAATTATTGTAACTTCTTGGCATTAATTTTTCCTTATTTAAAAAATATTATATTGGCAATTCAAAAAAAAAAGTGAAAAACGATTAAACCCATTTTCTAATTTTTGTTTTGACTTTTTAAATAGTAAGCATTTCAAAGTTCCTGATTTTTTCACAAAAGAAATTCCAAAAATATTAAGTGTTTATATAGAATATTATACAATTAATCTTATTTCGAAATGTCTTGTGTACTAAAATTAAAATTTCTAAAATTTGGGCCCTTGTCAGACCTGGAGCCACGTAGAGGAGAGGGGGCAATTGCCCCCTTGCAAATTTTAATCTATCTTATTATATAGGAAAAAAAAATGCCCCTTATATATAATTTATGTTTTTCCCATTTATTATTTGCCATTCTTATTTATGTTTTGGCGTTTTGTCTCTTATCTTAAAAAAAATAAAAATTTATCCTCCTTTTCTTAATTTCTGGCTCCGCTAGTAATCCTTGTATTAGCTCTTAATTATATATACTAGATTTTTTACACAGTATATATGATTTAAAATTAGTGTGTTTGATAAAAAATAAATAATACAACATCATATATATTTTTTTTTTCTTAATTTGCTCCTCTAATTGTGCAGCTAGCGAGAAATAGAATGTATAAACAATGGAAGAATTTCTCTACCTAATATAGATCTTTGTGTATGTTTGGTGAGAGGTTGAAATTTATATAAATTATAGTTTAAGAGATAAACCCTACTTAGGTGTAACTAAATTTGATTGAAATAATTACAAAAAAAAAAATATGTTGAATTGGAGTGTGTCAACTTGAAATTAGATTCAATAAGATCGATTAGACTATACCAAGATTATACTTAACGAGAATCAATTCGGCTACGATCATATATCAACTTAGATTAGGTTTATATACATAGACAGATCGATCAAATCGACTCGGATGGAATTGTAATCGGTTTAATTGAGTTAGTCTATTATAGTGGTTTGTCATATTGAATTGAGTCAATCGAGTCAAGTTGAATTCAATATGATCAAGTTGAGTTTGATTATATCAACTTAGTTTCAACTCACTAGGAATGAGATCGAGTTAATTAACCTATTATCAAATTAATTGACATGCTGATATATATATAATGAATTAGCTAGAAGTGAGTACTTTATGAATATTTGGCCAAAAAAAAAATTAATTAGAGATAACATATAAATGTTTCAGGAAACGAAATAGTAAGCTATGAGAGTCCACGGCCACATGCTGGCATTCATCGTATTGCAATTGTGCTATTTCGGCAGGAGGTTCAGCAGACGGTGGACGCGCCCGGCTGGCGTCAAAACTTCAGCACCAGAGACTTCTCTGCCTTTTACAACCTCGGCCTTCCTGTTACTGCTTTGTACTTCAATTGTCAAAGGGAGACTGGTTGCGGAGGAAGAAGGTAAGTTAACTCATTCATTCCTTCATTTTGTTTTTAACAAAAATAAAAAATCACAATAAGTGATCATACTAGGATTTGAACTCTAAACCTCTAAATAACATATAAGATATTATCATCAATTGTACGTAGTACAATTGACCATTCACTCCTCCCCTAATTGGCTTTTTATATGCATTCACATCGGGTTCATCTCGACTCAATTCATCTTCTAAATTTTGAAATGTTAGTTTACATCTCATCAAATTAGTCATTTATCCCCCCCCCCCCTCCTCTCTTCAATTCATGTTTTGTCCTTTATCTTAAAAAAAAAAAAAAAATTATCCCTACTAGAAAAAATTATGATTAACTAAAAAGTATTTATGATTTTGGTAAAATTTTCTTTAATCAGTGTGCAGATTCTATGCAAATGATTTTAAAAAAAAATTGAATATATAGACTCATAGTTTGTTTTTCTAATCAATGAAAGGTTCTAAGAATGGGAAAAGACTATCCTTGAGCAATGGAAGTATTTCACAGGTGATGCAAGCTACTAGAGATATGGACTTCAATCATTAGTTTTAATTGTTTAATAGAAATATATATATAATGGGAGGTGGTGTAATGAATTTATTATGTAAGTTGTCTAGCTTTTATTAGGAAGTATACAGCACTTATCTACTTTAATTTAAAAACAGTTCTTCATTTTATTTGTGTTTTTTGTGCCAATTGTAATGTTCTTGATTTCCATTGGATACTTCAATTAAATGAGCAAGTTATGGGATAACATTTCAAGTATAAATTAAAAAAAAATATAAATTCAAACATGTACGTTAAAAATAGGAGGTAAATTCACATTACTCCGGCCTCATCCTCATGTACTTATTATTCATCTTACACTTTGTAAGAAAAAAATATCAAAATCTAAATATTAAATAGAAAATATCACATTGTCCCTCTTAGGGTTACTTCCCATCAAGACAGATATTACCTAGAAAGAGCGATGACAATGCGAAACTAAAAAAGAATAGAGGATCAAAGAAGCGCTTGCAATAATATATATATATATATATATATATATATATATATATATATATATATATAATATTTTTATACAAACGAATAGTATATAAGAGAATAAAGCAATCAAACAATAGCGTCAAAGCACATCTTCCCTATTCTAACTAGACATCTTGAGCTACTAACTCGTACTTATATATCTCGATCAAACACAAATAAAATCAACGGAAGGTTAAGTAGTATAATATATACCAATATGCCAAGCACTATATGATGTATCATGATTTATATATATTAACTCAAACTTGATCTACTTAATGCATTAATGATACCAACTACTACCACAAATGCAACTCAATGCATTAATGCATACCAACTACTACCTCAAATGTCAACTAATAATAATAATATTATAACTCATTTCATGAAGAGAATACCAAACTGCTCCGGCGTGTGCGTAGTAATATTGCGTAAAGAATTCATATAGCTCATCAATCCCATCTATCGATTGACTTGATTCGCTCAAAAAAATTTAAATTTTTCTCAACAAAGACGAGCTCGATGACATGCATATTTTCTATCTTAGGATGCTTATTTTCATGTTAAATTTGAATTAAATATTTTCTAATATATGGATTTTATTATGTTTAGTATTAGGAAACAAAGTATAAGAAATCAAAAAGAAGCATCCTTCCACGTTTTTGGAAGCGAAAAATTGGAAAAAAATTTGGACTTATTCGATCCTGCATTAGGTATGCCCACGCCTTAGTGAAGATATATGTGACAGAATCAAAACTTATCGATTTCAAGGTTGAAATTTATTTCCAATTTTTCATACGAATTTTGACTCTCCTTTTGTGTCAAAAATATTAAACCAAGATATTTGATTATTGGTTTATTGCTTTGTAGATATGATTTGATTTTTCTTTATCTTTTAGTTAAATTTATGAACTCTCCTATAAGAGAAGAAAAATTGTAATGAACAAGTGGGCCTTTGTTTTGAGCTTTTGTTTACATCTTTAATTAATTTAAGTTTTTAATTTCAATAGTGCATAATATTTTAGAATGAAAATGTTTGTCTCTGCTATGTGCGGCTAAATCTCTTCCCTCTAGCTAAAGGGCATTCAAAGTTTCGATTCTACATATTGTGAGATCCTTCTATGCTTAATTCTCTTGTCTTCTAGTCTTTTTTTTTCTTTCAGTAACTTATCTATTGCTCTATTTAATTATTGGTATGTTATCAGGTTATTAGGATAATAGTTCGTCTTTCGATATGGATGTTCCATATCGAAATTAAAGGCAATTAGTTGAGGTTGATGTTCAACCCATAATAAGGAAAATCATGAATTAATTTGACATATATATGAGATTGTTGTTCAATTCAGATTAGTCGATTAAAATCGGTGATCCCAAGAATTTCAACTATTGGTAGGTCTATAAAGTGTCTCTAGGATTACTATTTACTAATCAATAAGGGTTTAATCGCAATGCTTATTTGAATTAACCATAGGTTTAAAGAAGATCTCGATTGTTAACGCTTGTCTAAGATCAAACTGATTTGCTAGAAAATAAGGGACTTATTCTTTGTATCCATGATCGATCCTACGAACTGAAACCGAGAACGCACCTTTAGCTAGGTTTTTCTCTTATTATTTTTTCTTCGATTTTAATTACTTCTTTTATTTAATATTTTTATTTGTTGTTTTTATTTATATATTCATGCATTCAATTACCTCCCCCCCCCGCACCCCATTTTTCCTTTCTTTTGTTCTAATTTTTGGTTTAAAAAAAATTTGAAACTAATCAGTCTTTGTAGATTTGACTTTACTCATCACGACTACAAATCTCAAAGATGTAGAAAATTATTTTTTGTGGATTCAACACTCATCAGCGCTAAAAGGCCGATTTTAACTCCTGACGGGCAATAGCTCATCTAGGCACCAAAACCCCACCTTCCCGCTCAAAATCCCAATTTCTCGATGCTGGAGTTAATCCTGAAGAGATACCACTTCCTGATGAATTTCTCTTGAATCGGGACCTTTTGGCTCAACTTTCTCCTCGTTTTGCCGAGGGAGCCGACCAAGAGGCCGGACTGACCAAAGTGAGAGGGGTTTCATACCTTATAGGCAGTTTATTGCCAAGCACTTTCCTATTCTATGTTCATTATGGATAAGGGCCAGAGTTTCTTATGTCTTTGCTCCTCCTTTTAATAGGGGTGCATTCATGACCATTCATTTTCAAGCAATTCCTTCTCACTGTTAGTGTCAATGGAAGTTTTTGTGCTAGTTCCCATCCTGTTTCATCCCTTTCTCTGAGTTTGAAAGGCAACGAGCAACTCTACTCTACAAACACTTTAACACTTTATCAATCGAGAGCAAAAGTGGACAATAGCTCTATGGGTTTCCCTTAGCACTGTCACATCTGATAGCGATTCTTTCTTTCCATTCATAAGGAAAAGATTATCCAAATGTAGGATGTAGTCATTATGCATGTGCTCCTCCATAGCAGCATATCCTTGGATCATCAGTATCCTCGCCTAATAACTCTCTCAGGTTCAATGGGCTACAAAGTGGCCTCGCCCAATAGCCTAAAGACTAAGGGTGGCAAATAAGTCAATGTAATAACATGATAATACTATAACACTTATTAACACTAGTTATTAATAATTCTAGGAGTGTGTTTGGTATGACTAAAAATATGGTACTAGATATGATAATTTGGTTTATCTCATGTTTGGTGTGCAAAATATATCACGTTGCGGTAAAAAGATGGTGGGACTCGGATAATTCTAGGGGTGTGTTTGGTACGACTAAAAATATGGTACTAGATAGGATAATTTGGTATATCTCATGTTTGGTGTGCAAAATATATCACGTTGCGATACAAATATGGTGGGACCCGAATACAACTTATATATTTATTGTATCATATAAAATCATGGAACAACTGAAGGAGTATTGGGACAAAGAGATAAAATTAATAATTTTAGCATAGTATTTTTTGATAAAATTAATTGTATCATATATTTTTTTGTTTTGATTATTTTTTATGATATATTTTTTTTTTTATAATTTGTGCAGTATGTCGTATCCTATGTGAAATAAAAATGATACAACTTATTGTCCTATATTGGCTTGTACTAGTTGGTCATGTACTGGCTTGTCTGTCTTGTCCCGTGTGTGTATCAAACGCAACCTATAACAATTTCAAAAGAAACAACATAAATGCATATTAACACTAACTCACACGTGTAACTCGGTCATTTTAGCACAATATCATTTAGTAATCAAGAAATAATACATATTAGACTTCATGTCTAGTATGTGTACAAAACACAACCTATAACAATTTCAAAAGAAACAACATAAATGTACATTAACACTAACTCACGCATATAACTCATTTTAGCACGATATCATTTAATAATCAAGAAATAATATATACTGGACTGCACTAGTACTTTTGGGCTCGGCCAGATTCGGTCTAGCAACGCCCGCACTTTTGAATCCAATTCAAGCCAAACCGAATAGCTCTGCCCGAGGGCTTGGCTTTGCCCGAGGGCTCCACCCAGTCATACAAGGATATACACGTCCTCCTTAATTACGAGGGATACGCCATTATGAGCTCGACATCTCTAGGATCAGCCTCGACCCATTCTGAGCAATATCCTCGCGAGATTATCGGGCAGCGTCATCACCTCTATCGGCAATAAATACAGACACGGCGCGTCTCAGGTACCATAAGTTCCAATTTCATTACCTCCACTTCTCTTGTAGCCCCCACCCCCCCCCCCCTTCCTATCAGAGTTTCATCTAATTATGAGACACCAAATCAAATCAGACTGCTTCATTCCTCGTGCAAGAATACATACATGATATGAATAATCTACAACCACGTAACACTAATATTTTCACATACGACAAACTTATCAATTACTACGTATCTATAAATAAAAGTAATCTAAAATATTGTTAACACATATTAACACAACTTTTGTAAATTATGTACTATAATGTATCATAACTCAAGTACAATATAAATATGCTTATGAATCAAGCTCGTGTATAAAAAAGCTCAAAGGGAAAGAAATTTAATCACCAAAGGAAATAAATAAATAAGGTAAAACTTTGATTAATTATGTAAGTAGCATATGTGAATGAGTGATCGAACTTGTTTCCAATATCAACTATAACACAATTAAACTTAAGAATTATTTATTTAATTAAATTTTATAACCCCAAAATAATTCTTTTCAAAACACACCAAAATAATTAAAAAACAAAAAACAAAATCCATTTGGGAGAAAGGACCACTATTGCATCTGGAACTCAATATGTCATTGTTCGACTTCTGCAGCTCTTGAAAATAATTAAAAAAACACTTTGACATATTTTAATAAATAAAGAAATATATAACATTGCTATAAGGGTTTTAACATCGTTATATCCAATAAAACATTGAATACTTAATTAAATATTGAATAATTAATATAATATCATTACATAAGTTTATAACGCCACTTTATATATAATATTGTTATGCACTGGTAGAATCTTTATATTTAATCCGAGGGTAATTATCTAAATATATTTTAAATTTTGATCTTTGTCTTAAATATATTCTGAACTTTTACTTCATCAAATTATATTCCGAACTATTAAATTTGTATCAATTATATCCCTCCGTTAAAATTCTGTCATCTACTCAGTTAATAGTGTGACGTGACTTGCACACGTGGATTAAAATATTTTTTTTTATATTTTAACACTTTCTCTGTCACCACCTCGCCGGAGAAACCGTCGGACTTCGTCGGAGAAATTGTTGGACCTCGCCGGAGAATTATTTTCTATTGGAATTGTTTACGAACGAGGTCCGACGATTTCTCCAGCGCGGTCCAACGGTTTCTCCGACGAGGTCCGATAGTTTCTCCGGCGATGTAGTGACGGAGAAAGTGTTAGAATATTAAAAAAAAATATTTTAATCCACATGTGCAAACCACGTCACACTGTTAACGACGTAGCTAGGTGACGAAATTTTAACGAAGGGATACAATTGATACAAATTTAATAGTTTCTGATACAATTTAGTGAAGTGAAAGTTCAGGATATATTTGAGACAAAGTCCAAAGTTCGGAATATATTCAAACAATTACTCTTAATCTAATGTCATTATATTCATAAACACTATTATAAATGATAAAATACTATTATGCACTGAACTGGAGTAGCACTTTGAGTCGGGCCGGATTAGGTCCAGAAGCGCCCACACTCATAAATCAGACTTAAGTCAAGTCAAACACTACTTAGCCCAGGGGCTCCACCCTGCCATACAAGGACACTTACATCCTCATTAGTTACGATGGATTCATCATTTATCAACCCGACATCTCTGGGATCGACCTCGACACATTCTAATCACATCCCTACAATATTATCGGGAGACATGCATTATCGACATGCATCCCTCATCTTGCACTATATACAGACAAGATGCTCACCGAGTACATCTAAATTCCACTTTTAAGAGCTCTCCCGAGCCTTCACCAATTAGTTCTCTTCGTCGTGTATTTACTCCAAGACTGAGGACGCCCTCCACTACATTAAGTAAGGACAACATGAGTTGCATAGAGACTACCGGAAGAGATTCAATGGTGTGCAATGAAAATCCCAAACCTCGACCCGTATGTTGAGTTATACTCTGTCAAGCACAGACTGAAGCCTAGGCACTTCCCTGACTAGATCGTCTTGGCAAAGCCAAACGATCGATATGATTGAGTTCTGAGAAAATATCGTATGTCATATGAAGATGGAAGAACTCCAAGAGGCCATGAAGGCCGATAGACAGATCGCCAAATTAAGACACCACCGATAATAAGAAGCCCAAGAAGCCCGATAAGAAAGGCAAAGATCGAGATCACCACGATAACCACAAGAGGGCATAGTTGCCACCCCGATCGAACACCCGATATGAAAAATACACTCCACTCAACACGAAGAATGAGGTTATTCTCTGAGAGATTTAGGACCTGAAGCTTCGCAAACACCTCGTCAATGCAAGAAAACAAAAATTGTCACCTAACGCCGATAAAAGCAAAAGGTGTGCGTTCTACGACACCTATGGACATTTCACAGAAGACTGTGTGGTACTGGGAGATCAACCTGAAGACCTGGTTCGAGCTGAACGACTCGATCGGTACGTCAACCATGGAAGAGAACATGGTCGGGATAGAAGTCACAACCACCGATGTTGAAGCCAAAGCCGAACACCCTCGTTCCACCTCAAAGGTAAGAGAGACAACGAGCGAGCCAATTATCCAGGTAACGAGGTCTGAGGGGTCATGAACTACATAGCCGACAGATTCGCAGGAGGAGGCGAAACAAGTTTGGACAGGAAGAGGTCCCTCCAAATAATCATGGCGGTCGATGGTGTTGCTCGCCCGCAGAAGTTTACTTCCAAAACTTCAATAATATCATTCTATGAATCTGACTTTTAAGAGACTTACAAAAATCTACACAACCGTGTAAAACTACCACATTCTTTACGCGCTGGCACTACCTTTGGAGGAGTTCATACGTGTTTAGCTTGTGACTTTGCATGTCCATTATTATCTCCTCCGAAGAGACAATAGCTCCACCAAAATCTGCTTTAATTAGTGATGATATTACTCATGCATGTTAGTTTCTTTGTTGTCCTCCTCAACCATAACACTTGGACCGTAATGGGCTGGTACGTACCTCGCAACCAAAGACGTAATCTTAGTCTTGAGTTCTATATATACATAAACGAAGACCTCCGATCATCTATACTTCGACTATACCATATGTAGCCTTTCACTACACATATATACCAAGTTTTTGAACATGTTCGTTGGCAAACAATTGAAGATTATAGTTAAATTGCAATTTTGTATATTTGCTCTTACCAATTTAGTATCTTATTTACATATACTTGGTGAAATATATTTCTAAATAAATCTTGAACATTCTCGATGAGAGGTGAGATAGGAACATTCCCGTTCCACTTCATAACGGAAATCTGGATGAGGTTGCCCTTTTTCAAACATTACCAAAGGCAATCTCCGATTTCCATTTCTAATTCCACATATCCAAAGGATTTTGGCAGGCTGACAAGGGGAAATTTCGATGATTAGGGTCCGCCAAACGAATAGCACCCCATCACCCATCAAAACGGAATGGCCACTTGAATATTTCTCCGGCATAGATATTAGCCAATCACTTCAAACCGAACCCATCGAAATGCACTTACAAAATCTCATCGGTCAAACTCACAGTTTCTAGGAGGCAGAAATTTTTGTCTGGAAAGAAATTGAAGCACTACAGTGACTTACGGTGTTTCTTTTTCGAATTAAAAATAGAACAAGAGGACTAGAATTTGATGAAATCTGTCTTGAAGGTGTGCGATGCACACGTGATAGCTTCATCGAATGGAATATAAAGAGGCGACGTCGTTGGCATAGTCGGATTCACGTCACGAACAGCTTAAGCCCTTCGCATGGTATATAATATAAGCAGCGATTTGCACATGCACCTACAGCACGCAAAAGTAGAAAAAAATAATTGATGAGTTATTGATCGCAACAAGAACGAACAACCTTTTTGCATAAATTTTTCGGACGTCAAAGCAACGGCAGACCGAACGCGAGCCCAGAACCTATGCTTGTTGGTGTTCACAAGGAATCAGTTTATCAAACTGAACTCGACAAACTCGATGTTTCCTTTTTGCAGATTTTTACAAATAAAGACTAATTAAACGTTCACTAAAACACAACCACAAAAATTACTATTCTAATAAACTATAATTAGCTTATTTCGATAGAGTATAATACAAATCTATGGAACGAAAATTCTTAATTCAATTGTTTTAGTATCAAAATTTAAGAAAAGCAATTTTTAAATTTAAAAGTACCAATCCAAGCCGAATTAACCTCCAAATTGAATTCAGCTTAGAAGATTGAAGATTGGACGCCCAAGTTTCTACAGATCTATCAATGATGTTATCAGCGGATGATAAAAGTAAATGACCATGAATCTGATATTTAATAAGTTTACCTAATTTCATTCAACTCCCTACAAAACATTGTTTTTAAAGAGATCATTCAACCAGAAAATTAACGTTAAAAGAGTGAACAAAAATGGAGAAAAAGTGTGACCCAATAACAACCCAGACTAACATGGCTACTATTCCTACAGCTAAACTTGAGATGAATAAGCTTTTCAAGAATCTAATCTCCACTTGAGAAGCTAGGTAAAATCAGGATATTGTGAATGTAAAGGTTTGAAGTGTGTACACGAACTAATATGCTCATGCACAATTAGTAAGCATACCCAATTTTGACTCTATCTATGTTTGTTTATCAGATAATTTTAAGTATGAACAAAAATTTTAGCCTTGTTTGAAAAAGATAAGCTCATATAAAAGTGTTCTTGTCTTGTTTATGTTTCACGGACGAGCTCTATTATTCACGAACAAACTCGTTAAGGGCTCCATGCGTTCTACTATTCACGAACAAACTCGTTAAGGGCTCCATTTACATACTTTTCAATGGGCTTGACCGCTTGATTTATTAGGTAAATATACTTATACATCGTACTTTAACTCTTTATTTATGAGTTTGAAAAGTTCACCCAAAGCACTATATGCCAAGCTAGAATTGGGCTTGAAAAACCTGAAAAACCTTTAAGTTAAACAAACTAAGCATGAGTATAGAGACTAAAACTCGAATTAAGCTCAAGCCTAACTTAAATGAGCTAATAAATAAATAAGCTAAGTGAATGAGCTAAGCTCCACTAGTTTTAACATAGCAATGAAAGCTTTTACCTACAAGCAACCAGCAAAAGATATATAAAATGTAAGTATAACTACCATTAGAACGCACAACAAAATGGCTATACAACGTAGCTTTTGAAACCTCAAAAGTTTTAGAATTTGCCTCATTGCGTCGCAAATAATGAGCTCAAGTGAATGCCAAGCGTGATCGTTGATCGCAAACAAATGATTTAAGTGATTCCTATATGTGATATTACATGTGCTTGTTCGTCAAAGTTTCTACTATTCCTACCGTGAGATCGATATATAACAGTGTGATCTTTGGTTTATGTTCTGTTACAAATTTGCAACCCAAGAATTAGCATATAAACAATTTTTAAAAGGGAGAGAATATTTTAAAACGTAGAACACTGTCTGTGGGAACAAAGATGTGGAAAATGCCTAAAAATTCATGATACTGGAAAGAGAGAAGTAACATAATACAATGAATTGGATTTTAAAAACGCTCAGAAAGATGATAATAGCGCATAGGTTTTCTCATGAAAGTGAAACTTAATACCTTCATACATGAGCATTGAAATCAAATATAAGAGAGGATGTATACTGAGGAAGGGTCTTGATTGAGTAATATTATCCAAAACAACAAAGATTGTATACTGAGAAGGTTTTAATTTAGCATTTTATCCAAAACAACAGGGGATTTACTGTTAGGATCAATGCTATTAGCATGTACTAGAAAATGGATAAACAATTAAGCATTTCAACCCTCAAAACTTATGTGTATATGAAATTTGAAAGTGTCTTAGTTGCATCCGTAATACGGTAGTAGTAACCACCCAAGTGGCACTGTAAACATGGTTGTAGTATCTAAGTTGTAACCATAAACATGGTTATCAGAAACAGCCGTTAGTGGAAACTCCTATAACTTTACCACGAGAATGTTACAACATAATGTATTGTGCATTGGACGTTTGTTTACACACTAATAGGCTACAAAATTATTGTCGTGATGCATTATGGAAAGCATCAATAAAATTGGAATTGGAATTTGCCTAATCCAAGTTTTTAGCTTGTCATCATGATTTGAGTTAAACACCAGTATTGGAGCATGCGACTTCACCAGTGATAATACCAGTATTGGAGCGTATGATTTGAGTTAATAACAACGTAGATCTCATTTAGCATGGAGTTGAAGATGGTGTATACCAGATTTGAAGGGAGCAACTTACTGCTATCAAGCAAGGTCGAAAGTTGAAACTAACATTGTTTGCCTAGAAGATTTAATTTAGTTATTCAAATTTGTGAAAACTGAGTGGGCTATAACTTCAAAATTATTGGCTTCGACGTTGGAATTTGTAGAACGGATGGGTCAAATTTATACAATGAAGTACTCAAACGTAGAGCAGAAAAGACTAGCAATATTATTATAGTGGTAATGCAAAAATATTACAGATATCCTTAGGGTAAAAAGACAAAATAGTGACTTCTCTAGGCTGTTATTGAATCACAATTCACAAATATAACTAAACAAAAAAAATTGCAATTCACATTACAAACTAAATAATGGAGAAAAAAAAAGATAATAAGATGAAATTTACAATATTGAATAACTGTAATTTAGTGCAAAATTCTCTAAGCAAAATCATGTCATACATATATAAAATAATTTTAATAAGGTATTCTTTCAATTAACTCACAAGAATAGATAAACAAAGCAGAAAATGATAAAGTAACTTACCAAACAAGTTCAAAATTAATACCAAAAAATGAATTTTATGATACCTAACCCCAGGAAACCTAGTAAATCCACCTAATTCCCTCTTACCATAAAATAAATCACCATTATTCTAGCATTTTCAATCGACCAATAAATTTCGGCTAGATAACTAGGCCCTAATAGGTTGCAGGCAATAACAAATAGGTATGTATGTATTTGTTTGCACCTTCAGAAACCAGTACACCAAATTAGCCTGGACACAAAACAACTGGAAGCATGGTTGCAAGGTCAAAAAAGATCTAAATAAGACTTTAAAATCATGCTTACGCCCCAGCCATCTATGATGCTAAATAAAACATTTTTTTGGTCTTTGCAGGACTTTTTCGTGAAGGTGATTAGAGAATAATAAAAACTGTAATTAGCCTTGTTGCAATTCAAAACTGCAAACAAGTGTTGGACCACTTTGAATGACATACATAAAAGTCATTATTGCTGTATAATATATTTGTAAGATATAATTTACACTTATTCTCTTAAATAAACACACCAAGGTTATTTCCTACAGTTAGAATCGATTAAGTTATTTTTTTATTCTAACTCCTGTTTCTTAATTTATCTAATAAAAAATGAAGATAACAATTTCTTTTCTTCAATTAAATTTTACATTTATCTAAATTGTTTCCATTTTTTATTCGAGTTTTTATCTTATCATTTTAGAATTTATATTGGTGCATCAAGGTGTAAACATTTTGTTAATGGTATCTGATTTAATTAATATGGCTCCTCTCAAAAAAGAAAAAGCAGGCCAAGCATGTGCAGATACACCTAATTTTCTGTTTCTGCCCCACAATGAAATTAGTACCAAATTTCAACGGTGAGTTAGTTAGACAAGCTCTCTGATCCAACTTTTAGCACTAGGTATGAAATACTTAACCCAGATGAATTTTATCTTGAGAAAATTTCCAAAAGCATCACAACTATATGATTTATTTCCAAAACAATAATCAATATTTCCATATTGCCAAAACCATAATTGTTTTCATCAAAATCCCAAAATGCCCGTTGATTTTTAGGGTGTGTTTGGTTGGATGGAATGTAATCATAAGGAATAGGAATTGGACAAGTAATAGTATTACCTTGTTTGGTTGACATTAGGAATAGATAGATGGAATTTGTGTAGAGTATAATTCAAAAGAATACTCTATTACCTATGCAGATGGATTTGTGTAAACTTATATTCTATGTTTAGATCTTTGTTAATAATTCACTATCTAGTGAAATTTGACTTGTTTAATCAAATAACTTCAACAATAATCACAGTCTGCTCAGACTCATACTGCTATAATTAGTAAAATACTACCAGCAGTACACTATCTAGCATAAGTATCCTCCCCACCAAAATATGTCCACTGTTCAATTTGGCAAGAATGGTTAAAGCACTAAAAGAGTAAAACATTGTTTCTTTTCACTAATGCTTACTACTATTTGGCAAAAATGGTTAAACAAAGCATGAATGCAAACTGAAAAGCACGGACTGTTAAGTGCAAAAATTATCAGAATTAAGAAGAGAAAATTATGACATTCTAATATATTTATTTTTAAGAATCTGGTCAATAGAATAATGGACTTAATTAAGAATAAACATCAATAGAATATTGAAATTTGCATTGAAGCGTGGTATAAAAAAAACTGAGTAAGAAAGTTTAGAGTAATCAAAGGAAAGATTACCTGGCAATGGGAGTTCTCTCACTGTTGATTTCCAGAACCATGAGTTTGCGCACTTGCTTGCTGCTGTTGTTGGATTTGGAGAAGCAAATTAGCAGCAAATTGCAGGGTTGACTGGTATCGTTGATTCTTATCAGCATCTGACGATGTTTCCTGGCCAGAGCTAGACAATGCATTTTGTAATTGCTGTCCTTGTGTAGGAAGTTCCACATTCCTTCTATCAATTGGCAAAGACATGGTAGGTTGAGGCTGAGGCATATTTCCAATAAAATCATGAGTAGATGAACCAAGTCTCTGTTGTTGCTGGAAGGCTGAACTGAATCCATCAGAAGCATTTGATGTTTGTATGTTTCCATAGTTGTCCTGAGAAGTAATAGGAGCTTGAAACTGATATATTTGATTGCTTTGGTGGGGATACTGCCCACCTTGTGGTACTGAATAACTTGTCGGCTGTCTAGTTAAAACAGCAGGGGACTGGGACATGTTTAGAGCAGGATTTTGAATCTGCATGCCACCAACTGATGGCTGCAAAAGCTGATCTGTCCCACTTGGAATGTTACTGTAAGATGGGAACTGTGAAACTGTAGGTGTCTGGACCGTCTGGTTACTCAATTCTTGTCCGAAAGGTGGGAAACCCTGATGCTCCATGGTTGGCTGATATTCTTGCCTTGAAGCCTGAAATGTCACTGATGCGTCATGTGTAACAGAAACCTGAGATGAAGATGGTCTTCCAGTGGAGCTAGACGGCAAGTGAACACCAGCAGCAGTTGATTGTTGAGTGTTTTTGGGTATAAGAGAAGCTAAAGTAGCTATGAGATCAGGAGTCAAGGAAACCTTTAAATGGGAAGCAGCAGCAGCAACAGCAGCATTGCTTTCCTGCTCTAAGGCAGATGGTTGGGCAGGGCGACGTTCATCAGAATGTGGTAACATAATATTTTCTGATGGAATATGATGTGCTGGCTCCTCCTGTAATGACTGATTATAATCAACTCGCAGACCTTGATCCTCAGGCTGAGAGATGAAGTTGTAATTTTTCTGCAAATTAGATGCCTCCTGTTGTCCAGGGTGATGAGGCAATGTGGGAAGGATAGCTAACTGAGGCTGTTTTTGGATTGTGCTTGTTGAATGCTGTGGTAACTTCAGCACAACACCATAGAGGCGTTCAGGACCATTAACATTCAATACTTTGGTCAAGAAGTCTGATGGAGGCACCAAAAATAGAGTGGTACCATCCTCGAGCTTTGCAACCCCAGCACGATTTCTTAAGCCCAGGTAACGGAGGAAGTCTGTGTATGAAGCAAAATCCTCCTCACTATCTGGTAGAAAGAAAACAATTTCAAACCCAATGGCCTCAGCATAGTGTTCTGTGAGCATATCTAGTCCAGTTCTGGCTGAGCAGTTGATGATATCAGGTCTGCCAAAAGATGTAAAACAATATTAACCATCAATATCAATTTGCATAATAGGAGAAAAGATGGGGAAGAAAATAGAACTTACAGAGGAGAGTCAATGCCCTTTCCAATTGCTACACAACGAGCATAACAAACATGAGCTCCCCCTTTAGCTATAACACCACGCCAACTATAGTCTTTATCAGAGGACCTCAAGCCATGTTGATTTCGACTAGAATCGCCTCGATATGGAGGAGAAAAAGGAAATGGGCGTTCCTCGATATTGCCACCATCAGCCCTCCTTGCACGAAGAAAACCATCATTACTGGGAGAAGCATCCACCCTTAACCTTTTTGCGTCTTTCATATCAAATTCATCCCATCCATCAGGTACGTGACGAGCTGCATGGAGCTTAGCTGGTGGCAAAGGCAAAATCCCTGGTGCTGAAGGAGAATGCCGTCCCCAAATTGGAGGTGTAGTTTTGCTAGAATCAGTACCAGATAAGTTCTGTGGACCACCACCAAAGTCATGGAAATCAAACCCAGTATGATGAGCTTCGATTCCTTGTTGTCCAAATGGCCTTGCAAACATATTTGCCCCAGACACATTACGATTTAGCGAGCCAGGAAGATTATTTGGAGCCATTGGACGACCAGGACCTAACAGATCGGATGGTCCAAATGGACTGTCATCCAAAAATGTTTCAGGTCTATGTGATGTAATCCCAATGAATGGTGTTGCATTATCCTTGATAGGTACAAAGTCACTACTTGAAAAGAGTATTTGTATCCTGGGATCATTAAAAAGGCGACCTTGTAGACCTTCTTTAGCACGTCTAGCTTCATCAATGCTTCTAAACTCCACAAAAGAATAGTGTCTAGATGGAAAGCATCTTATCTTTTCAATTTCACCAAAAAGGATCATTGCATTATGAAGCATCTGCTCATCAATCTGAACTGAAGGTGGATAGCCTATCCACAAAATATTACTTGGATAACCATCCTTGAGCCCTCCATAAAACTGATATTATAGAGATAAAAATCGTGAATATTCAAATTTTCAAATTAAGTATCCCTATAAAATATATGTAACACAAGTAAACAAAAATATTCAGAATGATATAAACCTTTTGTTTTAACATACCGCATCTCTCTTAGGCCCAAGGAAAGAAGAACTATGGAAATTTCTTGAGTCATCCAGTGGAGCAGATCGTTCAAGTGGTTCCAATGTCCGATATGTATTCTTGGAAGCATAGCGATCAGGTAAATCCTAAATTCATGATAATAAAGGATGAGGAAGAAACATAGGTAATTAATGCATAAAAGCCTATATCAAATGCAAACTCATAAGATCAAGGACTGCACATGCCAACTAGTCCCCGTTGGCATATTATGTCCAATAAAATACTTGCAGTATGCATGTACCATGTCGGTGTCATTGCTCAGGCACAACTGGTGCTTTTTTATTAAATGGCAAGCAAGAAAATTAAGAAACTTAATGCTACAAAAAGAATACAGACCCGAGGTATCATCCGCAGAAAATCCACACGCAACTGCTCACCAGCAAGACACTTGCCATTCATATTTTTGTGAGCAGCAATGGCATCTTCCAATTTCCAATACTCAATGATAGCAGAGTTCCTATCCCTGAAGAATTTGTAATCTTCAATCTTACCAAACTTTGAAAATTCATCCTCAAGTTGTTGCTTTGTTATGGATGAATTAAACCCACCAATCCATATTTGCTTAGCTGCTTTTGGCTGCAAATCAAAATTGAACATAAATGTTGCATAACATGTTCTATCACCGTTAACATATAAGCCTCATCTGGATTAAAGAGAGAGTAACAAAGAAAGAAAAGGGAAGGACCAACGGTAACATGAAAAGCCACTTGAGAATATTGATTTAACCAAAGAGAACGTTACATACAATGATTTAGATTTAGCTAATGTTCGTGTTAGGTTATTACAAATAGGGGCATACTACATACCGGTCGGGCAAACTCGATCCTAATTGCACTCCCCCGGATCGCCGACCCGTTGAGGGCATTCTTCGCAGCCTTGGCTTCGTCTACGAGCCGGAAGTACACAAACGCGTAGCTCCTCGACCCGTGCATCGTGGTGCAATCCAAGGCGCCGTGCTTTCCGAAGGCGGCCATTACGTCGGCATCGGACGTATCGGCGGAGAGGTGCCCCACCCAAAGGGTGCTCGAGGGGGATCCATCGGTCTCTGGTTCCTTGGACAGAGGCGGACGGCGATTGTGGTCCGATGGTCCCCCGGCAAACTTACTCAACGGCATCGGTCACTCGGACGGAGGCCCTGCACGATTTTAACACGATGGTAGATTTGTAACCAGGCCAAGTCGGGCTCACGGGAGATTTCGGTAAACAGCCACGAGATTGAGCGGAAGGAACGAAGGCGAAGAGGAAGAGAAAGGCGGAAGGAAACCCTAGTCCCTAGAATGGCTAACTGGCGAGGGGACGTATCGTGGGCCTTCCATGTTTCTATATTGACGGCCCACATATTAGTCACGTGTTTTGCACATGGTCGAGAAACACGCTATATGTGACAGGTAGCAAGTTATGGTGTTCTACCAAGTTCGTCTTCTTTGTATAATTTGGAACTTTCTGTAATTAGGCCACAGTGGTCTACCTGCCCGACCCAATTGTTTATAAATACGATTTAACTGAATTATTTCGTTAATTAAAAACTGGTATTATTTAAAATAATAAAATACCGTTTAAAATAAATATATGACAATTATAAGCGTGAAATTATTTAATATATTTTCTATTTTGACATTAAATAAGTAGTATAATTTACATATAAATTAAAGTAAATCAAATCAATGGATAAAAATAGTTTAATCTCTTTCAAAAAAATAATAAGTTTAGTCTCTTTAAAAAAAATAATTTTAGTCTTAATTTCAATAAATTTATACATAATATTTCAACTTTGTAACGTGTTTATTATTTTTCTATTGAAATAACATATCAAATTAGGGTATTTAGAAGAATTCAAGAAATATTCATTTTAGTGAATTTTCAAAAGTATTTTTGGTTTTTATAATTTTGAATTACCAAGTTTCAAATTTGGTAAATTGCTAAAATAATTTATACGATAATTATCATAAATAATGTGCTACGTAATTGAATCAAATAGATAAGCATGTAAAATATCCTATTTTATTTAGTTTTATAAGCCAAATGCTCGATAAATATGGGCAAGGTTGTTAAACTCGAGAGTTTAAATAAACTGAGCCTCCCATAAACTCGTAAAAGTTTATCTAACATTAAAAAAATATTTTTTAAAAAATATTATATTACAAAATTATAATCTAATAGAACCTGAGATTTATAATTAAGTAGTTCAACTCCACAATAAAGCACACATAAAGATAAAATATAAAAGTATAAGTCTAATCCATACATAACGAAGCATTCTAAGTTCATAATAAAGCACACACAATGACTCAAAGATAAAATATAAAAACACAAGTTCAATCCATAATAATTATCATCAAACCGAGTTCAGCCAAGTTTACTCGCAATTTTGGTCGAGTTTACGTGAGTTCACCCGACTTCACGGGAGTGTTAGAATTTGGAACTTCGAAGAGGGGTTGGCTTTAATGCGTGAATCACTATCTTGAGTGTAATATTGCTTTCCAATCGAAATTAATTTACCTCAAGATATAACAAAACCTAAAATCGAGAACACTCAAAGGAAATAAACACAAAAATGCAGGGGAAGAAAAAAGGTGACAAATCCCACTTTAAATAAAAATGAAAAGATTTGACGGTTGAATAAATTCAAATTCAAACAGGCAAATATCTTTTCAAAAAATAATAAAATTTGAATAGACACAACCGTTTGTTTAAAATTTGAATAATAAAAAAAACATTTTTGGATGTGAAGGTGCGTCCGCACAAGCTGTCCAAGTGTCAATCTTTGATTTATTAATATTTAGGCTATAATACATTTGTCACGCCCCAAATCGGGTCACATGACTGGTCAGAGTGCGCACAAGCACCCCGAAGCCTAGACCATACAATCGAATCATGCATGTGAAAATAAAGGACTGGGGTCAACATAACTCAAAGACTTCATTCATGAAAGGAAACGAGTTCACATACTACTCCAAATGCATAAGATAAAACATAACCAAATGTTCAAAGGTTGACACTACATAATGTTCACATGCTCAAAATAAATACACGACTCGACCTAGACTCCACTACACCAACTAGCTTTACAAGACCGCTACCAGAGCATACCACCACCAGCCGTGCCGTGCCTCAATTATCAGGATCTGCAAAATAACACCAAAAGAGTGGTGAGTTCATATAACTCAGTGAGTGGTCATCTCAACCACTACCAAGCCAATCCACATAATAAAATGCAATAAAATATTTAGATGTTCATCAAGAACTGATATGAAATATGAGAGGTTTTCATAAATCATCTTGTGTGCACTGTGCACCATCCGGCTCAATTCAGCGCAAAAGGAAATACCATCAACCAAACAACATACAACTCGCAGGTTGCTCACTAGGCTGGACACCCTAGCAAACTCTTTGCCTCAGGCTTACTGAGCTAGGAAAACCCTCTAGTATTAGTGTCCTATACTCAGTCGGGAAAGGCCCTCCAACCAATGCCACTCGGGTCAGTTGTCGGCGTGGCTCATCGACGAATATCTTGACCCCAAAATCAATTCACTGGGTCAGGCATTAGCTTCTGACGCTAACGTGCTTCCCAGTCCGGCCATAACATACACATCCATAAGCACATCCACTAAGTGGACTGAAATATACACTACAAGATGAGGTGGTTAACTCGGGTGGGTACAGCCATAAACATGTTTCTCGGTGCATACATAGTTGCACCCCACTCGACCACAACTCGACCCAAATAATTATTCACCCGCAATACCAATCACCATTTTAACCTCAGTAGTTTACTTTCCAATTTTCTATCCAAAGAATTTCATATCCATGGCAGGTCGCCATGTAGTGAAATGCTATCGTTCTGTCGAACAGTTTCCGCACGACGTACCTTTCCGCCGCCGCCACCATTTATCGTTCGAAATCTCATCCGAACACCCAATTTTTTTTAAAAAATCTAATATGATTTGATATCTACCCAATGGTTTCTGTATTCAATGTAAACAGTCCTAGAAATCTCATATTTCTAACTCATCTATGCCTCGCGAAAAATTTAAGCCCATAGGCCGAAATTTCAACCTTTTGGAGAGAAAATTCCTACACTTGTAATCTAGTGTCTATACTTCCTCTTGACTGTGAAATAAACTAACATGATGGTCTTATGAACATAACTGATACACAACCATAGCACATTGCGAGGCAACATCTCGGCCTCACAACCCGATAATTTCAACATATAGAACACAATTTTCTGCACACTTAACTAATGAAATTTTAGCACATCTAATCATGAAATTTCAGCATACTAGTACTCATAAATCTTAGCATATCAAGTATATAAATATCAATATGTTATCTCATGAATTTTCAGTATACGTATCTAATTTCAGCAACTTCATATTCATATAGGTGGAGTTTCATCATTATCTTATGATTTACTACTAAACTTCATTAAGAGCTAAAACTCCCCCTCTCATGTTATTTTAGCACTAGCAACTTTGTTCTGTATGAGACTAAATTAGTGCTTAACCAGACACTTATCAATAACTTGTTATTACCCATTAAACGTTATTAATAACCGGTTTGGTTATTTGAAGTTGGGTTACCATTATTGGAGTATATATGGTTGTATTTTAGTCTCATACTACAAGTAGTCCTCCACACTTTGTCTCTGGGCAAAGCTTGAGTGAGACAATCTTAAATTTTTTGCAGACTTGACCTAGACAATGGTAACAATATCATTGGAAATCAATTCTCTAATATAGTCATGTCGCAAACTTATATGTCTAGACTTGCCTTTATAGATATTATTAAAGACACTAGACATTGCAGTCTCACTATCACAATGTAAGGTTATAGGTGGCATAGGCTCAGACCATAAGTCTATTTCTATCAACATATTCCTAAGCCACTTAGGTGATATTTGGTTAGTGAAAACTATTTTCTGATTTGGTTTCAGTGAAAATAAAAATTTGGTTTTAAAATTTTGGTTTCAATCTCTAGTTTTCAATTTTTTGAAAACGCGTTTGATTAATGAAAACAACATCAGTTTTATTTGGTTTTGAAACCCGTGAATACTTATTTGATTATAGAAAATAATATTAATTTTCATTAAATAACTTTAGTAGTAATCTAATTTTGATTAAATAATAAATAAATTCATATAAAACAGTTCATAAAACTTAATATGATTGTAGAAGAAAATCGTATATTGATAAAAATAAGAGAAATAACTATTCAACACTATAATTTGGATTATAAATAACTAAGATAACTAATTTTGATTAAATTATGGGTTAATTAATGTATCTAGTCCAAACTATAACACTTTTTACAAATCTAGCTCGACCTTTAATTTGTATCAATTACATCCTGAACTATTAGATTGATATCAATTATAGTCTGACGTCAAATGTCCGTCAATACAACTGTTAGGTGCTGACGTGACATTTGACTCATTGAATTGAAAATACTTTTTATTATCACTTGTGTCATGCCAGCTTGTAATAAAAATATTATAATATTATATAAATATAAAAAATTAATGTATCTATTATTGGCCTAAGATTTTCTATCTTGGTCTTAATCTTGTTTTGATAATAACAAACATGGAACTAATATTTCATTGAGAAATCTTTCAGGTTCCAAGTCGATTAGCGCACGACGTTCCCGATCGAAAAAATCAGAGAAATCAGAGAAATCTGCAAGGATGCTCGTCGACGCTCGGGATTCTTCGAGAAGTTGAAGTTTAGGTCTAGGGTGTCTAGCATGTGTTGTAAATCCTCATGATGATGCATAAGAATCCAAAAACCTAACCCGAACCCCAAAATATGAAAAACCGGCAAATTAGAAAATGACCCTGGAATTCACTAAGTCTAGGAGGGCTATATGACCTAGACATTTTCTTGACACAAAAAATACCGGCAATTGTTCCTTCAGTAAAAACTAGATAACGATGTATTTTAAAGAAATTTTTGAAAGCCTTTAGCATACCCATATTTGACCCGGGAGATTAGAAAATTTTCGTTTTTCGAAAATTTGTACTAGATCCCAAAAACTAGATTTTGATTCTTAAGGATTTTGATTTTTTAGATATTTTTATTGAATCCAAATTCGGGGTAATCCTTATATAACATTGATGTTTTAAAATTATTAACTTAAAGTTAAGAAATATTATATAAGTAGACTTAGCGAAGACGGAACCCAGAATCGAGCAAACAAGCAAAAAAAACCAAGCAGTGCAGTCTGCCCAGTTTCGATCGATCGAAGTGTGCTAGAAAATGGCAATATGCCTTCGGTCGCTCGACCGACGATCGAAGTGCGGAAACGACTAGTTTTCCGCCTGTTGAGTTGGTTGTTTCATGTCATCTCCTCAAGGCTTATAAATAGAAGCCTTAGCAAGCCTTCCACCCTTTATCCAACATACTTTGAGCCATATTTTGATGATTCTTGAGCTTGATTGAGCCACCATTCTTGAAAACTCTAGTTTGATCTCTCATCTCCTTAACATAGCCTTCAAGCTTCATCAACTCATCAAATTTGAGGCATCAAGAGGACTAAGAAGTTTTTTTTGGAGCTAAGTATTTATTGTTTGATTAATTGCTCCATTAGTTGTTGTATTTTGGTGTTTATTTCATTGTATTAAAGCTTGTGTAAACCTAGGTTGCTAGGTTTGATTGAGTTGGTGGTTGCCTTGGTGTTAAGACTTAAATCCATCATTGTAAACTTAGTTTACTAGGATTAGTTGAGTTGTCCCTTAGGTTGATGTGGAAGAGTACTTTCGGTAGGAAGGCGAGATACTTTCGGGTATGGAAGTGTCTTAGGTTTGAGAGCGAAGACTTTTCGGTGTAAAATCCTCTTTGTAAGGGAAATAATATAATATAGTAAACTTAGTTTGGAAATTCTAAGCGGGGTGCTTAGGTAGTGGAATGGGCATTGGGGCCGAACCACTATAAATAATTGTGTTAGCATTGTTCTCTTTGTGTATCGCATTATTTATCTTCATTACTCACTTCTGCATTTAATCGTTGAATTCTGAATTGCCTAAGTAGTTTAAGAAAAGTTTAAAATCAGAATTAGGCGATAAGATTAGTTAACATACAATCGGTCCCCCCCCCCCTCTCTGGTGTGGCTATTTCACCAACATCTATCCCAAATTAATATTATTTTTTATAACCAAATAAATATTCACTAGTTTCAACCAACTAAAACTGATGTTGTTTTCATTAACCAAACGTAAAACTGAAAAATAAAAACCAAAACCAAGTTTTCGAAACCAAATTTTTAGTCTCTCTGAAATCAAACCAGAAAATAGTTTTCGCTAACCAAACAGAACCAAACACTTTTGTTGGCTTTAGGTTTCCAACCTTAGCCTTAATCTCAATTTTGATGGTTTTGATGATAACAAACATGAGACTAATAATTTCATTGAGAATATCTCTCAGGTTCCATATCAATTAGGGTTCGATGTCCTAGATCGAAAATATCGGAAGAAATCAGAAATCGGAAGGACATTGATCGTCGCGCTCGGGTTCGTCGCGGAAGTTTATCGAAGATCGACGAGTGCACCAAAGTCACTTGGATGAGTCCAAATATCAAGTCAAAAGCTCTCCAAGATGATGCTCGTTGAAAGTCGGAACCCGAAAATCAAGCGCGAAAGAAATAGGTTGAAAAAACAATTTCAGCCTATGTTCGATCGACCAGGCGGTCGATCGAATAGGGTAAGAAAGAAAGGCCCAGCCATTTCGGTCGATCGGTCGGTCGACTGAACACTGTCGAAAAATGGCAGTCGGTACTTCAGTCGACCAGTCGGTCGATCAACAGTGGCTAGTTTTGGGCAGTAGGCTTGGCGGTCGACCGACCTGCTGAAAGCTGAAGACGCGAGATACCGTCGGTCGATCGATGAGTCGACCGAAGGTTGGGGATGAATAGTCACGTCTGGATGGTCGACCCGTCGGTTGACCGACCACAGACAGAAAAGAAGCGGTCGAAAGACCGATCGACCAACTATTCGATCGGTTGCCTGTAACATATAGTTTTCTATTCGTTGAATAGTCATTTCTTCACGAGGGTATAAATACACCCTCATATACATCATTTATTCTTCTTCCATGATTTTTACAAAATTTATTGAGCCATTAAAAGGAAGATTTGAGCCTTCCAACGATTGATCAAGCACGCTATGCTATTTCCGCAAACACCTTCTCAAGCGCCAGCTGCTGCCTCAACTCGGTGATTGATTCAAGCTCTACCCCTTGACGAGTTAAAGGATTGAAGGATTGCAAAAGAGTTTTCTCTATTGGTTTCATTCTTTAGCTCTTTTCAATTGTATTTTAACTATTATTTAAACTGTGTATAATTTGTGCGTCTGTAGAAGACCGGGTGTTTGGTCTTCTGTGTGAAGTGGTATCCTTAGTGAAAAGGAGTAAAGTCACTTGTGTAAATTTAGTGTTTACTAGGATTAGTTTAGTTGTCCCTTAGGGTTGAGGTCGAAGATGACTCTCGATAAGAAGGCGGTGACTTCCGGGTGTGGAAGTGCTTTAGGTCGAGAGTGCGTCTCTTCGGTGAAAAGTCCTATGTGTAAGGGAAACGTAAATTAATCTAGTAAAACTAGTTTGGAAATCCTAAGCGGGGTGCTTAAGTAGTGGAGTAGGCATTGGGGCCGAACCACTATAAATCTTGTGTTTGCATTGGTTTCTTATTTGCTTTAATTACTAAATCATTTATTGCTTCCGCATATAAAATCATCGAATTGCAAATCGCCTAAACTAATCAAGAAACGATTAAATTGGAATTTAGGCTAATCTAATTAGTAAACATACTATTCACCCCTCCCCCCCCTCTAGGGGTCGCCATTTTGCCCACAACGTTTTCATAAGCAGTTTTGGTTTCACTAAAACTGAAACCATGAAAACAGACATGGTTTCGCTAACCAAATAGGCTGTTAGCTTCCTTACCAGCTGTTGCCAGGGCTATAAACTCAGCTTCCATAATTGAGTGTGCAAGACAAGTTTGTTTCTTTGATGCCTAGCTTACAAGACCACCAGCTAGTGTAAAAATGCAACCCAAGGTTGAATATTATCACAAATTTTTTTATATCCAGCTTGCATCTGAATAACCCTCTACATAATTTTAAATCTGCAATTCTTTTAATGTACCCAAGGACCCTTTCCGCTTTCCAATTTGATGTACTAGGATTACTAGTAAATCTGTAATACCCGCTAAAATTTAATAAATATTTGTGTGTGTATTGGTTTCAACGGGATGGTCTTAACGCGCAACGACGCATGCGGAGTTGAGCGGTAGGGCATGACTTGAGGTGAGACCCTTGCACTTTGAAATATCCCTTAATTATGTGTTAAGCTTGAGTTGGGTTCGAGCCGAGTCCGAGGGTGCGGTCGGAGCTCAAATCGAACTCGTTTTGAGCGATTTGGGTCAACTTAAGTGGAGAGGAGCAAAAGAGTCATTTGGCATCTAATTAAAATAAATAAATAAAAGCCTTACCTAGGACCCTACGGCTCGAAGGAGGAGCCGCACACATCCCTAGGTGGCGAGTAGAGAAGGAGCGCTCGTGTGGACTTTTGTGGTCGGAGATTGGAGCTTCACCGGAATTGATTCATCGCGAGGCTTCGTCAACGCCTTCTCTTCCTTTGAACTCGGTTGTAGGTGAGTGGACCTTCCCTAAAATCCCTAGAGATCACGAATAGGGGCTGCCGAGTATTGTTCTTGAAATTAGGGTCGAGTTCATGTATTTTCTTGCGAGTTGTTTGATTCTCCATGTTTGTATGCCTCGATTGTGGATTGTAGGGCGCCCCTTGGGGTTTGGAAGGGTGCGGCAGCCCTAGGGCATGCCCCCAAACCCTAGGGAGGGCCGGCCATAGTAGGGAAACTCAATATTGGTGTTTGATAATTATTTCTATATGTATTTATGATTAATTCCGAAAATTACATGTATTATATCATGCTTGAATCTCATTTTGTTGTGGCTTAGTGTGGCTGAGTGACCTTAAGGGTGTAGGGTACCCTTGAAGGGCAATTAGATAAGCTTTTATTTCATGTTATGTTGACATGTTGATGTGCTTTAGATGTTAAGTATCATATGTTGAAATTTATCACGATATGCTGGAATCTTCGCTAAATGTATGATGAGATTGTTTATCTTGTTTGAGATAGTAATGCACTTTGTAAAATACTGAAATAACATATCAATCTTTATGTACGCTATGTTATACAAACTTAAAAATCATTATTACGACTTGAATAGTAGTGTACGAATAGGAAATGAATTGGTTAAGTAGGTTGGAATTGTCGTAGTGCCTATTAAACGAGTCGGGTTGCGAGCCCGGTGTGATATTTCCTAGCTTGCTGAAATTATAGGAGTTTAACCATGTAAATAGTAGGAAATTTGAACTCTTCTATGTCAGAAAGAGGGTATAGCTCTCGAGTGGAAAATTCAGGAAGGTTGGTCGTAGAAGGGCTAAAAATTTTTATGCGGACTGACGTTCTGCTAGACCAGGGAAAGAAAGGAAATTTAGGAGTTCAGATGTTTCTCTAATTCGAGATGACATTGGGCTGGATAGGCCGAGTGGTGCGCATCGCACACAAGATGACATTGGGCCGGATAGGCCGAGTGGTGTGTGTCACGCATGAGATGATATTGGGCCGAATAGGTCGAGTGGTGCACATCACGCACAAGATATTAGGCCAGATGCATGAGCCGAGTGGTGTGCATCGCGCACGAGATGATATTGGGCTGAATGGACAGAGTGGTGTGCATTGCAGACGAGTTGATGTTGGGCCATATTGGGTCGAGTGGTATGCCTAGTGTACGAGTGATTGTGGGTCGAGACATACGTCGGTGAGCCACGCCGACAACTGACCAAGTGACATGGGTCGAAGGGTCTTTCCCGATCGATTTGTGGGCACTGAGGCTAGAGGGCCTTCCTAGCTCAGCGAGCTCGAGTTGAGAGATTTGCTGGGGGTAGTCGGCTGAGCGAGTACTTTATGAGTTGTGGACGGGTAACCAGAGGATGGTTCTAGTGGGGCTGAGTTAGACTGTGTGGTGTGCATAGCGCACAAGTTATGGATGCAATGTGTTACATGTTTTATATTTGCGTTATTTATTTAATATGATTTGACTTGGTGATGGTCGAGGTGGCCACTCATTGAGTTCATTAAACTCACCTTCCTTTTATGTATACTATTTTGTAGAGCATGATCACTGAGGTATGGTGGTGGCAGACTCCGGTGGCGGTCTCATGAAACCCATTGATGTAGTCGAGTCGAGTCGGATATGAGTTATTAAAAGACTTATAGTGTATTTGAACTTGTAGTTGTTTAACATTTAACTTGTGTAGTAGTGATAATTGGTTATGCGGTTTCCTCTTGAAATGTTAATTAGTTGTTACTTTGATATTAAATGGGTATGTTATGGTATTTTAAATTGGCTATATTAGATGGTTATATGTGATTGTTTGGTTTAGGCTTCGGGGTGCCTGTTTGTACTCTGGTCGGTCGCACGACACGATTTTGGGGCGTGACAAAATATGTTGGCCGAAAGTTTTTTTTTTCCTTCGTGCTCTGCTCTCTTCATGATTATTTTGATGATAACAAACCAAGTCTATCTAACTGAGTTCTTGAAGCATGAAGGTTGCAGGTTCGATAAAAGACAAAAGTTAGTTTCACGGTTTGCGACATCGGTCTCGATACGACATACATTTACGATGACTCACAGGAATTCGACGCATGCACCAAAGACGTCTTGGACGAGTCTAGAGAACATTTGGAAAGCTCTTTAAGTTGACGCATGCTGAAAGCTGGAATCCAAAAACAAAGCGCACAACAAGAAGATCCAAAGAAGAAGTTTCCAGCCCAGGTTCGGTCGATCGATCGGTCGATCGAATACTGCCAAAAATTGGCAGTAGCCAATTCGATCGACCGAATGTGGTCAAAAATTGGCAATAACCAATTCGGTCGATCGAATGTGGTAAAAATTGGCAATAGCCAATTCGATCGACCAATCGGTCGACCGAAGTGTGCCCAAAAGCAACAGATTGCCGCGGTCGCTTGGGCGGTGGATCAGTCGATAAACCAACGATCGATCGGCAAGTGACCAAGTGTCGCCAATGGGCAGAAAAATGCCCGTTGATGACACATTGAGTTTGGGGGGTTATAAATACCCACCCAAAACTCTCTCCCATATGGTTGTTAATGCCTCTAAGCCTTAAAGAGCTTCTAAGCTCTCTCTTGATCAAATCTTCAAAACCTAGCCATTGATCCCTCAATCTCAAGTGTTCATCATTGGAGGGTCCTTCAAGTTTGCTAGGCTCAACAAGAAGAGGTGATCCTATTGTGATAAGTCCTCATTTCTTTCTTCTTGTGATTAAAGTATTTTTAGCTTATTTTTTCATTGTATTAACTTGATTGCATAATAAACCTTGTGTAGGGTCTAGTGAGTTGTGATAACCTTGGTGTTTAAGGTGTAAAGCCACTTATGTAAAATTAGATTAGGAGTTGTTCTTAGGAATTGAGGTGGGAAAGCTCACTCGGTATGAAGGTGAATATTTTCGGCTGTGGAAGTGCCTTCGAATGGAGTGTAGGGTCTTTTCGATGTAAAGTCCTCAATTGTAAGTCACTCTTAATTTAGTACAATTTGTGTGTGAAACCCTAAGCACATGTCTTAGATAGTGGACTAGGCGGTTGACCGAATCACTATAAATTCTTTTGTGTTAGCATTGTTCTTCTTGTGTTTGCTTAACTGATTTATTCTATTGCTTCCATATTTAATAATCTAATTGTGAATTGCCTAAATTATAAGAAAATGATTAAAATCAAAAAAATTAATTAGGCAAAAAGATTTAGATAACTCACTATTCATCCCCCTCTAGTGTGGTCATTTCTCCAACAAAATCTTGACAATTTACTTATAATAAAAGCTATATCAGGTCTTGTACAATGCATAACATACATTAAGCTACCTATAACACTAGCATACTTCAATTGTTCAATTGATCTAGCATTATTCTTTACAAGTTTAACACTTGAATAAGGAGTATTATATTCTTTAATTTTTAGATATTGAAATTTATCTAAAAGTTTCTCTTTGTAATGACTTTGAGTTAACATAAATCCACTATAATGCTTAGTAACTTTAATTTCTAAAATTGTATCTACCTTAAATATAGAGGTAAGAAAACTTTTGGTTTCATTAATACCAAGCAAGTTAGTAGTAAATATGAGCATGTCATCTACATAAGGACATATAACCACTCCATAGTCACTTATAAATTTAGAATAAATGCACTTTTTATTATGCATAAAGCCATAAGATATAATCATAAAATCAAATTTCTCATGTCATTGTTTAGGAGCTTGTTTAAGACTATACAAAGATTTTATAAGTTTATAAACTTTGTGTCCATTACCAGGAAGAACGAAACCTTCAAGGTTGTTCCATGTATAATTCTTCCTTTATTTCTCCATTTAAAAATAATATTTTAACATCCATTTGGTGAACATGCAACTTATATATTGAAGCTAATGCAGACAATATTCTAATTGAGGTTATTCTAGCCACTAGTGCATGAGTATCAAAATAATCTCTCTTTCTTTTGTTTAAAATCTTTCGCCACTAATCTTGCCTTAAAGGTTTGTAAGGTTTCATTTGAATTATACTTTTTCTTAAACACTCATTTTCTTTTTATTGATTTTGACCCAAGAGGCAAATCAGTTAAGATGTATTATTAGACATAATTGAGTCCATTTCATCATTTACACATTCTTTGCAACGGCTTCTTTCCTACGCAGACGTAAGCTACTTCATAACAACCACACCAACATCACCCTCATCCCAAAAGAGCATCACGTACAATCCATGCAGTAGTTCCACTCGATAAGCTTATGTAATTGCCTCTACAAAATCTTCTCCAAGATCCTCGTCCACCGCCTTCAACATATCATGGACTTTGTCATATCCCCGAACCAAGGAGCTTTCATAAAATGAAGGCAAATATCGTATAACATTTTGGTCGGACATGAGCTTATACTCTTAGGACAAAGCAGAACTGCTCTTTACATAAAATGGCGCTCAAAATTGACATGAAGCTTTTGATCACATTGAATAGAGCTTCCTTCTTAGCATTATGAACATGATGAGTTTTGACAACTCTTTCAGTGAGCTTATCCACCAATGCATCTCCACGATAACCTACTCGGTCCTACTTGAAGGTTCCACCCATGGCTACTTCAAACCATCCCGGGGATTATGACAAGGCAACCCCTTATCCCCGGTCCTCTTTATTCTTTGCATAGAAGGCCTAAATCAATTGTTGATGAACATGCAACTCTACTTGGATTATAAAGGTGTCAAGATTAGCCGCCACTCCCCCATCGTATCTTCTCTTTTCTTCACAGACAATATTTTGTTGTTCAACAGAGCGGATCTTCGACATGCCTCAATGCTCTGCAACACTTGCCTATTTGAATTGTTAAGACTTAAGCGGACAACAAATCAACTCCTACAAGTCCGTGATCTTCTCATCAAAGAACACCCCTGCCGCATGCGTATGCAAATTGGGCGATCACTCAACATCAGAAACTTCAACTCCCAGGACAAATGCCTTGGGCCTTCATGTTGTCCTTAATCGCTCAAAGCAAAGCACCTTTGATTACCTCCTCTCCCGAGCCAAACAACAAATCGACAACCAAAAATCTTGCCTACTATCTAAAGCCGACAAGTCCACACTTATCAAGTACGTGGTGTCAGCCCTCCCCACACAAACCATGTCTTGCTTCATTTTATCTGATGGTATATGCAATCATTTAGCCGACCTTTGCAAGAATTCTTGGCGGAAGTCTTCCTCCAACAACAGGTCGAAGTCCTGAATCAATTGGCACACCCTTTGCCTTGACAAAGCCTCGGGTGGATTCGATTTCCATGATTTTAAAGCCATGAATCTGACCTTACTTACCAAGCAAGGATGGAGAATAGTTTCCATACCTAACTCCCTGCTCAATCAGATATTCAAAGGGAAGTACTTTCTTTTCTCTAATTTCATGGAACATGCCTCTCTGTCAAATGCCTCTTGGGCCTAAAGAAGCATACTTAAAAGCAAGGACATATCTCTCATCAGGCTCCCACTGGTCGATCGGCTCTGCAACCACTAAACCAGTTCTAGGCATGGCATGGCTACCAATTCCACCTCATTTCACCATCTACGACTCCTCTCCACTATCGCAATATGAACTCCACATCTCCGACTTATTTGACAGAAGCATCTGCATTGGGAATGTCCATAAGATTAAGTCTCTCTTCAATAGCTCCCTTGTCGATACAATCATGTCCTATGATATCCATGCTGCCCTGGATAAAGTGACTTGGCACTACAATAGTTCTTGTAGATACTCTGTTACCTCTGGATATTCCATCACTACCCGCAAGTCGACGCCTCATTCTCCCGCTGATGGCCATTCCAACTGGAGTTTTATCTGGAAGCCGAAGCTACTCCCCAAAGTCCATAACTTCGTCTGGTAATTGCTCCATAACGCCCTTCTAGTCAAAGTAGCTCTCCTTCGCCAACACGTTCTTGTCCATGATATATGTCTACTGCCAACTATGCCCATTGTCGAACAAAGATGACACCCACCTCTTCCTCCACTGCTACCATGCATCCCAAGTATGGACGTTATCTCCCTTTGCCTCAATGCCCCGCCATCACTTAACCACCTTGCATGAATGGTGGCTAGAGAATTACCAGACTTACAAGTCAGATGCTCATACCATGCAACTATTTTGCTGGATCCTATGGAGCGCTTGTAGAAGCTGAAATAGTTGTATCTTTCGCCGGGAGTTCACCTCCCCTCATGACACATTCAAGATGGTAGAAAATATGTGGCTTACCTTAACAAATCTTTGAACTCTACGTTGCTTTCGATCCTTCCTCTCTATTAGGAAGTGATCTTGGACGATGTCTATTTATGATTCCCTTGAGTCTATGTAACTCTCCTCATTCTATGAATGAAATGTATTATCTTTCGGGTAAAAATAAAACAATGTGGCTACCATTAATTAAAATTGATGGAAATTAATCACACAATTAGTGATAAATTGGACAATTAATTAACTTTGAATGTGTAAATTATATATTTTCAAATTATCTACCGTATAGTAATTTTGAAAGTGTGAAAGATGCGTACGAATCGATTATGTACGACAGTGTTCTCCGTTTTTTTTTCTTTGCTTTTGTTTTTTTTAAAAGGGCAGCGGCGACATTGAGCACTCCTGCCCCTTTTCCTTTTTTTTTATTTCGTACATAGTTGTGATGCCATTTCTTTTCTTTTCTTTTCTTTTTTTCCTTTTATATATTTTGATTCTTATTTTATTTTATTTTTCATTTTTCATTTTTAATTATTCAAAATTTATTTTTTATATTTTTATTTTTATTTTTATTTTATTTTTGTTTTTAAGTATTTTACTTTTTCCTTTTTAATATATTTTTATTCTTATTTTATTGTATATATTTTTTCATTTTTTTGGCTTTTTGTTTTTTTAAATATTTTGATTTTTCTTTAAATATTTTTATTCTTATTGTATTTTATATTTAAATATTTGAATTTCAAATTCTACTTTATTTTTTATTTTGGTATTATTGAATTATATTATTTTAAATAAATATGTAACAATATTTATTCTATTTTATTTATTATATTTATTATTATCTTTTATAAATTTTGTTAAAGTTTTTTTTATATTATTTTTTGAATTTTTTTATGAAGTTCATAAATGCATTTTAAAGAAAATTCAATAGTTCAAATTATATTGAAATCTTATCATTATATTATTAATTAAATATTTAGTTATTCCTTAATTTAATTTAATTTTAAATTTTTTATTAAATTGGTGTATACACTATCCAAAAAAAATTCGATACATTTAAAAGAAAAATATAAGTGTCAGAATTCTAATTTCGACTCATCTAAATGAGTCTAAATTAGAGTCGAAAATTTATGAAGAAATGTAGATGCCGACACCAAACACCGACCCAAATATATATTGGCATCTATAATAGGTGTGATACTGACGTCTATAGTAGATGACAGAATTATAATTCTAACTTTTAACTATTATAATATAAACTTATAATATTATTATAACATATAAGAGTATAATAAAACATTATAATATCATAGTATTATTGCAAATATATAAAATTATAATAAAACGATATAAGATTATTATCTGTATTTTATAATTTCTACCAATTTAATGAAAATCAAATGTTATTGTTTTAAGTTTAAGGAAGTATTTATAATTATTAAGAGTTGTAGGAAAAAAATCTTAAGTGATGTGGGACTAAAAAAATTATATTCATAGTAATTAAAAATAATTACAAAAAAAATAGTAGATGTGGACTAAAAAATCAATTTTGTATGTAAATCAGTGCCAGATTTTTGTTTGATTTTTATTTTTAAAAATCGGTGCCACTCTTTTTTTTACCCAAAAAGAAATATTATTATTGAATTAAAATAGCACTTAGGCTATGATTACCGTTGCAAAAGCAAGAGATCCTCAAGTTCAGGGGGCCGGACCGAGTTCCAAACAGTGAACTCTTTCCTGACTCGAGCCCAGTTTAGCACCGATTTCTTAATTACCGACGCTAGATGGCATGAGTTCTTAAATACAAGTGCCATTCTTGGCGCTAGTTTACACAACTCGCTGGTAGAAATTTTCATGTGCCAAGTCTTTGAAACCAATGATATTTTGGTGTCGATTTCTTTATTTTATTTTTATTTTACTTTTTTTGGGAACTGTCACCCTTCATAGGTGTCGATTCAATAGTGAAGGTAATTACAATTTTTTTATAGTGATCGTATTTTCCCTTATAAATTTGAACTCTTAAATAGACTAACTACACATACTTATATTTTTTTTTTCATTTCATTTTTTTCTTATATGTTCTACATTTCACATTATTTTTTATTACTATTATTTTATATTTTATTTAGTTATATCTTATTCACTATATATGAAGAAAATTTTGTTTTCCATCCCATTGATTTCATTGTCATTTTTTTTAAAAAAATTTTAATCAGTTTAAACTTCCACATTTTTGGAAGATTTTTTTTTAAAAAAAAAATCGAGTCAAATCAATTATAAATACCTAATATATATGAAAAAATAATGAATTTCATAGTAAGATAAGTGATACAATAATCAAGTGATATTTACAAAGTTGAACATTTTTAGCAAACATAATACAAATTTCAATTAATGCTATTTTATAAGATTTAGAAATTTAGTTTTATTATCCATAATTTCATTTAAGTATTAATTTTTTTAGTAAAATATGTTATTTTGTTTGGTGTTTCATATTTTTTAAAATTATTTTAAAACTCTAAAACAAATTATAAATATATAATTATAAATTATAAATTTTTATTTTGTTTTTATTATATATTATATTATTATTATTATTATTATAAATTTTATTTTAGTTATTTTCTCTATTATTTATCATATATGAAGAAAATATCAAAATAACATTTTTTTCATTAATATGATTTTAAATTATTTTACTCAATTATTTAGTTTAAGTCTTTGCATTTTATTTTTATTTTAGATATTATAGTGAGATTAACAATATAATAAAGTTCTACACCATATGTAGGACCTCTTAGTCACTTTTTTTAAAATCTTTTTAAATTTTGTTTACTTTCATTTTCTAATCTTTTATCAAAATTACAATTTTCTTAAGCTACGCTTCTTTTTAATTTATTAAGTCTGATAATTAATTTGTTATTATAGTATTTTTTATTAAAAAAATTGTATCAACCTTTATTAAATATTCAGTTGTTGTTGCGTGCAAATTTTGCAACTCAAGTTGGCCACAATATTAGCTTCTCTCACAAGGGTTGAGGATGGTAAGCGTGAAGAATGGCGACCCGAAGTTTCTGCATGGTAAGTGATCGTCCACCGGAGGACACTACTCTGGGCCTAAGGATGGAGTTGTTTCACTAGTGGAAGCGGGAAGCCTATTGTCACAATCTTCCATGACCGAAATGTGAGGCCTGCATGCGTCGGCTCTGATGACAGGATCTGGACAATGGTTCGTGGAAAGAGATCTTCTTTGAATCTTCGTCGGCGGCACCAGTCTTCTCGCCCCGATAGAGACAAGGGAAGACTTCGACGCCCGTTTAGAGGTAGTAATGACTCGTCCAGGATGGTATGGAGAAGAATCCCCCGCCTCCTACGTCTACTACTACTACGCCGGGTTTTCAGGGATTCTATTCGAGCGCAGCGCCTGCGGTAGGCGATTCTCTTCATGACGTACGCGGGGTTGAGAAGATTTCGGGGGGCCCCTCGTCTGCTAGGCCATCGTACGCTGTTGTGCTAAAATTTGCTCAGTCGGCTTCTGCTGCATGCATGCATGCATGCAACCCCTCAATCTCATTCGATCAATCCCCGTCCCTCCCAGGATTTAGGGACTTCAATGCAAAAGATTTGCAATGAGAATGCCTGCTTTAACTGTCTCCGCGTGGGCCATTTCGCGAGGAACTGCATGTATGCATTGTTGAAATAGCTGATGTAATCTTGGCTCAATTGAACACAAAAAGGAAGAAATGTAGACTCTCTTTATTGAATCAAAAAACCTAGATCTATTACAGAGGAAATGTACTCGAGAGGAAGATGACACATTCAAATTCAAAAATTACAAATTTATACCAACAGCTTATATAGTAACCCAAACTAACAGATACCTTCTAGAAACAATCAAAGACTATATGTATCAACTTAATTACATCAATCAAAGCATGCAAGTAAGTAAACTAAATGACAAATAAGACTGACATCATGACTCGCAGTCAACTCAGTGTTGAGCATATAATTTGGTTCAACACTCCTCCTCAAGTTATATCTTCAACCGACCCAGTTTATCTCTAAGTTTCTCAAAGCTTTCAAATGGAAGTGCTTTAGTAAATAAGTCAGCCAATTGATCTTGAGAGGAATAGTACGTGTTTGAGCTCAATTGCACCAGAATTTACCAGGTCTCGAACAAAATGGTGTTTAGTATCAATGTGTCTTAATCTGGACTGTTGGACAGGATTCTTTGACATAGCTATACCTGAGGAATTATCACACCATAGTGTTGTAGCTAGTGTTTGAGGTAATTCAAGTTCACCTAACACCCCTCTTAACCATATAACATGGTAGGCTACAGCTGATACAACCATGTATTCAGCTTCGGCTGTGGAAAGAGCCACTATATCCTACTTTTTAGAACTCCAACATACTACAGATGAACCCAGTCTAAGTACATATCCAGATGTACTTCTTCTGTCATCAGTACACCCTGCCCAGTCAGCATCTGCGAATGCAGTTAGTAGCATTTCATTACTATTTTTGTACATCAAACCAAGTTCTGCAGTACCTTTAATGTACCTCATCACTCTTTTGGCTGCAATCATGTGTGTAGCACAAGGTTCCTTCGAGAATCTTGATAGAAATCCAACTACAAACATCAAATCAGGCCTAGTGTTTGTTAAGTACATTAGGCAACCAATTATTTTTTGATAGACTTCTCTGTCAGCCTTTTCATCATTCATGTTGTTACTTAACTTCAAATCTGTTGTCATGGGAGTCTTAACTAGATTACAATTTGACATATTGAACCTTTCTAACATGTCTCTGATATACTTCTTTTGGCACATGTAGAATCCTTCATCTGACTTTCCAATTTCAAATCCAAGAAAGTAGCTGACTTCACCCAAATCAGTCATCTCAAACTGGTTAAACATATTCAACTTGAAGCTTTGTACAGTGCTAACACTGCTACCAGTTAACAAAAGGTCATCTACATATAGGCAAGCAAATAGAATATCTTCTTCACTCATCAAAGTGTATAAAGTGTGATCATTCATGCTCCTCCTGAAACCTTGATCAATAAAGTATTGATCAATCTTTTGGTACCAAGCTCTAGGAGCTTGTCTCAGACCATACAGTGCTTTTCTCAGTTTGTAGACCTTATTTTCACTTCCCTGTACAACATAGCCCTCAGGCTGACAAACATATACTTCTTCAGTGAGTTCACCATTCAAAAATGCTAATTTTACATCCAACTGAAAGACTTTCCAATCCCTGTGAGCAACAAGAGCTATTAGCACTTTGATTGTTTCAATCCTTGCAACTGGTGCAAATATTTCTTGAAAGTCCACACCTTCAATCTGCATGAATCCTCTTGCTACCAACCTAGCTTTATATTTTTGCAAAGTTCCATCTGAAAAATATTTTGCCTTGTAGATCCATTTTAAACCAACAGGTTTCTTGCCTTTTGGTAAGTCAATCAGCTCCCAAGAGTAGTATTGCTCTATAGAACTCAACTCCTTGTTCATGACCTCAACCCATTTGTTGTCTTTACAAGCTTCAGCATAGCTAAGAGGTTCTGCAACCTGAGTTGCATTACATTGTTGTGTTAGCTCATAAATTTCACTTAGGCTTCTAAACTTTTTGGGTACTGAGTCCTCCTCATTTGATTCAGAATTGCTATATGTGATTTGTGCTTCTTCTAGAGTTGAACTTTCAGGAACATCTCTTCGATTGTTATTTGTCTCAATCTTCACTGAAACTTCATCTCTATTAGCCACTTGCTCTAGCATTTCAGTTTCTTGTCTATGCATATCAGCTGATAATGACGTGTTTATTTTCCATCTTTTGATGCTTATTTTCATGCTAAATTCGAATTAAATGCTTCCTAAATTGTGTTTATTATTTTGTTTAACTTTTAGGCAACAAATGATTAAAAGAATTTAAAAAGAAGCATCCCTACACATTTTTGGAAGCTGAAATGAGAATGCAAGCTGGATCTGATCGCACTACCTTGGACGTGTCCACGTCTTAGCGAGAATACATGTGACAAACCCAGAATTTACCATGTTTAAAGCTGAAATTTTCGGCCTATGATTCCATGCGAATTTGAACAATCTATTTGTGTCAAAAATATTAAATCGGGATATTTAGATGTTAGTTTATTGCTATGTAAGGATGATTTGATTTTTATTTACTATTCTAGTTATGTTTGGAATTTCCCTATAAAAGGAGAATAATTGTAATGAACAAGGGCCGACAATTCTTAGCTTTAGCCTCCTTTTGTATTTTGCTCTTTAAGTTTTCAGCAGTAGTTTATTTTTTAGAATGAAATTGTGTGAGTTTGAAATGTGTGGCTGATCCACTTCTTTCTAGCTAAAGGGCAATTCGATGTTTCGGTTCTACGGATTGTGAGATTCTTCTATGCTCAAAGTCTTTGTTTTCTAGTATTTCATTTATTTCCTGCGGAATTTATTCTATTGTTTCTTTTTAATTATTGATTTGTTACCAGATTATTAGAACAATAGCTAGTCTATCGGTATTGGTTGTTCCATGCCGGGTTTAGAGACAAATTAGTCGAAGTTACTGTTCAATCCGAACTAATAGAATATTTGAATTAATATGACTTGTGAGATTACTGTTCAATTCACAAAAGTCTATTAAATTTCTAGGAATAAAGAAACTCATCCTTAGCATCTGTGATCAATCCTACGATCTGAAATCGAGAACGTACCTTTAGCTAGACTTTCCTCTCATTGATTTCTCCTTAATTTTAATCACTATTTTTAATTACTATTTTTTATTTCAGTTTGCATCTAACCAAAACTCCCCCTCTTTTTAATTCCTCTTTTTTAATTTCTGGTTTTGAAAGAATTTGAAATTAACCAGTCTCTGTGGATTTGACCCTACTTGTCACGACTATAAAATCTCAAGAAGTAGGAATTTATTTTTGGTGGATTCGACACCAATTAAATTTTGGTGTCGTTACCGGGGATTTGTATTAATCAGTTTTAATTTTTTTGTTAACCAATTTTGACTGTGCAGGAAGAAAATTCCAGACAGGTTAGACGTGGGCGCATCTTAACGTTGATGGTCAGATTTGATTGCACAGGAGAACTCATCTACGACCCTGAGATTGTGAAGACTGCTAGAAGTCTTAGAAAGGCGACCCAACAGCGAGGTAAACACATTTTGGCACCCTCATCTTCAACAACATACGAGACGTGGGCACGCCTTAATACTGAGATAGAAGCAGAACTAGAAATCTGAAGCAGAACCAGAAACAAAAATGGCTGAAAACAACCTGACTTTGCGCGAACTAGCTGCTGCACCTTTCAACCAACCATCATTATGCATAACTTATCCAGAACTAGAGGTAAACTTTGAATTAAAATCTGGATTAATACATCTCTTGCCTATTTTCAAAGGGTGTGAAAATGAAGATCCTCACAAGCACTTGAAGGAATTCCACGTTGTATGCTCAACAATGAAACCACATGGCATAGCCGATGAGCAAATCAAGCTGCGAGCCTTTCCCTTAGTCAATGCAGCCAAGGAGTGGTTGTTCTATCTTCCTCTTGGATCAGTCAATACATGGACAAATTTGCTGAGACTGTTCTTGGACAAGTTCTTTCCATCTTCACGAGCCGCTGGAATTAGAAGGGAAATCTACGGAGTTAAACAAAAAGACACAGAGACTCTACATGAATATTGGGAAAGATTCAAACGGTTATGTGCAAGTTGCCATCAACATAGTATTTCTGAACAATTACTAATCCAATATTTTTATGAAGGTTTACTACCCATGGAAAGGAGGATGATTGATGCAGCAAGTGGTGGGGCTATATTGAACAAAACTCCTCAAGCCGCTGGAGAATTAATTTCCATCATGGCTGCCAATTCACAACAATTTGGGCTTCCACAGGAATCTTCAAGAGGAGTAAATGAGGTGAATTTATCCTCCCTTGAATCTAAAATTTTTCATCTAACTACTATGGTCCAGAATTTGGTTGCAGAAAACACATCACATGCTAAAGTTTGCGGAATTTGTGCTCACATTGGTCATCCTACCGATATGTGTCCTACACTCCAAGATGATACTGAAAAATATGTCAATGCTATTAGAGGATTTCCTAGTCTTCCACAAAGGAGATATGATCCTTATTTAAACACTTACAACTCGGGATGGAGGGATCATCCAAACTTAAGTTATGGGACAAGGCAACCAAATTTTCAGCAGCAAAATTTTCAGCAACAAAACTTTCAGCAATTTTAGCAAAAATCACCTACTTCGCCACAGCAATTCCCCTCAAGCTCAGGTACATCTTTTGAAGACATTGTTAAATCGCTTACAATTAGTACACAATAATTTCAACTGGAAACAAAAGCAAGCATTCAAGTTTTGGAATCACAAGGCAAACTGCCTTCATAAATTATCGTCAACCCAAAACAGAATAGTAGTGCAATGACTCTAATAAGTGAAAAGGAATTAGCATAACCCAGTCTGCCAAGACGTGGGCACGCCTTAGAGTCAAAAACTGAAATCACTGCTAACCAGAAACAAGATGAAACAAAATAGCCAAGAACATTGATGATCAAGCCCCATTTTCCAGGAAGATTGGCCAAGTCTAAGAAGGAAAATGAAGAGAAAGAGATTCTTGAAACTTTTCGCAAGGTTGAAATTAACATCCCCTTACTTGACGTCATCAAACAAATATCTCGATATGCTAAATTTCTCAAGGAATTATGCACCAATAAGAAAAAGCTGATTGGTAATGAAAAGGTAAGTGTGGGAGAGAATGTTTCTGCTGTACTTCAAAGGAAATTACCTTCCAAATGCAAGGACCAAGCTATGTTTGCTATTTCCTGTAACATAGGCAGCATTGGTATAAAAAGAGCTATGTGTGACTTAGAAGCATCTATAAATGTCATGTCATTGTCTATATATTCATCTTTAAACATTGGTCCATTGAAAAAGACAGGTGTGATAATTCAATTGGCTGATCAGTCGGTTGTTTACCCCGAAGGAGTGTTGGAAGATGTCCTACTTCAAGTAAACAATCTAATTTTTTTTGCAGATTTCTTTGTGCTTAATATGGAGGAAGATACTTCTTCCAACTCGTCTGAAATTCTACTTGGGAGACCCTTTCTTAGCACAGCTAGGACAAAAATAGATGTGTATGATGGCACACTTACTATGAAATTTGATGGGAAAGTCATCAAATTCAATGTTTATGATACCATGAAATTTCCTAGCCAAAAACTGTGTTAACAATATTGATTTTATTGGCATTTCAGCTCACAAAATATTTAATTTGAGTGTTATGGACATGAATATTAATTTGGAGTATTGAAATTGATTATGAAAATAATTTACAGGTTAAAAAAAGGTGCTCAAAACCACAAAAACTAATGCTTCATGCCCAGAACCATTTACTTCTCGCACTAAGCTTCTACATTCTATTGTGCAGATACCGTAATTGGAATTGAGGCCGCTGTCTAGGCATCTAAAATATACAACTGGAGTTATGTGAAACATGACAGTAGAGTCTGGCACAGGACAGAAAATAGGGTGCTTCTGGGAGGCAACCCAGGCATTAGGCATGCCCGCACCTTAAACTCATAAAAACTGCAGTAGAGTCTGGCCCAAGACAGAAAACAATGCGCTTCTGGGAGGCAACCCAAGTTCTAGGTGTGCCCACGCCTTATTTATTAGTCTTTACTTTTGCATAATTTTCTTTTCAATTTCTTTAGATTCGTTTTTATTTTTCTTTTACTTCTGGTTTTAATTTCTTCCAAATATCTTTTGGCAAAGGGTGAATTCGATATTAATGGTAGAGCTTTGGAAATTCTAAAAGAAAAATGAGATAAAATTTAAAATGCAGACTTGAAGTTTTAGGCATGACCATGCCTAAAACCCAAGGCAGTAGCAAGCAACCGACACATTCCTCCAATGTTCAGGGAAGTTCTCGTTTTCCCAATTTGCTATTATTTTATTTTGAAATAATTTTGAACCACATTGGGGACAATGTGGATTTTAAGTGTGGGGAGGGGTTTATTTTGCATGACACCTTTATTTTGCAAGAATCATGACCTTTTGTAGATAGCTAAAATTTTCCTGCACATGAACTTATTTTGATTAGAAGGTCATTGTTTTGCACACTATTGATAAATTTTTGAATCTTGTCCTGGAACTCAATGTTTCTTTTAACTCATACATGTCAATTGTTATCTTGAAGAATTTATTTACATCCTTGAACATCCCAAATCATTGTGTTAAATGCCTTGAACTGAATTACAATAGAGAGCCAACATGAATAATGCATTTCTCATCCCCCCACACGATATATAACCATCTCTTGATGAACTTTCAGGATTTCAAGATGCAATAAATTTTAAAACAATCATGCCTGCTTAGTTTTTTTTTTTCTTGCACAGTAGGAACTATACTTTGCTATGCCTCAAGTCTGAAGGAAAAAAAAGGAGAGAAAAAAGAAAGAAAGAAAGAAAGAGCATCACTACTCCGCTGATCACCAAAGATCATAAGTAGAGCTACTAGCCACCTAGAATTGTGATCAACCGAGTAACCGGGTGCATGCATCACCAATGTGTGTCCTCGCGTCAAAAGGTTGCATGACATTCTAGGCAAGGAACTTAAATTCGGGGCCAACCGAGTAACCAGGTGCATGCATCACCAATGTATGTCATCGCGTCAAAAGGTTGAGCAATGATCTAGGAAAAGAAAAGGTGTTCGGTCAATAAGTTAAGTCTTTTAGTTATTTCAACTTGTGGCATTGCTTGGTAGATGTTCCTTTATGCGATGATTATTTTGAAGCTTGCATGTGTGCTAAAAAACTCTTCATACTTTGCATCTTGTACTCTGAATTTGCATCTAAGTGATCATAAATCTGTGTGGATGGATGAGATTTCATTATGAAAGGTTGAAAACTTTATGATGCGGGGTGTGATAGGATGCGATGAATTTTAAAGAAAATAATTGTTCGATTTGAGTTATGCTTGAGGACAATCATGGTTTAAGTGTGGGGAGATTTGATGACGTATTTATTTTCCATCTTTTGATGCCTATTTTCATGCTAAATTCGAATTAAATGCATCCTAAATTGTGTTTATTGTTTTGTTTAACTTTTAGGCAACAAATGATTAAAAGAATTTGAAAAGAAGCCTCCTTACACGTTTTTTGAAGCTGAAATTGGAATGCAAGCTGGATCTGGTCGCACTGCCTTGGACGTGTCCATGCCTTAGCGAGAATACATGTGACAGACCCAGAATTTACCATGTTTAAAGCTAAAATTTTGGGCCCATGATTCCATGCAAATTTGAACAGTCTATTTGTGTCAAAAATATTAAATCAGGATATTTGGATGTTAGTTTATTGCCATGTAAGGATAATTTGATTTTTATTTACTATACTAGTTAGGTTTGGAATTCCCCTATAAAAGGAGAATAATTGTAATGAACAAGGGCTGTCAATTCTGAGTTTTAGCCTCCTTTTGTATTTTGCTCTTTAAGTTTTCAGCAGTAGTTTATTTTTTAGAATGAAATTGTGTGAGTTTGAAATGTGTGGTTGATCCACTTCTTTCTAGCTAAAGGGCGATTGGATGTTTCGGTTCTACGGATCGTGAGATTCTTCTATGCTCAAAATCTTTATTTTCTAGTATTTCATTTATTTTCCGCGGAATTTATTCTATTGTTTCTTTTTAATTATTGGTATGTTACCAAATTATTAGAACAATTGCTAGTCTATCGGTATTGACTGTTCAATGCCGGGTTTAGAGACAAATTACACTACTAGAAATTGAGTCTTCAGCAACGGCTATCAGCAACGGCCGCTCAAGCCGTTGCTATTTGCAACGGCATTCTTACGGCCGCCCGAGCCGTTGCAGATATTTGTATCTACAACGGCGTTCTAACGGACACGCGAGCCATTGCAGATTATTTTAATTATCTGCAACGGCTTTCTGACGGAAAGGCGAGCCGTTGCTGATATTTTAATTATCAGCAACGGCTTTTTAACGGACAAGTGAGCCGTTGCTGATGATAACTTATTAGCAACGGCTTTCTAACAGGTGAGTGAGCCGTTGCTGATAAGTTTATATAGGGCACGCAGTCGCGCCCGACCCTTCTTCCTCCCGCTGCTGCCGCCGCCGTCTCCTGCCACTACTAGAAACTTCATCTTCAGCAACGGCTATCAGCGACGGCCGCTCAAGCCGTTGCTATTTGCAACGGCATTCTTACGGCCGCTCGAGCCGTTGCAGAAAATTGTATCTGCAACGGCTTTCTAACGGAAAACCGAGCCGTTGCTGATTATTTTAATTATCAGCAACGGCTTTCGGATGGAAAGGTGAGCCGTTGCTGATATTTTAATTATCAGCAACGGCTTTCTAACGGATAAGTGAGCCGTTGCTGATGATAACTTATCAACAACGGCATTCTAACGGACGAGTGAGCCGTTGCTGATAAGTTTATATAGGGCACGCTCTCGCGCCCGACCCTTCTTCCTCCCGCTGCTGCCGCCGCCGCTCCTGCCGACGCCACTCGCCGCCGCTGCTGCCGACGCCGACGACGCCGACCGCTGCTTCCGACTTGTTCAGGTATGTCTCCTCCCTGCGGCCGTCTCTTCCCTGCGGCCGGTAGGAATCACCCGACCGAAACCCTATTTCTAGGGTTTCGGCCGGCGGCGGTCGGCCGATGGCCGCCGCCGGACCTTCTGCAGTGGCCGGACAGTGTGTCCGGCCACTGTACGCCGGCGCCGGAGGGTGAACTCCGGCGCCGGAATTTATAATTTATATATATAATTTATATTATGTTATAATTGTTAATTAATTATTTTATAATTGTTAATTAATTGTTTAGATTAATTATTTAATTTGTTAGATTAATTATTACGGTTTAGATTAATTTCGGACGCGCGCCGGAATCATCCACTTCGGACGCGCGCCGGTATCGTCCAATTCGGACTCGCGCCGGAATCGTCCACTTCGGACGCGCGCCGGAATCGTACAATTCGGACTCGCGCCGGAATCGTCCACTTCGGACGCGCGCCGGAATCGTGCAATTCGGACTCGCGCCGGAATCGTCCACTTCGGACTCGCGCCGGAATCGTCCACTTCGGACGCGCCCCGAAATCGTCCAATATGGACTCGAACTGTCTCGAAACATTTAGAAAATAATCATCCTCCGACGAGTTGATATGTTTCACGTACGCATCGACGATCGGATATGATTTAGCAAAACCTTAGATCCGTTCGGGAATTGTATGTTCGTGTAAAAGAAGTAGATGATCTTTTATACGACGTACAATTCTTGAATTGTCCCTGATTGGACAATTTGGGAATATAGTTATTTGTACTGCACTTACGTTTTTATTTTAACTGTTAACTAATTATTCTAAATTTCGGCAACATCTCTCTTGTTCTCCGATACGCGCCCAGATGATATGCGTATTCGGAGAACTGTAGGGAGATGCTGTCGAAATTTAGAATAATTAGTTAACAGTTAAAATAAAAACGTAAGTGCAGTACGAATAACATAAATCCCGAATGGAATAGGACAATTTCACCTAAAGACATTAACCAAAGAAATTGTCATTGATTGACAGAATCATGTCGGCTGATCGAAGTTGGATGTACCGACGTCTTGATCGTGGAGCTTTAACGAATGAGTTTCGATTAGGCGTAACGTACTTCCTCAATTTCGCCTATTCGAATCGAAATTTCGTTAGCATGGGTGATCAAATCCGATGTCCGTGCCGCATTTGTTCAAATGGACGATTTTTCGATCGGGAGACTGTCACTCTGCATCTATATACCAAAGGATTTGCACCAAGATATTTTCTATGGACTTGTCACGGGGAGTCACGCGAAGTCGGGACGTCGAGCAATCCTGTCGTTCAGACATATGGTGAATCTTCCTCTGCTGGTGCTTCTTCATCCAGTCAATGTAGGGGGTCAAATCCCTATAGAACTATGATACTTGATAGTCTTGGGGGTCAATTCCACCTGAATGATAATGTTGATCGGCCAGATCTTCAGACATCAGTCCCACCAGATACTACAGCGGTTGATATCACAGAAGTAGGGGCTGCGGTAGAGATTGAATTACCGAATAAAGAAGCTGCAGAATTTTACGAGATGTTGAAAGCTGCCGATGAACCTTTGTATGAGAATTGTTCTAAATACACTAGGTTTTCAGCAATGACACAGCTCTTAAGCATCAAGGCCGATTGTAATATCAGCGGAGTTGCGTATGATCGGATTGCTGGATTGATTAATGGAATGCTGCCTACTGATAACAAGTTTGAGCCTACTTTTTATAAGACTAAAAAGCTAATGAGAAAATTGGGGCTTGGGTACGAAAAAATACACGCGTGCCAAAATAACTGCATTTTATATTATAAAGAAAATGTGCAGTTGGATAAATGCCCTGTATGTCAACACCCTCGTTACAAGGAGAAGAAATCGGTCCGACAGAAAAATATCCCGTTTAAGGTGCTTCGATATTTTCCACTAACACCGAGGCTTCAAAGGTTATTCATGTCGAAAAAAATAGCCCCCTACATGAGTTGGCATGCAAGAAGTCGTGATGATACAGTAATGACTCATCCATCTGACAGTGAAGCATGGAAACATTTGGATACATGTTATCCTTCATTTGCTAGGGATACTAGAAATATCAGATTGGGATTGTGCACAGATGGTTTTAATCCGTTTGGACATTCTGCAACTCCTTATTCAGTTTGGCCAGTGCTGCTGACAGTTTATAATTTGCCACCGTCAATGTGCATGAAAGATGAATTTATTTATCTTTCGATGATTATTCCGGGTCCTAAGGGTCCGCGAAAAGAAATTGACATATTTCTCAGACCCTTGATAGATGAATTGAAAACATTATGGACTGAGGGAGCTGTCACTTATGATTGTCATCGGAAGCAAAACTTCAATTTAAAGGCCGCGGTCTTGTGGACAATCAATGATTTCCCGGCGTACGGCATGTTGTCGGGTTGGAGCACTCACGGCCGACTCTCTTGTCCGTATTGTATGGAACACTCTAAATCAATCAGTCTTCAGAACGGACGAAAAATCTCATTCTTTGATTGTCATCGTCGATTCCTACCGGTTAATCACCAGTATCGAAGGAATCGTAATAAATTTACTAAGGGCAGAGTCGAAAGAGATGGGCCACCACCGATGTTGTCTGGTGAACAAATGTTAGCACGTGTTTCAGCACTTCCAGATATAGTATTTGGTCGCAATGAAAGAGTGTTAGGTTTTGGCCAAACACACAACTGGGTGAAAAAAAGTATCTTTTGGGAATTGCCCTATTGGAGTTCATTATTGATTCGACATAATTTAGATGTCATGCACATTGAAAAAAATGTGTTTGATAATATTTTCAACACTGTGATGGATATTTCTGGAAAAACTAAAGATAATGTTAAAGCCCGACATGATCTGAAAATACTTTGTAAAAGACCAGAGTTGGAGTTACAAGAGGTCAACGGACGATATCTGAAACCGAAGGCCCTATATGTGTTAAATAAACAACAGATCAAAGATGTTTGTCAATGGGTAAAAGAACTCAGATTACCCGATGGATATGCTTCAAACTTATCTCGATGTGTGAACGTCGATGATTGCAAAATATCAGGGATGAAGAGCCATGATTGTGATGTATTCATGCAGAGATTACTTCCGATCGCATTTCGAGATCTTCTACCTGATAATATTTGGGGTCCGTTGACTGAATTAAGTATGTTTTTTAGAAGCATCTGTGCAAATGTCCTTCGAGTCGAAGATATGTCAACACTTGAAAATAATATTGTTGAAATCATATGCAAGCTGGAGCAGTTTTTCCCTCCTGCATTTTTTGACTCGATGGAGCATCTACCGATACACTTGGCATACGAGGCACGAGTTGGTGGCCCCGTTCAATATCGTTGGATGTACTTATTTGAAAGATACATGAATCGTCTGAAGAAAAAAGTAAAGAACACCGCAGCTGTTGAAGGATCAATATCTGAATCGTATATCATCCAAGAAATTTCAACATTCTGCTCATTTTACTTTGAATCGACAGTACAGACAAGATTTGATCGTCTTCCACGTAACGACGACGGGGGTGTTCGACATTCAGATGGACGTTTAAATATATTTTGTCACTCTGGTCGTGCTTTTGGTTCTCGTCCATCTCGACACTTAAGCGATGAAGAGTATCATTTGGCACACTTGTATGTATTACTCAATTATCCAGAGATTGAACAATTCATTGAAATATTTGACATTGAGATGGTGCAAAAATACTCTATTCACAACGATCAAGAATTGGAGAGATTACGGAATCGTGATTTCCCTACTTGGATTCAGACTTACAGCAAAGATCACAGAGCTGAAATAGATGAAAGAATATTTGAGTTTGTTAGTGGACCGTCGCGACTTGTGTTGTGCTATAGCGGATATTTTGTTAACGGGTATAAATTTCACACACTTGAATATTCATCTACAAAAAAGACAATGAATGCTGGGGTCTGCGTGAAAGGGACAACCTATGTTGAATGTGATATGGATTTTTATGGACTGGTGGAAGAAGTGATAGAGTTGCACTACTTCGGCTTGAAATCAGTGATCCTATTTAGATGTCATTGGTTCGATACAACAGAAAGAGGCATGAAAGTTCATCCAAAATACAAACTTGTTGAGGTCAATTACAAATCGAAATTGGCAGCAAATGAGCCTTTTATATTGGCATCACAAGCCGAACAAGTATATTACGCGAAGTATCCGGCTCGAAATAAAGATAGAGCGGATTGGCGTGTAGTCTGTAAGACAAAAGGTAGAGGAAAAATTGATCCGATAGTAGGAGAAAATGATCCTCCTGGTTTCTATCAAGAAGATGATCTTCCTGCTGTGGATCGTATTATTCCAATACTCGAGGATGCAGACACAACGTCAATTCAATTAGAAGTTGAATATGCTGATGATGACGATCATGAAATTGAGGAAGCTGGAGATGAAGAAGATGAAGAAGAGGAAGAAGAGGAAGAAGAAGAAGAATTCGAAGACTATTATTCAGATGATGAAGAATAATTGTAAAGTATATATTTTATTAAATATATCTCTACTATTTATACAATAATCTGATTATATGTCTGTTCGACAGATATGTCTGGTCGTGGTTATCGACGCAGGAGAGTTTCGGAGTCTCCGATCGGTGAGACTCCAGCACTTACTCATGCTGCTGATCCACCTGTTGCTGATCCTCATTCCGATGATATTGCCGAGGCTAGTACATCCAGACGTAGGCGGCCACGCGGGCCGAACAGGTGGCAGCCTCCACCAGCCACAGAGTCACGTAGATTGATTAGCGTGCTTGGGGAGCGGTAATATATCATGAATTATGAATCATTACAAATTCATTATATCATAATATAATATTAAAATTTATTTTTGTTGTGCAGGTTCGAGCAAGAAGAAGTGCCGAGGAGCATTTCTTCTACTATTCGACGATACATGCACGGGGCATGGCCTACGTGGTCTCACGTGCCTAGCGAGCACGTCGACATGTTATGGCGCGAGTTTGAGGCACGTATTATTATTATTTTTTACATGCATGATGATATATTAATATTGGTACTGATATTATTATTTTGCAGGCTCGCTATACATGGGCCGAGGACCAGAGGCCCTTCATTTACGCTACCTGGGAGGCTATTTCCCGGGCAAGGTACAACGGGCAGCTGGGGCAGGCTCGGTCCCAAGCGATGGCCCGAGCTGGGACCACTAACATCGCGGAGACTCGGGGATACGGCCCCAGTTGGATTACTCCAGATATATGGGACCAGCTCGTGGGGATATGGTCGACGGATCGATGGCAGGAGGTTTCTCGGAATGAGGCTAGAAATCGCATGTCGGGAGGAGCTGCGCGTCACACCGGCGGCTCTGTTGCATTTGCAGTGCACGCAAACCGTATGGTAAGTATATCTTTTAATTATATATTTTATTTGTTATTATGTGTACTAATTAATGTATTTGTTTTGTAAATGTAGACGACGGTGTCGGATGACGGGAGTGTCCAGCGACCCTCCCCGATGGCGGTGTTTGAGCGGACTCACCGTCGAGCACATGGGACGGGGGAGTACATCCACAACCGCGCTGCATACATTATGGTAATTATATATTTGTTTAAATTATTCATTATATATTTATAATTTAAGTTTTATGATAAATATTAAACAAAAAATCAAACTCGAGTAGGAGACCTACAGCCAGACGGTGGTGCAGCGCGGGGGTACCCCCGAGGACTTTGACGCAGCATCGTGGGTCGAGGCCGCAGGTGGCTGGGACCATGGCCGCGTATATGGCTTCGCAGATAGTGGTCATGCGCGAGCCGTACTAGGGCCACTTGGGGCACCGACCCCTCCGGTCGCTGGTGAGCGGCCGTCCACCTCTAGATCCAGTTATGATCATAGTAACAGAATAAGGACTCTAGAGGAGACGGTCGCGCGTCAGACTGAGATGATGGAGCGTCAGAGTCAGACGATGGCGAATATAGAAGCTATGCTACGCAACTTGTCAGGTCATCCCGAACCAGTCATCTCTTCGGCATCATCTAATCCGTCGTCCTCGAGTCAGTCCACGCCGGTGTACACTCAAGCGCTCCAGACCCCGCCATATAATCCAGACCATCCTCCATCTTGATCGTGAGATTTTTTGTTTGGATATTGAACTTGTTTAACTTATTTTGTTTGGATATTGATACTTCAATTTTGCATTTGAATTGTTTTTATACTATCGTGGATAATTATCAATATAAGTATAATTGTTTTGATGTATATATGTTGGTGTGTTTGTGATGTGTGAATGAATGTGTATGAGGTGTTTGTGATGTGTGAATGAATGTGTGTATGAGGGTATGGGTGTGTGAGTTATGTATCAGATAAATGTATTAATGTATCAATGGAAATTTGAAATTTTCAAATTTTCTGGTTGCAGGTATATGTCATCAGCAACGGCTTTCCCACGGGCGTCCGTGGGAAAGCCGTTGCTAAAAGTGTATCGAAAGCCGTTGCTGATGACCTACAGCAACGGCTTAGCGACTGAGTTTTACTAACGGCGTTGCTACGGACTCAGCGGCCGTTGCTATTAATGTTATCAGCAACGGCTCCGGGTCTGTTGCAAACTCGTTGCTGATAATAGTTTTAGCGACGGCCCGAGCGGCCGTTGCTGATAATGTTTTGAGCGACGGCCCGAGCGACCGTTGCTGATCCGTTGCGAAGTCATCAGCAACGTGACTTTCTGTCACGGCGCTATTGCAACGGCTCAGCCGTTGCTGATGCTCTTTAGCAACGGCTCAGCAACGGCATCAGCCGTTGCTGATGACCATTTTTCTAGTAGTGTGCTCCCGCCTGTCGCCGCCGCTGCCGCCGCTGCCGACGCCGACGACGCCTCTTCCTCCTCCCGATGCTGCAGACATTTTCAGGTATGCCTCGCCGGCCGGCCGTCTCTTCCCGTTGCGGCCAGCGGCGGTCGACCGATGGCCGCCGCCGGACCTTGTACAGTGGTCGGACAATGTGTCCGGCCACTATACGCCAGCGCTGGAGTCCACCTGACTCCGGCGCCGGAATTTATAGATTTATATATAGTTTTTTAATTATTAATTAATTATTTAGATTAATTGTTTAATTTGTTAGATTAATTATTAGGGTTTAGATTAATTTCGAAATTGTCCACTTCGGACGCACGTCGGAATCGTCCACTTCAGACGAGCATCGGAATCGTCCACTTCGGACGTGGGCCGGAATCGTCCACTTCGGACGCGCGCGCGCCAAAATCGTCCACTTCGGACGCGCGCCGAAATCATCCACTTCGGACGCGCGCGCGTCGGAATCGTCCACTTCGGACGTGTGCCGAAATTGTCCACTTCGGACGCGCGTCGAAATCGTCCAATATGGACTCGAACTGTCTCAAAACATTTAGAAAATAATCATGCATCCGACGAGTTCATATGTTTCACGTATGCATCGACGAGTCGGATATGATTTAGCAAAACCTTAGATCCGTTCGGGGATTGTATGTTCGTGTAAAAGAAGTAGATGATCTTTTATACGACGTACAATTCTTGAATTGTCCCTGATTGGACAATTTAGGAATATAGTTATTTGTACTGCACTTACGTTTTTATTTTAACTGTTAACTAATCATTCTAAATTTCGGCAACATCTCTCTTGTTCTCCGATACGCGCCCAGATGATATGCGTATTCGAAGAATTGTAGGGAGATGCTGCCGAAATTTAGAATGAAGTTAACGGTTAAAATAAGTACTTAGTGCAATATAAATAACATAAATCCCGAATGGAATAGGACAATCTCACCTAAAGACATTAACCAAAGAAATTGTCATTGATTGACAGAATCATATCGACTGATCGAAGTTGGATGTACCGACGTCTTGATCGTGGAGCTTTAACGAATAAGTTTCGATTAGGCGTAACGTACTTCCTAAATTTCGCCTATTCGAATCAGAATTTCGTTAGCATGGGTGATTAAATCCGATGTCCGTGCCGCATTTGTTCAAATGGACGATTTTTGGATCGGGAGACTGTCACTCTGCATCTATATACCAAAGGATTTGCACCAAAATATTTTCTATAGACTTGTCACGGGGAGTCACACGAAGTCGGGACGTCGAGCAATCCTATCGTTCAGACATATGGTGAATCTTCCTCTGCTAGTGCTTCTTCATCCAGTCAATGTAATCCCTATAGAACTATGATACTTGATAGTCTTGGGGGTCAATTCCACCTGAATGATAATATTGATCGGCTAGTTCTTCAGACATCAGTCCCACCAGATACTACAGCGGTTGATATCACAGAAGTACAAACTGCGGTAGAGATTGAATTACCGAATAAAGAAGCTGCAGAATTTTATGAGATGTTGAAAGCTGCCGATGAACCTTTGTATGAGAATTGTCCTAAATACACTAGGTTTTCAGCAATGACACAACTTTTAAACATCAAGGCCGATTGTAATATCAGCGGAGTTGCGTATGATCGGATTGTTGGATTGATTAATGGGATGCTGCCTACTGATAACAAGTTTGAGCCAACTTTTTATAAGACTAAAAAGCTAATGAGAAAATTGGGGCTTGGGTACGAAAAAATACACGCGTGCCAAAATAACTGCATTTTATATTATAAAGAAAATGTGCAGTTGGATAAATGCCCTGTATGTCAACATCCTCGTTACAAGGAGAAGAAATCGGTCTGACAGAAAAATATCTCGTTTAAGGTGCTTCGGTATTTTCCACTAACACCGAGACTTCAAAGATTATTCATGTCGGAAAAGACAGCTCCCTACATGAGTTGGCATGCAAGAAGTCGTGATGATACAATAATGACTCATCCATCTGACAGTGAAGCATGGAAACATTTGGATACATGTTATCCTTCATTTGCTAGGGATACTAGAAATATCATATTGGGATTGTGCACAGATGGTTTTAATCCGTTTGGACATTCTGCAACTCCTTATTCAGTTTGACCAGTGCTACTGACAGTTTATAATTTGCCATCGTCAATGTGCATGAAAGATGAATTTATTTATCTTTCGATGATTATTCTGGGTCCTAAGGGTCCGCGAAAAGAAATTAACATATTTCTCAGACCCTTGATAGATGAATTGAAAACATTGTGGACTGAGGGAGCTGTCACTTATGATTGTCATTGGAAGCAAAACTTCAATTTAAAGGCCGCGGTCTTGTGGACAATCAATGATTTCCCGGCGTACGGCATGTTGTCGGGTTGGAGCACTCACGGCCGACTCTCTTGTTTGTATTGTATGGAACACTCTAAATCAATCAGTCTTCAGAACGGACGAAAAATCTCATTCTTTAATTGTCATCGTCGATTCCTACCGGTTAATCATCAGTATCGAAGGAATCGTAATAAATTTACTAAGGGCAGAATCGAAAGAGATGGGCCACCACCGATGTTGTCTGGTGAACAAATGTTAGCACGTGTTTCAGCACTTCTAGATATAGTATTTGGTCACAATGAAAGAGTGTCAGGTTTTGACCAAACACATAACTGGATGAAAAAAAGTATCTTTTGGGAATTGCCCTATTGGAGTTCATTATTGATTCGACATAATTTAGATGTCATGCACATTGTAAAAAATGTGTTTGATAATATTTTCAACACTTTGATGGATATTTCCGGAAAAACAAAAGATAATGTCAAAGCCCGACATGATCTGAAAATACTTTGTAAAAGACCAGAGTTGGAGTTACAAGAGGTCAACGGACGATATCTGAAACCGAAGGCCCCATATGTGTTAAATAAACAACAGATCAAAGATGTTTGTCAATGGGTAAAAGAACCCAGATTACCCGATGGATATGCTTCAAACTTATCTCGATGTGTGAACGTCGATGATTGCAAAATATCAGGGATGAAGAGCCATGATTGTCATGTATTCATGCAGAGATTACTTCCGATCGCATTTCGAGATCTTCTACCTGATAATATTTGGGGTCCGTTGACTGAATTAAGTATGTTTTTTAGAAACATCTGTGCAAATGTCCTTCGAGTCGAAGATATGTCAACACTTGAAAATAATATTATTGAAATCATATGCAAGCTGGAGCAATTTTTCCCTCCTGCATTTTTTGACTCGATGGAGCATCTACCAATACACTTGGCATACGAGGCACGAGTTGGTGGCCCCGTTCAATATCGGTGGATGTACTTATTTGAAAGATACATGAATCGTCTGAAGAAAAAAGTAAAGAACACCGCAGCTGTTGAAGGATCAATATCTGAATCGTATATCATCCAAGAAATTTCAACATTCTGCTCATTTTACTTTGAATCGACAGTACAGACAAGATTTGATCGTCTTCCACGTAACGACGACGGGGGTGTTCGACATTCAGATGGACGTTTAAATATATTTTGTCACTCTGGTCGTGCTTTTGGTTCTCGTCCATCTCGACACTTAAGCGATGAAGAGTATCATTTGGCACACTTGTATGTATTACTCAATTGTCCAGAGATTGAACAATTCATTGAAATATTTGACATTGAGATGGTGCAAAAATACTTTATTCACAACGATCAAGAATTGGAGAGATTACGGAATCGTGATTTCTCTACTTGGATTCAGACTTACAACAAAGATCACAGAGCTGAAATAGATGAAAGAATATTTGAGTTTGTTAGTGGACCGTCGCGACTTATGTCGTGCTATAGCGGATATTTTGTTAACGGGTATAAATTTCACACGGTTGAATATTCATTTACAAAGAAGATGATGAATGTTGGGGTCTGCGTGAAAGGGACAACCTATGTTGAATGTGATATGGATTTTTATGGACTGGTGGAAGAAGTGATAGAGTTGCACTACTTCGGCTTAAAATCAGTGATCCTATTTAGATGTCATTGGTTCGATACAACAAAAAGGGGCATAAAAGTTCATCCAAAATACAAACTTATTGAGGTTAATTACAAATCGAAATTGGCAGCAAATGAGCCTTTTATATTGGCATCACAAGCCGAACAAGTATATTACGCGAATTATCCGGTTCGAAATAAAGATAGAGCAGATTGGCGTGTAGTCTGTAAGACAAAAGGTAGAGGGAAAATTGATCCGATAGTAGGAGAACATGAGCTAATACCTAATATGACATATGGTTTCTATCAAGAAGATGATACTCCTGCTGTAGATCGTATTATTTCAATACTCGAGAAAGCAGACACAACGTCAATTCAATTAGAAGTTGAATATGCTGATGATGACGATCATGAAATTGAGGAAGCTGGAGATGAAGAAGAGGAAGAAGAGGAAGAAGAGGAAGAATTCGAAGACTATTATTCAGATGATGAGAAATATTATAAAGTATATATTTTATTAAATATATCTCTACTATTTATACAATAATCTGATTATATGTCTGTTCCACAGATATGTCTGATCGTGGTTATCGACGCAGGAGAGCTTCGGAGTCTCCGATCGATGAGACTCCAGCACTTACTCATGCTGCTGATCCTCCTGTTGCTGATCCTCATGCAGATGATACTGCCGAGGCTAGTACATCCAGACGCAGGCGGCCACGCGGGCCGAATAAGTGGCAGCCTCCACCAGCCAGAGAGTCACGTAGATTGATTAGCGTGATTGGGGAGCGGTAATATATCATGAATTATGAATCATACAAATTCATTATATCATAATATAATATTAAAATTTATTTTTGTTGTGCAGGTTCGAGCAAGAAGAAGTGCCGAGGAGCATTTCTTCTACTATTCGATGATACATGCACGGGGCATGGCCTACGTGGTCTCACGTGCCTAGCGAGCACGTCGACATGTTATGGCGCGAGTTTGAGGCACGTATTATTATTATTTTTACATGCATGATGATTAATATTGGTACTGATATTATTATTTTGCAGGCTCGCTATACAAGGGCCGAGGACCAAAGGCCCTTCATTTACGTTGCCTGGGAGGCTATTTCCCGGGCAAGGTTCAACGGGCAGCTGGGGCAGGCTCGGTCCCAAGCGATGGCCCGAGCTGGGACCACTAACATCGTGGAGACTCGGGGATACGGCCCCGGTTGGATTACTCCGGATATATGGGACCAGCTCGTGGGAATATGGTCGACGGATCGATGGCAGGAGGTTTCTCGGAATGCGGCTAGAAATCGCATGTCGGGGGGAGCAGCGCGTCACACCGGCGACTCTGTTGCATTTGCAGTGCACGCGAACCGTATGGTAAGTATATCTTTTAATTATATATTTTATTTGTTACTATGTGTACTAATTAATGTATTTGTTTTGTAAATGTAGACGATGGTGTCAGATGACGGGACTGTCCAACGACCCTCCTCGATGGCGGTGTTTGAGCGGACTCACCGTCGAGCACATGGGACGGGGGAGTACATCGACAACCGCGCTGCATACATTATTGTAATTATATATTTGTTTAAATTATTCATTATATATTTATAATTTAAGTTTTATGATAAATATTAAACAAAAAATCAAACTCGAGTAGGAGACCTACAGCCAGACGGTGGTGCAGCGCGGGGGTACCCCCGAGGACTTTGACGCAGCATCGTGGGTCGAGGCCGCAGGTGGCTGGGACCATGGCCGCGTATATGGCTTCGCAGATAGTGGTCATGCGTGAGCCGTACTAGGGCCACTTGGGGCACCGACCCCTCCGGTCGCTGGTGAGCGGCCGTCCACCTCTAGATCCAGTTATGATCATAGTAGCAGAATAAGGACTCTAGAGGACACGATCGCGCATCAGACTGAGATAATGGAGCGCCAGAGTCAGATGATGGCGGATATACAAGCTATGTTACGCAACATGTCAGGTCATCCCGAAGCAGGCATCTCTTCGGCATCATCTAATCCATCGTCCGCGAGTCAGTCCACGCCGGTGTACACTCAAGCACTCCAGACCCCGCCATATGATCCAGGCCATCCTCCATCGTCATCGTGAGATTTTTTTATATTGACTTTGTTACTGAGATATTGAACTTGTTTAACTAATTTTGTTTGGATATTAATACTTCAATTTTGCATTTGAATTGTTTTTATACTATCGTGGATAATTATCAATATAAATATAATTGTTTTGATGTATATCTTGGTGTGTTTGTGATGTGTGAATGAATGTGTGTATGAGTGTATGGGTGTGTGAGTTATGTATCAGATAATGTATCAATGTATCAATGGAAATTTTAAATTTTAAATTTTTTCGTTACCAGGTTCACATCATCAGCAACGGCTTTCCCACGGCCGTCCTTAGATACACTGGGGGGGGGGGGGGCTTTAACTTTTGTTTGGGCCATGTTGTGCCCCAGGCCCAAATATTGGGTTGGCCACTGGGTCAGCCAATTGTTTGGGCCACTCACAGTACACTGGGAGTTCTACCTGGTTCCTTAGATACTGGGAGAAGAAAAAAACTTGTATGAGCGGCCTGCTCATAAGGATTTGTATGAGCAGTGCTCTAATCTTGCGCCACATCATCAAATAATAATCTTGATGCACTTTTAAAAATGGATCCAAAACATGATATTTTCTACCCGAAATCCAATCCCACAAGCAGGTGATACTCGAAATCTTTTTCACACCCGAAACTCCTATTGCATGATGAGTTGCGTCGGTTAACCTTCCAACTTCCGTGAGAAACACGAGGAGAGTTGCGTGAGCCGACTGAAGTCTGGCATGCCTCACTTCCTAGCTACCTCGCCGAAGTCGGTGGAGAAAGTTGTTGCGGGCGTCGCTGCCTTCGGTTAACTTTTGTTTGGGCCATGTTGTGCCCCAGGCCCAAATATTGGGTTGGCCACTGGGTCAGCCAATTGTTTGGGCCACTCACAGTGCACTGGGTGTTCTACCTGGTTCCTTAGATACTGGGAGAAGAAGAAAACTTGTATGAGCGGCCTGCTCATAAGGATTTCTATGAGCAGTGCTCTAATCTTGCGCCACATCATCAAATAATAATCTTGATGCACTTTTAAAAATGGATCCAAAACATGATATTTTCTACCCGAAATCCAATCCCACAAGCAGGTGATACTCGAAATCTTTTTCACACCCGAAACTCCTATTGCATGATGAGTTGTGTCGGTTAACCTTCCAACTTCCGTGAGAAACACGAGGAGAGCTGCGTGAGCCGACTGAAGTCTGGCATGCCTCACTTCCTAGCTACCTCGCCGAAGTCGGTGGAGAAAGTTGTTGCGGGCGTCGCTGCCTTCGATGTCCTGGGCGAGGAAGGTGGGGTCGTGGTTGAAGGCGACCTTGCAGATGTTGTCGAATGTGGAGCGCTCGAGGACATCCTGGAGATCGACAACGAAGCGGGCGAGCGAGGCCTGACTGTGATCCTCCCTTCTAAGTTTTTGTTGGCATTTCCTCAACTTGCTGCTAGACTTGTACAAAGGTTCTAGCTCAATTCTGTTTTATTCATTCTTTCCCCTCCACATCCATCCAATTCTAGCTCATGTTCATCTTTTTTAACCTTATATCCATCCAGTTTGTCTGATGTAGTTAATCAAAAAAGAACTCTTATTCATTATGTTTGTCTGATGCAGTTAATAAAAAAAGAACCATTCCAAGCTTTTATCGGTGTTTCCTCAACTTGTTACTGAACTTGAACAAAGGTTCTAGTTCAATTCTATTGTATTCACTCTTTCCCCTCCACATCCATCCAGTTCTAGCTTATGTTCATCTTTTTAAACCTTATATTCACCCAGTTTGTCTGATGTAGTTAATCAAAAAAGAACTCTTATTCATTATGATTGTAGGTCAATGACATGTCATGCTGATTTCAGGACTTAAGACTGTGATAACATTGTTGCATTGTGATGGCATGTGGACTAATTATATCATGTTTCCATGTTTTCTTCGTTATAAGCAAATTTTGATAAAGCTTGTTACTATTTTAATTTGTGATCACTAACTGTCACTATTTTATTTACTCTGACATCTATGCAATCTCTTATTTTATCATAATTTCATGTTTATAATTAAATCTTGGAATTACCTTTGTCCTCTTGTCTGCTTTGGAGAAGGACTAAACTGAGATAGTATGATGGAAGGACAAAGTCAATCAGAAGAACTTGTATTTGCTTCAACAAAAGGTCCAAACTGTGTGGATATAGAATTAATCTGGATGGATATGATCTCAAACAGAGTGAACTCGTGTTTTGATAGTGTTGTTGATAAGCTTGTATAGCACATAGTGAACTTGTATTTTAATTTGTTGTTGATAAGCTTGTATAACACATAGTTAACTTGTATTTTGGTTTGATATTGATAAGCTTGTATAACACATAGTGAATTTATATTTTGGTTTATTGTTGATAAGCACTATAGCACATAGTGAACTTGTATTTTATTTTAGTGAAGTTTGTGTAGTTTTTTGGGATGCATTAAAGACTATGTGGCTTATTTTGTTTTAGTGAACACTATGTGATATTCCAGTTAAACTGGGTGGATATGAGCTGAAACAGAATGGATATGCATTTAAACATATGGATATGAACTGAAACAGAATGAATATACATTTAAACTAGGTGGATATGTACTGAAACAGAATGGATATACATTTAAACTGGATGGATATGGACTGAAATAGAATGGATATGCATTTAAACTGGATGAATATATACTGAAATATAATGTATATACATTTAAACTGGGTGGATATGTACTGAAATATAATGTATATACATCTAAACTAGGTGGATATGGACTGAAATAGAATGAATATGCATATCAACTGGATGGATATAGACTGAAATAGAATGGATATGTACTGACACAGAATGTATATACATTTAAACTGAATGGATATGTACTTAAATAGCATGAATATGCATTTAAACTAGATGGATATGTACTGCAATAGAATGGATATGCATATCAACTGGATAAATATGGACTGAAATATAATTATATGCAAATCACACTCATTCACAAGATTATAAGTTTACACTTGACAAAATCGATATTCAGTTCAACCATCCATTATCAGTATTGACAAAATCGATATTTAGTTCAACCATCCATTAGTTTCAAAATTACATGTATATCACACATTACATGTATATCACACTCAAAATTACATGCAGCCTCTTATTAGAGTGGTGCTGGGGCTATCATTTTGTTGTTGGGCATGACAAGCAAAATCCTCAATTTCATGACTTCTTAACAGATGATGATGTTCCTATATCTTGTGATATCCCTACAATAAAAAACTAAATAAATAATTTATAACTTTCATATTCAACGAATCATAGTTAGCATACTAATGGAACATGAAAAGTAACCAGAATAGTGGATTGAGGGGCAAAACATCAAGAACTACTTTGTAGTTGTTGGAACCAAAATGATACAACATCACCAAAATAACTATAATCGATATTCTAAATATCTTTTTCAACTTCAAATTCGTGTTATTGAACATCTTCTAAATATGAAACAAATATCATTCCAAAACTAAAGGTTCTATTTATTTGAAAAGGTGTCGTATACGAAGATACAAGCAAAAAAATAAAACTTGGATTGTGTCTAAACTTTTTGCTAAAAGTATTACAATCCAAGTCAAAGGATTGCTTGCACTACTGCCTAGGCTTGCTAAATTTGAAGCAAAAGAAAATAACATATAATTGCAAATAATATGTAGAGAAAGCAGAATCTAAGCTTGTGCATAGATCACCAACAATAATATCTATTTTGGTCAGTGTATTATAAATATACATGTGCAGCAAGGAAGTTTGACATGAAATGGGACTCATAGATAAACTATAATGGACACTAGTTCAAAACCCGTGCTTTGCACGGGCCGTTTAAGATATTTATAAAACTAATAAAGTAGTATGAGCATACTAATAATATATAAGATAATATATATACACACATTTCTTTAGTATGAATTTATAATAATAACATATTTACAAAAGAGAATTCCTTATCAAACTTGATCTTAAAGTACCTCAAATTTTTTTACCATAAGTCGTTAATCTTTTTTTGGTTCTACACAATATACAATTGAAATGATAAATTGTGTTCAAATTATCTCTTTGAATGAAAATTATGAATCAAAACTTCGTAAACATTAGATCAAGTTTGCAATGTATTCCATCCAGATTTTTAAAATATTTATACATCAAAAAATCATGTGAGTTTGCAATGTGCAAAGAACAGAAGAAGATAGAAATGTTGCTATCATTCAATAAAGTGATCTAAAGATAGCAAATTTACAAATAATGAAAGTGCATACAATTACTTATAATTAATCTATATCTAAGTATCATATATATATATATATATGCATTGTAGCTTCACATTTGTTTATTGCCAACTTGCCACCTTTTAATAAAAGGGTGGACGTGAAGAGAAAAGAAAACATGCAGAAGAAAGAAAATATGAAATAATTGCTAATTAGTTTGTAGTTCTTGCACTATTTATCCGCTAAAGTTGAAGATATTAAATTAAACTATTGAAAAAAAACAAAGTGAAAAAACACAAAGAATGTAAATCAACTCATAAGAGCTATCCGGATGCAAAGAAGATGAAATCACATCAGAAATACCTAAATAATAATTGAAAAAATACTAACAAAGTGAAAAAAATTACCTCATAAACGACTCCAAGAGAATGAAAGATTTTGGTCTTCGTTGTGACTTATATTTATGATGGAAAGAGCAAGAGGAAGATATGAGATTTGCATCATGACTACTACATCAATAAAATCAAAATTTTTACTAAAACACGTAAGAAGTAAACCTAGATCGGAGTGTTGAAGAGTCTTACACCCAAATTGATGAAAATTTGAAAAATCCGCACATTTTTTCATTCGCTTCTGCTCCATCTTGTTTGATCCATAAAGGAATTCAAAATCTAATATTAATTTGAGTAACAATCGACGGTTGGTGGAAAGAGAACAAAAACTTTTCTACATTGTTTTTATTAATGCATCGAAAATAATGAAAAACATTGGGTTAAGTAATTTGAGGACTACATGTCAGGTACTTGAGAGGGAGAGTGAATGAAATTAAAAAATCAATATTAGAAAACAATCGTGAGTTTTAAAAATAAGTTAAAAAATTGAATTTTTAATTATGCCTTAAAAATAATGAAAAATATTATGTTAAGTAATTGGATGACTACATGTCAAGTACTTGAGAGGAAAAGTTAATGGAGTTAAAAAGTTAATGTTAGAAAACAATCGTGAGTTTTAAAAATAAATTAAAAAATTGAGAGGGAAAGTAAAAAAGAGAGTTAAAAAATTTGAGAGGAAAAGTAAAAAAAATCTGAGAAGAAAAGTTAAAATAGAGTTAAAAAATCAATGTTAGAAAATAGCAGTAAATGAGTCAAATGAGTTTTTAAAATATGTTAAAAAATTGAGAGGAAAAGTAAAAAAGATAGTTAAAATATTGAGGGTAAATTTATTTGTAGAAAATAGCCATCAACACAAAAAGTTAAGAGTAGAATTAGAACAAAAAAATACTACAATGAGCCATGTGTCAAGCTTAGAAAGAGAGTTAAAAAGTGATACTACTTTTATAATTTAATTAATATAATAGTTTGAAAAATTGTAGTTAAGTTTAAAGTTAAGGATATAATTGAAACAATAAAAAAAACTACACACAACCAACATAATTGAGGGTAAAATTATAGTTAAGTTTAAAGTTAAGAATATAATTAAAATAATATAAAATTACTATAAAGAGTTCCTTGTCCAGCTTAGAAAGGGAGTTAAAAGTATGATTGCTTTTATAATTTAATTGATGATTAAGGGTAATCAACGGCGAATGTCAATTGAAATGGAAAATCAAAATATCTTGCTAAATTAAGTTGGTAAAAGACGTGAAAGCAACAAAGACTGAGCATTAACATTAGTGAATATTAATAGTTTACATTTGATATCATTAGAAAGGGGAAATTGCATGAACCGGAGATTAAGAAGGGATTAATCATTAGGAAAACACCAAGGACTCTCGAAAGACTTTATGAGTCAATTATGTTACTGCCTTCTTCTATTCAAAAGTCAAAACCCAATGAGCTCGCCGACGTAAGAACAAAGCGGATGATTTTTTTCTTAAGAAAAAGTCAAGAACATTATTACCGCCACAGCAAAAATCAATGACACTATTACCAACATCAATGATCATGCGACCTGGAAGATGTTGTCGAGCGCTTCGTCGAACGCGAAGCGCTTGAGGACGTCTCGAAGATCGATGGCGGAGCGGTCGAGCGAGGCCTCGCGGAGCAGAGGGAAGAGCCTGTAGAGGACCTCCTGTTGCACGCAGCGAACGACGAACGAGCGGAGGGAGGAGAAGTATCGGCAGCCTTCAGTGGCGCGGGCGGAGAAGCAGCGGCGAGTGGATCCGACGGGAAAAAAATTGGGGTTTTAAAATATGTATTTTGGGAAGGTGGTGGTTGCTGTTTTAAAATAGGTATTTTGGGAAAGCGGGATAGCATTAATAATTTTGGGTATTAAAAAAATATTCGAGTATGAAAAAGATTTCGGGTATCGCCTGCTTGTGGGATTGGATTTTGGGTAGAAAATATCATGTTTTGGATCCATTTTTAAAAGTGCATCAAGATTAGTATTTGATGAAGTGGCACAAGATTAGAGCACTGCTCATAGAAATCCTTATGAGCAGGCCGCTCATACAAGTTTTCTTCCTGGGAGGAGCTGTTATCTGACTGGGCCCCAGGGAAGCTATTTATGTGACTTCGGAAGCAGGCACCTGAGGACGAGTTGCATCATCTCCCCTTGCGTTGATGGGGCAGCGCAGCGTCCTGGACATCCACCTCCTATCTTCTCGCCACCGAGAGTGGTCCTGATGGAGAATGTGTCAGTTATCCCAACCAGTGGACATGTATTTATCTCTCCCTCCCCCCATTATGGCTTGAATATGCTTGAGAACTGCTTCGTGGAGACTCCATCGACGGTACCATTGGCTCCGCATCTGAATCTGTTGTACTCGATATAAGATACTGCGACTGCGGGTGATGGCTCGAGAGGGCTGAGAAGAAGCCCAAGACTACTCCTCAAGCGAGATGGGTCGGCTTCAATGTTGGACAAGGCAATGTCAAAGAAGGAATCTCTAATCTTCGGCCAATGTCAGTATGCTCTTCAAGTAGGGAATACAGGGACTACTAAAGGAATGATGAAAATTCCATCTATCTCTGATCTTGAGGCAGAAGACATTAAGGAGCGGCTATGTGCACTGGGTTTTCTCGACGTGGATGATAAGGCATACTTGGCGGTCAAAGCTCTGGACGCTGGGAAGAGGATGCAGGGAAAGGGTTGAGGATTAGTGTTATTGTGTTGTAACTTTTTGGGTGTTGTTGGGTTGGGTTGGGATGGGATGGTAGATTACTTGTTTTATGTTTACTGCATCTTTTTGGAATGTTCGTGGTCTATGTAGGACCTCTAAGAACTCGATGTTGAAACTGTTTCTTTGCATCTCTAAGTCAAGCATCTTTTGTATCCAAGAAACTAAAATTGAAGATTTGAATGAAACTTGGATGAAAAGAATTTCTGGCAGCTCTCGCTTTGATTACACTTTTAAAAATTCTATGGGGATGTCTTGGGGATTATTAATTGCTTGGAAGACGGATCTATGGGAGGGAATTTCATCATCATGTGGGAAAATTTTCATATGTTGTACTCTCCTCCATAGACCATCTAATAAAGTTCTAAGAGTTTTCTGTTGGTGAAATGGTCACATTAGAGGGAGGATGAATAGTATGTTAACTAAACTTGTCACCTAAATTCGGTTTTACACTTTTTCTTAAATTACTTAGGCAATTCACAATTTAATGACTAAATGCGGAAGCGATTAATGATAAAACAATTAACACAAAATAATATATCAATGCTAACACAATTATTTATAATGGTTCGGCCCTAATGCATACTCTACTACCTAAGCACCCCGCTTAGAATTTTCAAACTAGCTTTACTAGATTATATCGTTTCTCTTACAAAGATGACTTTACACCGTAAAATTTCCGCTCTCAAACTGAAGGCACTTCCACACCCAGAAGTATCCCACCTTCCAACCAAGAGCACTCTCTCACCTCAACTTAAGGGATAACGTACTCAACAAATCCTAGTAAACTAAGTTTATAATGGTGGATTTAAGCCTTAACACCAAGGCAACCACCTACCAAATCAACCTAGCACTCTAGGTTTACACAAACTCAAATACAATAAAATCACAAGAAAATACAACATTAAATGGAGCAATAAATCAAACAATAAAATATTTAGCTCCAAAACAAGATTCCTAGCTTCCTCTTGATGTCTTTAATGGTTAACCAATGAAGGAATTATTGGTCTATGGTTTTCTACCTTGGTATTAATCTCAGTTTTGATGATAACAAACATGGAACTAATATTTCATTGAGAAATATTTTCAGGTTCCATATCAGTTAGCGCTCGATGTCCTTGATCGAAAATATCGAAGAAATTAGAAAATCGAAAGGACATTGGTCTATGCTTTCGGGTTCGTCGCGGAGGTTTCTCAAAGTTCGACGTGTGCACCAAAGATATTTTGGACGAGTCTAAAGAACACATGGAAAGCTTTCCAAAGATGACTTTACTAGATTATATCGTTTCTCTTACAAAGATGACTTTACACCGTAAAATTTCCGCTCTCAAACCGAAGGCACTTCCACACCCAGAAGTATCCCACCTTCCAACCAAGAGCACTCTCTCACCTCAACTTAAGGGATAACGTACTCAACAAATCCTAGTAAACTAAGTTTATAATGGTGGATTTAAGCCTTAACACCAAGGCAACCACCTACTCAATCAACCTAGCACTCTAGGTTTACACAAACTCAAATACAATAAAATCACAAGAAAATACAACATTAAATGGAGCAATAAATCAAACAATAAAATATTTAGCTCCAAAACAAGATTCCTAGCTTCCTCTTGATGTCTTTAATGGTTAACCAATGAAGGAATTATTGGTCTATGGTTTTCTACCTTGGTATTAATCTCAGTTTTGATGATAACAAACATGGAACTAATATTTCATTGAGAAATATTTTCAGGTTCCATATCAGTTAGCGCTCGATGTCCTTGATCGAAAATATCGAAGAAATTAGAAAATCGAAAGGACATTGGTCTATGCTTTCGGGTTCGTCGCGGAGGTTTCTCAAAGTTCGACGTGTGCACCAAAGATATCTTGGACGAGTCTAAAGAACACATGGAAAGCTTTCCAATATGACGCACATTGAATGCCGAAACTCGAAAACGAAGCGCGCAAGAAGAATGCTGAAAAAATCAAGTTCAGCCTAGGTTCGATCAATTGAATATGGTCAAAAATTAGCAGTAGCCAATTCGGTCGACCGAAGGTTGCCAGGAAGCGACAGAAAGCCTTCGATCGCTCAGCGGTCGCTCGGTCGATCGACCGAAGGTTGCCAGGAAGCGACAGAAAGCCTTCGATCGCTCGGCGGTCGCTCGGTCGGTCGATCGATGATCGACCGGCAAGCGACCGACGGTCGGAACGGGCAAAAATCCGCCCATTGAGAAGAGGGGAGCTCTCTCTTCTCTTCATGGCTTATAAATAGGAAGCCAAGAGAGCCTTTCTCCATGATGTTGATCACTCCTAACCTCCTTGAGCCATCGTTTGATCAATCCTAAGCCCTCATTGAGCAAATCTTGTGACAACCCTAGCTTGAACCTTTCATCTCCTTGATTGAGCCTTTACTTCATTGCTTTATTATCAAAGGCATCAAGAGGAAGCTAGAAATCTTATTGTGGAGCTAAGTAATTTATTGTTTGATTTATTGCTCCATTTATTATTGTATTTTGTTGTTTATTTCATTGTATTTGAGTGTGTGTAAACTTAAAGTGCTAGGTTGATTGAGTTGGTGGTTGCCTTGGTGTTAAGACTTAAATCCACCATTGTAAACATAGTTTACTAGGATTAGTTGATTTGTCCCTTAGGTTGAGGTGGGAGAGTGCTCTCGGTAGGAAAGCGGGATACTTCCAGGTGTGGAAGTGCCTTTGGTTTGAGAGTGGAGACTTTTCGGTGTAAAGTCCTCCTTGTAAGGAAATTGATATAATCTAGTAAAGCTAGTTTGGAAATCCTAAGCGATGTGCTTAGGTAGTGGAGTAGGCATTGGGGCCGAACCACTATAAATCATTGTGTTAGCATAGATATTATTGTTTGTATTAATTGCTTTATTATTTATCGCTTCCGCATTTAGTCATTCAATCGTAAATTACCTAAGTAATCTAAGAAACATTTAAAATCGAATTTAGACAAATAGATTTAGTTAACACACTATTCACCCCCCTCTAGTGTGGCCATTTCACCAACAAGAATAAAGACAAGATCAAGATTTTTGGCTCAAACTAGGGTTTTTGCAAAGAGTGGCTCAATGAGGCTTGTGATTGATCAACAGGATGTCTCAAAGGTAGTAGAAGTGATCAAGATTAGATAGGAAGGCTCTCATGGCCTTGTATTTATAGGCCATGAAGAGAAGAGCAACACATCTCTTCTCAACGAGCAAATTTTTGCCCGTTACCGACCGTCGGTTGCTTGCCTGTCGATCGTCGGTCGACCGAGCGACCGAAGCGCTCTGCCTATTCTGGGCACTGGTTGGTCAACCGAATACCCTACTGCCCATTTTCGGCTTTTGCTAATCGACTAGTCGGTCGATCGAACCTGGGCAGACTACTTGGTTTGGCTAATTTTTCTACTTGTTTATTCGTTTCTGGGTTCCGTCTTCGCTAAGTCTACTTATATAACATTTATTAACTTTAAGTTGATAACTTTGAAACATAAATGTTATATATGGATTACCTCCCAGTTGGATTCAATAAAAATATTTAAAAAATCAAAATTCTTAAGAATCAAAATCTAACTTTTGGGGTCTAGTACATATTTCTGAAAAATAAAATTTTATAATCTCCCGGGTCAAATATGCATAGGTTAAAGACTTCCATAAAATCCTTAAATATATCGTTTACTAGTTTTTACCAAAGGAATAATTACCAGCATTTTTGGTGCCAAGAAAATGTCTACGTTATATAGCCCTCTAAGGAGCTCCCAAAGCTTAGTGAATTTCTGGGCCATTTTTTTATTTTTCAGTTTTTCATATTTTGGGGTTCGAGATTAGTTTTTGAGTTTCTTTGCATCATAATGAGGATTTACAATTTATCTAGATACCCTAAACCTAGACTCTATCTTCCCGACGAATCCAAGCACATCGACCAAGGTCATTGCCGATTTCTCCAATTTCTCTAATTTCTTTGATTTTTCTGATCGGGGACGTCGAGCGCTAACCGACTTGAAACCTGAAAATATTTCTCCATGAAACATTAGTTCCATATTTGTTATCATCAAAATCGAGATTAAGACCAAGGTAGAAAACCTTAGGCCAACAATCTCATTCGTTTTGATGATGACAAACATCTTTAAGAAAATATATCATTCAAGCACAAATTAAGGATATCAAACATGAGATTTCTCTCCCTATCAACATGCATATTTAAGAAAATAAACTCCCCCTATCTATATGCATGTTTTTCCTATATTTTCTTTCCTTTTACCTATATTTTTCTCTCCCTTTTGACATTAATAAAAAAAGACTAGAAATGTCAACCTATAGTCAAAGTTGGGACCTAAAAACATGTAGATCTCAACTCAAGGGATGAAAACATACATACAAGTGAGACTAATCAATACATGATAACATAGAATGCTAAACATAATCTAAAACTAGAAATCATGTATCAAACTCAAGTAATAATATTTTCATATATCAGTCAACAAATAGAAAACCATTTTAGAAATGATTTTTCACAAGTCAAAATGAAAACGATACCAAAAATATTAATCTAACATCATACTTGGAGTCTCATTCAAAGATTTCAACAAAAATCTAAAGTATCGAGAAATGAGCATTTGGGAAGAACAATACTTTAAAGTTTCGAAATCTAATTTCAAAAATCTAAATCAAATCACATTTATACTCAAGATTTTCGAAATTTTAATGCCAAAAACTAGATTTTTCAAGGAAGATGTAGATTCAAGAATCAACAAAAAAATTTTTTTTTTTGTATTTTTCTAAAATTCATTGAGTTCTAGTGGCATTTTCATAAATACAAGTCATTTTTTCAAATGTTTCCAGATTTCATCCAAACTTTCTAGATGCCAAGATGTGATAATTTAAAGCATGTATATTAAGTTTGAGATGAAAATAATACCATTTGGTCAAAATATGAACTTAGCACGGTTTTATTCGAAATATGCATGAAAATATGAAAATACCAAGTATCAAATTTTATCCTTTACTCATGGTTTTTTTAAACATAGACACATAGACACCTTACATGAGTAAATCTAAATATGTTTGTGAAGTTTGAGCTCAAAAGAAATTTCTAAGTCAAATTATTGACTTAGGTCAATTTTTTTTAATTTTGAGTCTCCTAAGGTGAACTAGTTATCATTTTATTCATTTACATATGATTTTTCAATTTTAACCACATGGAAATAAATCGTACGTAAACTCAAATATGTTTATCAAGTTTTAACTTAAAATGAAGCCTCTAAGATGAATTTCTACCTAGAGCATATTTCATTCAATCTAGATGACATGAAATTGCCTAAGTATCAAAATTTTATCTACTCATGAGGTTTCAATCAATTATCATGCAAAATCATTCATGAGCATAGAAAAATCATTTTATCAAGAAAATAAAGGTGTTATGCAAGAATTTTGCCAAAATAAAACTCATACCTCATTTATTGAGAAATTCCACAATTTTCATTTTCTTTTCTAATTTTCTTTAGCCTTCCAAATTTATCACTTTCTCAACTTGCAAGTAGACTTCATTAGTATCATAATGAAATCATATATCAAATAGCAAACTAACTTACTAAATAGCGAAGGTTCAATGCAAAGTTTCATTTAAAAGTCTTAACCTATGTTATATAGTAGAGATTCATATTAAGGAGCTATCATGATATCAAAATGAATCAAAGAGATCTTAAAATATGAAATATTTAAAAAGTAAGATCTTTAAATATGTTGAACTAGTTTGGACTTAAAAAGAATATTTCTAATAATGAATATCAACATAGAGCAAGTTTCACTCAATGAAATTTGCCTAAATACTAAAATTCTACGTACTCATGAGAATTTAAGGGTCTGTTTGGTTAGCGAAACCAAGTCTATTTTCATAATTTCGATTTCACCGAAACCAAAACTGCTTACGAAAACGTGTTTGGTTCAGCGTTTTCACGAAACTGAATCGAAATCAGAATGAAAATGAAATCAGTTTTCTTAATAAAAATGAAAACACTATAATATTATTTTCGGTGGTTTCGAGATTGTCAATTTCGTTATCAAAATAGAGTGACAACTTTGTAATTATAAATATTTTTTATAAAATTAATTAATTTAAAGATAAATCAAACTATATCTAATTTTTAAAAATAAAAATAAAAACCATCATTTTCAACCCAAACTATTATCTTAAATTTAGAAATAAATTAAACTAATTTATATCTAATTGACTCAAAGCCAAATTTTAAATAACTCAATTTTCTTAAAGTTGATCTATTTATAATTTAATCAAAACTAATTTTAGACCATTGGACTTATTTTTTCTAAAATTTTATAATAACTATTAATTAACTTTTATATCTAATTGAATAAAAAAATATTAAATTATTAATAACTTAATTAATTAAATCATATAAATATTTTATAGTAATATTAGCAAATATTGAATTTTGTAAACTAATTAAACATTTAATTATTAGTAAAAATATTCAAGAAAAATTAATATTATTTTTTATAACCAAATAAATATTCATTGGTTTCAACTAACTAAAATTGATGTTGTTTTCATTAACCAAACGTGTTTTCAGATAACTAAAAACTAGAAATCGAAACCAAGTTTTCAATTTCACTGAAACCAAACCAGAAAATAGTTTTCGCTAACCAAACAGCACCTAAGGATTTAACATGTAATTACCATCATGAGTAAAGAGACACTAATAAATCATTAATATTGAGGTATTATACTAGGATTTTATGAAAATTGGTAACATACCTCATGCTTGAAAATTTAGCCAAACTAATTTTTTTCATTCTAATTAGTCTTCCATTTAACCTTAGATTTAACTTGCATGAGAAAATCATTGGTAACGTAATGACATTATTATTTCAAGCAAGTTAATCATTCTAGATAGCAAAGTAAGCATCAAAATTTTCATTCAAAATTCAACTTTGCTAAATAGTTCGAAATATGTTTTAAATGAAATCAAGTCATATCAAAAATGAATTTTAAGAGATCACAAGTGTAATGATGATGAAAACTTGATCTTCAACCCTTCCTATTGGTTGAAAACTGAAAGGCCACAATTAGCCTACAATTTAGAATCGCAAGGTCGCATGAGCCCGTTATAGGCTACATAGGTCTCCGAAGAGATCACTAGAAATCAAAAATAAAAAAATCATTTGATAAAACCATATCAAGAGCGAACAAAGCTCAACCGAATTATGCATAGTATCAAAAACTTCAACTTAAGTAGATCAATGTTTAGAAGATGATACCAAAGTAGTTGATGCCAACTTTACTATAGGCATCTAGTCTAGGTGTAGACTTTGAAGTTGCAATCATGTAGGGATCCTTCCTTCAACTCATTGGTCAACTTCAACTCTTCAATCTCCTTTACCCTTGTGTGGTAGCTCCCCCTACAAGAGAACATGATACTTTATGTACCCAAATCCCTTTGGATCCTAGGGGGTTAGTGGGCTTAGTGGGCTTAGGTACCCAAAGTGTCTTAATTAACACCACTAGGGTTCACTTTAAAAGCACAATCATAAATTGCATGCCCGTAAACACCACGACAAAAGCAATGTTCATTAAATCTCTTATTTTCATTATTCTTATGGACATGAGGTCTAATGTTAGAATGCTTAGCATGAAAAATATAATGAACATGAGCATTCTTAAAGGAAACATTTTTCTTTTGAGGTTTCCTAAATGAGACATTTTGATTTTTAGAATTAAGAGAAGAAGTATTAGCTTTTCTACTCAAAATCAACATCTCATTTTTCAAATCATTCATGGATTTATGCAAAACATGTAATTGAGTTTTCAACATGTTATTTTCATTTTTTAATATGTCATTTTTGTTTTTCAAATCATTAGTGTCAATACTTAAAACATCATGACATGGATTAAAGACACTAATTTTTAGCTTCTCATTTTTTAGTTTAGCATCATATAAATGAGAGCTAAGGGTCAAGTTCTCAATCTTTAATTTTTAGTTTTCTTTATCCTTTTTAACCATCAAGGCATATATGATTTTATATTCATCCATTAATTCATCATAAAGCATGTCATGAGAACTAGATGAATTAATACTATCATTTTTGTTATCATGACTAGAAGAAGAAGAGTGTACCTCATCATTAGCATTCATGAGGCAATCTTTTGAACTAGCTTCATAGCTGTTGAGTGAAAATCCACACTAGAAGGGGGAGGTTGAATAGTGTTGGGTGATTTTTTACTTCTACTTGAATTTCTTTTAAATCAATTCCAACTTCAACCAAAAGTAGGTGGGACTAAATGATGTTTGTTAGCAAGTATGAAATGCAATTATAAACAATCAAACAAGACAATGCAAACACAAGAGATTATAGTGGTTCGGCCAACCGCCTACTCCACTACCTTGGCTCAACACCAAGGATTTCTAACCAAATCTTTTATAGACTTTGTGTTTCCCTTTGAATACAATCGAGGACTCGGTTCTCAACCCTTTGAGAACTCCTCAAACCTATTCACCTAGGCAAACACTAGCACACATAGCAAGCTAATCAATGAAGAACAAGTTCAAGTAATAAGTAAAATTACAATAAAAAGAGCTAAAGAGTAAACCACAACTGAAAGCTCATTTTCAAGCCTTCAACGCCTCCAACTCCACAAGATGTTGAGATCAAATCGAAGTCGGAGTCGAGGGAAGATGAGCGCTTGAGAGAAATCGTCGATCGGAGAAGCAAGCGCAAGCAAATCAAGCTTAGAAGGCACAAATCTCACTTAGGAAGCTTTTATGAACAGTTGAGAAGGATTAATGAAGGTTGGTGAGGGGTATTTATAACCCCTCACACGGAACAACACTCCAACAAGCATTTTTCTTCCTGTTGGACGTCGACTTATCGCTTGCCAATCGATCAACCGATCGACCGCCCAGTGACCGCTGGCGTTCTGCCCTTCTATAGCCATGTTCGGTCGACTTGATGGTCGATCGAATTGATCATGATTAATTCCTCTGTTGTCCGATCGGCCGCAGTCGATCGAATTAACCACTACCAGTTTTTAGCCTTGTTCGATCAACCGAACCTAGGCTGAGGCTATTTTTTACATTTGTTTTGTCACACGCCTTTTTTATGGGTTTCGTTATCAAGTTTTTGACTTGGATAACTTTACAAATAGGCTTGGGATGAAATCCTAGGGGTATATTACATAGAATATATTTGATAATTTTACGAGTTCCACTTAATCTACATCCGGGCCCTTTTGATGATTTTGCGATTCTCCGAGCGAAGTTCGCGTGCGTATCGTAACTTCAATCTGAACTCAAAACTTTACACATATATTAAATACATGTTTGTTATTATCAAAATAGAGATCGAAGCCAAAGGAAAACCCTTGGGCCAACAATAGCCATGGTAAGAGGATGCTTCACTCGAATAAGATGATGACGTGGAAGCGTTCGTCGACCTCTTCTTTGCCTTGTTCTTCGTGGAAGGATAATTTTTCTTCATATGCCCCTTTTCCTTGCATGCACGACACACTACCTTCCTTTTTCGACTCTTGGAGCTACTCCTTTGACTAGAAGAGCTATGGGCATCAAAACCAAGATTAGTAGTAGGTGAATGACCATTGTCATCACTACCTTCATTAGAAGTGTCAATCTCTTCGGTCTTGGCATAATCATATAACATATTTAAAACTGACCAAATATCAAAAGCCGAAGTACAATGCATGACTTTTTCAAAAATGTTATTTTCCAAAGAATAATATATGCAATTTGTTGTCTTAGCATTTAATTCAAACCTATTAATTTGTTATTTGGTCCATGCATCCATATTTTCCTTAGGTTCTATGTATTTTGACTTTATCATTTCAAACACACTTATACCTTGAGTCTTTAAGAATGTATATATTTTACTCTTCCAAAGACCAAAGGTAGACTCATCGAACCTAGGTGGTATAGACGCTACACTCTCTAGTGCCATTTTTCGGATCGAGGCAAGATGTAGACGAGATGGTGAAATCTCAATCCACAACCTACTCTGATACCAAATGTTGGTGAAATGGTCACACTAGAGGGGGGAGGGGTGAATAGTGTGTTAACTAAACTTGTCGTCTAAATTCGATTTTACACATTTTCTTAAACTACTTAGGCAATTCATAATTTAACGACTAAATGCAGAAGCGATTAATGATAAAGCAATTAACACAAAATAATATATCAACGCTAACACAATTATTTATAGTGATTCGGCCCCAATGCCTACTCCACTACCTAAGCACCCCGCTTAGGATTTTCAAACTAGCTTTACTAAATTATATCGTTTCCCTTACACCGGAAAGTCTCTGTTGTCAAACCGAAGACACTTCCACACCCGGAAGTATCCCACCTTCCAATCGAGAGCACTCTCCCACCTCAACCTAAGGGATAACTCAACTAATCTTATTAAACTAAGTTTATAATGGTAGATTTAAGCCTTAACACCAAGGCAACCGCCTACTCAATTAACCTAGCACTCTAGGTTTACACAAACTCAAATATAATGAAATAGCAAGAAAATACAACACTAAATGGAGTAATAAATCAAACAATAAAATACTTAGCTCCAAAACAAGATTCCTAGCTTCCTCTTGATGCCTTTGATGGTTAACCAATGAAGGAAGGAAGGAAAGATCAAGATTTTTGGCTCAAGTTAGGGTTTTTGCAAAGAGTGGCTCAATGAGGCTTGTGATTGATCAAAAGGATGTCTCAAAGATAGTAGAAGTGATCAAGATCAGATAGGAAGGCTCTCATGGCCTTGTATTTATAGGCCATGAAGAGAAGAGAAACACATCTCTTCTCAACGGGCAAATTTTTGCCCGTTACCGACCGTCGGTCGCTTACCGATCGATCATCGGTCGACCGTCGAGCGATCGAAGCGCTCTGTTAGTTTTGGGCACCAGTCGATCGATCGAATACCCTACTGCCCAATTTTTACTTCTGCTAGTCAACCAGTCAGTTGACCGAACTTGGGCAGACTGCTTGGTTTGGCTGATTTTTCTATTTGTTTGTTTGTTTCTGGGTTCCGTCTTCACTAAGTCTACTTATATAACATTTATTAACTTTAAGTTGATAACTTTAAAACATAAATATTATATAAGAATTACCCTCATTTGAATTCAATAAAAATATCTAAAAGAATCAAAATCCTTAAGAATCAAAATCTAACTTTTGGGGTCTAGTACAAATTTTCGAAAAACAAAAAATGTCTAATCTCCCGGGTCAAATATGCATAGGTTAAAGGCTTCTATAAAATTCTTAAAAATATGTTGTTTATTAGTTTTTACCAAAAGAATAATTACCGGCATTTTTGGTGCCAAGAAAATGTCTAGGTTATATTGTACTCCAAGGAGCTCCCTAGGCTTAGTGAATTTTTGGGCCATTTTCTGATTTTCTAGTTTTTCAATGTTTGGGGTTCAGGATTAGTTGTTGGATTTCTTTGCATCATCATGAGGATTTATAATTTATTTAGACACCCTAAACTTAGACTCTATCTTCCCGACGAATCCGAGCCCGTCGACCAACGTCCTTGCCGATTTCTCCGATTTCTCCATTTTTTTAATCAGGGACGTCGAGTGCTAACTGACTTGGAACCTGAAAATATTTCTCCATGAAACATTAGTTTCAGGTTTGTTATCATCAAAACTGAGATTAAGACCAAGATAGAAAACCTTAGGCCAACATTTTCAACATTTACGGGCCGGTAGAGAGAGGAAATAAAAATGAGTTATTCGAGGAACTAGAATTTATCCTTGCTCCTGTGCATATTGCAACCTTGGTTGGAGGTGATTTTAACATGACGTGTGGCGATTCTGAGAGATTAAACTGCAGAGGTTCAGAACAAGAGTCCACTAGATTTTCAAAAATATTAGCAGACTGTGAATTCAGAGACTCACCACTTTTTGGAAGGAGTTACACTTGGTGCAACAATCACTCGACACCTGCCTTTGCAAAATTAGATAGAGTACTAATTAACTAAAGCTTCTCGGATTGGTCTACTTCTTGATGTGTCAGAGTAGGGAACCCTAGAATGTCTGATCACTGCCCCCTCTCGATCTATGGAGTAGGGGCCGGAAAATGCCCCCCCCCCCCCCTCCCCCCCCCCCCCTTTCGCTTTGAACAACATTAGCTTAAAATGACAGGATGCAGAGATGTGATTAAGGAATGTTGGGGGGACTTGTTGACTTGTAACCAACCAAGCACTTCTAGATGGATTGACAGATGCCATAAAATGTGGAAAGACTTGCGATCTTGGAACAAATATATTTTGGATGCCAAGAGAGCGCACATTGTAGGAACTGAACTTGATCTCGAGTCAGAACTTAAAAAAGGGGAAGAACTCTTGTTGACCAATGACAACTCTGACAGTAACTAGACTGAAAGCGGGATTAAAAATTTGAGGAAGAAACTCGACAGTTGTTATGAAGCAGAGAATACATACTGGAGGCAACGGGCGAAAGTTAAGTGGCTAAGGGATGGAGACTGAAACACTAAATTCTTTCATCAGGTTGCAATTGGGAGAAGACAACGAAACTAGATCTCATCGATTGTGGCAAATGGGACAACGTTGTGTGATTCACAGGATGTTGAGGCTGCTTTTCTAGAATTCTTCTGAGAAACTTTAGGAACCGAGTTGGATCCTTTGCTTAGCTTGAATTGGGTATTGCTCTTCCCAAATGAAAATTTGGACCTTTCAGGTCTCACTTGCCCGTTTAGGGATGATAAAATTTTGGATGCTCTAAAGTCCTTAGGGAAAAATAAGTCTCCTGGGCCCAATGGTAGACCTAAGTAGATTGAACAAGTCCTTCATTGTGCCTATTCCAAAAAAGGAAGGTGCAAATTTCCAATTTTAGGCCTATCAGTCTTACCTCATGTATTGTGAAGCTATTCTCAAAGCTGCTTGCCTCCAAGACTTAAACCGAAGATGGAGCTTCTGATTGGGGATACACAGTCTACCTTCATCCAAGGGAGATCGTGTCTCGATAGCTTTATGGCGGTATAAAAAATAATTCAGTTCTGTAAGAGGCACAAGCTGGACGCCATAAAAAACAATTCAGTTCTGTCCAAGGCCTTCGATAGTGTGAATTGGAAGTACCTATGCAATCTTCTGAGGAAAAGGGGATTCTCGCCATTGTGGGTGGACTGGATCTCTATATTACTCAAGTCTGGAGAGTTGTATGTGTTGATAAACAGGGAACAAGGTAAATGGATAAGGCACAAGAAGAGGCTGTGGTAGGGGGACCCTCTTTCCCCTTATTTTCTCCTGCTGGTGGCAAATGTTTTTGCAAGATTGATGACAAGACGACACTAAACAATCTGATTAAGGGGGTTAAGATGAGCAGGGATCTGGAGATCTCTAATCTTGAATTTGAGGATGACTTTGTGGTGTTCACAAGGGGGGATAGGGAGGACCTCTTGAATCTTAAAATCCTCCTTTCGAGTTTCGAACAGCTCACGAGATTGCGAGCAAACTATGAGAAAATGAAAGTCGTTCATGTTTTGGGGGACAGGGACAGAAGTGCTGAAGCTGCTGAAATCCTGGGGTGCAAGAGATCTGAATTCTCACTAAAATATCTAGGCCTCCCTTTGAGGGAAGGGAATCTGCACCGTGAGGACTGGCACAACATAATTGAAAAGGTGGATACGAGGTTCGATTGTTGGAAGAGGAGGCTCCTTTCAAGAGGAGGCAGATTTATATTGATCAATAGCGTTTTAAGCTCTATCCCTGGTTACTGCCTCTCGATCTTCAAAGCACCTAAATGGGTGATCAAGGCAATTGACAAAAGAAGAAGGCCTTTCTTTTGGAAATGAGGTGGAGATCTTAGCAGGACTGTGGGACTGGTAAATTGGGACGATGCTTGGAGGCCAAGAGATTGGGGTGACCTGGGTATCCTTAACCTATAGATGCACAACAGAGCTCGTCTTGGTAAGTGGTGGTGGGCCTTGGCGAATAACAAAAAGTTGATTTGGGTTGTGATAGTTAAGATTAATTACTTCTGTCGAAAAAGATGGTATGATGAATCTTGTGCATCTGGCTAGTCCCACACTTGGAAGGGTATCCTGAAGGCTAAAAACCTTATTGATCTAGGAACAGAAAAGATCATTGGTAATGGGATAGAAACTAGCTTGTGGAGAGAAGGATGGAGCAAAAACATGAAACTAGCACTTGAATTCCCCGACCTTTACGCGGCTCATAGGAATAAAAGTGCAACCGTAAGCCAGTGCGTGGGCAGGACTTCGGGGAGTTGGGACTTCATTTGGGGCTCGCAGGTGAATCCGGAAAGGATAAACCGGCTCATGGATTTCATCGGCGCCCCAAACCTAAATGATGATCAAGACCGTAATTTTTGGAGATAGGGTACAAACGGAAGATATTCTACTGCCTCTATGTACAACATCTACATGTGCTCGGGGGTGAAGTGGATCACAGCTGGTAGCATTTGGAAGAGTAGACTGCCGTCAAAGTTTAAGATCCACACGTGGCTCACCCTTAAGAATCGACTCCCATCTAAGATGAGGCTTCTAAGCCATGGATCGATTCTAATGGATGATATTTGTGTCCTTTTTCAAGGGGCTCCTGAAAGTCAAGAGCACCTATTTCTTGAATGCAGGGTTACTTGTGATGGTTGGAGAAAATTCTTGAGAAGACTTCGATAAGTTGGGTTGAGATCCCTCTAAAAGATGATGGGAGCTTCTCCGTGGCTGAAGGTTATGTAAGGGACTTAGCCATGATCTGGAGCTGGATGGTGTGGAATGCGAGGAATGAAGTTATATTTAGGAATGAGACTTGATTTTAACAAAATCCAGAGTTCTTGCTTAGTGACTTGGATGGGAGTAGGATTGACGGTAGATAGTAGTTATGGTCTTCTGCTTATGGTTTGCCTTGGCCACTGTCTTATTGCCTTGGTTTTAAATCGTGCTACTGCTTTAGTCCTACCAAACATCTGGTTTGGTTTTAATTGTTGTTACATTGTACCATGCAGCTTTATTAATATAATCGTGTGGCCACTTGTGGCCTCACTTTATTCATAAAAAACCTTTATTAAATATTCATTAAATTTTTTTTGTAATATTGTGTATTTTCAAGTTTACTATTGTTGAATTTAAATTTGACCATAGTAATATTGATGTTTATTTCAAGATCTATTAATGTGTGATCTTATATTCATATTATAATAATTAATTATATTTTTCATTATATCTTTTAATATATAATAAAGGGATAACATACAAAATGGTCTCTCAAATATACACGAGTTTTCAGAGTAATCACTCAAAGAAAAAATCGATCAAAGTGGTCCCTCTAAAATATGACTCTGGCAAAATAATCCCTGACACACCCAAAATAGCCTATAAAATATATTAGCCAAAAATATATTGTCTCTAAAATATGACTCGGGCAATAATGAATGTCAATAAGTATCAAAACTCGACTATTTTGCCCGAGTCATATTTTAGAAGGATCATTTTGATCGATTTTTTTTTTGAGGGACCACTATGAAAACTCAGCTATATTTGAGGGACAACGTTATCCTTATAATAAATTTCATAAATTATAGATAAAAAAATATTTTATATAATTTTTATTATTATGGGAAAAGTGATCTTTTTCTTTTTCTAAAATTTACCTTTTTAAACTCTAATTCCCTATTTTTAATTAGCAAGTAATTTCACTTATTATTATTTTTTCCTTATATTATACTATTCTATTTCATTTTAAAAATAGTATATTTTCACTAATTTTTATATTTACATTATTAAAAAATTACTATTATAATTAAATTTAAATTCATTTTTGCAAGATTGATCTTTATGTTTAATTCTATTAATAAATAATCTTATTTTTATATCTTAATATGTAATTCACTACAAGAAAATAGGGTATCACCAACGGACCAAATTCGTCAATAATACCCAAAAATCCGTCGATAATATTGTTACCGACGGAGTATCTGCCGGTAAAATCCGTTGGTAAAAGGCTCCTCGGTAATACCGACGGATTTTAATTAATCTGTCGGTATTACCGTCAGATATTTTATTTTGTTGATAATACCAACGGAGACATATATTCGTTGGTATTACCGACGGATATTTATTCGTTGGTAATACTAACGGATCAATATTTGCCGATATTACCAACGAAAATATATCTGTTGGTAATACCAACGAATAAATATCTATTGGTAATACCAACACATATATATCTATTGGTAATACCAATGGATACATATCTGTCAATAATACCAACAATATTCGCTAGCGTTGGTATTACCAACAAATAATTTTTGTTCGTATATACGTTGGAATTACCAACAGAATCTAGCTCATTATTGTGTACCTAATCAATCCTCAAATCATGAAATCACATATAAGATAATTTGATAATTCATACAAAATCTTAAAAATAATTTTTGAATCACACATCATTAAAATCCACACACATAAGAAACCATTGTATACAAGTAATTTTGAAATACATTGTGTTATTCGAATATTTACATTGTTTCAAAGTTTCAAAAATACATAAGATAATTTTTCCCAAAAAGCTGATCCTTGCACTTCATCCTTTTACCTGCATGTAAAAACAAAAGAAACAATGAGGCAATGAAATGAGGAATACCAAGTTTGTAACTCAATGCAAGATAATAAACTGACACTTTAAAGTTGTAAATAAAGTTTGTAACTCAATGAAATGAGGAATACCCAATAATGCAGTATGCTGAATTACATCAATAGCATGTTGAGAATTCACGCATGCTGAGAATTGAATTCTGAGCATGCTGAATTAAATTCCGAGCATGCTGAATTAAATTCCGAGCATGCTGAATTAGCATGCTGAGAATTCATTCTCAGCAAGTTTAATTTACCAAGGAACCTCCCATGTTGGTGCTAGATAAATTCCTTTGGTACTAGAGTGGACTTCCTCCAGCCCACGTGAACCCTAAATGGACTGTGAATTGGTACTAGCTCACTGCATGCATGAATTTGATGTTTTGGTACAAGTCCTTCACTTGGGGGAAGTTTAAGAAGGTCATGTACTCCCTCAAGCTTGGCCACAACAGGCTTGATCTCTTCCTTGCAGAGCTTGACCAAGAAGAAGAAGAAAAAAGAAGAAGAAGAAGTTATTTCAGACTGAATTAACTCCTTGAGACTGAAAGAAAAGAAGAAAAAGATAAAAGAAAATGAAAAGTTGACAGCATGAGGTAGAAGATTAGTGCTTGTTTTGTGAGGTGAGGGGTGGATTTTATCATCCTTGTTGCTCCATTTTTTGATAATTACTTACCATAAAACAGTGAGTGATTTTTTTTTTCTTTTTTCTTGATTTCATATTCAGTGTGATAAATATCAATTGGTGTGTATATTTTCTTTTCTCTATTTTTAGATGAGCAATTTGATGGCACTTTTTTGATGTCTTGCAACGAAAAGATTGAATGTGTATTTTTTGGTATATAAAGTTGATAAAGCAAGAAGCGGTTCTGATGGACAAAGAGGGGTCATGAATGCCTTTAATGTGCATAAAAGCAACAAGTTCATGTAGAGTGATATGAAGAAACAGATAGAGCTACACAAGCGAACTATTAACTCACTACCATTCAAGATAATTTAATAGTTCATGCATTAACAAGAAAATTTTAATGCTATGATAAGTATAGATGCCCCATAATGGTGTAACCGGAACAGAGCTAATTTTAATGCAGCATGCATTAACAAGAGAATTCACTCAACATGTTGAATTCTTAGCATGCTGAATTCTCAACATACTGAATTCTCAGCATGCTAAATTCTCAGGGGTAAAACATATTTCCCTTTGATCAGTGGTACCATCATAGGTGCTTGGAATTTCAAGTTCTTAGAATGTCCTTGTTATTCATGGTATCCATGTTATATGTGCTAGGGTGGATTTCATCTATTATACCAAGGAACCTCCCATGTTGGTGCTAGATAGATTCCTTTGGTACTAGAGTGGACTTCCTCCAGCTAGCTCAACTCATGGATTCTCTTTATTGATAGTAAAGCAATTGAGACAAAACTTTGCATTCTGACACTTTTTACCTATATCACTTAATTTCCAATCCAAACCATAAGAATATCTCTTAGATAAAACTCCTCAATTGCAAGAACAACCATAATTTAGGAACACATGGACCAGCAACAGTCATACAATCCTTTAATCAAGTACATAGATTAACAAGTTGTTAAAATATACACTTCAATTCCCTATTACAAAGCCCAACATTGGGCATCATCAGCCATTGCAGTCACCATCTATGGTAGCTCAACAGCCATTGGTCCATTGGATGATCCTTTACTAACCGATATCCTTTAGGGAGAGATGGTAGAGCTTCTTCATCTTCATCTTCAACTTGAAGTAGATTCGAGGATGGCAATTCTTCATGTTGGGTTTCCTCGTTATCTTCATCCTCCACCTCTTTGTCATGAAGTGTGAGATCCTCAAGTTCTTCACCTACATTTACAATCTTCACATTTCTAAAAGAATTATTAGTTTCATTAAACATAACATGCATATATTCTTCAACAATCATGGTTCTACGATTGTAAACTCTACATGCCTTAGAATTCATGGAGTAACCTAGGAAAATCCCTTCATCGGATTTAGAATCAAAATTTCCTAAATTCTCCTTAGTATTCAATATGAAATATTTGCATCCAAAAACATGAAAATATCCCACATTTGAGATTTTACCATTCCAAAGCTCAAAATGTGTTTTCTTAATTTTGGGTCTTAATAAAACTCGATTAAGAACATAACAAGCGGTATTTATGGCTCCGGCCCAAAAATACTTAAGCAAATTGTTTTCACATAACATGGTCCTAGCCATCTCTTGTAAGGTTCTATTCTTCCTCTCAATCACCCCATTTTATTGAGGGGTCCTAGCCATCTGTATTGTTCAATACCCAAATCATCACAAAACTCGATTTTTTTTTCATTTTTAAACTCCCCTCCATTATCACTTCTAATTTTTTGAATTGAAACTCCTTTTTCATTTGTAACTTTCTTTGAAAATCTTTTGAAAAACTCAAAAGTTTTATTTTTCTTAGCTAAAAAGAAAACTCATGTAAATCTAGAAAACTCATCAACTAATACATAACAATACAGCTTTCCACCTAGACTAGCTACATCACATGGACCAAATAGATCCATGTGCACAAGCTCAAGAATTCTAGATGTACTAACTTGATTAATACTATAAAATGAAGATTTGACTTGCTTACCAAGTTGACATGCATCACAAAGTTTATCTTTTTTAAATTTTATCCTGGGTAAGCTTTTAACTAATTCTTTCTTAGATATTTCTTGGATGAGGCTCATGCTAGCATATCCTAGCCTTCTATGTCACAACCAAGAGTCATTCTCCATGACAATTAAGAATCTAACATGGGGATTTGGCAAGACATTTAATTCTAAAGTGTAGACATTTTATTGTCTATTTTCAATTAACATGATATCATTTAAAGGTGCACTTCTGATGATACATTTTGATGCTTCAAAAATAATCATGTATCCATTGTTACATAATTATGATATGCTAATCAAGTTATGTTTTAATCCATCAACTAATAAAATATTCTTAATGCATGGGTAAGGGAGTATACCTATGTCACCAATGCCAACAATCTTACCTTTGGCATTGTCTCCAAATATGACATGTCCACCATCTTTGCTTGATACGGTTGCAAATAAGTTAATGTCACTCATCATGTGCTTTGAGCAACCGTTATCCAATATCCAAGTGCTTCTATATGCTTGAGGATGCTTCTTCATCTACAAAAGGAGAAGAAACCATCTTAGGTACCCAAATTTTCTTGGGTCCTTGAGTGTTAAGTCATTTTGGAAACTCATGTAAATCTTGCATGTGGGTTCCTCCTCAAAGCACACTCCTTGGCCATATGGCCAAATATGCCACAAGAAAAGCAATTTCCATTAAATTTTCTTCTAGTATGTGTGTGAGCATGGAAGTGTGATGATTTCTTTTCATGGACAACCTTAGGCATGACATTTTATATGGTTGTCATCTTTTCATTAAGCATCCAAAGTTCCTTTTTCAATATTAGTATGCTATCATCACTACTAGAAACTTCATCTTCAGCAACGGCTATCAGCGACGGCCGCTCAAGCCGTTGCTATTTGCAACGACATTCTTACGGTCGCCCGAGCCGTTGCAGAAAACTGTATCTGCAACGGCGTTCTAACGGAAACCCGAGCCGTTGCTGATTATTTTAATTATCAGCAACGGCTTTCGGACGGAAAGGCGAGCCGTTGCTTATATTTTAATTTTCAGCAACGGCTTGCTAACGGATAAGTGAGCCGTTGCTGATGATAACTTATCAGCAACGGCGTTCTAACGGGCGAGTGAGCCGTTGCTGATAAGTTTATATAGGGCACGCTCTCGCGCCCGACTCTTCTTCCTCCCGCTGCTCGCTGCTGCCACCGCCGCTCCTGCCGACGCCACTCGCCGCCGCTGCCGCTGCTGCCGACGCCGACCGCTGCTGCCGACTATTTCTAGGGTTTCGGCCGGCGGCGGTCGGCCGATGACCGCCGCCGGACCTTCTGCAGTGGCCGAACATTGTGTCCGGCCACTGTACGCCGGCGCCGGAGGGTGGACTCCGGCGCCGGAATTTAGTATATATATATATAGTTTATATTATTTTATATTTGTTAATTAATCATTTAATAATTGTTAATTAATTGTTTAGATTAATTGTTTAATTTGTTAGATTAATTATTAGGGTTTAGATTAATTTCGGACGCGCGCTGGAATCGTCCACTTCGGACGCGCGCCGGAATTGTCCACTTCGGATGCGCGCCGGTATCGTCCACTTCGGACACACGCCGGTATCGTCCAATTCGGACTCGCACCGGAATCGTCCACTTCGGACGCGCGCCGGAATCGTCCAATTCGGACTCGCGCCGGAATCGTCCACTTCGGACTCGCGCCGGAATCGTCCACTTCGGACGCGCGCCGAAATCGTCCAATATGGACTCGAACTGTCTCGAAACATTTAGAAAATAATCATCCTCCGACGAGTTGATATGTTTCACGTACGCATCGACGATCGGATATGATTTAGCAAAACCTTAGATCCGTTCGGGAATTGTATGTTCGTGTAAAAGAAGTAGATGATCTTTTATATGACGTACAATTCTTGAATTGTCCCTGATTGGACAATTTGGGAATATAGTTATTTGTACTGCACTTACGTTTTTATTTTAACTGTTAACTAATTATTCTAAATTTCGGCAACATCTCTCTTGTTCTCCGATACGCGCCCAGATGATATGCGTATTCGGAGAACTGTAGGGAGATGCTGTCGAAATTTAGAATAATTAGTTAACAGTTAAAATAAAAACGTAAGTGCAGTACGAATAACATAAATCCCGAATGGAATAGGACAATCTCACCTAAAGACATTAACCAAAGAAATTGTCATTGATTGACAGAATCATGTCGGCTGATCGAAGTTGGATGTACCGACATCTTAATCGTGGAGCTTTAACGAATGAGTTTCGATTAGGCGTAACGTACTTCCTAAATTTCGCCTATTCGAATCTGAATTTCGTTAGCATGGATGATCAAATCCGATGTCCGTGCCGCATTTGTTCAAATGGACGATTTTTGGATCGGGAGACTGTCACTCTGCATCTATATACCAAAGGACTTGCACCGAGATATTTTCTATGGACTTGTCACGGGGAGTCACGCGAAGTCGGGACGTCGAGCAATCCTGTCGTTCAGACATATGGTGAATCTTCCTCTGCTGGTGCTTCTTCATCCGGTCAATGTAATCCCTATAGAACTATGATACTTGATAGTCTTGGGGGTCAATTCCGCCTGAATGATAATGTTGATCGGCCAGTTCTTCAGACATCAGTCCCACCAGATACTACAGAGGTTGATATCACAGAAGTAGGGGCTGCGGTAGAGATTGAATTACCGAATAAAGAAGCTGCAGAATTTTACGAGATGTTGAAAGCTGCCGATGAACCTTTGTATGAGAATTGTCCTAAATACACTAGGTTTTCAGCAATGACACAGCTCTTAAGCATCAAGGCCGATTGTAATATCAGCGGAGTTGCGTATGATCGGATTGCTGGATTGATTAATGGAATGCTGCCTACTGATAACAAGTTTGAGCCTACTTTTTATAAGACTAAAAAGCTAATGAGAAAATTGGGGCTTGGGTACGAAAAAATACATGCGTGCCAAAATAACTGCATTTTATATTATAAAGAAAATGTGCAGTTGGATAAATGCCCTGTATGTCAACACCCTCGTTACAAGGAGAAGAAATCGGTCTGACAGAAAAATATCCCGTTTAAGGTGCTTCGGTATTTTCCACTAACACCGAGGCTTCAAAGGTTATTCATGTCGGAAAAGACAGCCCCCTACATGAGTTGGCATGCAAGAAGTCGTGATGATACAGTAATGACTCATCCATCTGACAGTGAAGCATGGAAACATTTGGATACATGTTATCCTTCATTTGCTATGGATACTAGAAATATCAGATTGGGATTGTGCACAGATGGTTTTAATCCGTTTGGACATTCTGCAACTCCTTATTCAGTTTGGCCAGTGCTGCTGACAGTTTATAATTTGCCACCGTCAATGTGCATGAAAGATAAATTTATTTATCTTTCGATGATTATTCCGGGTCCTAAGGGTCCGCGAAAAGAAATTGACATATTTCTCAGACCCTTGATAGATGAATTGAAAACATTGTGGACTGAGGGAGCTGTCACTTATGATTGTCATCGGAAGCAAAACTTCAATTTAAAGGCCGCGGTCTTGTGGACAATCAATGATTTCCCCGCGTACGGCATGTTGTCGGGTTGGAGCACTCACGGCCGACTCTCTTGCCCGTATTGTATGGAACACTCTAAATCAATCAGTCTTCAGAACGGACGAAAAATCTCATTCTTTGATTGTCATCGTCGATTCCTACCGGTTCATCACCAGTATCGAAGGAATCGTAATAAATTTACTAAGGGCAGAGTCGAAAGAGATGGGCCACCACCGATGTTGTCTGGTGAACAAATGTTAGCACGTGTTTCAGCACTTCCAGATATTGTATTCGATCGCAATGAAAGAGTGTCAGGTTTTGGCCAAACACACAACTGGGTGAAAAAAGTATCTTTTGGGAATTGCCCTATTGGAGTTCATTATTGATTCGACATAATTTAGATGTCATGCACATTGAAAAAAATGTGTTTGATAATATTTTCAACACTGTGATGGATATTTCTGGAAAAACTAAAGATAATGTCAAAGCCCGACATGATCTGAAAATACTTTGTAAAAGACCAGAGTTGGAGTTACAAGAGGTCAACGGACGATATCTGAAACCGAAGGCCCTATATGTGTTAAATAAACAACAGATCAAAGATGTTTGTCAATGGGTAAAAGAACTCAGATTACCCGATGGATATGCTTCAAACTTATCTCGATGTGTGAACGTCGATGATTGCAAAATATCAGGGATGAAGAGCCATGATTGTGATGTATTCATGCAGAGATTACTTCCGATCGCATTTCGAGATCTTCTACCTGATAATATTTGGGGTCCGTTGACTGAATTAAGTATGTTTTTTAGAAGCATCTGTGCAAATGTCCTTCGAGTCGAAGATATGTCAACACTTGAAAATAATATTGTTGAAATCATATGCAAGCTGGAGCAGTTTTTCCCTCCTGCATTTTTTGACTCGATGGAGCATCTACCGATATACTTGGCATACGAGGCACGAGTTGGTGGCCCCGTTCAATATCGTTGGATGTACTTATTTGAAAGATACATGAATCGTCTGAAGAAAAAAGTAAAGAACACCGCAGCTGTTGAAGGATCAATATCTGAATCGTATATCATCCAAGAAATTTCAACATTCTGCTCATTTTACTTTGAATCGACAGTACAGACAAGATTTGATCGTCTTCCACGTAACGACGACGGGGGTGTTCGACATTCAGATGGACGTTTAAATATATTTTGTCACTCTGGTCGTGCTTTTGGTTCTCGTCCATCTCGACACTTAAGCGATGAAGAGTATCATTTGGCACACTTGTATGTATTACTCAATTGCCCAGAGATTGAACAATTCATTGAAATATTTGACATTGAGATGGTGCAAAAATACTCTATTCACAACGATCAAGAATTGGAGACATTACGGAATCGTGATTTCCCTTCTTGGATTCAGACTTACAGCAAAGATCACATAGCTGAAATAGATGAAAAAATATTTGAGTTTGTTAGTGGACCGTCGCGACTTGTGTCGTGCTATAGCGGTTATTTTGTTAACGGGTATAAATTTCACACGGTTGAATATTCATCTACAAAAAAGACGATGAATGCTGGGGTCTGCGTGAAAGGGACAACCTATGTTGAATGTGATATGGATTTCTATGGACTAGTGGAAGAAGTGATAGAGTTGCACTACTTCGGCTTGAAATCAGTGTTCCTATTTAGATGTCATTGGTTCGATACAACAGAAAGGGGCATGAAAGTTCATCAAAAATACAAACTTGTTGAGGTTAATTACAAATCGAAATTGGCAGCAAATGAGCCATTTATATTGGCATCACAAGCCGAACAAGTATATTACGCGAAGTATCCGGCTCGAAATAAAGATAGAGCAGATTGGCGTGTAGTCTGTAAGACAAAAGGTAGAGGAAAAATTGATCCGATAGTAGGAGAAAATGATCCTCCTGGTTTCTATCAAGAAGATGATCTTCCTGCTGTGGATCGTATTATTCCAATACTCGAGGATGCAGACACAACGTCAATTCAATTAGAAGTTGAATATGCTGATGATGACGATCATGAAATTGAGGAAGCTGGAGATGAAGAAGATGACGAAGAGGAAGAAGAGGAAGAAGAAGAAGAATTCGAAGACTATTATTCAGATGATGAGGAATAATTGTAAAGTATATATATTTTATTAAATATATCTCTACTATTTATACAATAATCTGATTATATGTCTGTTCGACAGATATGTCTGGTCGTGGTTATCGACGCAGGAGAGCTTCGGAGTCTCCGATCGGTGAGACTCCAGCACTTACTCATGCTGTTGATCCTCCTGTTGCTGATCCTCATGAGGATGATACTGCCGAGGCTAGTACATCCAGACGCAGGCGGCCACGCGGGCCGAACAGGTGGCAGCCTCCACCAGCCACAGAGTCACGTAGATTGATCAGCGTGATTGGGGAGCGGTAATATATCATGAATTATGAATCATTACAAATTCATTATATCATAATATAATATTAAAATTTATTTTTGTTGTGCAGGTTCGAGCAAGAAGAAGTGCCGAGGAGCATTTCTTCTACTATTCGACGATACATGCACGGGGCATGGCCTACGTGGTCTCACGTGCCTAGCGAGCACGTCGACATGTTATGGCGCGAGTTTGAGGCACGTATTTTTTTTTTTTACATGCATGATGATATATTAAGAATTGGTACTGATATTATTATTTTGCAGGCTCGCTATACATGGGCCGAGGACCAGAGGTCCTTCATTTACGCTGTCTGGGAGTCTATTTCTCGGGCAAGGTACAACGGGCAGCTGGGGCAGGCTCGGTCCCGAGCGATGGCCCGAGCTGGGACCACTAACATCGCGGAGACTCGGGGATACGGCCCCAGTTGGATTACTCCGGATATATGGGACCAGCTCGTGGGGATATGGTCGACGGATCGATGGCAGGAGGTTTCTCAGAATGCGGCTAGAAATCGCATGTCGGGGGGAGCAGCGCATCACACCGGCGGCTCTGTTGCATTTGCAGTGCACGCAAACCGTATGGTAAGTATATCGTTTAATTATATATTTTATTTGTTATTATGTGTACTAATTAATGTATTTGTTTTGTAAATGTAGACGACGGTGTCGGATGATGGGACTGTCCAGCGACCCTCCCCGATGGCGGTGTTTGAGCAGACTCACCGTCGAGCACATGGGACGGGGGAGTACATCGACAACCGCGCTGCATACATTGTGGTAATTATATATTTGTTTAAATTATTCATTATATATTTATAATTTAAGTTTTATGATAAATATTAAACAAAAAATCAAACTCGAGTAGGAGACGTACAGCTGGAGGGTGGTGCAGCGCGGGGGTACCCCCGAGGACTTTGACGCAGCATCGTGGGTCGAGGCCGCAGGTGGCTGGGACCATGGCCGCGTATATGGCTTCGCAGATAGTGGTCATGTGCGAGTCGTACTAGGGCCACTTGGGGCACCGACCCCTCCGGTCGCTGGTGAGCGGCCGTCCACCTCTAGATCCAGTTATGATCATAGTAATAGGATAAGGACACTAGAGGAGACGGTCGCGCGTCAGACTGAGATGATGGAGCGTCAGAGTCAGACGATGGCGCGTCAGAGTCAGACGATGGCGAATATAGAAGCTATGCTACGCAACTTGTCGGGTCATCCCGAAGCAGGCATCTCTTCGGCATCATCTAATCCATCATCCTCGAGTCAGTCCACGCCGGTGTACACTCAAGCACTCCAGACCCCGCCATATGATCCAGGCCATCCTCCATCGTCATCGTGAGATTTTGTTTATATTGACTTTGTTACTCAGATATTGAACTTGTTTAATTTATATTGACTATGTTATTGAGATGTTGATACTTCAATTTTACATTTGAATTGTGTTTATACTATCGTGGATAATTATGAATATAAATATAATTGTTTTGATGTATATCTTGGTGTGTTTGTGATGTGTGAATGAATGTGTATGAGATGTTTGTGATGTGTGAATGAATGTGTGTATGAGGGTATGGGTGTGTGAGTTATGTATCAGATAAATGTATCAATGTATCAATGGAAATTTGAAATTTTTAAATTTTCTGGTTGCAGGCATAGGTCATCAGCAACGGCTTTCCCACGGGCGTCCGTGGGAAAGCCGTTGCTAAAAGTGTATCGAAAGCCGTTGCTGATGACCTACAGCAACGGCTTAGCGACGGGGTTTTACTAACGGCGTTGCTACGGACTCGTGGCCGTTGCTATTAATGTTATCAGCAACGGCTCCGGGTCTGTGGCAAAACCGTTGCAGATAATATTTTTAGCGACGGCCCAGCGGCTGTTGCTGATAATGTTTTGAGCGACGGCCCGAGCGGCCGTTGCTGATCCGTTGCTAAGTCATCAGCAACGCGACTTTCTGTCACGGCGCTATTGCAACGGCTCAGCCGTTGCTGATGCTCTTCAGCAACGGCTCAGCAACGGCATCAGCCGTTGCAGATGACCATTTTTCTAGTAGTGCATTCAAATGCTCTACTTGATTACTTAAATATTTGTTTTCATCTTCTAATTTTTGGTTGTCATTTTCTAAGTCCTTCTTAGCTTTCTCTACGGTGCATGTCTCTTCCTTAAGGGTGTCTAATTCTTTTCTTAAGGCATTGCATGAAAGTAATAAACTATCATTCTCAATCTCTAAGGATTTATTGTCCTTTTTAAGGTCTCTAAATTTTCTCCTAATGGCATTAAATTCATCATGCATTTGTTCAAATTCACTTTCTAGTTCTTCTTGAGTAAAAGAAATTTCACCGAAAGTAAACTTTACCTCATCATCATTTGCCATCAAGCAAAGATTTGCTTTTTCACTCTTTGTTTCTTCTTCACTCGATGAGGCCTCGCTTTCATCCCACGTGGCCATCATTGTCTTCTTCTTCTTATATTTTTCCTTTTGTGAGGGTTGGATGTGGAGACCATCTTGAGAAGTGGGCAATCCCTCTTTAGATGCCCGATCTTGTTGCAATGGTAGCATGTATAGCCTCCTCTTCCCTTCCTCATGCCTCCCCTCATGAAACTCATAAATCTTCTTGCTAGCATCGTCATTTCTTAAAGATCATCCGTCTCTTCCTCGGATGATGATGACTCTTCTGCCCGATGTGATGCTTTTAAGGCAACGATCTTGCATTTGGGGGCATCTTCCTCTTGGCATTGCTTCATGTGGGTCTTATATGTCATGAGAGACCCAATGAGCTCGGTGATCTTCAAGGTACTCAAGTTCTTAGCTTCCATGATTGATGTGACCTTGGGCTCCCAAGATTTTGGAAGGGAATGGAGGAGCTTCCTTACCTTCTCCTCTTCCCTTATTTCTCTACCAAGGTTAGCTAAGTCATTTGTAATATTTTGAAATCTAGCATGCATGACATCAGTGGATTCATGTGATAACATCTTAAACATTTTATAGTCATGTATGAGTAGATTTATTTTGGATTCCTTTACTTGTGAAGTCCCTTCATGTGTGGTCTCTAAGACCTTCCATAATTCATATGCGGACTTACAGGTAGAAATTCTATTAAATTCATTAATTGATAGGCCGCAATATAATGCATTGACGGCCTTTGCATTTGCATTGAAGAGTCTAATCTCTTCTTGGTCCCATTTATCCATATCCTTATCGGGTTGCTTATACTCTACTAAAATCATTCTCCATACATCCATGCCTAGAGATTGTAGGAAACCATTCATGCGGATCTTCCAGTAGTCATAGTTGTTTTCATCGAATAGTGGTGGAGTATGAGTAGAGGACCCTTGAGCTAATTGAATTTCACTAGACATCTTAATTTATAGGGAAGATGGTTAAATCTTGACCTATGATCTTACTCTGATATCAATTATTGTAGGAAATCCGATAATAGAAGGGAGGTTGAATAGTGTCTGTCCCCTTTTAGATTTTCTCAATTTTTCTTTTTACTCAATTTTAACTTAACTTAAGTGCAAGTATTTTTTAACAGTGGATGTGATCAAATATCAAGAACAATAATGAACAAATATAGAAAGCAATGCGGACAAGATGAATTATAGTGGTCCGGCCAACTGCCTACTCCATTACCTTGGTTCCTCACCAAGGATTTTTAATCACTACTTTATAGACCTTGTGTTTTCCTTTGAATACAATGAGGACACTCTTCTCACCACTCTGAGAACCCCTCAATCCTATTCACCTAGGCAAAACACAATTCTATAAAGTTTTCCCTAAGTGTTTCCCTAGCACACCTAGCAGCTATTACAGATGATAACAAGTTTGAAATAACAATTCAAATACAATGAAAAGAGCTTAAGAATTTGAAGATGAACCAATGCTCCTTTCCCAAGCCTACAAGCCTTCAACTTGTCGGAAGATGAATCTTGAGTTGCAGCAGAGTTGAGGGAAGCAGGTGCTCGAAGATTGTTGTCGACGGAGGCGAAGGGCGCGCAGCAAATCAATTCTTATGAAGGCTCAAATCACTTCTTTAATGCTCAATAAAATTTCTAATAAGAATTAAAGAAGTTAGGTGAGGGGTATTTATAACCCCTTAGCCGAACGGAACGTTCAATGGGCAAAAAAATAGTCGTTGACGTCGTTCGGTCGCTTGCTGGTCGATCGTCGGTTGACTGGTTGATCGATCGCCAATGCGATCGCTAGCTTTATGTGAGTGTTCGGTTGACCGCTGGGTCGTTCGACTATCGTAACTCTATCGATCCCATATTCGGTCGACCAGTTGGTCGACCGAATCAGTGGAGTCAGGGTCGTGCGACTTGTGATCTCTAATCCAGTCGACCGATGAGCATTCTGCCAATTTTTGGCTTCGGACGATCAACCGACGCAGCCCTCTGCGATTTCTTCACCAACTTCAGTCGACCGACAGGTCGACCGAATGGCTACTGCCATATTTTCGCAACATTCGGTCGACTGACTGATCGACTGAATTGGCTGCTGCCAACGATACTGCCTTGTTCGATCGACCGACCGATCGACCGAACTCAGGCTGAGGCTGACTTCTACTTGATTTTGTTACATGCCTTTTTTATGAGTCTAGTTATCAAGTTTCAACTTGAATAACTTTACATTTTGGCTTGGGATAAAATTATCCTAGGGGTATATTACATGATTTCTACTTGATTTAAGCCTGAGCCTTTCTTTGACGTTTTCTTCTTTCATTTCTTTGATGATCTTTTCTTTCATTTCGTTTGAGCGAACTTGGCATACTTATCGCAACCTCAACCTGAACTCAAAACTTCACACATGGATTAAATACTTGTTTGTTATCATCAAAATAAAGATCGAGGCTTAAGAGAGACCCTTAAGCCAACATGTGGTCGATTCAACTTTTCTTCCTACAAAAAAGATAAATAATATTTAGTTAACAATATTAACATAAATTTTGTATGACAACAATATTATCAATATCATACCAGGTTTTTTCGATGAGCAACAAAAGAAATAGATCCACCTGTATGAAGTGTAATGTCACCATCTACCTCCTTCTTGCGATTGAGATGACCGACTTCTGATTTTCGTCTCCACTTATTTGTATCCCAATGCTCAATAATAAGTTGATTCCAAATATCTGGAGGTATCCACGGAGGGCCAAAACCGCTAGTTCGACGGATATCATCGGTGTTAGCCTTTCTTTTTGTATAATTTCTAGCATCACACATATTATTAGAGAAGCGTCGACAAGCTGTCTTGTCCCATACTTCTCGAACCTCATCGGTTTGAGAAGGATCCCAATGATAAACTGCCTTAAAAAATCCAAATACACAATAGTGGAGATAAAAATTTCAATTTTAGGGGTTTATATATAAGCAACATATAATTATCATAATCAAAATTTTAAAATAAAATACCTTAAATTTGTCCTAGAGTAACTCCTTCAGATGTGATGGCACTTCAAACCAATATGACCATACACTCGTGAAATTTCCCTTAATAATTAATGAAATGTCTCGAACCACTTCTGTCTCGAGGAAGCTACAAAAATAATAAAACTAGATCACAAATGAACTTTATGGTCATGCAAATGTCATGCAAACAATTAATACTTGGTTTTTGGTCAATTGTGCTAAGTCTGTAATTAACACTACTAAAATGAACTTTGCTGGAAAATGAGGAAAGAAAAGAACCGTGGACTAATCAGTTGTGCTAAGAAAATACTATTTGACTTGCAATTAATTCCAAAAACTCAATACTAGTTTTGATAAAGTAAATAACAGTGGACTAGTCCAATATGCTTTCATATATCCTAACTGCATGAACTCAATATAGTCAGCTTAAAAACTTCATTTTTAAAAATAATGAGATGAACTTTATCAAATATAGCGAGCTGAACTTGAATCAGCAAATATTGAAGACTTATAGAAGATATGAGCTTGGCAAATGGAAGAGAGACCAGAAGAAAGAAGGCTGTCAAAGAAAGTTTAGGGAAGTAAGAAAAAGAGTCATTGAACACTGGACTGGTTCTATGCAAATGCTTGTTGTCATTACTTTTTCTTTTGTTTCATTAACTACACCTGTAATGAGAATTAGAGGTAATATTCTATGTTTGAAGTATAAGTGGCTTTTTCTTTTGTTTCATTAACTACACCTGTAATGAGAATTAGAGGTAATATTCTATGTTTGAAGTATAAGTGGCAATGTAAGTAAATAGCAAGGACAAAGTGGTCATTCTGCTTCATAACTGAATAGTACATTGTATTAATGCTTTTGATATTGAAATGAAAAAAAAAGAGTTTATAGCCTTGTTTTTAGTCAATACAATTGAGCATTTTAATTCTTGTCTTCCCCTCTCCCTCTGTCCCTGTTATTTACTTACATTGTCATTTATTCTTCAAATAAAAAATATTGCCTCCAATTCTCACTTTCCTCGGTCTTTCTTCCATTTGTCATGCTCATATCTTTTATAAGTCTCCAATCTCTGTCGTTCCAAGTTCTGCCAACTCCTCATAGGTAGCATCATCATTGTAGACAAGGAACCATCGTCTTCAGATGTATGATGAAGAGGGAGAGGTGGAAAAAGTCATATACATGTAGAAATCAATAGATAAGTACAAAGGGTTTGGGGAATTTGTAAGACAGTCAAGGAATACATAGTGTATGTCATTATGTTGTTACGGTGCTAATAGTTTTTGACTCTTTATTAGGGTTATAGTGTTAAAGTGTTTAGTCTAAATGAAGAGGGAGGCAGTATATACGTGTGTGTGTATATACTAAAAAAGAGGGCATTTTTTTCTAAAGCATTCGTATTCTGTTTGAGTTCCTATTTGAGCTTCAGTTTTGCATGCGTCTTCATTTAAGTGCTAGGAATCAATTTGAACAATGACCATTGAAAAATTGAAGAACTAACCATTCAACAATCCGTAATAGCGAGTAAATTATATGAATACCAGTTTGAGCAAGGACAAATAAATAATTTAAGAAAGAAAATGCTAGTGTATACTACTAGGAAGAAGCCCTAAATATACCATTTTCATTAGATGTGGTTTCTATCTTATGATCATTTTCAAACTGCACTAATATTAGAAGCCCTAAAATTGCTATTCAAACGGACAATTTCAAGCTGCACTAATATTATGATGAAATTTGATTATGCACTCAAGAACATAGATAAATATGAACTCAAACAGTTATTCAAAATGACAAGTAGTTATTCATATTCATTCATATTTATAGAACAACAATATTAATGCTGAAGTAACTAAGTAATATTAATGCCAAAGTAAGACACAACCTTCAGTTATATTGCACCATACAACAACAATAATGGTAAAGTTTAGAAGATTACTCAAGTCTTATTATATTAATCACGATAACGGGAACCATTCCTAAGACCAACTTGGTGTATAACAATGGCATGCTTGAACATGTGGGCATATATTATGGAAATTGTTCTACTGGATACTTCTGAATGTTTAAAAGGAGAATAAAACTAAGATTGAACCTATGATGTTTGTGCATTAGTTTACACTCAATATGGCATGAGAATCATTAGAGACATAAGAACATAACAGAAAGCTAAATGAAGAACAATAAAAAGAAAGAAAATGAACTGTTTAATATAGATGAAGAAATTATTGCTCAGAATCAACAATTAAGTGTCTAAACTATTTTTGTCAAGTCAATGATAGAGTTCATCCATATATCAAAATAATTCACACCAGTAAAGTTCTAAATTGGTCTATTCAAATATAGAAGTACTCTAAATAATATAGGGAAATTGGATTTATTTTTTAGGAAAAGGATGACAAAACTGTTAGATGTCTATTCACTTAGAATATTTAAATCTGACATCAGAATCTAAACCAAAATTGCATGCACGATGAGAATCCCGGATGATCATCTTAATTTCCTACAAGCCAAGCCTCTTGCAAGCTTGAGTTTTTGGTCTAAGCTAAACATAGACACTGGACTCTCATTAACATAGCAAGTATTAATTTGAGTACAATCGAAGCTTGACTTTCTTCGAGGTTATTTCAACTAATACATTCGGTTAGACTTAGACCACAAATAAATTATCAAAAAAATGAAAATAATAAGCAAAAAAATTAATATGCATTTCAAAATCAAAACTTAGTATGAATTTAAAACACATTAGGTTTTTTTTGAATTACTGGACTGAGAATGTGGCAAGGAAGTATTTCATCAATTGTTAAAAGTTGATGGAAGTGTCATGTCCTTGTGCCCAGAGACTTCAATGTAATAATAACTTAAACCATATTCTTTAGTAGAACGTTTAATTATATATTAATAACTTAAAGCTTCAACGAAGTCTGCTCTTCCCTTGGATAACCCATTTGAAGAAGAGTGACCACTTTGCTCTTCCCTTGGATAACCCATTTGAAGAAGAGTGACCACTTTGCATCGTGGTGGGGAAGAATAATGCAATCAAAGTCCTAATTTTTAGGGTCTAATTATTAGGTAAATTTTGATTATTATTATTATTTTTGCTTATTTCATTCCTCTAATTAAGGCTTAGTTTTAGTTGATTACTTTTTGTTTATTTCCTAATTTCATGCCTAAATTTATGGCATGACTTTTGTTTCTTAGTTGGCCATTCCAACTATAAATATGTAGCCCTAGGGGCTTAAGAAGAGATCTTATGAATTGATAGTAAAGCTTTCTCAAAGTTTCTTCTCCTCTCTTCCCTCTTGGTTTGGTTCTATATCATTGAATCTAAGCCAATAAGTTTAAAGTAACAGATATTTAGAACAACCAGAACTAGTCAAGAGAGACATTAAGTTCAGAATATTACATGTGTAATGGAATTTGTAACAAATGGTTTCACTATAACAAGTTATAAAGAAATAAAGAAGGAGAACAAGTTTCACCATATAACATTTGAAGGATTGGATAACCGAAAAGCCATGCAAAACTAGAAGCTATTTGCTTCAAAACCAAAAGCTAGAAAAAACTATTTAGCTTTTGGAGTGTAGATCCTAAATGCAAGGTTTCAGCTATTCGTGACTAACTTTTAGTTGAAAAGAATATTAGTTAAGATGACCGGTAACTACCTCTCTCTAGCAAGCCAATATAAAACTAAAGAATGAGCCATTTTGTCAGTCTCTATCCGAGATGATATGGAGATCCTAATTTAACTATTCATATATTTATGCAAAATTTGTGTTCAGTAAACACACTGTCATTGGTACATCATGAGAAATCGAAGCATTGTCTAAGAGGGAACTGCAGATTGACGTACTCTGCATTTGTAGTTCTTAGCACCACTATCATACCATCTTCCACCTCAGGGAGTCTCGCCTTAATCATTTTCGTATGTGAATGTGAGCTTATTGGGGAAACCATGTTAATGTTCCCATGATGTTAGAATATAAGTTCAGCGAAGATACTGAGAAGTTCATTTCTTACGTGGACAGTCATGATGAAGCAACCGGATACCCTACATGTTGCTCTCAACAAATAGAATCATACTTTCTGTTCTTTTGTTGTTCTCGCAATGGATTGACACAACATTTTTTATATCCTGTTATATATAGTCATACGAAAAAACATTATTTCAAATCCAAAAAGCTCAAGCGATGCATTATGTCATATCTCCCTCCAACTGATGGTCACATTTTTTGAGCCTTACACCAAATCAAACAAGATAAAGTAATATAATGTTGAACTAAGAATGAGACTAAATTGGCCACAATCTTACATTTCCTGATCTCCTACATGCAAAGGATGGCCACTTATGATAAAGCAACATATGCAATCAACTTTGAAACATATTGCAGAATAAGCTAGTTACCCAAACAGTAACTGAAAGAATATAATGCAAACTATAATGATCTACCTTTTCTTATCAATAATTAATAGGCGTCTGTCATCTGGTGTCTCTGACGATTGTGAATGCTGATTTGGTCCCCTTCGGCGTGAAGTATCATCACTGTGTGTAGCAGCAGATGTAGATGGCACTAGAGGAGTTGATGGCATCAAATGCAAATGGATTGAATGTGGTGAGGGTGTTGGTGCTGGTGCTGACGACGTCGAAGGTGTAGGAGTAGAAGGTGTTTCTAGTGGAACAGTAACATGTACAACAGGAGTACAAGGTGTAGAGGTCGTGGCTCCAACTATAGCTTCAGATGATGATGATTGTGTAGAGGTCGCAAAAGGTATTTCAATCAAAGGAGGACACCCTCGACCTCGTCCTCGCCCTCGTGACACCATTATTTACTAAAAGTGCATTAAGAATAGTTAATAATTCAAGACACATGAATTTTTTAAAAAAATCAATTACAAACAAATGAGAGTTTGTCATCATGTTCACAATGATTTTATAAGTGATCATCAAAAGTAAACTTATACAAAAAAAGTTTCAATCATCATTCTCCTCATTTGACAAATACTCGTCAACTTCATCATCTTCACTATCTTCCATGTCTATAGTGTCCGCTTCTTCTTCATCCTCCTCAATGACTTGTCTTCGAGTTCTTAAGAAAAATTCTTCAGGTTGATCTACTTCATCAACTACACCATCGTTATCAACTAATACATTTAACAAATCCAACTCAGTTGTAGGCATAATAGGTTGTATTGTTTCAACCTCACCCTCTTGAAAAAAATCATTGGTCTGTGGATGGATATTATCGTCTGTTTCTTCAACCTTTAATACATCAAATATATTTCTTGCTTCAATTTTGCATACAGACCACCAATCACTCATTCTTTTTTTTCTTTGAGGGATAACTAGTGTAATAAACTTATTGAGCTTGCTCTGCCAACACAAAAGGAGCATCATGATAAAGTCTCAACTTGTGATTGATTTCAACAAGTCCATGGCGAGGATGTACTCTAACTCATTTTTCGGTATCAAACCACTCACATTTAAATAACATCATATTATTTCCACCAAAGTATTCTATCTCCACAATATCAATTAAAATGTCATAGTAATCAGCTTCAAAGTCATTGTAGCAACTACTCTTGACACAAACACCACTGTTAATTATTTTCTTTCTATGTGAAAATTCTTTGGTGTGAAACTTATATCCATTCACAAAATAACCCTTCTTGGAACGAACCAATCTTTGTGGGTCTTGTGCAATGGCAAGTATTTGATTATCAACCGTGTGAATATTATGATTAACCTATCAAAAAAATGAAATAATCAGGATTATTCACATTGACATTGACACGAGAATGATTGTTCAACTTACATAATCTCTCAACCATTTTGAAAATTCTCTGTCTCGTAACTTCTCTAGCTCTGCATCAGTTAAATGTGGTTCTCTTTGCCTAACAATATCATTAAACTCACTAAAAACAATAAGGTTTACATTAACATAATTTGAATATATGAAATAATTAACGAAAAGTTGATGTTAATACTACAACGTACTTAATGAAAGGAGAGATTTCTTGACAATTCATAAGTACGTAAAGCTCCATTGCTTTATACTCAACTTCGTCGACAACCATCCTATAACGCCCAACTGCCCCACAAGGTCGACCAGGGTAGGTAAAGATAGATAAGCGTCCCATGATAGTTGGAACTCCACCATCATCATTTCGAGGTACTTGATTCAATCTTGTGTTTACCTTTGGTTCAAAGTAGAAAGAATAGAAAGTAGAAATTTCTTGTATGATATATGCTTCACAAATTGATCCTTCAACATATGCTCGATTCTTCACTTTTTTCTTCAATTGAAGCATATACCTGAAATATTCTTATAAATTAAGATGTTTAAGAAAATTAGAAATTAATTTGAATGAAGAATCAAAAGGCATATGTGTTACCTTTCGAATCTATATATCCATCTATATTGTACAGGACCGCCAACTTTAGCCTCATAAGGTAAATGAACAAGGAGATGCTCCATAGAGTCGAAAAAACTTGGTGGAAATATTTTCTCAAGCTTGCATAGTATCTCAATAATGTTTAACTCAAGTCTTTTGACCTCCTCAATTCGCAACACACTTGAACACAAGTCCCGAAAGAATAAACTTAGCTCAGTTAATGTATCCCATACTGGATCAGGTAACAAATCACGAAATACAATTGGAATAAGCCTTTGCATGAAAATATGGCAATCATGACTTTTCATTCCATAAAATTTGCAATCATCTATATTTACACATCGACTTATGTTTGAAGCATAACCATCAGGAAATTCTTTGACCCAATGACGTACTGCTTTGATTTGTTCTTTGTTCAACACAAATGAGGCTCTCGGCTTCAACAGTTTCTCATTGACATTCTGTAATTCTAATTCGGGGCGCTTGCAATACTTAGGCAAATCAGCTCTAGCCTTGACATTGTCTTTTATTTTCCCCTTGATGTCCATTATCGTATTGGATATATTTTCAAACACATTTCATTCAATATGCATCACATCTAAGTTGTGTCAAATTAAATTTGTATGCCAATACGATAAAGTCCAAAAGATAATTTTTTTAACTCAATTGTGTTGTTGCCCAAATCCTGAAATTCTAGCAACACATTGATTTCTAAATTGAATACCAAGTAATTTATCAACATGTGTCTTCATTTCATCGCCCGATAATCGTGGAGGTCGAACATCTCTTTCAATTTGGCCCTTCATAAATTTGTCTCTTTGCCTTCGATATGGATGATCAAGAGGGAGAAACTGACGATGGCAATCGAAAAATATTGTCTTTCTCCCATTTTCAAGAATAAAAGATTTGTTATGCTCTAAACAATATGGACAAGCTAACCTCCCGTGTGTGCTCCATCCTGATAACATAGCATATGCAGGAAAGTCGCTGATAGTCCACATAAGTGCTGCTCTCATTTGAAAATTTTGTTTTCTAAACACATCATATGTCATAATCCCATCAGATCATAACATGTTCAGTTCATCAATCAATGGCCTCAAAAATATGTCAAGTTCTTTACGTGGGCTATTTGTACCAGGAATTATCAAACTTAAGAATATAAATTGATCTTTCAAACACATAGATGGTGGCAAATTGTATACAGTAATGAGCACATGCCAAATTGAATATGAAATAGAAGAATGCCCAAATGGGTTAAAGCCATCAGTGCACAATCCTAATCTGACGTTCCTTGGATCAGAAGCAAATGAAGGATGGTGAACATCAAACTGTTTCCATGCTTCACTATCTACAGGATGTGCAATAATATCTGAACTACGATTCTTTGCATGCCAAATCATATACTCAGCAGTTTTTTCAGACATAAAAAGCCTTTGAAGTCTTGGTGTTATTGGAAGATACTGTAAGACCTTATACGATATTTTTTTTCTCCTACCATTATTTAATGGTGTTGGCATATATCTAGGATGTCTACACACTGAGCACTACATCAAATTTGTTGTTTCTTTATAAAACAACATGCAATTATTCTGACATGCATCTATCTTTTTATATCCAAGTCCTAGTTTCTTCATCATCTTCTTCGTTTTATAAAAATTTTCTTTCAACTTCGCATATTCTGGTAACATATCTTTGATTATTGACATCAGCTGGTCATAGCAAGCTTTGCTTATGTTAAACTCAAATTTGCAATTGAGTAATTGTGACATGGCTGATAACCTACTTTGACTCTTACAACCACTTCATAATGGCTCATCTGCGTAATTTAATAATTCAAAAAATTTGACAGCTTCTTCATTTGGTCTTTCTTCTACATTTGATGAGTCAATACCAATTGCATCCACCACCATAGTTCTATAGGGATTTTGAGTGGTGCTTTCTGATTGAGGATTCACCAACTTCTTCACTTGTCAACTCTCCATGTGCAATCCAATGTGTGTAGCGAGGCATAAATCCCTTCGAACATAAGTGATATGCCACATCATCTCGATAATGATAATGATGATTAATACATTGTCGACATGGGCACCTAATTTTGTCACCAAAAACATATTGAGTTTTGAAGTATGCAAAATTAAGAAATCCCTCGACTCCTTGAATAAATTCATCCGTCAAAACTCCTCTAATTATTCGATGTTTCATCCAACTATGATCTGTAGACATTTTGATTAACTTTTTCAACCTAGAAACAATATTAAGCACATTAATTAGAACACAATTTTTTTAAAAATAGCTATCATGTTATTTAGATGATATTTTAAAAAATCAGCTATCGAAGTAGTACCTTGGTTTGTTTGAGAGTTGAGTTAGGCAAAAGAAGAGGTGGGAAGAGAAAGGGGAACGAAGGAAAAAGAGGGTTAACAAATTCCCAATTATCTAGGTGACAAGAGTATTTAAATATCTTATAGCTTCTACTTGGAATTATTTTCAATTAAACTTTTAGCTACCTTGTTTTTCTTTCAATTATAGTTAGCTAGTACTTTATTTTTCTGATTTAGTTTAATTAGTGTTGGTTTCATATTTTTTTATCACATCTTTACATGTTTCTACTTTTTTGGTTGTTGTTGGTTTAGTGGAGAAGTGTTTTACAAGTACTAGAAATGCACAAGAAAGGTGTTACATGTCTAAATGGCTTGATGGTATCTCCTACTAAAGCATTGTTTGCTTCTTCTTCTTCAGATGGTCTAATTCTTATATGGGAATTGATTTCTCCATCCACTATGTTTGACAAGAACCTGTACAAGTGCAATGAGAGACGAGGCCTTGCAAAAAGATGCATTGAGAGAGAATCCTACAAAGTGGTATAATGAGTGAGGCAAGGTACCAATAAAAAAATAAATATATTTCAAATACTGAATACATATTTGAATTTGATGTATCAAGTCAAATAAATATGTGTGAGAGAGAGGAGAGCAAGTGGGAGATGTATGTTGAGAAAAAAATAATAAGAATGTGGCTCAGAGAACACAATGGAAAAGCCTGCTGAATGCAGCACTTTGAAGTAGCTGATTTCCTTTCATACAAAGGATCATACATATGAAGTAGATTTGACAACACATTGATGACATTAATTGGGCCATTTAGAGAAGGATTGATAATTAGTTAGTTTCCTTCCATTAGCTGTTTTTCTTTGATTTGTATAAGTTCTTCTTGTAATAAAGTAGTGCTGATAAACATGGTATCAAAAATCCATTTATGCAGTCATATTTGCATACTAAGTCCCTTGCTGCATCACATATGCAAAGGGGTATGAATCAGATATCATATGCAAATAATACTTTGAATATAGATTGCATAAGCACCTGCATATTACATATAAAACTATGCAGTAGCCCAATCAGATATCACACACATTCATTTTTTTAGACTATTCCTACAGATAGGCTTAACACCATGAGGGCATGCCCTTGATATGGAAGTACTTTCATCCCTCCACCACCTCATCCCCCACCCTCATGTATCTTTCAAATCTAATCTTTCGAAATGATATATTTGGCTTTCCTCAAAAAAGAAAAACTTAAACCTTGCTTATTTACACATAACACTTCTGAATGCAGTATAGCATGGTAATAAATCTATGGCATGAAAATTCAAAGCCACAATTTGATAGCAACGGCAAGAAAAGAATCACATAAAAGCATATCAAAATTTACCAAGCAAAGATGAAACTGCTTTTGTCCTTCTTTGTCCTGAATGGAGATAACTATCTTTTGTCTTTGAACTTATTTTATTGTTTCTTCAACAGCTTTTCCTGAATTATTATGTTCCTGTTTTGCACCTTCCACCACTTGCTGCAGTTCATCCTGGACTAATTGAGCAAATGCTGCCAACTCTTGCTTATATAATCTACATATGAGAAGATAAAATAGATAAACTACATTACCATGAAAAATAAAAAATATGGGTATCAAGGCCACAAAAAGAGTGCAACGGTAGGAAAGTTCTAGCAGAATTAGAGCAAGCATATGTTGGCACAACTCTAGAAACAAAATCAAAGTATATAAATCTACAACAGCACGTACAAACCCAGGCTTTTACCTTATCCAAATGAGAAAACCTACATATATAACTATAGTTCTCCTGATAAATTAGACAAATAATGACAAAAAATAACAAAATAAAATAAATAATATTCATGTACACTAATTAGTTTGTCTTTCCAATTCATTATTGATTCGTGAACTTATCTGTATGGAACAAGAGCCAAGAGATATAGGTTGATCAATAAGCTATATGACTGTTATTAGACCAGTAAATCATATATTTTTTAGTATTAGGTCAATTTAAATATATGCTAAGACGATCATCACACTTATGTCTGTGCAATATATTATTAAAAAGATCCATAACTTGTAAATTACTACACTAACCTTTTCTACCCTAAATGGAGCTGATGAGCTTTTACATGCTATCATTGATGAAAGAAGCCATAAAAATACAGTGGCAATTCCAAAGGAAAGATGTTCAGATCATTAAACATATTGATCAAGCTATATTGATAAATTCAGATTATCAAACTTTGAAAATGTGAAACTCCCTTCATCTATACTTCTATATTAAACCCACAAATACACCGTAAGTGCCCATATCAAAATCTCAATAACTATGGTCAACTACCCACTACTTTCTCCGCTATATTAAACCATAAATGTCCAACTATCGAAAGCCGACAATAACCCAACTCTGGTTCTTTTTCTCCTAATGAACCCATCCCGAATTGAAATCGTTTAAAGAATTTGCAGGAAACAAATAAAACATACTATATTTGAGGTAATGAGCTGGTCTTACCTGTGAGATTTTCCTCTACCCAAAACTAAAATTGGTATCAAATCTTCTACCTAAATGGATCCATACCAACTTAATTGGTGCGCAATTCAGATAAAGTAGGTTCCCTACCCCAAAAATGTGCAATGCAAAGCCATCCCAAGAGTCCTAAACTTACTGAAGATGTCTTAACTGCGACAGAACGGTAGAAATATATGCCTATGCACGATGTTTTTGTGCAACATTAACCAAACTAAAATCGGTTAAAGCATTATCATGTTCCATAAAGGATAACTAGTTTTCCACAATCTATACATTTCTTATATTTGAAGACCTTAATATCCTACAAAACCAATATTGTAGAGAAAGCTATTTCTCCAAACATCATCTATAAAAGAAGCAAAAGAATAAAAACTTCCAAATAACTGAGAATGCAAAGCAGAAACATGGTTACTTGCATATAAAACTATATACACCAACTAAAAATTTAGATAAAACAACATGATTTGAATAGAGTTGGATATAAAATTAATCATAGTCTTGTTTTTCCAACATTTGAAGCAATGCCACTAATGACAACACAACTGATATAATTAACACCAAAACAATTAACATCTATAGTGGCCAACACTACGGAAAAAACAAGTCAACAAAATTTGCACTCGGAATAAAATAACATGATTAAGTTGCGATGAGTTTGTAGAAGAGCCATTCAAATCCAAAAATAGATAGTTAGTGAAAACAAAAGTGCAAAATATTTGACAGTAAAGAGCTTTAATTCCTGGCATTGCAACCAATGCACCATATTCTTTTGAGCCTTAGACCAAATAAAACAAGATAAAGTAACACAATGTTAAACAAAGAAGGAAAACTTAATTGGCCACAAAGCTTACATTTCCTACATGTGAGGGATGGCAACATTTTTTGAGACTTATACCAAATAAAACAAGATAAAGTAACATATTTGAGCATCAGTTTAAATTATAATCCAAACACATTATAATTTACATGCTAAGAAATCAATAACAACTCTCTAAGAAATCAACTAACAACTCTCCAGTCTAAATTATAATTTACACACTATAAGAACATGACGTCGGATGAAATCAATAATAACTCTCTAAGAATAATCTATGAAATCTGGAGAAATTTAAATATTAAAGAAATTTACCTCAAATCAGTAGAAATCTGGAGAAATCGAAAGAAAGGGGCCTGTGAGAGTGTTGGATGGGGGAAGAATCGCGGGTGGCAAGGGGGAGCTTGCGGAAGAAATTAAGGGGCCTGGCAACGGGCCTCCGCGAGAGCTTGTTGCGGGTGGCATAGGAGATCGCGGGTGGCAGGGAAGAAGCGTTGGACGAAGAAGGATGAAGAAGCGTCACCGCGGCTGGAGAAGAATCGCACGGCGGACAGGCCTCTGCGAGAGCTTGTTGCGGGTGCCAGGGGAGATCGCAAGTGGCAGGGAAGAAGCGTTGTGGCTGGAGAAGAATCGCACGACACAAAGGGGGAGAGGGAAACTTTTGTCGCGTGCCTGCAAGCTTTTGTCGGGTTGATAAGAAAAATAAGGGCGCGAGTTTTTGTCGGCTGGGGGAGAGGAAAAAGCTGGTCGGCTGAAAAAATAAGAGGGAATGGAAAAATTTAGGGTTTTCTAAATTTTACCAACATATATATGTATCTATTGGTGACTTTGTTGGTAATACAAACAAAAAATATCGGTCGGTAATACATCCGTCGGTGAAACCTTGTTTTCTTATAGTGAATATATTTTATTTGTTTTTTATATTAATATAGAATCAATATTATTATTATCATTAATTAAAAGATATTTTATAAAAAAAATTCGATCCCATCGCAAAGCACCGGAAATTTTCTAGTATATTTTAAATGAGAGATGACAATACTACATGACTACCATTAATTAAAGAAAAAATTAATGAATCTAATCTAAACTATGACGAAATTAACGAATCTAACTTAATTTTTAATTTGTATCAATTCTAACCAAAAGTTTGAAATTAATATCAATTATATCCCACCATTAAGTTATTGTTAATGAAATCGTTAGTTGCTGATATGACATCCTAGTTAAACAACTAATATATTGATTTTTAATACTCATATACACAAGTCAGTTGTCGAAAGTTATATATATATATATATATATATATATATATATAATTCTAACTCGACATTCATCCCAATCATCAACTATAGTAAGTTGTCAAGTCATATTACTAAGCAGATAGTATGAGGTTTAGATGGGGATAAATGTCGCATTAGAATTTTGTGTGTGTGTTTTTTTTTTAATTTTTAGTTGTTAACTTGTGTATATGAGTAGTAAAAATTAATATATTAGTTGATGACTGAGATATCACCTCAGTAACTAACAATTTCATTAACAACTTGACGACAATATATAATTGGCGTTAATTCAAAATTTTAGGTTAGAATTGATGCAAAATAAAATTTGAGTTAGATTTATTAATTTTGCCATAGTTTGAGTTAAATTTATTATTTTTTCCTTAATTAAAATGGATGAAATTTAATACACAATTAGAGATAAATTGGACGATTAATTAATTTGAATGTGCAAGTTATATTCATGATTGATATTCGACTATAAACATTAGTTCCATCAATTATGAATGTTATATTTCTACTTCTTTTTTATTGACAAAAGATAGAATATCATATATGTGACATTATATTCCTACTTTTGCGAGTAGAGTTTGTATGAAGTGCATGATTAATATTCGTTCATATATATAATTAGTGAATTGGCTTATGAATACATGATTAATCATCCACATACCTTTTAAAATTAGTAAAAAATTAATAATTTTGGTTGCACAAATTAATTGACAAATTGAATTATAACATTAATAATAAGTGTGATTAGTATTGCAAAATGAAAAATAAATATAAAAAACATTGAAAATATGAACAACAAATGCTTCTATAGATATATAGACAATTAATATGCTCACCTTGTCATCCAACTTGCAAACAAATTATTATTTTTCCTAAATCAAAATTATAGTAGGATGATTATTCCTCAAGTAAATACAAGTCCTGCTATGTCAATAACGATTAATATTATATTATTACTAATTTATAAATTTACAAATATAAATAATATTATAATAATATTAGTGACTATCAAGTGGCAGTTTGTCCGTTAAGTAGCGGCCGCGAGTCTTATCGTGAATCACTTACGTGGTAGCTACTTATTCGCTTATAAGGTGACGCCTTCCTCGTCAATTCGATAGTTAAATCTTACCGCGGGCGTAGAGAACACGGAGACGAGCACGATCCTCGCGGGCTTTAAATAGCGAGGGAAGAGAAAATTAAATAAACGAAAAAAATAAATTAATGATTAGACGCCGGAGATGACCACTCAAATTTATTGAATTTTTTCCATTAGTTTTTTTTGGTGTTTTTTCTCTAGCAAATCGGTGGCTCTTTTTGTTTGTACTTTTCATCCTTTTTGTTTGTAATTTTTTGGCGTTGAAGGGGAAATGAGCGTTCTAGAGTGATTCCAATCGCGAAAGATTCCAATTTTTTTTAAAACGCTGACTTTTGTATTGGACATGGAGGTAATGCAACCCATTTTCTCTTATTGTGAGGTCTCCTAGATTGTTTTTAATATGATATTTGATGAAAAATCTCATGGGAGTTCTTAATTGCTGTATTTTTGCTTTGGGACGTCAAATGTATGATGAAATCCCTATGACAGGATGGTGGTGGTGGAGGTGGTGGTGGTAGCCGTCGCGTCAAGTTCGAGGCCACGAAGGAGATGGAGTCCCCACGATTTCGCGCCATCCTCCGTGCTACAAGTGGCCGCCGGAAGCGGCATCCCGCCGATGTCAAGAGTTTCTCCCATGAGTTGAATTCGAAAGGAACTACCACCCAACAAATCCCAATCCGCAAGCTCCGGGGCCTCGGCAGCTCAGAGGTAATGATGCATTGCTTCGTCCTCATCCTCTTGTTGTTGTTCTTTAACATAGTTGGAATATCGATGCTAAATTTTGCCTTTTTAGGAAATAATGGGTGTGATTCGGTCGAAATTTAAAAGGTTGAAGGAAGAAGTTAACTCAGAGTTGGGACTATTTGCGGGTGATTTGGTCGGAATGCTTGAGAACGACACAGTTGAGCATCCTGAATGGCGAGAGCCTTTGGAGGATCTTCTAGTCATTTCCCAGAAGTGTGCAGAGATGTCGCCAGACGATTTTTGGTCAACTTGTGAGGGGATAGTTCAGAAGTTGGATGATCGTCGCCAGGAACTCCCGATGGGCATGCTCAAGCAAGTCCATACTCGGATTCTTTTCATCCTGACTAGGTGCACTAGGTTGATTCAGTTTCAGAAAGAAGGGGGATATGGAGAGCCCGAACATATTCTTGGGCTCCACCAGCTCAGCGACCTCGGATTCTATTCTGAGTCAGGTGATGGATGTCTCAAGGTATCATTAAGTGCTAAAGAGATGAAGGAGAGGTTTATCATGAAGAAGATCAAAGAGAAGAGACATCTTAGTCAAGATTTTTCTGTTCGCCACACAGATTCATCGGCCAAACCTAGGATCTCATCATGGAAAAAGCTTCCATCCGCAAATGAGAAGAATCAGAAAAGAATCCATGATGAGAAGGTTGATCCCCCCTCAAAAAAAGTTTTGGAGTCATTGCCACCAATAAATAAAACTAAATTGGGTCCTGATGATACAGAAAATCTTCACACATCAGAAATTTGCTCCAAGATCCTAGCAGGTGGGAAAGGACAGTTGTCTAAGACAGAAGCTTCTGTTGATTATTCTGGAGGGCAACAACTTCCAGTTGATGAGAAACCCAAAATGATATGTAGGATTTGTGATTATGAGATACCGACTATATATGCTGAAGGCCATTTTAGGGTATGCACGATGGCTGATAGATGTGATTCAAAAGGCTTAACCCTTGATGAGAAGTTCGAGAGTGTTTCTCACATTCTCGAGAGAATTTTGGTACCTTATACACCACAGATCTCAGATAGTGCAGAAATCCATGGTAAGGTTGTTAATCTTGGTGATTCATGTTTGGCTGAAGGGTTAGATGCCCTGTCGTAGGGTCATAATAGATTGTTCTATCCATCTTCTGCAGATATCATGGATAGGGAAGTTGTTGGTAATCTAATTGCAAATAATCTGCATGAAATACAAGAAACTATAAGCAATCAGCAGAGTGCTTCATCATCAGGATGTATGACCCCACAATCACCACTGATGACACCACAAACTAGCCAGATTGATTTTCTATTGCTTGGATCTAAATCATTTGCTGATCATGAAAATTTTCAGCAGGTAAATTTCTTTTTCATTGTTGTAGTTAGCATTAGACTGGCATGATTTTCTAGTAATGAACTGTTGATTTAGTATTTACTTTACCAAGTCTGTCCTCATTCAACTACTTTGATGTATGTATGCATGTTCCTAGCATAAGGACCAAGTGAAACCATCCCTCGGGAGAAGCCTGAAAACTTGTCATTGCAAACCTTTAATTTTTGCTTCTTGCTTTCCTCAGGTTCAGTTAATGCCCAGTAATTTCTTTAAAAGTAATGTTGTTGTTTCTATCTGTCTTTCTCATCTTTCTGCTGTTTATACTGTAACTACCCTTCTATTTGTTGCTAAAATGAACTAGTCCCCTCAGGGTTGACTGAAGGTCACCTACAAACATTTTTGGGCAAAAGAACTATGAATGTTTCTCATATTACCTGTTAATATTTGAATTTTTTACTGTTTCTTTGTTTTGTTTGTAGATACCCTATGAGGAGGCTACCAATATTTAATTCAAACAGCTTTTCTAATAGATAATTAAAAAGAATTTCTAATCTATGTCTTCTATGTCAAACTATGTATACTCCAAGAAGGACAAATGCTATTTATATACACTTCTTTTCAAGCAAGAGTTGACTCATTAGTGACTGACTTACTTTCTGCTTGGTGAATGAATGAATGTTTGTTATACCTTAATCAATAGGTTTGATTTCAGTAGAATTTCCAGATCAGTACACTCATATATTTATAATTATTAGGGCCATGGTTAGTGGTGATAGTTTCATCTAATTGAATTATATTTAATAACAGTGGAATATATGATGGATTAAAATGTTTACAGAGTTATGTTTGCAATATTGAATTTCGAAGGGCAAAGATACAATTATAGATAAAGATACCTTCAATTTAAATCTACAATTTTATTAAATTTCAAATTAAGTAAACTAATGTTGTTAGTTATTATTCAAGCAAGATTCAGGCAAGACGTAGCATACTGCAAAACATTTCTTGTCCTTGTCTGAGTCATCCTATATACTGTTTCACTTTCATTTTGAAGCTTTTCAATAGTTAATATCTACGCAAAGCTTAATGCTTGATCCCTATCTCAACTATACAATGGCTCTTCTTTTATTGAACTTCTGTTGTATCTTATATTGGCAGATAGAAAGTTTATTGGATATAGTCCGTAGTATTGCAAGAATAAAAACTTACAGTTACAGCTCACTGGAGGATTTGAGCTCATATTTAAAATACTTAAATGCTGTTGTTGATACCAGAAAGGTTGATGCCCTTGTTGTTGAGACATTTGGAAGACGAATTGCAAAGCTTCTACAGTGAGTTGTAATTGCTATCATTATTTACTATGTATATTGATCCTAACTTGAGGCTTAAGAATGGAATTTAGACTCATTACACTGAATTTATACATTCATTTTGTAAATTCTACATATAGCTATAATTATATAGCAAAATGATGGTACTTACAATTATTCTCCTTACGCAATTCTGTTTAATCGTTTTAATTTAACAGGGAGAAGTTTATACATCTATGTTGCCAGAGGGATGATGTGACTAAAGATTCCATGATGATAGATGAAGATGGTTCTTTGGGAAATGGGAAAACATTGGGTACCAAGTTTAAGGACCGAACATCCATTGAGGATTTTGAAATAATAAAACCAATAAGTCGTGGGGCATTTGGACGGGTTTTCCTTGCAAAGAAAAGGATCACAGGTGACCTTTTTGCAATAAAGGTATGTAATTGATTTGTCACCTATGTTGGACATCTGAAAAAAAACTACCAAACACTAGACTATATTGGTTGCTTGAATTTTATATGTGCCCTTTTTTAATCCCAGTCATATTGTTTCTCTGTCTCCCTTCATGGGGTTTTGCCTTTTTACATGTTCAACATTGTAACACCTTTATTTTTTCCGGAGTCAGTTTATTCGTGAAAGACAATTTTCTCTTTCAAGTGAATTGTATGTTCATGTTTCTGAAAGGAATACTAGACAAGCAAGTCCTTTAATTCCTTTAGTTATTTATAAATAAATTAATGCAAGTATGTTGAATTTCCCAGTTTCAACTTACTTTGAGTGAAGCAAGAATTTCATTAATGTGCTGCAGATTGTTGATTTGTCTCCCATGTCCATTTTCCTACATTATGATACAAATTTCTATAAACCCTGTATAATCAATACTATCCATGTCATACATCAGATGCTGCATAGTGCTGTGAAAATGTAAAATTTGAATTTCTTCATTGTTGTAGACAATGATATGACAATATTTGGTATAAGGATTCATATTCTCAGGAATGTGATTCCTCCATATATCATCCCCAAAGTAAGGGTCTAACGGTAATAATATACTAGCATTAAAATCCTACCCCAACGAACCACAAAAAATCCACCATCTTGGTGGATTTTAATTCTCACCTTCATTCCCACGGTCAAAGTCCCACATTGATTAAAAATATGGCCAAGATAACCTTTAAATAGTTTGGGCATTCCTCTTCTCATGAACTAGCTTTTGGAGTGGAGTTAGGCCCACTAATTTCTTAACATGGTATCAGAGCCTATCCTGTGGTTGATATTGTGCCACCCGCTGTCCAGCCCTGCAAAAATTCCACGCTCTAGATGTGCAATCTTGGGCGTGAGGGGGTGTGTTAAAGTCCCACATTGATTAAAAATATAGCCAAGATAGCTTTTAAATAGTTTGGGCAATCCTCTCCTCATGAGCTAGCTTTTGGGGTGAGTTAGGCCCACTAATTTCTTAACACCCACTATTTGGGAAGTAAATCCACTTCTCTTGGGAACTGAACTATAAGTTAACGAAATGTGGATCATTGGACTTCCCTACCGCATCCCCATGTCATTAGAATTAAAACCCTACAATCCAAATGCTACCTAAAGGAAATGAATATGATCAATGATACTTCATAGTCAGAATGCTTTATTATATTCCTTATAAAAAAGCCTGACTATTAATACCTCAGTGAATATTTTGATTAAGTTCTAATTAATCTCAAAAAACAAAGTGACTATCAAGTTCTTGTAGTTGACATCAATCTGGTATTTTTTTGAAAGGTTTACGTAGAAGCCTCATTTTTATCATGAAATGAACACCTTTTTTATAGGATCCGAACCAGGGAAGGAATCAAGTTATGGATTGATAATTGGAGAGGTAGACAAACACTAGCTGAGGAATATTACCAACTCCTCCAAGTCACCCTGGATCCGACTAATTACCATTGCTAATGCTAGAATCAGAGACATTGAGGGTCGCTTCACTAGGTGGAGTCTACAATTCAGGACTTTGTCAGTGCTGCCGCACTTACTTCTTTGGTCCAGGAGCTAGTTGACATCCAAGACTCCACGGGGAAGATTCAATCTTATGGAGATGGACTAAGAATTTTCAGTTTATTATATATTCGCTCTATTAGCTCTTAACCTTTAGGGGAATCGCAGATAGAACTTATCCCTACATTTGGAACTTGAAGATTCCTCCCATGATTTCCATATTTGCTTGGCTTTGTTTTTTATTAATCTATTGACCAAGGATAGACTTATCAGAAGAGGCATGAACATCTAAGATAAGTGCTTGCTCTGCGAAAACGAGGGCTCTAATCAGCATGTTTTTGGTAGCTGCTCCTTCTCCCTTGATGGTTGGAATTGCTTCCTCGTCCTGTGCACACCGCTTCAATTCCCACATACGTGAATCCCTTGGGAGGCTTCGGGATCAATCCCAAATCCAGAAACCTTGTCAAAATTTCGGCTTACGCTCATTTAGCGTTGGTTCCTTTGGTACGAAAGGAACAGGCTCCAGGATACAAGATTTGTGTTCACATCGTTTGCGGTCCGAGCTACTAGTTTTCTCTCCCTCATGTCTTGATTCTGCATTTGTTGGCTGCTTTCTTGAGCATCTTGTCTGTACACGGGGCTCTTCTGTGTTCTTTGCTTCTTCTCTCTCCCTCCTTTTGTATTCCATTCATTACTCCTGAGTTGAATACAAAAACTTCTTTCTTTCATAAAAAAAAGAAATGAAATGAACACCTTCCTTTGGGTGAACTTAAACCTCAAAATGTGTTGGTAAAACTGAAGAAGTATGCACATAACCAATATAGATGCATAGTTGATGCAAAAATTTGTTCTATTGTGTCGAAGTTTATATATATATATATATATTGACAACTTGTCAGATACTAAATTTGTGACGAGAAATTGTTCAATGATCAAAGCCTAAAAACCTAGTACCTTGCCTGTAGTTAGACAATAATTTTTAAGACCTGATTATAAGGGTCTTAAGGTCCTACATTCATGTCTAAAATTGTTTTGATCTTGATGAACATACTAAACTTTTCCATGTAACTGTAGGTTCTTAAAAAATCTGATATGATACGGAAGAATGCAGTCGAGAGTATTCTAGCTGAACGTAACATCCTCATATCAGCTCGAAATCCTTTTGTGGTAAGCAGCTCTAGCAAACTTTTAATTTTGCAATTGCTCCTGGATGTGTTTTAAAGATTTTATTGTGAATGAACAGGTGCGCTTCTTCTACTCTTTTACGTGTAAGGAAAATCTTTATCTTGTCATGGAGTACTTAAATGGAGGGGATCTATACTCGTTACTAAGAAATCTAGGTTGTTTGGATGAAGATATGGCACGTACATATATAGCAGAAGTAGTAAGTAACTTTTTGTCTTTAAACAATTAGATATAATCCATTTTGTTACGGTGTCAGGGAAAAGGCCCTGTGGGTAGTATAACTGTGGAAAAAATGTTCCAGGTCCTTGCATTGGAATACTTGCACTCTTTGAACGTAATTCATCGAGACCTAAAGCCAGATAACTTGTTGATTGCTCGGGATGGCCACATCAAGGTCAGTGTCCTTTTACATTTTCTTGCTTAAAAATATTGGATGTTTGAAATATATATAAATGAAAAGTAGGTTTCCTTTTCATCAGAGATTGTTACAAGAATACAGGCTTTGAAAGCTGCAATTATATTAATAATTCTCCACGAAGTTATTAATCATTGAACACTTCAAATCTTTTACATAGGAACTTGGAACAGAAAAATATGTTTATCTGGCTGGTAACATATTTTACCATAATTTGCAAATATAATTCAATCTTTAAATTTATATTAATCTTAGCTTGTAATACAAAGTTGGTGACAATTTTAGTCTACGGCTAATATTCTATTAAATTTATCATATGTATGATGAATAGTTTGCTTACTAATAAAGTACTAATTTTATTCAAATTTGAGCTATTTCAATTGGGATTTATTTTTTCAAGGTTGAAACCATGGAGCAACATTAGTAACTTGTTTATTATCATCAAAATGAAGATCAAGTCTAAGATTAAAATCATTGGGCCAATAGAGGCCAAATGATGTAGTTCCCATGAGGTGCCTTCGAGAGGTAATGCAGATGTTGGCCATTAAGATGGTGGAGTTTATGTGCTCGAACAAGAAGGAGAAAGAAATAATTTCAAGCACATTAATGTTTTCTTAAATGTTGTAATTAGTATGCAAATAACGTGGTTAATTTTCAGTTCATTTTTTCATTTAGCTAAAAATTGTGGTCCAAAATTATCCCTTTCCCCTTCTTGTTCTATTAACTAATCTGGCCCAAAATTATTCATTTTCCTTTCTTGTTAGAGCAAATAAATTCCACCACCTTAATGACCACCATCTCCATTCCTCTCCCAGGGCACCTTCATTGGCATCAGAACTACGTGGTTCACATCGGCTTTTTGGCCTAAGGATGTTAATCTTGGACATGATATTTATTTTGATAATAACAAACAAGTTGCTAGTGTTGTTTCACAACTTCAACGTTGAAGGAAAAAAGAATCCTGATCTAAATAGGTCAAATTTAAATAAAATTTATTATTTTAATGTGAGTTAGCAAGCTATGATGTCACTAGGTAGATGGTAAATTTAACAAAACGTTAACCACAAGCTAAAATTGTTAGCAATAAAATATTAATTGTGGGCTAAAATTATTATCATATGACAATCTATGAAGGATTGTTAAGGTAATTGTGAATAATTACACAGAAACTGGGATTCAGGGTATCTATTCTAAATTGATAATAACCTGATCCTCTTATAAAACCTCAGGTTTGGATTCTATTCTTAGAGAAGTTATCTTAGTTGATTTTCTGTATGGCTTCAATAAGCCAAATTTTATTTTTTACTTTTGCATTTTGATATTCTAATTGCATCTTGTGCTTCAAGTTGAATGTTCTTGGGACAATTCCAGATTCTGTTTTTTTTTTGTTTTTTTTTGTGGTGCATGCAAGCATAGCTAATAACTAAATCTGATATTCCATTTTACTTTTTCTTATGATAACATTTATCTTTTGGTACAGTTGACAGATTTTGGGCTTTCTAAGGTTGGCCTCATCAATAGCACTGATAATTTATCAGGTCCTGATGTAAGTGGTTCTGGCCTCTTAGAAGATGATGATGAACTGCCAGCTGAACAAAGAGCACAAAAACGAGAGCAGAGGCAAAAACAATCAGCTGTTGGAACTCCTGATTATTTGGCACCAGAGATACTTCTGGGAATGCAACATGGTCTGTCATGTCGAACTTATGCTTCCTTGCTGTTGAACTTTGATCAAGATCAATATTTATATGCATTCTGTTCTGTTTTTAGCATCACATATTGCTTTTCATCTACATCTGAATATCTTGACTTATGATGTCTGGATTGTTGTGCATTTGTAGGCCAAACTGCAGATTGGTGGTCAGTGGGTGTTATTCTTTTTGAACTTCTATTAGGCATTCCACCATTCAATGCAGAGCATCCACAGGTATGCAATCAGGAAACAATTGAACTGCCAAAAAGTGTCTCTCGGAATTATCATATTGCAAAGGATTAATGTAGACTAATTCTGTTCAGGTTATAGTACACTGTTTCTTATTTGCAAAGTGTATGCTAAGTTACAACATAACCCCAGTAAATTGATTAGCTTATACATGCAATAATTAGACATGAAACGGTCCTTGGTGGATTCAGATCATTGGTTTATCATTCTGAGATTCCCATGAAAGCTTGATGCCGGTTAGGGGTGTCCATTGTTCGATTCACACCGAACCGAACTGAAAAATCGAACCGAATTTTCGGTTCGGTTCGGTTTCAACGGTTGCAGGTTCGGTTCTTGACCCGAACCGAACCCGAATTTTGGGTTTCGGTTCGGATTCGGTTCGTGGAATTCGAGAACCGACCCGAACCGAAAACCGAATAATTAAAAATAATATATATTTTTTAATTTTTAACCTAGGTAATTAAATGAGTATTAGGAAATAATTTTTAATTTTTAATTTTTAACCGAATTAATTAAAATTTCGGTTTTCGGGTTGGAAACCAAACCGAATAATTTCGGTTCGGGTTAGATCGGTTTAGGCATAATTCGGTTCGGGTTCGGGTTGGAATTTCGGTATAAAAAAAATTTCGGTTTGGTTCGGTTCGGGTTGAACCGAATGGACAACCCTAATGCCGGTTAAATACCAAATTTGATGTGCCACCGAATTTTTGATACCTAGGTTGCAAGAACTAAACAGTATTGTCCTCGAATTATTTTCGTACAGACTAAAGATTAATCGCGCGATGTAGTCTTCCTTGATTGTACTTTTTATATTAAAGAAACCTTTTTCGCCTTTTTAACTGCAGAAAATTTTTGATAACATCATGAATCGTGATATACCTTGGCCACAAATACCAGAAGAGATGGGCTTTGAGGCATATGATTTGATTGACAAGTAAGTTCTGAAATCTAAATATCTATTCTCTTTTTTTTATTTTTTATTTTTTGACTTAAAGAATTGTTCAACAATAACCTAATTGATTTATTAAAAAAACAATAACCTAATTGATTATATTTTCTTTGATAATATCTAGTCGTGTCGAATGATTTATCAAATAAAAGTAGTATACCAATTTGCTTTTGTCATTGTAAGTTATTTGATCCGTTGAGCTTATATTTCTCTATCAATCTCAACGCATGTTTTCATTGCATTTTAGGTTGCTAATTCCGAATCCAGTCCAAAGACTTGGAGCAACTGGGGCTGGAGAGGTAAATCGATCTCAGTTAGCTTTGATGAACATCTCTTATTAGTGCAGTAAAACCTGACACGATTTTAAACCCTAGGACAGGTGAAAGCTCATCCTTTCTTCAAAAGCATCAATTGGGATATGCTCGCTATGCAGAAGGTTACATGATTGAGCTTAATTGTGATTCAAGATCTCAGTTTTTGCAACGCAAACAAATATAATTGAAGGTTGATTTCTCTCGGATGACAGGCGGCATTCATCCCAACAATCGAAGGTGAAGATGACACCAGCTATTTTTCCAGCCGACATCCATGGAATGCAGCAGATGAACAAATTAATGCAACATGTAATGAGTTTGATGACACGTCCGATACATGCAGTACAAGCTGTGGCAGCAGCCCTTGCAGCTCCAACCTGGATGAAGATGTACAGTGATATCATTTCTCTCTATAATTTCAAAGAAATTGGTTTTAGTTGGTTCGCCTCGTGTTGAACTCCTCTAATTTTCAGTGCTCTCATTCTGTTAAAAATTTTCCTTGAACAGGGAGATGAGTTTGGCAGCATGGCAGAATTCGGGCCAACACTCGATGTGAAGTATTCCTTCAGCAACTTCTCGTTCAAGGTAGGAGAAACTAAACAATTTTTTTGGTCACGTAAGATTGTTCTCTACTGCAATCTGATTAGACTATAAACTATGCTCAGAACTTGTCGCAACTGGCTTCCATCAACTATGATCTTATAACAAAAAGTAACAATGATTCAGCTGAAGCTTCTCAACGCTGAGACCAATTAGAAGTTATTTGCTTCCTCTGCAGTCTGTTTGAAATCTTGAAGTGTTAGCTGTCTACCGATGGCTATTAACTGATCCCTGCAAAATGCCCGACCTTTATTTTATTGGGTTTCTATAAGCATGAGCATGGAGTGAAATGGAAGTTTAATCCTACTGACCCGGATATATGGTCAAATGAACTTCCAAGTTGTACATCAGGTAAGGTTGTATTCATCAATTCATTGTTCAATGCGTCGTTTTTGTTCTTCACTAGTTTTATTCCTTTGTTCTTCATTTTTCAGATCAAACTGTAAATATTATATGGAAGTTAAGTTAGCATTTATCAGTAAAGAAGCATTTGTAGCAAACATACCATATTGCATATGCTTTGTTCAAGAAGGCCTTTGCAGTTGACATGAGCTACATAAGTCATTCTTAGGAGGCTCCTCAAACCAAGAAAATACTGATGAGCCTTGAGTTCATGTAATCATACCTTGAGGTAGTATGCTAATTGTTGTGAATTATGTGGAGTTGAATCCACATTTTTTTGGCTTGTTCATCAACTCTACTGGACAATGTTTCGATGGTGGTTCACTGGTGGATAGTCAAATTTTATAATCCTCACTACACTGAGTTTTGCATGCATTTTATCTTGTAGAAAGAAGCTGCATAGTTATGAAACTACAGTTTGTTGTAAAATGCTCCCTAATTGTGCAAAAATTTATAAAGGATCACTTCTCAAAATATATTGGAGAAGAAGTAACTTAATTGGGCAGCAAATGCAAACAACACAAGATCTAACTGCTACTTAATGTCAATTACCTATCACATGTTTGACTGAAAGATACAGTTGTTAGACTAAAACATTTCACTCTGCTTTAGCCCTTCTGAAGAAGGCTCCTGCTTTTGGAGTGTGTTTATCCAATTGTCCTCTCAGGTCTTTAACTTCTTTATGTGGTGTCTGATGGCTTGAATCAGTAGCAGGATAAGAGCGAGGAGGGCAAGAGTTCTTCTCATGCCTTAAGTTTGGATGATTAAGTGCACCTGGAGTGTTCTTGACATCCTGTAAAATCAAGTAAATTTGTGAGGTTTTTGGCATTCTGGTATAATCCATTAATGAATCAAAACATAAGTATTACTCATTCCACTTTTAAGATCCTGCAATCTAAGCTTCCAAAGAAAACAATCATACCATGCATTTTTGCGCATTGAGAATCTCTTGATTTGAACTTTCCAAATACCTTCCATACACCATTAGTAATCTTTGGCTTAGGATCCTTCTCACCATCTGCCACTCTCCTCACATTCAACACCTTCTCCACAACAGCAGGCTCCTTTGTTCCATTATTTCTTCCCTTCATGGCTAAGTTCTTCTTGCCTTGCATTACAATCTCTACTTCTTGATCCCTTGCGGCCCTTGAGGAACAGGATGTTTCTCTCGGCTTACCACTGGATTCCTTGCCTTGAACAATCAATGCAGATGCTATCAGGTTTGCTCGAGGCATATCCAAGAATCCTTGGATTGGTGGTGGAGTCCTTGGCCTTGCTGTTAAATGTTTTGTAGTATTGGCAGGAAGGTTTGATCTCTTGTTGGAACTTAAAGTGGCCTGCTTTGTCTTTGCTGAGGAAGTAATAGGTTCTTGGAGGAAGGCGGTCTCTCTCGACAAAGAATTGGATCCTTTTTTTGGTGTCACTGATTGGGAAGATGAAGCAGATTTGGAAGTTGGGGGCTTGGGTGCAGGTTTTGCTGCCTCCGACTTGTCCTTGAACTGGTAATTTGTGAAAGAAAGCACACAATTAACGAATCATATCTCTAACAAGAACTGAGAATGCATTGAGAACAGAGAGAAGGTTGAATTTTGTACTCTTGAAGGTTTGAAAGGATGAAGTAGAGGGATTTCTCTGTGAAAAACCATGTTGGGGTCATTTACTTCCATTTCAAGAGATGGAAACAAGGGTGTTGCAGGGGGTGTCTTTAGCCTGCAACAGGAAGTCTAGATTTAGTACGAGGCAAAGAACAAAGGCATAGCAACAAAATTGAAGATTGATAGACCCATCAAGCAAAATTGACAAAAAATAATTTGATGCCGAGTGGAGCAATGATTCTAACAACAAGTCTCAATACTTGAAATCACCTACTGGATTTTTGTAGAAAATAGAAAAAAGAGAACCTATTGTATTCACCATTAAATCCTATAAAGTAGAAATGGAGACCTCACCAATCATAGTCATTCTTGCTGCTCTCAGTGAAGAGGAAGTCTTTCTTCCCCAATGGAATTTTGTGCAACTGGTAAGTTCCTGTGCCAGTATAAAAATGAACTTGAGTCCAAGTAATAGAAATGCAAAAGGAACACAAGATGCAAGATATCTGAGAGAAGACGACAAAAGTAACTTGGACTGGTGCTTTGGCATTTAGATCTTGTACTGCGCATGCCAACATTATAAACCATACACCAAGAATGAAATATATACTTCAGCAAGGTCTTCGATGGAATCCTGCCTTTAAGTGAAAATATATGTAAAATATTTCATTGCTCTACATTCAAGCACAGATATCACCCTGCACCATAAAATTTCAATGTAGCTAATACTAAAGAGTTGACATCATAGCTTTTATTGGTTTTTTCATGGTGAAAATTATGCATAACATTGTTCCAATGGCATTATAATTTATACGGAACAAGAAACACACCCCACGAGACAATATTTTACATGGTTCAACAACAATATATTTTCTACCTCCATGCTGCTGACCTTCCTAAGGTTCGGCTAGCAGAAACCCTAGTATGCGCATCAAGAGTATTAGGGGTAATGTCCACATGACCTATCATAAATTTTTTTCGACAGAAACCGAAGGCTTTTTTTTGCAGAAACATCATATTTTCTAAGAGAAACTTTGTGAGGACATTCATCATGCATGTGAGTGGCACAAAAAAGAAGGCGGATTACCTTGACCAGGCTCAAGTTCTACAGATTCTTGTTGGAGGAGGCTCAAGTTCCTCTCTTTCTCACGCTTGAACATCTCTCTGAAAAGAAGCAAATCCTCATCTTGTTTCTTCTCTCTGCGAGTCTTCGCAGATGAGTTGTTCACTTCTCGATGCCTAGAACTCATCTTTAATCTTTAACGCCAACTCGACAAACCAAAAGCTTAAATTAAACAAGCAGGAGGAATGCCCACTACGTACATCTAACACTGTTTTGGAACGAGAGAGAGAGAGAGAGAGAGAGAGGGAGAGTAGAAGGCGATGAAGATGGAGAAGAGCTTAATTATATCTTCAGCTTGCCGGCAATTCCAATGCTCGTCTACAAAATTGTATGTTTAAGTAGTTGTCTCGGGGTGATTGTTTGGGGGCTTTACATTTGGCAGTGCGTTGTGAGTAGGGAGTTGTCCGGCACAACTTGTCTTTCTTGCGAGAAATTTTTTATATGCATCAGCATTTATGAAAGATATATATATATATTTTTTATGTTGACTGAAATTCCATGTCAGCATATAAATTGATGACGGAATACATTTAATACAAGATTAAAATATAAGATAAATTTATTAATAACGAATATATTTATTAATTTTCTCTCAAATAAACTATAGACAATGAATTAATTTTTTAAAAAAGTAAAACTAAGTGGTCAATCAGTCAACAACTCAAAATCATTTTTATAAATAAAATAAGTATTTTCATAGTTAAAATATTCACAACATCTACTGCATCATATTAAAGATGAAATATAAATGTTTTGAATCTAAGTATAAAGAAAAATACTAATAAGATCAATTCTTTTAACAATTAATTTATAATATGAGATGACATACAATGTGAACATTTTAATGATTAAAACTATTTTATCAAAAAAAATTATGTTTAATAGTTTAGAGGAATTGGATTTTTAGGAGTTTAAATATTTTGAAATAACGATAACAGATTGGTATAATTAGTCATAAATAGGGGGATAGAAAGTGCACGTGACAAATAAAATTATATATATATATATATATATAAAAGATAAATTGTCACATTACAAGAATGAGCCATTTCCCAAAATGCTTAAATTGAAATATCCAAACTTTTCTTAATTTTTAATAAATACATTTTAGCTATTAAAAGAATTGAGAGAAAAACTAATACAAAAAGTAAACTCATGAGCACAAATGATAGTAGCATTTGAATACACTGCTTATGGAGTTATGGGTCTTAGGTTCAATATTTAATTATAGCATTTTATGCGTTTTTTTTATATTTGTGTACGTCTTGTATATTATCACGTATACGCTTTATAATGATTGCGTCATACAGTTAATTTTTTTTTAAAAATAATAATAATAAAATAGTAGTTAGCCACTAATAAAAACTAATAAATACTATGAGTTGCTAAAATATAAATTCATGCTATAATTAAAAAAGAATATATTTTAATCACCCATCAAAAGTATTTAATAACTAAAAACAATAAATTAATAATTTTAGCTGGTAAAATATTATTTAACTACTCAAGAAAAATATTATAGAGATTGCAAAAAATAAATTCATTCTATACTTATCAAATTTTTTTTTAAGTTTTAAGTGATTAGAAAATAAAAGATAATAATTCTAGTCACTAATAAAAAGTTTTACCAAAATGTTTTAAATGACTAATAAATCAACAGAGTAGTAATTTTAGTCATGAAAATAATGTTGTCAATAAATAAATACTATAAATGTTGCTAAAAATTCATATTTTACTTAAGGAAGTAAAAACACATCTAAAATGTACTTTATTGAAAATCGAGGGCACTTTTGGTATTTTAACTCAAGCATTCCTTTTTTTAAGGTTTCTAAAAATTATATTCTGGTTTTTGAGAAATTGTTCTACGATAATTGCCAAATGTCAGGGGGTTAAATTGAAATTTGAGCATTATTTAATTTTCCTATCCTGTCGATTTGAACTTTATAAAACACCAAAAAAGTTGATTTGGATCAAGTTTGGAAATCTGACCCACTGTCAATCCAGAAAGTAATTTGGTTCGATGCCGATATTTGTCCGGTCTGATTCGAATCTGATTGGGCCTGATCTCAGACCGGATCAGGTCAAATCGATCCCAATTCGTGGTCCAACACGGTCGATTCACTCCCGCTGCGGAGCACGTCCTTCTCCGCCTTGTTATTTACCAACTGGTCCACCACACCCTCACCGAGATGGAGAAGCTTACACCCCCCCCCAAAGAATCCATGGCCGACTCCAAATCCCATCCTCCCATCCTCCTCTGAGTCGCCTCCCTTTCTCCCTCCACACGCGCTCGAGGGCGGACTTGAATCCCTCCCTCTCCGAGTCGCGAACCCTAGTTTGGCCCCCTCTTCTTCGCCTCCAGGCTCGAATTCGCGTGCCCCTCTCCGGCGATGGACGCGGGCGGAGGAGCTTACAGCTCGCGCACCGCGGAGGAGGTCTTCCGCGATTTCCGGGGCCGGAGAGCCGGCATGATCAAGGCGCTAACCACTGGTGCTTCGTCCCTCTATTGTCTTCGTTTTTCACCGATTTGCTTTTGATTATTTGCTTTTTTACTTCTGGAAATTAATGCGTGCTGTTGGATGGTGCAGATGTCGAGAAGTTCTATCAGCAGTGCGATCCGGGTATGAATTCTTCCCCGTTGTTTTTTCTTTTAATTGGATGAGCTTAGGGTTACGCTTCTCAGTGCCGTGTTTGTTACGAGGGTTTTGGCGCTTGTCTTTTGTGTTTTGTCATATTTTGGGGTTCTCTTGAGTTATTAGATAATCGGATGATGAATGATTATAGGTTCTGTCTATCGCTTCGTCTGGTGGTCTTTATTGTATATATTCCTTAGGTTGCTGACCATGTCTACTGGTCCAGGTTACTTTCACAAGCCATGGTCGGTGGACTTGTGGTTTCATGTACACTAAAACCTTTTGCCAGTGTAATATCAGCTCTTATCACAAGTGCATTGTAATCATAATATTGCATTTGTAGTAGGCTTTGTAAATCTTGTTATAGTAGGGATTGGCTTTGGAGCTTGTATTCAGATTTTTAAAATTCATTAGATGGGAGGACTGAAAATGGTGGATTGAGGATTGGCAAAAAAAACTTTTTTATTTTAGTGAAAACATTATAGTAGATAGATGAGAAAAAGAAAAATACTAATAGATGAAAATATGCAAACTTTGATGAACTTTCATCAAAAGGACTAACTGTAGGACATGTTAAGGATGTACACAATATTTCAGTAATTGTGTATTCTTGTTTTACTCCCTTATTCGCCAAACTATGTGCATATGCGGATATCTCTCATCTACCTTATTAATTCTTGATTACCTCTCCTCGCCTCTAAGTTTCAAGGAAAGCGAATAAGACTGAGAGGAAAAGTGGGGAAAATGAAAGAAAAATATTTCCTTTCTTTTTATAATTCTATTTACCAAAAGGGAAAGAGAAGTTTCCTTTCCTTTCCTTTCTTCTGCTTATCATGAAGGAAATGAATTAGGATTGAGTCATTGGTAACTTGTATAACAAAAATGACTTATTATCCTTATGTTATTAGATTTTTTAAATAAAAATATACATAATTATATATACATGATTTTTTAATTCAAATATTTAATATAAACTTATATTTTAAAAGTCAATTAAATATGAACCCATGATAAGGATTTTTATTTTATTATTTTTGGAACTCAGATATGAGTAATGTCAATTTATATACATATTTTTCAAATGGGTCTTGAATTACTGTTATATGTTATCAACATGAACAATTTCACCTTGATTTGCATTAGGATGGTTTATTTCTCTAGTATTTGAGTTATGCTTTCTTCACTTATGACTATGAGTTAATTGCATGGTATATTATCAATATGGTCTTCTCTGTCAGATATTTACAAATTCGACTGATGTATTCTTGTAGATTTTCTCCTGCAAGTTGTGTTGACAGTCATATATTCCGAACATTTATTTATTTATTTCTCATGCAGTCGTGCTATATTTGATTGCTGATAATGTCATTATGTTTGTAGAAAAGGAGAACTTGTGTCTCTATGGGCTTCCTAATGAGACTTGGGAAGTAACCTTGCCTGCTGAGGAAGTACCTCCAGAACTTCCTGAGCCAGCTTTGGGAATCAACTTTGCCAGAGATGGCATGGAAGAGAAGGACTGGCTTGCCCTAGTTGCAGTCCACAGTGATGCCTGGTTACTTGCTGTTGCCTTCTATTTTGGAGCGCGCTTTGGATTTGATAAGGAATCCAGGTAATGTGCATCTGGTTGTAGCTATACTAATATTCTTAGCAGTGATGCTTTCTCTATATTTGCTATTTTCTATTATCGAGTAATGAATATCACTTGTGTATTCAATAATAGATGCATTTGCCAAACAATCGTGTTTTTCCTAAAATTGAACCTACATGAGTTTGTGAGTTTTCTTGGTTCTATTGATCTTCAGCCAGTTAATTATGCTTGGCTGCTTGATTGCTGTTGTCACTTTAAAGTTTGTAAATGTTTCTAGAATAGTGCACCATGTTTGATTTTTGTAATTTATAAGTTCATATTTCAGGAGTTACCTTTTATGTAGGTTGAATTTAGAATATGGATAACTTACTTTTGTTTTAATATAAAACATGAATTCCGTAGTTTGAGTGGATATTATAATGCATCTCACTTGGCATTTGGTGTCAGTGTTATTCAAATTTCATATGTGAGTTACTACATGATAAAGCTGACGTTAGTTCATTTTAGTTCTTTCTCAATATCTCATCTATTTGTGGCAAGCTATTACGATATTCCATCTAAGCTGTGGTTTATGTTCTAACTTGTATTATACGTTGACGAAATCAAAGACCTTGTCATGCACATACAATTTCATACATGGGTGACGGATGATTTCTGAGGATTTGGCTAAGTTACTCTGTCCTTTATTTTCTGTGAGATGTAAGACTAGTTTGATCCAGCCAATTCTCCCCTATTCTGATGATATTTCCTCATTCTGACCCCATTTTGCTGCTTTGATCCCTGCAACTTTTGGTTGTCCCCCCCCCACCCACACCCAAACATACAGACACCAAAAAGAACCTTGTGCTTATTAGGTCAGTCTGAACTGACCTTGGGCCTGAATCCTACAAGTAGTTCCAAAATTGATCCTAATGATAGCATCTTTGGTTGATTGATAGTTTGTTTGTTCATGGTCTTGACTATCTAAATAAAAGGATTTGTAGTTTGAAATTGTTAGTGTACAAGTGATACAAGTCAATGAAGACATTCCTATTCATTACCTATGTGCTATTTCCTTATATTCTCAATGAAGTTAATATATATTTTATGTTCAATGCCATTCATAAAAGTTCCTGCATTTGTATCTATGAATCTAGTATTTTCCTGCCTCATATGCATATATACAGAAAACTGCCATTTTCTTGCACCTTGTGAAAACTTCTATCACTATCCTTGAAATTATGTTCCACCTAGAGGGTTTATTTGGGGCCTGGTATGAACTTATAGTTAATCCTTTTTTTTCACATCAGGAACAATATTAACATTCAACTTATCATGTATAAAAAGTGTCAAGGCTTTCTTTGATGTGAATGTGTGTGAGAAGATTGGCGCATATGAAATCCTAACTTATTTCTACCAACATATACTTTTAGGTTTTATATTATTTTCTTTTCTTTTTTGGCAAAGGATAAGTAGTGAAGTGACCTTTATTATCTAAGTAAGCTAGTTGACATGTTTTAGATTCTTATTCTTACGAATTTTCCCTCAACCACTATCATGTTTTGAGATACCCAAGCTACTGGATTAGTTATACTGGGTTCGGGTTCAGGTTGCATTTTGTAGAAGATTAAGTTATTAGGAAAATTTCATGGGTATAGCTACCTGAACTCTTGGATATAATGTATTTGTGTGGGTACCCATTAAACCAATTTGGGTCAGTTTCGGATAGCCAGGATGAAAATAGTAGTGAGTATCCTATGCATTGCCATCCCTAGATGCTGCCCTATCTCTATGTCTCTTTTTTCATCTCTCTGCTTCTCCTTCTGTTAGCATTAATTGTCAACCATCCTCTTTCATCTTGATATTCAAAAATGTTATTTTACTCTCACCCTTCCAATGTTTAAATACTGATCAACCGGGCATTCTTGTTTTACCAATCCAGACAGCACCCATTAGCTGAAAATAGTATTCTTATGATTCTACTGTGTATATGAAGTGATTTTTTTCCTCCCTTTATCTTTATTTTCTTTTGGTATGAAACCTGTTATGAGTCTTATGACTAATAATATTGTAAATTTCAGAGTATATTTTTCTAATAACTTAAAATGCAACTAATACTTATTTTTGGAAAAAAATGAAAGGTTAAATGATAATAGTTATTAGTTATCCTATTTAAGGTCCTTGAATTATTTTCTTAGTGGCTTCTTATTACCAGGCTTGATAATATCACACCCATCCTAAGGTCAATCTCTTTCAAGGTCCTTGAATTATTTAAGGTCCTTGAATTATTTTCTTAGTGGCTTCTTATTACCAGGCTTGTTAATGTCACACCCATCCTAGGGTCAATCTCTTTCAAGGCAAATATCTTCTAGGAGTCCACATGACAAGGGAATAGGACAGGATATTTCAATAAATAACAAATAGCTCACCGCGGAAAAGAATTTCAATAATTAACTACTAGGTATACATGTACCATTTGTGGAGAAGTATCAAAATGTAGCTCAATGAAGCAACTCAACCGAGCAAATAAAACCAAAAGTGAAAGTGTACTAATAATAATAAGCATCCAAATAAAACATCAAGTGGTAATAATAAAAAGAGAAGCTATCAAAACTCTAAAAATAGGAAATTGCATCGGAAATCGGAATAGCACGTCCTTTACTCTATCTAATTAGTTCTTATCAGCTACTAAACTTGTAACTTATGAATCTTAAGCAAATATAAAAAAATCAATAGAAGGCTCAGTAGGATTTAACTCAATAGGACAATCACTAAGGTAATAGCTTAATATGATGTGAATGATGTTTTACAAATCATGCACATCAATTTACCTTAGTGCTTAAGACATAGATGGAATGAAATCACAAGAATAGGAATACATAAGGAATGAAATACACAAAAATAGTATTGTTTTGTTTGGTTAACATTAGGAATAGATTAGAAATAGCTATTCCTTCCTTTGGTTAGCATAAGACATAGTCAAGGAATAGAAAGTAAAATGGCCAAAATAGCCTAATTAACAATATTGAATATTTATGTTTTCAAATTATATTGTATTATAATTTATTCTACTTAATAACAACATAATAAGAATATGGATTGGTGTAAAATAATTTTTAAAAATCAAATATTAATTTGAAAACATAACAAATATAAATGGATTTTTATATTCTTGTGTAATTATTATAAATATTAAAAGGCAGTAATGGAAAATGTCATATGGAATAGATGTAGAATCATGGTTTAAAATCTCGGTACCGGTACCGGTTTCGGTCACCGGCCGGTACCGGTATATACCGGTACCGTACCGTTCCGACACACGGTACGGACCGGTATGAAAATGCATACCGGCCGGGTTTTTTTTTTTTGTGACATACCGCCCGGTACCGCCCTACCGGGCGGTATATGGCATCATACCGCCATATACCGCCCGGTATACACAATATACTGCCATATGGCATCATACCGCCATATACCGCCCATACCGGGTATATCGTATACCGGAAACCTAAAAAACCGGTAAATACCGGACTTACCGTACCGTACCGACCGAGATTTTAAACCTTATGTAGAATTCCTTGGATTGAGCTAAGGAATAATAGTATTCCTTATGGTCCATCTATTTTTTGTCAAAAAGTTGCAACCAAACAAGGGGATAAGTGGGGCATAAGGAATATTATTATGTTCCCTATGTATTACATTAATTAAACAGGCCCTAAGAGCTAATTCGTAATGCTAATTACTTGATGCATCAAAGGTAAACACCATGTTATGTTAACCCTAGACTGTGTAACTCCAACAGACGTGGAAAACTGGGATTCCTTCTGCACTCTCAAGCAACCATGAGTGGTCCTCCTTGCCTATTCAAGCAAAGAGAACAATTATCTAAAGATAGCCCATAGACACAACACAAATGTTCCTACGCCGTAGTACACCCACGAATCATTGGTATACCAGCCCACAAACTCCATAAGGTCCAAAGGGCCATGAGATGTTCATGTTTGAAGCTCAAGGCTAATGAGTTGCGAGAAGATCAGTTCTTAATGTATTACGTACTAAGTACTAACACCGTGAGTCACTACTATTAATAAATAAACTGGAAGCACATACATACATACATACAACAATAATCACAATGTTAAAAATCTTATTATAATATGCTCATAAAAGATAATACATGCATACTAAAATAACTCTAATTGTAGATATCATACTATAACACATGTAATCATAACTCTTGTTGATATCATACTATAACACATACAATCATAGTTGACTTTGACATCATACTTATAACACATGCAATCATAACTCATATTGAAATGCAATCGTAATTCATATCGAAATACCAATATGCTCATGTATCCCAAAAGTGCACCATAAAGTTTCAAGAATAATGTATACAATATCAAAGGGAAGAAGCAATAAGGTAAAATTTCAATTATGGTAACAACACACGATACTCTTCCATAACTCCAAACATACTCAGAAATAAATTGTTAACCTACTTTAAGACCAACTCTTATATTACACTCTACCTTAAAGCACCTAATAGAACAAACTAAATCTATTTTGGGAAATGGGCCCTGCTATTGTGTTACAACTTTATTTATAGCTCAACGTCATCGTAATTTTACAAACTCCGTAAATAAATTTTCAAAGGTAAATCTAAGCATTAAATAAAAATATACGTAGGAATATATCATTCAACTCAGTTAAATTATAAACATGACAGTCTATGAAAAAGGACCTCTAAGTTATAAAATTAACCATCAAATCCACTAAGAAAACTGTAATACTTCACATATGCTTTGAAAACATATATCAGCACTCTTTATCAATAGAAAAAATAAATAATATTATTAAAGAACTATAAACCCCTCCTTTCCTATTTTTTCCTTCGGCCACCGCAACCCTAAGGTCCTCATTGCCGGCCCATGGGCATCTACTAGCATCGGCAGCCCCACGGCCCTCTCCTCTAGATTCCTACCCTAACTGGACCTCTCGCTGGTCTTCCCGTCATTAGGAGACCAACCTCCATCAGATCTGGATCTGTGACATTGCTCCTTTCTAGTAAATGGTGCCACGTGATCCCACGTGGCCTGCCGGTGTGGCTGTGGTTGCACAGAAGTGATGACCGCACTGCTGTGGTCGCATTACAGTGGTTCTGCGGCACTGCAGCACAACCATGACCCATGTGGGTGTGTGATTGCGACTTCCTCATCCCCGATCGTGACGAGCTCCTCTCCTAGAAACATGCTGCTGCTACAATCAGAACATGGCAAAGAAAAGGTACAAATCCTACCTCCCTCCAAACGCTGGAAAACTCCTTTCCCATGCACGAGCACCTTCTCCTCCAATCACTGATCGCTGCTGCTTGTCCAAAGTGTGGCAACTACAATATTCGGGATTAGAGAAGAATAATTAGGTTTTACAAACCTAAATCAGGCCTTTTTGTGAAAAAGCCTAATCCTAATTCACAAATAATTCCAAGAAAAGTAATTATCATAAATTCGGGTTTAACAGGTATCAGAATTTGCTGATTTTGGTCTTCTACTGTCTCATTTCATAGTCATTAGAAGTGTGAGTTTTTATTCATACGAGATATATATTACCTGAGAGGCTGAGACTACTGGTGATGAACTCTTGTTGCTTTGTTCTAAGTTGAAACCATTGCCATTGTATAATGATGACAAACTGTTAGATATATTTACTTCCAGAGATTGATCTCTTAGTTTTTGGCATTATAAGAAGCTGTGCTATTTGGAAATCACAAACATGATGCCATTAACCCTGCGGTGTTGTGACTGTTACAGGAGGCGGCTTTTTAATATGATTAACAATCTCCCTACCATTTATGAAGTTGTAACTGGGACTGTCAAGAAGCAATCCAAAGAAAAGACCTCCAATAGCAGCAGCAAGAGCAAGTCTAGCTCAAAGATGGTAAGTTCTTGTTGTTAATCCTTATTTTTTCTTCTAATTTATACATAGATTTGCAACAGTTTGCTGCCTATGACAGTCAAGACAGGTGGAGTCCCAAACGAAGGCTTCAAAGGTACCACCTCCAAAAGATGATGAAGATAGTGGGGCAGATGACGAGGAAGATGAAGAGGACCATGAGAACACTTTATGCGGTGCCTGTGGCGACAATTATGGTACTGATGAATTCTGGATATGCTGTGACATTTGTGAAAGGTGGTTCCATGGAAAGTGTGTCAGGATCACACCTGCCCGAGCTGAGCACATCAAACAGTACAAATGCCCGAGTTGCAGCACCAACAAGAGGGCCAGAGCATGAAGCAAGAATTGTGTTGGATTTAGATAGTTCTTCAGCAATGTCAAACTCAGGAAGCAAATTGCATTCGCAGCAAGCAGCAGGCAAGCCTGAACCAATTGTTTAGATTTAGGTTGTAAACTTTGTTTCTTTATGCTTCTTCAGAATGTTGTTAATTAGCATCGTCACTTCACTTTGCTTTTGGGTTCGTGTGTGTGGTTAGGTATGATCTTTAATTTGCTGAATCACACGCCTCGTAATAGGCGTTCACATTTAGCAAAGTGTTGTATTTTATACAATTAAAACTAAGTCAGGTTGTGTGTTGCAGCGTGGCCTTCCCAATTAATGATTCTCCCTCTGTTCCCTGACAACAAAATGTGTTGATGCGGTAGATGAGCTGAAATGATGGTGGGGTTGCAAAGTTAGAGTTAGAACAAATTGGACGCATTGCTAATTCTTATTCACTTCGGCTTTGTTTGGTTAGATATGCTGTACATGAGCTATTTTATTTATAAATTATGGGCTGTTTGCAGCCATTTGCTGCAAATGACTTTACTTGCAATCTCGCCCAAACATGCCCTTCTCATTAATCCTTCTGCCCATTTATGCCAGCCATCTTTGAGCATCTTGTAACCTTGAAGTTTGGACCCCCAACTTAACCATTTGAAGCTTTAGATGACCAACTGAAGGATGATGATGTACAATGCAGGCCACATGAGTTGTTTAAGATTATTTGTGAATGGTTGAAGATTTTTATGTGTATTACTTGTTACCAAGAAAAGTTTCAGATGCTCTGGATTCACAGCAGAGACAAAAAGTGAAGAGCATCAATGGATTATGATAATGTATTGCATGCTTTCATCGATCAGATTCAGGGATACATATGAATGGTGAAAGCTTTGATGAATTTTCATGGCTGCTTTAGACACTACGTTTTGCATTTTCCCTGCACAAAATGGATTAAAATTGTTGGACAATTTTTTATGTGAAGTATGATTCTCTTAACACGTGTAAATGATATCCCTTGGAAGAAAATATATGGAAAAGTTATTGCATATTGTTCTCGCATCATCGGTAAATTGAACTCTAAACTAATGTGATTAGTACTGAATTTACCCCGTTCACACACCGCAATCTAGGTAGCTATGATGTGGCACACTATTGTCGGCTCTTTGGACTATGTATAGTATATCTGGAAGCCTTTATTGAATTTTAGGCTGAGTGCAACCTACAAATAATTATTGTTTGGAATTGTAGTTGAGATTGATAGCAAGCATGGTTATATTGTGAAAACTGCTATCATAAGCTGGCTAATTGGCTGACAACTTCAGTCTTGCCGGTTGAGACATCGAGTCCGAGCCCAGTTTGAATACAATAGAATAAAGCGCGCTGTCGTTGGCTGACTGGCAATGTGTTTAAATTCAGACCAACTTGGGTTGCTGGTTCTTAGGGGGAGTTTGACGCGCGAAGAAACAATTTCACTCTTTTTGAATCATGTATCAATCTGTCAACAATCACTTTAATAATAATTCCTTTCATCACAATTATTGTTTTGGAGTTTGTTGAAGCTCAGATTGCTCGTAATTTCGTGCCGATTCGCTGAGTTCAATCGGTCGACTTCAATCAAGATTCTGTTCGAAAAAGTGCACAATTCTATGCATCAGTATGTCAAAAATAACTTGTTAATAACTCTTCTCATCACAGTGATTATTATGGAGTTTTGCTTTAAATTATTTGAGCCCACTACATTGATATGTTTGGTTGGATCAGATTACTAGCAAACCATATGGTTTTGGTAATCTAGATTACCACCAAACTAGCAATGTAGATAACCCCCGTGAAAGAAGTTTAAGTAGATTATCAATGAAGTGAGAATTTTATTTTCTATTTTTTTAACAAAAATATCCCCAACAAAAATCCTCTCGTCTCATCTCCCCTCTTCTTTTTTTCTTTTCTGCCGCAATCCCATCTCATCTTTTTTATTTTTTTTATATCTATAAATATATTGGTTGGCAAATTAGATTAGGTGTCGTCGGCGACGGGGTGTCATCGATCGTCGACGATGAGGTGTCATCGGTCGTCGGCCACGGGGCGTCACCAGTTGTCGTTGATCATATTGGGTGTCGTGGATATGGAATACTGTGAGGTTATAGTTATTCAATTTTATTTGGAGGGTATTTTAATAAAAGATATTATTTTCCTAGTAATTTTATTGATGTACCAAACATGACAATATGAATAACCAATAATATTACCTACGCGTACCAAACACTACAATGTGATATTATCGGTAATCTAAAAGGTGGCTATCTATGTTGGTGGTAATATAGATTTCCGGGTAATCTATTTTGCAATGCACCAAACACCACCTTAGGGGGCGTTTGGTACAAGATAATCTATCCGATTACCTGGAATCCTGATTTAAATTATTTGGGCCACTACATTGACATGTTTGGTTGAGCCAAATTACCAGCAAACCACATTGCCTTGGTAATCCATATTTTCACCAAACTAGCAATGTAAATAGCCCTCATGAAAGGTGTCTAAGTAGATAATAAATGAAGTGAAAATCTTATTTTCTATTTTTTTACAAAATAACCCCCCAAACAAAATTCCCCTCATCTCGATCTCCCCTCTTTTTTCTGTCGCAATCCCCTTCTCCTCTTCTTCTTCAAACTCATCTACTCTTGGATCCAGCTCCCGCTTCTCCTTCGCGTTTCATTATCTTGTCTGATTTTTCAACAATAAAATTTAGATTTTGTAGTATAATGGGGCATCATCGATCGTCGGTCGATGATGCCCACAATCGTCCGTGACGTCCCCAATAGTCAACGACGGGGCGTCATCGGTCATTGGTGATTGGATCGGATTGGGCGTCGCTGGTTGGTGATGCCATCGGTCGCAGCGACGGGGTCTCGCGGATCACTGGTGATGGGGTGTCGCCGGTAGCCGCGACAGGGTGTCGTAGGCCATTGGCGACGAGGTGTCATCGGTAGTCGGCCACTGGGGTGTCGTCGATTGTCGGTGATCAGATTGAGTGTCGTTAGTATCGAATACCTTGGGGGTTATAGTTACTCAACTTTATTTGGAGGGATTTTAGTAAAAAAATATTATTTTCTCGATAATCTTATTGTTGTACCAAACATGACAATATGGATAACCAGTAAGATTACCTACACGTGCCAAATACTACAATGTGATATTATCGATAATCTAAAAGGTGGTTGGCTATTTATGTTGGATGTAATATAGATTGTCCGATAATCTTATTGGCAATGCACCAAACTGTCACGGGTCAAATGTTTTGGTGCGGAAGAACCCGTGCGGCCCCCTTGCATCGCATACAAGGGATAAGCCTTGATATAAAATCCGTCCCGAATGGACTTCCCGACTTAACATCGCGGGGTATATTTCGAACCACGTGCCAACCTCGTATTCCATGTCCGCGCCTTCAAATGACCATGTTGGCCGAATGGTATTGAAGGCGTAAAGTAAAATACAACATTTACAGGACTATGGACATAAGAAAATGCAAAAACGGATGTAGGGTGAGTTCCGCAATCGCCTTGGGCGAATTCGACATGTTGCATACCCATGTGGGCCGCTCGTTCGTTATTCGCACAAGGCAACCGCTTTCGTAAGCCAACACTCCCCTACACTATACATGAGACCTCAAACCCCCAAGTGCCACCCCAAGGTTCCGCAAAGCACGAGGAGCATGACAAAATTTGGGTCACCCGACATGGTGATTTTCCATAGCCACGGCCATGACGAATGAACATCAAGTGTTCCGCTTAGCCGTAACGCACGCACCAAATATCGAATGACCACGAAACGCATGTCGCTCGTACCATGGGCCCTTGGGGATCGCACAACGGGGTTTTACATGAACGAATACGAATAGAATGAAAATTTACATTGACACAAATCCATATTTACAAATATGTAAGGGACATTTCGTCATGAGTCGTCGTTGCTCGGCGCGTCGAAAAAGTCCCTAACATCCTCCCCCACTTCAAGCTTCGACATCCTCGTCGAACTCGCCTCGGCCGCATCACCTTTGGCTGCAATTGCTGAAGTGAATTCTTCGCAAGTTATCGAAGGGAACACCGCCTGAGTAACGACACGCCACAGTGGGGCTGCAACATGTCGAGTTTTGCCATGAAGTTCACCACCAGGAAATGACTATTTGGAACATCCTTGAGTTTCATCATCTCCTGTTGTTGCGAGAAAGGGACATGATATTCCCAAACTCGTTGCTGGGTAATGAAGTCCCAGACTTGTGGAGCAAATGATAGTCGTTGAGCAACGGTCGCCTGAAGGGGCACCAGCGCCATTGAGCAACGCTCGCTTGAATGGACATCGAGAAATAGCTACTAGATTCACCAAGTCTTGGTGTTGCTGGGTTATGAGGGTCCCAGACTTTGTGGGGCACACGAGCGCCGTTGAGTAACACTCGCGTGAAGGAACCCGAGAAGTGGTTACTCAATTCACCAAGTCTCGTTCTTGCTGGGCAATGAAAAGTCCCAAGCTTGTGGAGCAAACGAGTGTCGTTGAGCAACTTCGCCTGAAGGGGCAGCAGCGCCGTTGAGCAACGCTCGCTTGAATGGACATCGAGAAATAGCTACTATGTTCACCAAGTCTCGATGTTGCTGGGCTATGGACGTCCCAGACTTTGCGGGGCACACGAGCGTCGTTGAGCAACGCTCGCGTGAATGAACCCGAGAAGTGGTACTCAATTCACCAAGTCTCGTTCTTGCTGGGCAATGAAGAGTCCTAGACTTGTGGGCCACACGAGCGCCGTTGAGCAACGCTCGCGTGAAGGAACCCGGGAAATGGTTACTCGGTTCGCCAAGTCCCGTTCTCGCTGGGCGATGACAAGTCCCAAACTTTTGTGGGGCACACGAGCGCCGTTGAGCAACGCTCGCGTGAATGAACCCGAGAAATGGTTACTCGATTCACCAAGTCTCGTTTTTGCTGGGCAATGACAAGTCCCAGACTTTTGTGGGGGCATACGAGCGCCGTTGAGCAACGCTCGCGTGAATGAACCCAAGAAATGGTTACTCGATTCGCCAAGTCCCGTTCTCGCTGGGCAATGGAAAGTCCCAGACTTGTAGAGCCAACGAGCATAGCTCCGTGGCCGCGCCACACTAGAGCATCGCCCGCACCATCGCTTTGAGCCGATCACTGCTTGCTCACTCGCCCCCCGCAGGAGTCATGGCGCCCATCACCGAGCCCATCTCAACGAGCTTCAAGTCTTACATATCACTGCTTGCTCACTCGCCCCCCCGCAAGGGTCATGGTGCCCACCACCGAGCCCATCTCAACGAGCTTCAAGTCTTACGCTGCTCTCTGCACAAACCTTGCGCCTTATAGGCCATCATGCCATGCGCATCAACCTTGCAACTTAGGGGACAACGTCCTGCGCACAATCCTTGCGACTTAGGGGACAATGTCCCTGCGCACCATCCTTGCGACTTACGGGACTACGCCCCACGCACAATCCGTGCGACTTACGGGACTACGCCCTGCGCACTATCCTTGCGACTTACAAGAGAGTCTGCTTTGCACACAATGTGTGTCTTACGAGAGAGTCTGCTTCGCGCAAAGGACTTTGGTAACTCGCGAGCCATCGGCTCTGCAGTGCGTCTTAGGGGCTAACGCCCTGCGCACCATCCTCGCATCTTATGAGATAGTCTACTTTGCGCACAATGTGCGTCTTGCAAGAGATCTACTCTGCGCGAGACTTTGCGTCTTACAGGGGACCATCCACCTTGCGTAAATGACTTTGCGTCTTATGGGCCCATCTGCCCTGCGCACAAGTCACGATCATCACCCCCATCAATGTATGCTTGCCACCCCGAATACAACAGTTGGAAAGTTCATCGACTGGTTCACTGCATCAGCAACTCGTGCGCCACAGACGGAATGCACGTCGGCTATGTCCGCATCAAGGGCTTCCTCAGTTGGGGGCTTGCAATTCTCGTTATGTGGGTGAACGACTTTGCGTCTTAGGGGCCTATCCGCCCTGCGCAAAAGTCATCGTCTTTGCATCAATCATATGTATGCTTCACTCCCCGAACACAACAGTCGGAAGGTCCTCGACTGGGTTCACTGCATCGGCAACTCGAGCGCCATAGACGGAATGTGCGTCGGCTATGTCTGCATCGAGAGCTTTCTCAGTTGGAGGATCGCAAACCTGCTCTGATACCAACTGTCACGGGCCAATTGTTTTGATGCGGAAGAACCCGTGCGGCCCCCTTGCATCTCATGCAAGGGATAAGCCTTGATATAAAATCCGTCCCGAATGGGCTTCCCGACTTAACATCGCGGGGCATATTTCGAATCACGTGCCAACCTCGTATTCCATGTCCGCGCCTTCAAATGACCATGTTGGCCGAATGGTATTGAATGCGTAAAGTAAAATACAACATTTACAGGACTATGGACATAAGAAAATGCAAAAACGAATGTAGGGTGAGTTCTGCAATCGCCTTGGGCGAATTCGACATGTTGCATGCCCACGTGGGCCGCTCGTTCGTTATTCGCACAAGGCAACCGCTTTCGTAAGCCAACACTCCCCTACACTATACATGAGACCTTAAACCCTCAAGTGTCACCCCCAAGGTTCCACAAAGCACGAGGAGCATAACAAAATTTGGGCCACCCGACATGGTGATTTTCCATGGCCACGGCCATGACGAATGAACATCAAGTGTTCCGCTTAGCCGTAACGCACGCACCAAATGTCGAATGACCACGAAACGCATGCCACTCGTACCATGGGCCCTTGGGGATCGCACAACGGGGTTTTACATGAACGAATACGCATAGAATGAAAATTTACATGGACACAAATCCATATTTACAAATATGTAAGGGACATTTCGTCATGAATCGTCGTCGCTCGGCGCGTCGAAAAAGTCCCTAACAAAACAGTCACTTTATGGTATTGATCCAGTTGATTCAACCATTCTATATCAAAAAATCTTTTGTTAAGCAAAAAAAGTTGGAAAAATAAAATAAGGTCAAATCAGTTATGTGTCCATCCGATATTATGGGTTTTCATCCTGTTTGATCAGTTTTTTATTAATGATTTTGAGGCAAGATGATCCAGGGATGGTTTCTAATTGGATGATCTCATCTGATCAAAGATTTAAAAAAGCATTGGTTGATGGCTTGATGGGGAAAGATTGGGTCAGTCGGAGACCCTCAACATTTGAAAGAAACCTACAAAGCCTGTCAACCCAAACTAGCCCATCGGATCAGATTAATCAGTTGGATGGGCCTCATGCTCGAAGCCCGACCACAAGCCGGCAAAGACTCCATGTCGCATATGGGCCCGACCACTCGCTCTTTCACCCTTACTCCTAACTAACTTGATTGTCGGAGGGTGCTCCCAAGTCCCAAAGGTCCAACTCCAACGGGGCACTTTTGCAAGTGCCGATCGAGCTTTACGACTCAATCTGACCTAACGGACAACTCCTCGACGACACAATCCAGCTCTTGCGAAAACGGACCTCGTTAATTGGTTATGACTTATGAGTGATATTTTGCTTGCCTACTTTCTTTGCCTGACGTGTTCTACTATCTTTAGCTAGTTATGAATGGTTTTTTACTTTATTGTGCCAGATTTGAACTTTCAGATTTGGCTGCTGTTGTTTGTTCTCTCATCGCATTTCACATATATATAATGAAGATAGGCAGTTAGGCAGTCAGCTGTGCAAGGAGATGCCTCTTTGGTGTATGCGTATATGTTGAATTTTTCTGGAAATTACTTTTAGCAATGAAATGGTCAAGGCCATATTTTTCTGATCATTTCTACTACCATTCTGTTTTAAAAGTTGATCTAATAGTAATCTCTTTTGTGCATTCTACCTTTGGCTCGAGTTAGTAGATACAATATGAATTTTTCGTAGGTTTTTTTCCGCCATGGTTGCAAAGACGCAAATTAAACACAATCTCTGAAGTATAATATTTAGGTTGTCTGCAGTTCCTTGGCAGCATGTTATGCGGTTTACTGTTTTAATAACATCCATCAAACTGAACCCAATCCGACAATCCAACATGAAGGCTCTTGAATATGATTGAGATCTTCGGGCAACTATATACCTTTTGCTCCATAATTATGTAGACACGATGGCAAACCTAGTCAAGGTGCAGGTAAAATCAAACATTTGCATGCAAAATGCATGAAACCTAACAACATGGTCTTATATTATGTAGTTCTTCAGTAACAAGTTACAGACATCAAACACTTTTGTGCTGAATTTTAAGTGCAACTTGAATACTAAGGAGATTTTTTTTATCAGCTAATTGATACCGATCTCCCCAGACAGCACTGGGCGCACTAAAATGGTTACATGTGAATCCTCACTTAGCCATAGCCTCCTCTTTTCAGAATAATAGACTAGGTGCGTCTCATTCAAAAAACAAACCATTTGCTGCTTAGTCCTCAGCGTCCACTGTTCCTCCCTTGAGGTGCAAGTGCTTCTCCCTCCTCTGGAACTCAGTCAGTCCCTTTCCGCTACCGGTAACACCAACCTTGCCCTTAGGATCATCAGGGGACTTGAAGATACTCTCTCGCTTGCGACCTGAGAAAAATCCAATCTGCAACAAGAAAGCCACAAATCAACATACATTTAAAGTTTACAAAGTAAGCTGGCATCACCATAGAACTGCTAAATGGAATAGCAACCACATCAAGAGGAAAGCCTGGGTGTAAAAAATGTAGTGCTGATTTACCTTCTTAGTTTTTCCTTTCGTTGTTTGAAATTGCTGCCAAGCATTCTGCCGCTTATTTTGTGCAACCTCAAGCTGTTCAATACGAACCTTCGACTTGAAAGCATGTATTTTCTTGCGTTTAGCAGTTTTCTGTTAATTAATGCATACCCAAACAAATCAATTTTTGAAAAACATTGAAAGAAGAAGAGGCAGCCGTGAGCAAACCGTTCAACGAACCACATTGCTGCTTAGTAAATTACAAGCTAGGAAGCATAGTAGAATCTTGCAGTTCAGTGAATCCACCATTAATATGCGCCACATAAAAACTAATTTTTGACATATTTGTGTATTTAAGCATTCAGATGATAGGGGTTTTTCTACATAATCACATCTACAAGTAAATTTAATATATTTTCCAACCATTACAAGGATGCTCTTTTCTTCAACTTGCTCATGTAAAATTAATAATAGAAGGTAGCAACAGATCCTGTTTTCATACAGTGGTCAGACCCCAAATGAGAAAGCAAAGTGTCTTCGATAATAATTTTCTTGCAAATCAGGCTTAAGTAAGAAATGTGTTTTAAAATTAAAAAAACTACAAAACTTTTGATGATTCCAGAATAACACTATGTTCTAAAGATTTAATAACAGCTAATCTATTTACTCACCACATCATCAGGATCATTGGGATCAATACGAAGTTTGGTAGGTAAGGTCCTTGCTTGGAAGTCAGTTATAGCAGCGGCTTGTGCAATTTTCCTTTTGATTGCTTGTCTGGTAGCTTCAGCTTCTTTTTCAGCTTCTAACAAAGCATCAACCTCTTCAATTGGCCTAACGTTAGCAGGGTCGACCTAAATATGGTGTCAAGAATTATTGTCATGAATCAAAAGAATGCTGCAGTTGAAGCATCTACCATAATCATAATAGATGCATAAACCAGATTAGCAATACCAGAAAAGCAATCACTCATTTTACAAGGAAAATATTCAAATGACCCACAAAAAGTTGGAGTACATTTCTAAAATAACATCAAATTGATAACAAGTACATTCTTTTTATAGAATGCTAAACAATGGTATCTTAGTCACCATGGAATTCAGCATATCAAATACATAATAAGTAATAACATCCAGCTTCACATGAGAATACTACAAGTTCAAGATGGGAGTTATGAGTTTTGCTCAAACTGAAAACTGACCACAAACTGAAGTAAGCTATCACAAACGCACACTAAAAGTCTAAAAATAATCCTTATCAGATAAATCTTCAGCAGAAATAATCATATAGCTTTTCTTCGTCACTCATCAGCTTCTCTAATTAGTTCAGCCATTAATATTCTCTTCCCAGCCTATAGCCTTTCCATTGGTACTTATCAACTTCCCTAATTAGTTCAGCCGTCAATCACCTCTTCCATAGCATTTTCTCCTTTTTCTTCAATTGTTTACCACACTCTAATGGAATTATCAAATTAACCCCCTCGTCTAAAATGGATAATTATTACATCCAAGCACCTTACACTTAAGTCTTAACATCCCTTCTCTTAATATGTGCAAATTGTAACTTAGTGGAATCTATTATTAAATGCAACAGCATCTTCATACTGGTCCCCTCACCTATCTTCTGCAGATGAATAATAAGGGGTTTTCTTTATGAGCTTGTTTATCAAGAGGAGAAAATGGAAGAAAGGAAAGAAGAGGAAAAGGAAGCTAAAGAACTTGATCTTTCCTCAGTTTTGATCCAAAACACCTCCAAGTACAAAGAAAATATCCTAAGAATTTTTATCATGATAGAAAAGTAACTATTTTACCATCATGCATACCCTGAAAATGAAGTCCCTTTTGTTACTATAAATCAAGCAACTCTAGTTCCTCATTTTTTCTTAATTTATACCACATGATTCTTGTGAAGCTTAGTATGTTTTATCTTCCAACATCATTTTGCTGCTATACCACCTGTTTTCCTACAATTTGTTTTCTTTAAGCTAAATCATTAAAAACATTCATTTCTCAGTCTAAAAGTATGAGAAATTTCTTCCTCGCACAGCAGGATTTTGAACTCATGTTCTAATCATATTCATGCAATGTGAACCAAAATCCAACTTGAATCCACAATAAATGTCCACCAAATGATACAAGTAATACAATATAGATATTGCAAAATCACTGTTACTGGACTACATAGAGCAAAACGGATTAGTAAGAGACCAGAAAAAAAAAATACTTTCTGTATGTTGAATCTATAAGAAAAAATGCATCAAGAGGTCATGCAAAACCTTACAGAATTGCTCAATTAATTTTTTTTTAGAAGAAGTCAATATAAGATGAACAGAGCTGCCACAATATGAAGATATAATTGAACTTTTAAGATTAATCAATGATGAATATTTCAACATCACAGATCTAAGATCATTTACTCCTTATGGACATATTTTTAATTAGATTTAGAATTCTAAGATCCTGCCTTCTAAACTATCTAGTGATAATGTCTTTTAACTCTAAAAACGAAACTAATCCACTTACGATAAGAAAAACATGGATGAACAACTTTAATACATTTAACAGTTTAACTTAACTCAAAAATTGTCATACCTCTTCCTTGTTTCCCCAGCCATCATAGGAGACACAATATCCATTAGGGGTAATAGCTTCAATTGTAGCATCATACCTGAACATTCAACTAATCAACACATAAAAAGAGAAAAGGTGAAACAATTGAAGGAAATGCATATTTAACAAAGCTAAGCATATCATGGTACATACCATTCCCCATCATCACTCCAAACTGCTTGGACTTTGGTACCAATAGTGAACAATTCATATGGCTGAGAATGTTCAGTTGATGCCTAAAAATAGATGCGAAGAATTTGTTTAGACACACAATATTTCTTTGTCTATATACAGCACTTCAAGCATATGATTTACTAACCATACTACACAAAAAGTGAAAGATGCATCTTAAGGTCTTTGGGTAAAAAATTAGTATAAGCCATCTTGAAGAGGCAGGATAACTTGTTAAATAAGCTTTGCTAACTCCAAAAATAAGATCATAGTTATCAGGACATAATAATGGAGGAATTTACCACCTTGGAATGAGATGCAACACCAAATTGGCCTTCGTGAGATGCATCTGTGTCAAGCTGATCAGCATCAGTTGGCTTTCCAGTTGCCAAAAGCTCCTCTGTCAATGCAATAACCTACATCCTCGAAAAGTAACACTAAATTCAGTCAACAAGTAAGAAAACTATCCCCAACATGCCACCAAATTCAAAACATAAACTTCAAACTTAGAATAGCAGCATGAATATCTGAAATCAGGCGACTGTAAGAAGACACTAGGCAGGCCACCTGACATCAGAAAGACAAAACCTGCAAGAACCAAGATAAAAGGGTGACAGCATGTTTAAGATAGGATTTTTCACGTATAGCTCTTGCTTCTCAGGTCATCTGCACTGCAGCTCCTACTGCTGCAAACAAGAGCTATTTTGCAAAAAGAATCACCCTTCTCACCTTTCAAGGTTTTAAGAGAATCTAATATCCTTTGCCATCATGCAGCCCGATCATGCTGCCTTCCATGATATATCTTATGGCTCCTCGAAAAAGAACACATGGCAAAAGAAATAGCAAATATTGAAATCTACAAACACTATTAAAAAAAAAGAATTTGTTCTTTCTGCAATGACATTTGCATTACTCTACAGATAAATGCTAGTACAGCCAGTGCTAAAAAGTGGTCTATGGGGTTGCTTATGTAGTGTCGTGACGCATAACATAACAATATGGTACTACTATGCAGTGTATATTTTCCCACTTATTAATATAATTTGTACAGACCAATATGCTATTTGTATTAATATAGTATTTTTTAATATTAAATACATACCACACGTGCATCCAGCATACTGCATATGCACTATGGAGTGCCCCAACCGCATACCAACTCATACACTTTTTAAAACCATGAGTACAGGTTACATAGCACATGAATTTAACAGGGTGGCACCCATCTTGATAAATAAGGCTGGCATTCTATTGTTTTCACAATTTTCAGCAGAGCACCAATTTAACTCACCTCTTCAAGCTCCTTCTCCATGTCTGCATATTCAGAGTTTCCAGGATCATCAGCCAAAAGTTTTCTGACCTGAAACAATGATAAATTATCATTTATTTGAGCAAAACTGTATATAAAATGATCAGAAATTGGGAAAAAAATGCATACTGGAGTGAAAAAGGTGAACACTAGGATATCATGTCTAAAATATGACTTGTATAGATGTGGAATATAAAAATCCTTAATCACCTAAAAGCTAATAGAAACAAAATGACAGCTACACATAAGATACTAATCACTAAAAAGCAAGTAAAAAGGAATTTTTCAGTGAAGACACTTTCAAAAATAAATATAATGGGATTGGAATTGATAGCCATTCCATGATTTTAGGATGGTTTGAACCATGCAATAAATTGGAATTGCAATGAAGGTGATGACATGCAAATGAACTTTAACTGAGTTTTTATCCCATGGTAGAGAGTGGTATGAGGGGGAATGGTGAAACCAAAATAAAAAATCAGTCATCTCGATTTGACTGAGTAGCCTAATTGACCTAAAGCTTCATTGGCCAGGACAAAATGCAAAAGTAGGAATCGGCCCGAGGAGGTTTGTAATAGAAAATTAATAATTCCTATTTCAAAACATTGAGAATCAAATAGAGGAATGACACTTAATAATCGATTCTAATTCCCAATCCATATTTATCATTTCAGAATCCATATTTTGCTGCCATGTGCAAAATATCCATGAGACTATTTTGATTCCTTGTTTATACAGTGAAATTATGCTTCTTCACATTCATCAAAAGCAACAGAGTTTGGAGATGAGAAGAGCAACATTAGTAAATACAAAATGCATATTCATGTTCAGATAAAAATATGAATATGCAATTGGACCAACCATTCCTTATGTTTCATACCAGAAATATGCATTCGGACCAATCATTTCTTGTGTTACGTATTACCTGGGTTATCTCACTAGTTACTACTTACTATCAATGTACTATGAAGAAATCATTGCCGCCAGATATATCCAAATCACCTAATCTCACATGACTTAAGTTTGAGGACTTCTCGTGACATGTAGCACATACCCTACATGGTCATGGATATCTCATTAAAGATGATAGTTGATATTCTAAATTTATTGTGGATATGCTACAATCCAGAATATATAAGATATCAACACATACGCTGATATGTCAAAAACTAAATATAAGAAACGACTCCTGATCGAGAATATTTGTGACAGGACATGCATTTTCTACTTTTTTCCAATGTGATTTCAGTGCACATCATAGCCAAACTTTTTTTGGTGCAATTGACAACGTCCAAAATTGAACAAAGTTGTAGTGCTGGCATAGTTATACTTAGGGGTGTAAGCGAGCCAAGCCGCTCACGAGCTACTCGAGATCGATTCGGTAAAAACTCGAACTCGACTCGAACTTATCGAGCTCGAGCCGAGCCGAGCCGAGCGAGCCGAGTTCGAGCTAACCTATACTCGGCTCTAAAAAGAACCCAAGCTTAGTCAAGCTCGACTCGTGCGGCTTGATTTTTTTCCCGAGCCGAGCTCGAGTGGCTTGAATGTAGCTCGAGCCGAGCTTGAGCCGATAGACCAAAGCTCGATCGAGCTCGAGCTCGTTATTTTCCAAACGAGCCGAGCTCGAGCCGAGCCAAGCTCGGCTCGATTACACCCCTAGTTATACTTACAGCTGAATTAAAAGATTTAATTTTATTAGTATGTATAATCTCCACAGCATACAACTAAATTAGAACAAATATTTATGCTTAATATTTCATGACTCATCGGTTTGTGACCAAAATGTATTGGCTAGCTAGACACTATTCACCAATAGTATAGCATTTGTGTGTAACACTGACATTAATCTGCACGTTTAAGTAAAATAAAAAAAGTTGAGGGTTATCATAAGAAATAGTGTTATCCATGGTTAGGAACAATTAAGATAAAAGGAGAATGTGTAAATTATGATAACAGAAGTATCACATATTTCGATACCATATCTGCACAAACAAATGGACATATTGTGTGCATTGAGTTATGTCTTATAGTCGGTGGCAATATAAAATCCATATACAACAAAGAAGTAAAAGATACATATCTAGTCTTTATATAAACTAGTCCTGAATTCGCGCTTTGCACGATGATATATATGAATATATTAAAATAAAAATAAATAAATATTTTTATTATAAGATGGTATTAATTTCATAAAACTTAATAAATATTGGTTATAAAATATTATGTGAATTTATAACATGTGCAAACAATCATTTAAAAAAAAATAGTTTAAATATTAATAATATTTAGTTGAAAAAACTATAAATAGATAGTTTAAAAACTTCAAACGTGACATCAAGTCAATTAAACAAACCAAGGTTCAATCAATTGGACCCCTGGTCCGACCAACAAATTAAATGAACCAAAGCTCAGCTAAGTTGATTAGCAATCTGGTTCTGAAAATATTGCATATAATAAAAAGAAAAAAAAATTGAAAATATTAGAAATTACAATTAATTGTCGCACAATTATTTAAAATAAAAAATATTTAAGTTAACAGATAATATTAATATCAATGTTTTTTTTTCATCTTATACTAGTTCATTTTTTCGTATTAATAAAAATACAAAAAAAATTATTACTATTCCTAGATTTATTTTATAAATATTAATATTTGATCAATTTAGATTATAAATAATTGTAAGGCATGTAATGTAAAATTTTCAAATTTTTTAATTCCTACCTTGTAAATGAACCAATGAACAACACATGGCATTCTTAACTTATCAATTTTTTTTCTTATATATATGCCATAAGAATCTTTAGCAAACATAGGAAAATGATCAACTTGGTACTTCCACACATTACATTTGATAAAATTTCCCTTATGGCTTGCTATTAGCCACAAGGAAAAGGCATAATATGAACTTTGTAGAAAGAAAATTGCCTGCTTAAAGTAAATAGACATTCATCATCGTTACCATCAAGAATCTCAATAACATACCAAAGAAAGAGGACACAAGTAGTTGGAAAGAAGGAAATCTATCTTTTTGGTACAAGTAAAGCCCAAGGGAAAGATAATAATAATTTAGAAAATTCAAAAATACAAACAAATAACTCTAGAGAACACCTTTCTAACTAATGAAGTTCACTTCATGATGAATGTATGAGCTTTAACTGATCAGAGAGGGCAAGAGGGTGACAGAATAAATGATCTGATCTATATTTATCTTTTCATTTTTACAAAATCAGTCATTTTCTGTTATGTGTTATATATCTGATGTTTTTCTTGTGTCACACGAGAAATCATAAGCTGCAGATTTCTTTCACAGAAAATTTTCTTTAAATAAGACACTTTTAATCGTAATTAAATAATCCCATTTCTTAACATTTAGTATAACTTACTAGCTACACAAGAATTATCCCTTCCTCAACAACTATATGCCTTGAACTGAACCACTAGACAGTTGATACATTTTTTTTATGGTGAAAGTCATATAGTCCTAGATCAAGCCAGACAACCAGAAGAAATACGTATAACTAAGCTACTAAAACAACTAACGTCAAATTTAGTCATAATATGTGCCTCCAGCAACCAATTTCAAAACAGTGAAAAGGGAAGACAAGATGCTAAGCACCCTAAGGTAAAATGTGTGAGAATAAATAATAAGTTAATGATATATCACTTATTTATCGGCAATTCAAGTCTAGATTATGGAAACAGATATAAATCTCGTTGTTCACACGTTCAAACAAAAAGGTTGAAGAGAAAAAGTTAGTAGCAGAAAACCCTAACAAAGCAACAAAACGCTGGTCCTTAAAGAAAATCGCTGAGCCCTTTATCATATAGAATTTCCAACCTCTGCAACCTGGAAAAATGAATATCTAAAAAACCCTAGAAAGCGAAGCAGAAACATCACAGCGTCAGGAGCGCGGAACCCTAAACCACGGAATCTATCAAAAGACCAACACAAAAAATAAAAAGGGCACCAATTTGGGGGTTTAAGAACGATAATCTGCAAAAGAGAAAGCAGAATTTAGACGAAATGGAACCTCTCGAAGTTGATCTTTATAGGTGGATAGATTGGAAGCGAGCTCTTCGATGCTTAAATCCTCGGGCCCTTGCATATTTGCCTTCTGTGTACTATCCCTGCAGCCCTTGCTCTCGATTCGCGGTTCCTCTGCGAGGTGATTCGGTGATTGAGGAGACTGGAGAGATTCCAAAATATTTGGTTTTGCAAGCCCTTTTTTTCCCTATTCCTAGCCCGAAAAATATTATTAATAATAAAATTGCGACGACAACATTTAATTACCAAAATAACCCCGTTGGATCCAACGGCAAAGCATTCACGTAGACAGATCTCGCTTATTATATTGTATAAAAATATTATCACCAGTTGATCAACTATGACTTACGAATTGAACAAAAAGATAAATCTCAAAAAAGATCATCAAAATCAAAATTAATTTTATCAGTGACTCTAAATGCTCACGTACCTTGTTTTAATAAAATAAAATATGATGTATACACAATAAGTTTGAAGTGGTTCAAAAAAATTTCCTACATGCATTACCTTATCTCAACACCAATGACTTCAAACCCAATCAATAAGTAATTGTTTCCTCCTAAAATGTTACACCAATTACACTCGTGCCTTTCAATCGAATACGAGTGTATCACAAGAAAACAAACACAATAAAAAAGAGAAAGAAACTTAGAGATGTGCAAATACTATTGAAGCTTCTCCTTGCTACCTTCTAATCCTTCAAGGTCCGGCGACGATTATTGAATTCTTTAAATGGCTTGAAGAAGACTAGAATATTTAATAGAGTGAACTTGAAGGATTATGGCTTAGTTTTCAAAGATGGGAGCTCAACATCACTTCAATAAAGTATTAGAGACCTTAGGAACATGAAAACAAAACTATGAGAGAAGGAAGTCGACCAACATCTCCAAATAGATTTGTTGCAGCTCTGAGATAAATGTTCGATCAATCGTCGATCAACCAATCGATCGATCGAAATTGCTTCTATGCAATTTATAGATTTTTAGTTTAGGTTTAAGTTTTCAATGGTTATAACACAATGAATCATCGAATGTTGCCAAAATATGGCTGAGAGTTCGTCGGTCGACCGAATTGGTCGACCGGATGACAAAGCGCGAGGGACGCATTGAGTCGGTCGACCGATTGGTTGTCCGCGCCAATTCTCGCGACAATCGGTCGACCCGTCGGTCGACCGATTGACGTATAAGGTTGGCTTTGGTCGACCGGCTTTGAAGTAGACGATTTTTCATCGAGCAATCGATTCATCGGTCGACCGATCACAGGGAAATCGTTACAGTGAGCCAGTGGTCAAATGGCCGGTCGATCGATGCTTCGACCGAACCATCGACCGGGTATCTATAATGGTCGAAAATAATCCCGTTGACGCCCTGCTTCAACCGGATCTATATATACTCCCTTCTAACTGTGTTTTGCAACTTCTCTTTCAGATTTTTGGTGAAAAGAAAGCTTCAAAAAGTGATTCATTAGGCATTCCTTATTCTTCAAAGAGTTAATTTCTTCATACTTCCACTTGATCCCAGCTACCGAAGGTGTTTTATTTCAAATGGTGGATCAAGCTGGTTAGACGCAAGAAGAAGAGGCTCCCAAGTGTAATAGTTTGTTTTTAGTTAATTTGTTTTTAAACACTTGTATTTGATTTGTTGAAAGACCTAGGATGTTAGGTCTTGAGCGTAGTTGTGTGTAGAAGTGGTTTCCTTGTTGTGAATGAGTAAAGTCACTTGTGTAAACTTAGTTTAGTTAGGATTAGTTAAGTTATTCCTTAGGGTTGAGGTGGAAGAGTGCTCACGATAAGAATGCGGAGACTTTCGGGTGTGGAAATGCCTTAGGTCGAGAGTGCGACTCTTCGAGTCAAAGTCCTCGTTGTAAGGGAAACTCAAATTAATCTAGTTAACCTAGTTTGGAAATCCTAAGCGGGGTGCTTAGGTAGTGGAGTAGGCATTTGGGCCGAACCACTATAAATTGTGTGTTTGCATTGATACTCTATTTGTATTTAATTGCCTATCTTGCTTCCGCATCCATTCATAAAATTATAATTTGCCTAAACTAGTTAAGTAAACGTTTAAATCAAAATTAGACCAATTAATTTAGAGAACACACTATTCACCCCCCCTCTAGTGTGTCATTTTACTCAACAATTGGTATCAGAGCAGGTCCGTAGCTTGAGATTTCGCCGTCTCTTCTACACCGTATCTCAATTCTAAAATGACACTAGAGAGTAGAGCGTCTTCACCCCCTAAGTTTGATGAGTCCAACTTTGATCTTTGGAAGAGTAGAATATATACTTTTTTAAAGACTCAAGGTTTATGTGTATATAGCATGGTGAAGATAAAATATAGTGAACCTAAGGAGAATATGGATTCATGGACCCAAGAACAAATTAATATGTTCGAATTAAATACTAAAGCAACAAATTGCATATATTGTTCTTTGGAAAATAATATACTTGAGAAGATAATGCATTGTACTTCTGCATATGATATCTAGAATACTTTGAACATGCTTTGTGATTATGCTAAAACTAAAGAACTCGTTACTCTAAATGGAGACGATGACAATTTTCATCCTCCTATATCTAATGAGGTTCTTGAAGCTTTTAGTGTTTCTAGCCAAAGAAGTACAAAGAGTCGGAAGAGAAAAGTGATATGTCATCTATGCAATGAGAAAGGGCACGTGAGAAAGAATTGCCCTAGCATGAAGAACAAGGCAAAACGGAGATCAAATGCTTCCACTCACTCACTTGCATCAAGTGAGACATCCTCACACCATGATCAAGAAGCCAACATCATGAACATTGATGAGGAGATATGTTCTTCCTCTAGTCATGATAACAAAAATGGTAGTATTAATTCATCTAGTTCTCATGATTTCCTTTATGATGAATTAATAGATGAATATAAAAGAATGTATGTCTTGCTTGTTAGGAAAGATAGAGAGAAGAAAAAATTAAAAAAGGAAAACTTAAATTTTAATTCTAAATTGCATGATGTAAAATTAGAAAATGAGAAGTTAATAACTAGTGTTTCAAATTTATGCCATGGCACCTTAAGTGTTGACACTCAAGATTTAAAGACAAAAAATGACATTTTAAAGAAGGAAAATAGCATGTTGAAAACTCAATTGCATGCTCTACATAACTCCATGATTGAATTGAAAAATGAGGTTCTAAACCTAAACAAGAAAGTAAATGAAGTAAAAAATATTTCCTCATTTAAAATTTTTAGTAGAAATAACTTTTCAAAAAAGAATGCTCATGCCAATGTTAAATCTTTTGTTAGACATTCTACTCTTAGACCTCATGATCATACGGAGAAAATTAATATGTTTAAGAATGCTTATATTCATCATGTTTCACATGTCAAGCATTTCAATGATAAATCACATGTCCATAGCAAAAATAAAAAAATTAATGGACATTATTTTAATTTGTTGCGGTGTATATGGGCATGCTATATATGATTGTGCATTCAAGATGAACCCAAGTGGAGTTAAAACACTTTGGGTAGCTAAGCCCTCTAACATTCAAGGACTCAAAACCATTTGGGTACCAAAGGTCTCATGCTCTTTTGTAGGGGGAGCAACCACACAAGGGTAAAGGAAAATAAAGAATTGAAGTTGACCATGTACATCAATAAAAAATTCATCCTTGGTTGCAACTTCAAGTCATGAAGATGCCATAGGTATGAAAATTGGCATCTAGGTATCTTTGGTATCATCTCCTATACTTACATGCTTAAATTATAGTTGGAGCTTTGATACATGTTTAATGTTAGTAGATCTTTTTATCTTGATAAGTTTTTTCAAAATAATTTTTAATTTTTGATTTCCGATCTCTTCGAAGACCTATGTGGCCTGTAATGAGCCTAAGCAACCTTGCAGTTTTAAATCGTAGGCTCTTTATAGCCTTTCGGTTTTCAACCAAAAGGAAGGGTTGGAGATCATATTTTTATTAATATTATATTTATGATCTCTTGAAAATTCATTTTGGATTCGTAACAACATATTTTGAAATGGATTTTAAACTATTTAGCAAAGCAAATATTGAGATCGATACGTGGCTTTCTCTTTGCTATCTAGTATGATAACTTGTTAGTAGTTACATTTTAATTATGTTACTAATGAATATTGCTTGCAAGCTATCAAAAATGTGATAGAAGGCTAGTAGAGTCAAATTGAAAAGGAGATGAAAAAAATTGGAAAATTCTCAAGGTAAGGTATGAGTTCAATTTTGCAAAAATATTTGTGAAATTGATTATTCATGATTAATGAAGTCTCTATGCTCATGATTGGTTTTGCTTGATAAATATATGAAAATTCATGAGTAAGTAAATGTTTGATAACTTAGACAATCTCATATCTTGATTGGATGAAAATTGCTCTAGGTTAGAATTTTCATTAGAGACCTCATTTTTTATGATTGAAAAATATGTTTTGAATACACACATCATATGAGTCTAGGTTGCTACACTTTGTATCATATGAACACTCAAAACTAGATTAGTTCATAAGACTCAAAATTGAAAACAATTGACCTAAGTCAACATTTTGACTTAGAAATCTCCTTTTGAGTTTAAATTTTCACAAACATGTTTAAATCCACTCATGTTAAATATTCAAGTGTCTAAGTTAGAGAAAACATGAGTAGATAGTCAAATTTGATTATTAGCACTTTCATGGCTTCAAGCTTATTTTGATTAAAATTGTGCTAAGCTCATAACATGACTAATTAATTTAAATTTCACTTCAAAATTGATAAAACAAGTGTTAAATGATCATATCTTGATATCTAGAAGATTTGAGCAAAATCAGAAATCGATGGTTAAATAACACATGTTTGCAAAAATGCCACTGAGATCTTGTAGGATTTTTAGAAAATTATAGGGATATCCTTTTTGAGTGATTCTTGATTCTTTGAAATCCTTGTAGGGTCTAATTTATGTAGACAAAGTTTCACAAAATTCAGATGATCACACCCTCTCAAAAAAAAAATTCTTAAGGAATAAAATATAAAGCAGATCGAGCGGTCGATAGGCATTCGACCGCCCGATCGACCGACGGGCGAAAAAAAAAGCCCAGATCGCCCGATTTTTCACCCAGATTGAATCCTAGCCGTCCAATCTATTTACTTAAGCTCGAAACTAGGGCTTCCTTGCCCATTCGACCGGTTGTCCCATCTTGAGTCCTCTCTTACCATCTTCTAGGATTCTACCTCCTCTCCAAGCTTCTTCTCCAAGGTAAAAAGCTTTCTTCATCCTTCATTCATAAAGTTGTCTTCAAGAACATGATTTATTCTTTCAATGCATCATTATTCACACACAAAATGTCATTCATGTAATTTTTTTGATAACTTCTCTTGAGCATGTTTACCTCAAAAAGAGTTTTTCTTCCAACAAAAATCAAGGATTTCATGTGTTCTTAAAATGATTCATCATTTGTTCTTTAATGAAATTTTATGTCGATCATAAATTGTTAGTAAAAAATCTTCTTGTTTGCTTGCAAGACTTTTTGGCTCAATTTTAAGCTTAGGTCTTCTTGAAAAAAAAATTATTTTTGGCCAAAACATTTTTATATATATAAATCTTCATAATTAACTCGTCTAATGAGAAATCTTTGTTGCATGAGTCTATACCGAGTTTTAAACTTTTTTGTTCTTTTTCTTTTGCATTAGAAAACATACATTTTTCATTTAAAGACTAATGCCTTATATCATCTTCAAAATTGTTCTGCAGAATGACACCTAAAATCAAACTCTCATCCTTACCTAATAATCTCTTGACCCAATTAGGAAAGAAACAAGCTCCAAGTTTGTAGATAGAGCCATCTTACAAACTCGGCCAGTAAACTTAGATGACTTAGAAATATTTGATATCCGAGAGAAACTTACTAGCATGGGTTGGGTAGAAGTTATAGCAAAACAAGTACCGGTTTGTCCTATCTTAGTAAAAGTCTTTTTTCTAATCTAGTAATAGAGAAGGCAAGGCTTGGTGATGGCTTAATCCTACGGTCTGAAATTTTGGAAAAATCCATAGTCATCACAGAATCCCTCATTATAGATGTTTTTGAGTTTCCCCTAATGGGAAAACGAATTTATAAGATGTCCTCCAACCATTTTTATGAGGAGTACCCTCCTCATGTAATTATACCAGCCATATGCCCTGAGGACTATGAGGGAGTGATGCCTACCCAAAGCATCAAGCTTTCACCCATAGCTAGGATTGTGCACCTCATCATTGCATATAACATTCTTTCTAGAGTAGGACATTACGATGAGGTCACCTCCATGAGTTCTAGGGTACTCTTCTGTGTCATGTCTAGTATACCTATAGATGTCCATGACCTCATGCTTAGATACATAGCTGAAGTCCACTCCTAAAAAAAATAAGCTCTTCCTTATGCCTCAGTAATCTCTTATTTCATATATGAAGCTGTGGTTGATAAATCTAGATTTGAGATAGAGCCTATTCTGAGAGCCATAGACTCTTCCTCCCTGAGTTGCATGAAGATTCTTGAAAATCAGCGCGGCAAAAGGACGCGAGGAGATCCTATGGACTAGGCAGAGCATGAGACAAAGATGGAGGAGGGCGAAACTAATGGAGGATCATCATCCAGCCCTTTCCGTGTGAGTCAAAGTGATCTGGAGCATCGCTTTGCACAGTTTCAGATTAATCAGATGGACTGGAACAACACATTATCATCCCATATGCAAGCGATCGATCGTCAGATGGACGAGTTTGGCACCATGATCGGTGACCATGGCCGGCGCATCGACGAGTATGGTCAACGTGTTGACTAGTATGGTCAGCAAATAGATGAGTACGATCGTCGAGTTGATGAAATGTATGGGAGAGTGGATGAGATGTGGCAGTATTATCAGTAGCATCTACCACCTCCTCCACCACCTGAGGATGAGTATTGATATTTTGGTGTACTGATGTATTGACAGAACATATGATGTATTGGTATTTTTCATCCTATGGACATGTCTTTGATTGACACTTTGATATATTGGTATTGTGATGTATTGACACTTTGTCTTTGATTGACTATGTGATGTATTTTTCATCTTTATGAACATGTTCATCTTGCTATGCTTGCTATATTTGTTTTTGATGGATGACAAAAGGGGGGAGTACATGGATATATGCTCATTGATAGGGGGAGTAAATATATTGATAAGGGAAGTAGTATAATTGAATACATTCATATAGAAGATACATGCATATAGATAGGGGGAGCTTAATTTGATTAACAATGCTTTATTTCTTTAATGCTTCCTTGTATCTTGATATTAATCGTCATTGGTTTGTCATCATCAAAAAGTGAGAGATTGTTAATTGAAGGGTTCTTCCTTCATGCTTTATTTTCCTCATAATTATTTTGATGATAACAAACTCATTTAACAAGTGTTTAAGTATGAAAATTATAGGATTGGTGAAAGATTCGTCAAGTCTATCGTATCTCGATCAATCCTCAAAACAGGTTAAAGTGTGCATCAAAAATATGTTGGGAAGCATGGAGAATCCTTCAAAGATGAAGCACGTTGAAGAACGAAGCCGAAAATCGAGCGCGAAATAAAAAATTCAAGCTAGAAAATTTCTAGCTCTGTGTCGGTCGACCGATCGATCGACCGAATGGTGTTTTAGCAGTGGCAGCAGCCATGTCGGTCGACCGAATGTTGCCAAAATATGGCCGAGAGTTCGTCGGTCGACCGAATTGGTCGACCGGATGATAGAGCGCGAGGGACTCATTGAGTCGGTCGACCGATTGGTCAACCGCGCCAATTCTCGCGACAATCGATCGACCCGTCGGTCGACCGATTGGCGTATAAGGCTGGCTTCGGTCGATCGATTGGTGTATTAGGTTGGCTTCGGTCAACCGATCACAGGGAAATCGTTACAGTGAGCCAGCGGTCAAATGGTCGGTCGACCGATGCTTCGATCGGACCATCGAACGGGCGTCTGTAACAGACGAAAATAATCCCATTGACGCCCTGCTTCAGCCGGATCTATATATACTCCCTTCTAACTTTGTTTTGCAACTTCTCTCTCAAATTTTTGGTGAAAAGAAAGCTTCAAAGAGTGATTCATTAGGTATTCCTTATTCTTCAAAGAGTTAATTTCTTCATACTTCCACTTGATCCCAGCTACCGAAGGTGTTTTATTTCAAAGGGTGGATCAAGCTGGTTAGGCGCAACAAGAAGAGGCTCCCAAGTGTGATAAGATTTTATTCTCTTCTTGTAATAGTTTGTTTTTAGTTAATTTATTTTTAAACACTTGTATTTGATTTGTTGAAAGACCTAGGGTGTTAGGTCTTTAGTGTAGTTGTGTATAGAAGTGGTTTTCTTGTTGTGAATGAGTAAAGTCACTTGTATAAACTTAGTTTAGTTAGGATTAGTTAAGTTGCCCCTTAGGGTTGAGGTGGAAGAGTGCTCACGATAAGAAGACGGAGACTTCCGGGTGTAGAAGTGCCTTAGGTCGAGAGTGTGACTCTTCGAGTCAAAGTCCTCGTTGTAAAGGAAACTCAAATTAATCTAGTTAACCTAGTTTGGAAATCCTAAGTGGGGTGCTTAGGTAGTAGAGTAGACATTGGGGCAGAACCACTATAAATTGTGTGTTTGCATTGATACTCTATTTGTGTTTAATTGCCTATCTTGCTTCCGCATCCATTCATAAAATTATAATTTGCCTAAACTTGTTAAGTAAACGTTTAAATCAAAATTAGGCCAATTAATTTAGAGAACACACTATTCACCCCCCTTCTAGTGTGTCATTTTACTCAACAAGGATGTCCACTATGATAAATACCAAGGTCATGGAGATGATGTGGACAAGGACTCCAAGCTGCAAGTTGTCATACATGCTTCTTTTGAGTATTTAACATCCGAGTGAGGTCATCAATACCATTTGGACTCTCAATTTGAGTATAACAGTAGCAATGGTGACACTAATAACATCGACTCATCATCGGCTGTTGCGGCAATAAATCAAAGTGGTAGTATCTGCATTAGCACTACATCTACCATTCATAATCCTTAACTTGGTCGAAACGGCATAAGACCATCTCAAAGTCATGGAGGCATCTTAGGGTTCTTCTCTTCCCTCGACTCCAATGATGGGAGATCCTCCATAGGGTCCTGTCCTCGATATATGTTGTTAATCTTGATGCAAAAGCATCAAGGCAAACACGTATTGACAATAAGATAAGAGAGGATTAGTGATCAAAAGGCTAATGCTATCAAGAGGTGTTTTCCTTTGTTTGTTAAGGTCAAAGTTGAGCTAGGAAGCATGGACACTTCCAAAGATTGTCGTGTCTGCGTGTCCGATACGCCGTGGACACCGACACACGAAGACACTTGTCCGACACACGTGTCCGATGTGTCCTAGAGTGTCTTTGACCAGTCAATATTTTTTTGGGGTAAATTACATGGAATCCCCCATTGACTATAGTCAATGTGCACAAAGACTATATAAACTATCAAGTGTGCATGGAATCCCCCTCGACTACACTTTTTGTTCAAATAACCTCCCTCTGTTAGCTCGCCCGTTAGTAACTTAACGGTAAAATTGTCACATGCGCAGAACCCCCTTCCCCAATGCCACGTGGCAGCAATCTCCATCCTTCATCTCATCTGACGGTCATCATTTCTTTTTCTATCCATCCCTCACCTACCTACACTTCTCCCCTTGCCCTAGACTCCACCGTCGCCGCCGCCGCCGTCGGCGGTGGCGGCCTCCTCATCCTCATCCTCAAGAATCCTCCCCCTTAGAAGAAGAAGAAGAAGAAGAAGAGGAGGAGGAGGAGGAGGAGGAGGAGGAGCTCCTCCTCCTCCTCCGGCGGCGGCGGCAACGATGGTGGAGTCTAGGGCAAGGGGAGGAGTGTAGGTAGGTGATTGATTGGTAGAAGAAGTGACAGTCATCGGATGAGATGAATTATGGAGATTACTGCCACGTGGCGCTGGGGAAGGGGGTTCTACGTGCACATGTGATAGTTTTGCCGTTAAGTTACTAACGAGCAAGCTAACGTAGGGAGATTATTTGAACAAAAAATGTAGCCGAGGGGGGTTCCATGCACACTTGGTAGTTTAGATAGTCTTTGCGCACATCGACTATAGTCGAGAGGGGTTCCGTGTAATTTACTCTCTTTTTTGCTCGGACACGGCCAGCCCAGCGTTTAAAAATAAAATAAAAAATAAAAAAAATATTCATGTTAGACCCGAAACCCAATTGCCCACTACTCTAATCTGGTAATGAGTAACCCAATAACCCGATTGCTACCCAGTCACCCACTCGCCCTAATCCCAAACTCGATCGGCGATCGCCCACCCTACTCGACGGCTCCTTCGCAACAACGGCCACTACCTTCTCCGCACCTCTCCGCCGCTCCTTGCGAGAACGACCGCTCCGCCACTCCTCCGGATATCGCCGCCCTAGCCGATAAACCCTCATCGAGTGGAAACAGCCTCCGGAGAGGCGGAGACAGTATGTTGTTTTGATTGCTTCCTATACTAGCTCTATTTTTTTTGTTTATATGAGGTTTTGCCTCATGCTTTTGGAAAGGCGAAGTTAGAAGTAGTAAGTATTTTGTTCATACTAAAACTTTGAAGTTTGACATCAATAAAATATCATGATATATATTGATATGAAATTATAAATTATGGGTTTTTTTTAAAAAAATAATTTTTTATATTTAGCTATATATGTCGTGTCCGTGTCCTGTAAAATTTTGAAGTTGGTGTGTCCCCGTTTCTGTGTCCATGTCGGTGCATCATATGAGTTGAGGCTCAATTCCTTTTGGAGGTCCATAGGTATGATGGAGGAAGGAGCTAGGTGTGGGAAAAAATGACACACTAGAGGGGATGAATAGTACATATTAGCTAAAATTAAACATAATGTCAATTTATTAATTCTGAAATATTACAAATGACAAATTCAAATTCTCAAGTGGAAGCAAATAATAAATTCATAAATTCATAAATAAAGATACAAATGCTAATACACAATTTATAGTGGTTCGACTTCTAACCAACCTTGCATCTACTATCTAAGCTCACCGCTTAGAATTTTTAACCACTCCACTGGATTAAATGGGTTCTATAAGGCTATATTTGCTTCGTAGGATATGATTTGGATGAGATAAAATTTAAGATGGATAAGGGTGGGATAGAAATCCAAGAGGATTTCTTAAAATCCTATCATATGTTTGTTTTGGCATAGGATAAGAAGCATTGATAGGATATAAAAATTCATATCCTATGGATTTGGGCCCTAAACCCACCCATTCCCTAGGATTTCTAAATCAGGCCAGCGGTGGATTTATGCCAAAATAAATTCACCCAATATCCGGCCCAATTCATATCCATTGCTGTAGCAAACAATGGCTCAAATTTTAAAATCCAATCCACCTCCTTAATCCATCAAAACAAATGAGGCCAGGATTTACAAGCGAAAGTTACACACTTCTAACATCTCAAGCTCCAAGAAAATTCTACTAATCTAGTAACACATGTGGGTTTATGCCTCTAAGCTAAGGTAACAATTCAAACTAGACATAAATCCTAAGTCCACAACCGAGCTTTAAAGATAAGAAAACAAACTAAAAATTACAACAAAATTAAAGCAATAAATAAAACAAACAATATTTAGCTCCAATATTAAGCTCATAGCTACTTTTGATGTCTTTTGATGATGAAACAAGCGAGAGAAAGACAAGTTCAAGAAAGAATGACTCAAATTGGGTTAAATCTTAAGAATGACTCAATCAAAGTTTACAAATGATCATAAAATAACTCAATGTGTTAAGGAAAGCAAGTAAAGAGTTTATATAGAGTTCTATTAGGAGAAGCTTGGATTAGACAATTCATAACAATCGAAAAAGAGCTTTTGAGCTTGTCGGTCGAAGACCTATCGTAAGTCAGTTGACCAAAAACCTACTGGCATATGTTTTTAAATCTCGATCTTTTAATTTTGATGATAATAAATTTATTTTAATTTGTCTATCAGGTGTTCATAAAACTTAAAATTATTTCTCGTTAAATCTTTAGTTTTAAATTTATTATCATTAAAATTAAAATTAAAACCACGTGTAGAGGGACACGAGTAATTTTTCCGTTGTTGTGTTAGCTCTTGTTTCTTGCAGAAGTTAGCTCATGTTTCTTGCATAACCATCCGATGGTGGTTGAGGGCAGTGTGTGCTAATACCAACGCAATGGGCGGATAAGCGTCGTATCTGCGGTCGATATGGATGAAGCGGTGGCTTCTGGCACAAAATTTCAGTGAGACCACTTCAAAGAATTAGAACTGCTGTGTTTACGAGGTTATTGTTATATTGTCAAAACCCAGGTCATGATACCATGTAAATGGAGACAAGAAACGCCCAATTTTGGAAAGGTAGATTATGTGTTGGAAAAAAAGACAACCAAAAAGCACCAATGCCAGTTCCGTGGTAGATGATGCTGAACAGAGATAAGCATTCATTATTTGTATTACATACGACCCGTAACAGGAACAAGCAACCAGTGCAAGTGGTACCATAGCTTAATATATATATATATATATATATATATATATATATATATGTGTCCAATATTGCTGACGGAGCAACTAACCATTAAGTAGGAGAAGAAAAGAAAATATACAGCAGTGGCAAAATCAACAAGAGCTCTCCCCTTCAAGGAAGAATGTTATGCCTTCTGCACCTCTAGCCCTCCACATGAACTTGATCAAAATTCCAGTCTCTAACTAGGTCCCTACTCACAGCTCGACTTCTGAGAAGGCGTGGAGTTCCTCCTGCACCTTGACCACTTGCCATCATGGGGAATGGCGTCACTTTGGATGATGAAATCGCATTAGCGGTGCCAGTGGCAATGTTTATCCTTCGAGCCAAGCAGGTAACTGCAGCACATCGCCCGTCATCTTCTGAACTTGAAACAGAGTAGCTCCTAAAAGATCGCGATGGACTATCCATGTTATGGCAAACAAGACATGCTAGACTCATTATTGAATATAAATAAGCCTGCATAGGACAATTATCAGTGTCTAAGAAGGGTTATAAAATAATAAAATAATGAAATGGCATCAACAACAGCTACTGATGTATATTTAGACTGGTGTAAGATTGTGACCTACAAGTTTATGTGTCCATTTTTTCTTACGATTGAAATGGAGAGACATTTATCTAAAATCAAAAAAACAAAAATAAGCAGACTTATAATGCAATCAGCAACTTCTGCATATAATCAGAACAATAAGGTTATGATGAGATACTATAAGTGCGGAACCACAGAATTTACTCATGGGGGAAATGAAGATTGATGCATTATAAACAATGAAAAATAAATCCATAGCATATTGTTACAAGAACATTATTTATCCTAACTATCTCCTTTAGCTCACCCCAGTAGCAGCTATTGCACTAAGCACCATAATTGTACCTCAGTATGTGTATACAAGTTTCCTTGGATGTAAGAGGAGAGATCTTATTGAGATTTATTTATTCCAAATATGTCAATAGCCTTGATGCATCTCAATTCAGAAAAGTTCATTACTAAGTTATTATTTGAGTTTAGTCCGATTTAGATTCAGTTGGAGTTGTATAATCGATTTTAAAATTATAAGAATTTTAAAAACTTTCACTGATTACTTTGAGAGTGGAATATGTTGGTTGAGAATCTATAGTAATAATCTTGCTACTTAGACTCTTGATTTAGTAAGGAAACCTAGTCAAACACGGTATAGCCTGGTGCTCCCAAAATTTCTTAATCTGAAAAGTCTGAAATGATTTTCAATTACTAAACAACAAATAGCTAATCCAAGTTTAATGCAGCTTTTTTTTAAAAAAAAAAGTTTAATGCATCTTGAAAGATAATATCTGGCAAATTTAAATTATTCTTTAGAACCCAATGGAAAGTTAAACAAATTGTCAAACCCACTGTTATAAAATATAATATCTGGCAAGTTCAAATTATTCTGAAGTGGCTTTGGCACTTGCTATCTTACTACTCTTATGATATGCATATATTTTCTCTAACCATGTTTTTCCCCTTTTTAATTATAGATGTGCTACCCTGGTATCTTTTATTGGTCCCCATTGGTAATATAACATTGTCTTCCATTATATATCACTGATCTCTAAATTTACGGAACCTGAAGTTAGATTAAGTAAACTTACTATTCCAACATGGCACCTCATATCTAAATCATTTCATTTTAAATTAGGTAATCACCTTCAGAGGCAGCTGTTGATTTCATATTTTTCTTCTTTTAAATTTTTAACAGGTGAAATGAAGCAAATGTTGCCTAAAAATAATAATGTGTCAAGGTAATAAGATAATTCCCTTACGGTACAGTTAATCCCATGTGCTGTAGAAGAACAAAATGACTAAACAAAAAGGTGATGAAGTCTAACTTTTAATTTGGAACCGATGAAGGGAAAAGGTGGAATCATAATTTATAGAGAGATGATTTGAAGCAAAATATTCAGAAAACATAATAGTTCACACTAAAAGGCTAGAGCTTGATCAGTTTGAAGAAAAAGTGAATACATGATTACATGATAAATGAGCAATAGAAAACTATTTGCATCCATGTCAAGGACCAATCAAAATATTAGGGTTGGCAAATTTTATCCATATCCACCAAGTAAAACCGTATCTACATCACATCCTATCTGTATCCACACCATAAAATGGATATGAATGCAGATGTAGATTTGAAAAAATCATATCCGTTGGATGCAGAAGGGATGTAGATGTGGGGGTATATTCGTACCACATCTGATCTACATCAGCATCGTACCCCAATAAGTTATAGCATATGCATAACATATATTATATATTTAGGTAATGTTATAGGTTTTCAATAGTGTTAAGTGATTGATCCATATTTTTTATTTAATAGTGTTTTTATTGTTTTTACTGATTTTTTTAAAGGTTTTTATAGGTTTTACTAAATTAGTTTATTTAAAATGCGGTATGGATGCGAATATGGTGCACATATCCACATTTGTATGCGGTGCGGATATGGATATGTGTATCCACATATGTTTCAAATGCGGTGCGGATGTGAAATGTGGTGTAGATGCAAATAATGTAATATCCGCACCATATCCCATTCGTTACACCGTACCCCGTTCGCTGCCATCCTTAAATCGAATACGCACTTCAGAATGAGTATTTCAAGAAAGAAAATTAAATATCTAAAACTCATTTCAAGAGTGCAGTAATCCAGGAAAAAAATGTCTATACATGGTGTGACTGAAGTAAACAAGACCGGACAAAAATAAAATTGCTACTATGGATAAGCACAAGACGGCAGGAATCCACAAAACAGAAAGCCCCATTATATAAAAAGCAAATACAGGTATGAACTAATGATATACCCAAGCAGACACAGATAACTTCCAAAAGATGCAGAACATTATAATATGTAAAACTGAAGTTATAAGTTACTCATATCATACTATTCAAATTTACAATAAGTTTAGTTAAAATAGTTACTTGATAACTCCAAGTTGTATGAAAGAAGAAGCAGAGAGTCAAAACTTATGCTGTGAACTATTGCATATTAACTTCAAATTTTAAGTAACTGTAACTAGTTATTAAAATTGTTAAAACTAACTAATACTCACTCTGTCAAAGTAAAACTACATGCAGAAATGCTCTTTATGCACCATTGATCATTCATGCAATTCTTCCGCAAGTACAAGTTCAACACGATCTGCAATGAATTTTAATTGGATGCCTTGAAATAGAACCCATAGAAAACTAAAACAATCATCAAAGTCACCTTCTTCAACATAAAATAGCATTTTCTAGTTCCATCACCAATTCAAAAATTTATGTTTCGTACTAAAAATTAAAAAACAAACTGTACCATAAACAAGTATCATATCACTAAGACTGAGCTGATTCAGGGAAAAAAGGTATTTAAAATTATTCATTTGAGTATAGGACATAGAGGCACCTGGATGAAGCAAAAAACTTCTTTCTTTGCATAATTCTGTAATGTTACAAGTTTTTCTCCAACAATTCTAGGTCATAGTCATTTTATATTATTTTTTTCAACCAATTATATTATATTGCACCACAATCAATTCAAGGTACCGATATTTCACCAAATACTACATTTACTAGTCCATCAACCATCCAGATAATCACATAATCCCATACCCCAAAGATCCACACGGTATTAATCACATAATCCCATCAACCATCCAGATAATCCCATCAGCCATCGAAGATCTCGTGACCAACCATCACACATGATAAAAACTGACCAAGATCAAACGAATCCGAGATAAAATTTAACAAATCCCAAACGAATTCTACATCTTTCAGGGGAGTGGAGAAAGAATAAGCTTTAAGAACCAAGAAGGAATGGTGGAGGTGATGCTCATCTGAGACAAAATATCTTACCGAACCTGCAAGACGAATCGCCTAAAAAATAGCTTTCTGGAGCTACTATCGAAAAGGCGAAATCTTTCTTGATCTATTGCCGCATGAAAATAAAAGGTGCAATCTTTCTAGTATTTGCAAGGAATTAAAACCGAGGATGAAGAACAAAAATTAGGGGAAGGAGAAATCCTCACCTTGCGGCGCTGAGCGAAGAGCCTGCGAGCGAGCGAGAGCGAGAGAGATGGGCGGAGGTGGATCCAAAAAGGAAGGAAGACGCCGAACTCGGAAGACAAGGGCGGAGACCGAAGAAGAAAACGAGTTTAATCACGAATACCGAGTGCTGTGTCGCTCGCGGCGAGCGTCGGTGTCTCCTGCCACGTGTTATGTAGTGTCTTAACCGGTGGCTTTAGTGGCGGTTCTGCGGTGACTTCAGTTGACGTGTAATTCTAGTGCAAAAATAACAAAAAAAATGAAGAAACCAAATGTCTATTCTTTTTTGCTTTTTTTCTTAAAAAAATGAAGATAAAAAATAATATTTTGAACTTGCATGATGTAGAAATAACAAGAACATGGCATGATAAGTTGAAAAGGACATTTTTTTAAATTAAATTAAATATTAGTTTTAACTTCCATAAATATTTTTTAAATTATATCTTATATATTGCTTGATAATATTATAATAATAATTCATATTAATTATTATTTTTAATTTATCAATAATATAATATTATTTTATTTAACATATTTGATCAATATAGATAATAATTTAATTTTATATTTTTTGATTCAATAAAAAATTATTTAAAAACTTTTGTCAAAATTTAGTGATGTCTTGCTTAAAGAAAAATGTATGAAATAAAATGCTAATATTAAAATTTAGGATTATCATTAGATAGTAATTCATATATACTCATATCTCATGGGAGCTATCTAAATTACTACTTCGATGATAATATGAATTATCGAGATAATATGAATTATCGATAAAACATTCGAACTAAATACGATGACAAGTGAGTCCTGAGAATTTAAAAAATCGGGATAACATAGATAGATCACTGTATATGAAATTTGTCCCGGATAAAACACAATGCATGACTGCATGAGTGGAGAAGATACATGCTATATAGTTAGATTATTTATTCATGAAAAATGGGATGAAAAATATACCAAGTCAATTAGTCAAATAGCAATACTTGCTCCTTGGATTCTCCCAACCTATTCCAAGTGAGTGGACAAGAGCGTGTTAAGTTTTTTTCTAGAAATAATAGATGACTTGACTATTTTCTCTATATATTATATATTAAATAGTCTTACCTAAAGAGATGTTGCAATAAAATTATATTTTATTGTTAAAAAATATTAGTCATTTTAAGGACAGTAGGGCGAACCAAACAAGCGCACGTAGTGCCATGGCCATGGGGTCCATACTGTCTCCTTTGGAGGGCTTGATGAGCTCATCATGTTCTCTTTGATCTTCCAGCTTGCTCATGAGCCATGTCAAATCATATAACGTGGAGGCGGACATTTCAATCACTATTTACATTTTTTGATATTACAATTCTACTTAATTATTACTCGCTCTTTCTTTTTTTGTTTTTACCCTTCGTGACAGAGTGAAATAACCAACTTCTCTCCCACCCAATGACCATTTGATGTTTTATAATGTGGAAAATTGGATTTACGAGTTGAATCCAAAAGCTCCACTGCCCATTCCTTGACAATGGTTGGTGCAGTAAAAATTATCAGAATCCTTCGACTTTTTTACTAACACCGACATGATTACGAAATGCATCTTACAAAAGAAAGACAGGCGATCAAAGATGCGCTAAATGATGGTAAACAATGTTCTTCAATGCATGAGTTGGAATAAAAACAAAATAAAGTTTGATTTGATAAACCTAAAAATTTGGAGGGTTGCAAGGAGATGAGTGCAACATTGCAACATAGGATTTGGAAGCTGTAAAGATTAAGAACTTAACATCAACAAAATTAAGCCCTAATCCCATACTAGAGGAGTCAGCTATATGAATTCTCTCTCTCCAATCTCTGTCTCCATAATCTTCTGTTCAAGGCTAGATAACTATTTTATTTTCTATTTACTGGCTTGATTGTATGCTCAATTGTCTCAATTATCCCTATATACTGAAGTAAAGAAAGATTGTGCCTGGAAAGTTACAAAACCTGAGCCTTGTCAGGCATAAGAAAAAACATGTGTAAAATATCATAACTGAATATTCGATTTACATGGAATATGCAAACACTTTTTTAAAATAGTATGATGCTATTAATCCTAACCATAAAAGAACTTGGAAGATTCAAATGAAGGGTAGGTCCTTATTGCTTCATTTGGTGTCTGATACAGCTTCAGGAAAAATATACACAACCTGACAAAAAAAACATCATTTAGCTAAAAATACTGCTAATTTCTTGTATTAGGAAGACTGGAAAATATTACACTTACATTCTGAAATGATTAGTTAATTGTAGTTTGCATTCTAATCTAGAATCGAACCCAGCATCTAGTACACTGAGCCATGCAGTCTCCTTTACAGTCCACATTGTAGCCCAAAACTTTGGGGTTCCTCAGAAGAAGATTTCGAAGAGCTTTCCCTTTGATTCCCCAGTCCTTCTCCAGCATGCCAACGTTGGTCTGCACTTCATCAGCCAGGCTGCATCCAAGCACCTCAGGGAACTTCTTAAGTAATTTGTGTAGATCCTCATCATTTAGGCCCAAACCCTTGAGGTAATCCAATGTCTCACTAATCATTTCTCCCTTTGGAAGTTCTTTGTTTCTCTCTTCCCCCCAGTAGGGTGAACGAACCCAGCCGAATGCCTTTTTAAGAATGGAATCTGCCTCATCAATTGAAAAACTTAATGTGGAGACTATTTCTTTACACTCTTCCCATGTTTTTTTCTGCTCATCTTCTAAAAGGACTGCCTGTACCACTTTAACTGAGTTTATCCTCCATTTCCTTGATGTGAACTTCAAATTGCAAAATTTTCTTTGGTTCACACTCATATGAACAATGGGTCTGAATCCACATGATGAATTCCTTGAAGGAAGCACCAAATTTGGTATCCGGATTGAAGTATCCAACTGGAAGACAACAACAAATAGTTAAAATTAATAATCCTGTAATATTTAGTTATACATGAGTACTACAATGAGTGGTCCAATCATATGAAGATAAATCATCAATATTATCATACACTAATTAATGCTAACTGCAAATGAATGTTTATGACTAATGCCTACTTTGAAATAAATTATCTTCTACCCAAATATATTGTAGGGAATCATAATTCTACTGGGGTGCTAAAACTGTTAATATCATTTGTCAGCTCTAATATTAATTTGCATTTTCACCATACATTGTCATAAAGTTACAGGTCACCTATATGATAGGTTCTTTTTTTTCTTTATGCAACCAAGTGGCAGGTTGCATGTTGAATTAGAGGCTAAAGTTATAGTAAAACATACCACTGGGGAACAGGATGAAGAGTATTCACATGTTGATAGAGAAACTGCTGACGATCCCCGCAACATTCCTAAACCATTGGAAATGCAAAGATTTACAAAAGAAATTAATTCATAAACAGGGGAAAAGGGTAGAAATTAATGGGCAAAACAGGATGTGTTTTATTAGAAAATAACCAAAAGGAAGAGAAAAATATTTTGCAATATAATAATATTGCTTGCCAAGCATCATGGTTCAAAATCTCGTACCATACCGGGCGGTAAGTCCGGTATTTACTGGTTTTTCTTAAAACCAGTATACGAGATACCCAGTATTGGGAGATACCGGATATCTCGGTAAATACCGCCCGTTATGCCCGGTATTTAGCAAATACCGGACGGTATTTGATGTCATACCGGGCGATACCGCCCGGTATGATCCAACGGCTCTTTTTAAGAGCCGTTGGGTACTGTATTAGGGTTTTTCATAAATACAAGAGAATCATTACATTGGAGTTTATCTAGGGCGACACAGGCCCACAACCCAAAGGGCCCAAAAAATCTCCGAGGGCTCCGCCCCCACACCCTTGGCAAGGGGCAATGCTCCCTTGACCCCCGCCTGCTAACCGACTAGCGGGACAACCGAAGGCTCTGCGTAGCGCAACATACGAGGGTTAGGGCAAATCAGTCGCCACACATCCCAACATACGGTGTTGACCTTAGTCGTGTATATCCCCAAAATATGTACGAGTACAACGGACGTCATTTGTCCGCATTTTAAACATTGTATTCATGTATTTGACATTTGAATCTTAAATTTAAGTATTTATTGATCAATTATGTGTTATTAGAGTTATTTTTAACAGCAAAATCAAAAAAAAAAATGAAAAACCTGTCTGGTATACATTTTTCGTACCGGACCGTACCGTGTGTCGGTACGGTATGGTACCGGTACTGGTCAATGACCGAGATGATGACCGGTACCGGTATTTTAAACCTTGCCAAGCATATAGATACTTGAGTAAAATCTCCCTGAGAACGAACAAAGAACACACAAAATAAGAATGAAAATCCTATTTCCTTCAAAAGTCAGCAATTCCTAATAAATCGTGACCAAATTGCAAAAAGAAATTGTTCCAATCTCACAAGCTCCATCTCACTTCATAAATATACATATGTTCATGTATTGGTCATCTGCTAAGAACTCCTGGCCTCATTTCTCCTTTTTTTGCTTGTTTCTTCTATTATGAGGCCACGAAGCCTCTTCCTCCTTTTATTATAGACAAGCTTCAACGCTAGAATAAACATTGTCAAAACAAGACAAACAATTTCTACCAACAGTACTGAATATATTACCTACAACTGAAATGAACCAATCCGCAGAAAAGTAAAAAAATGCTCCATTTACGGAAGCAAGTCAATCCTATTATCATCCGTCCTTGTTGATCTAGATTTGAGAAAAAAAGGTGTGCCAACTTTCTCATGGTCCACAAAAAATATATATATTCTATTTTTCTTGTACCAGAGATTTGAAAGATAATCTCTTAAATGCACAAGCCAAGATACTTAAGGTTGCTTGTCATAGTGCGACATGCTAATCTTTATCTTCCTTCAGTTATCAAAAGACTCAAAGCTTTCCTGAAACAGCATTTGATCTTTGTTCTCCACCATCAAATCTCTCCCTTCTACTTCACTAAGTATAGCATTCATTTCACAAAAAGTGAAGACCTTTTGGACGTTTCCAAGTGCATATTGCTCGAAAATAACTCAAAACATTTCAGAACTAATTAGTACAAAATTTTAATGTGCATATACAACACGACTCTCTTGCTGACTCTTCCCTGCCTTAAATTCTTTTTGTAATTTGCTTATTGTACTCAACTAACTTGAAAATAACTACAATTTTATCCAATTAATCTCCACGAATGGCACATTTATCTTCATTGAGATTGTTGATCTCTAATGTTCATAACTTCATATCTGTTATAACTACTTCACTATATCTTTATACTGTTCATCAGAGGAACTCATACTCTGATTGGTGATTAATTGACCAGTGTCACCCAACTCTGAACAGAATACCAGATAAAGAATATTCAATAAACTAATAGATGTTTCTGTAGAACATTCAGCATGTAATGCACGATAAATATCTCAAGAATTATTTTAGAGTTATCTCCATAAAGATTCAATCATCTCACTCTATTTATTAAAATTGTACAAGATAAAATAGTAGGTAACTGCCTAATTGTGCTATAGAATACTATAAGATCGAAAGAACGGCGGACCAAGAAAACATGTACTAAGAAAACTCAGATAGACAATAAGTGGGAAAGTGGAGAAAAGAAAAGGACTCTCTAATGTGATTGTCAATTATATTCTGGTTCTGATTACAAGTTAGATATTGCCAGCTGATACTAGATCAATTAAAAGGCAAACAAAATTGCTAATGGATTTTAATAAATCAAAGTTAATTTGATCAGTTCTGGATCTATTGAAGGTACCAGTAGCACCACAAGATGGACAAAAGACCATATGGATGGGAAAATATCCAACAAAAGGAGAACATTTGTAAGCAACAGAACAAAATGCACTTGTAGACCACCATTCTACATAGATCTCACACTTATGAATAAAAATGCTCCCAGTAGGCACAAAGAAAAGAACTTGAGTGGCATGATAAATGAAAATAAAAAGAAGAAAATTTTACCCAAATGCCTTAATTTAAAGACAGAACAAATAGTAGCTGGTAAAGAAAACCATGTCTGCAAATTTATATTCCTATCAAAGCTCAGCCATTTTGCAAATGCCTACTAATTTGACAAAGAAGAATCCCTTCACAACCACCACTAGGTTATCAAAAGATGCAGATTTATACCTAAACAACTGCTACCTAAATACGACTCTACATCAAATTTAAAAGGAACCAACTAGTAGTTTAGTAATTACTCGTGAATATCCAGTAACTTCTATCTCCCATTTTCTTAAATTCTTAGTCATAACTCCTGCAGCTACTTCCCAAATTCACCAAATTGTCAGTTCCTGAGCCTGTAAAAACCTCTTCCATAGAACAAATTCACTTAATTGATCTTCGCTTCATGTACCAATAAGAAATTGAGCAATCAAAGCAAGATTGGAACATCTCCAACACCCTAGGAAAACGTCAAACCATTCAGGACTACAAATTCTCAAGGGGCATGCGAAGAAAGAATCTGATGAGAACATGTGCAAAATGATTTATTGAAACGAAGGATACGGAAAGAATCGGGAAGGAGGACAAGAGAAAGAGGAGTACCCGAAGAGGTCGATGGACCGATTCAGGGGAGCTTTGAGGCCTCTCGTGGAGAAGAGGGGAAGCCCGGGAGGATTCGAGGGTCACTCACCACCCGTTCGTCGAATCTTGGCTCTTCGCGGTGAGCAAAAGCTACGAATCCATGAAGTCCATGAAGTTGCATAAGGAAGCCTATGCGGGCTGTGCGCCTCCATAGACGCTGGAGATCTGATGCGAGACGGCGATGTGTGGAAATCTTTTTTCATTTATAATTTATTTCTCTTATGATTTATGCATGATTTCTTCTTTTTCAAAAAATATTAGGATTAGTAAATCAAATTATCCCTCAATTTTATCTATACTATCAAATTAATATAACACCCCACTTTTTTATTTTCTAAGCTGATTTTGTATATAGCCATTACATGCATACAAAAGAATTTTAAAAAGAAAAATATGCATATAAAATGTCGATTTGATTTTTGTCACAGAGAAAAAATAAACGTATTATTAAAATTAAAAGTAATCAAGATATGAACAATTAAAATCATTATTTAGAAAAACCTAAATTATTTTTTAAAAGAACAACATGAAAAATATAAATTCCATTAGTTTTAGTCTAATTAATTTTTTTCTAATTAGTCACCAATTGAGATAAATTAAAGTTTCTCTCTCTTCCTGCCTGAGGATCAAAGTAGTCCGATTCGATTTTGTGTCTCTCCTGGTCAGATGCAACTCCGACGGGGGGTTGGGGGGGTTGCAAAAGACACTCCGACGCTCAAGTTAGTAGATATTCGAGGTGGAGGTAATGAAATTAGAACTTAGGTTACTTGAGGCGTATCGTGGTATTTATTATAGGTGGAGGTGATGACGTTGTCTGACAATCTCGTAGGGGTATTGCTCGAAATGAGTCAAAGTTGATCTTGGAGATAACAGTCTCCTAATGACGTATCCCTCATGATAAAGGAGGACGTAGATGCTCTTGTATGGCCGGGTGGAGCTCCCGGACGGAACCATTAGGTCTGGCTCGAGCTAGGTTCAGGAGTGTAGGGCGTTGTTGGGCCTAATCCGACCAGGCCCAATAGTACTAGTCTTGTCCATATCCCTCAAGCTCGGTCGGAGTCTCGAGGACTACATGTCGAGCTCTAAGTAGAGTTAGCTTATGACCTCAGCTTTGTTGCAGCTTTGAGGAATCTTTGGAAGTATTTTTGCCAAATGGTATCAGGCTACCGTAGAGGCTGAGCTATATCAAGCTACCGTGGAGGCCCATATTGGCCTACGGGTTGGCGTGGGGCGACCTTAACTTGGCTTGAAGCGGATCGGATTGGCGTATCTTTGCCATGTTGTTTGTGCTTCCTCAACTTTTGTGCCTATCATGGTGGCTTAATAATGAATATCTCATTCTTCTATGGTGGCTTCTGATTGGCAGTTGCCTTTTCGTTTCGAGAGAGTAATCATGGAGGAGAAAGTGTGTGCACGTTCCTTGCTATTTTTCTAGGAAATCGTTGTTTTGGCAGGGCTGGACGACCGGGATTTGTTTATGGAGTGATCGTTGGCCGTTCAATGAAGGGTTTATCGCTTGTGTGTCTACGAAATGATTTTTTCTCTCCTTTTTTGAACCTTCTTTGCATTTTCGGTGCTCAGGTGCTTTGGAGGTTTTCGTTAGTGTTTCTTCCATTGACTCATCTTTCTTGAGTGGATCCTTTGGCTTCTTGTCCTTTGTGTTTGCATCGGTTTGTCTTCACTTGTGTCTATGGCGAGAAGAAATGTTGTGATTAGGCCGGAGGTAAGGCCAGAAGGGAGGGCCCTTGGTTCCTACGCTTGGGTTAATCATAGGATATAGCGGCAAGGTTCGGTGATGACCGCCCTGAGCAACATCCAAGTCTTTCGGGACAAGGTGAATATTTCCTGTTATGGTGATGAGGATTCTTATGATGGTCTCCCATGTTCCTCTACGGATAGGATTTTCCATCGCGGAAAGTTCGAATATGTCTTTATATGCAAGGTCCTGCTTGAGGAACTTGGAGTTCGACTGCCCTTTACAATCTTCGAGCTTGGGGTGCTAACTCAGGTGAATGTAGTCCCTTCAAAGCTACACCCAAATAGTTGGGCGGTCATTCGTTGTTTTGAGATTCTGGTGCAGTGTCTCAGGCCTGAGCCGAGTTTCTATGTATTATTTTCCTTCTTTCAAATAAAGAGCTCCAAAAGGGAGTTCTGGTGTCTCTTAGAACGTAGTGCCTCGGGGGAGAAACTCTTTAATATATTTAAGAGTTCTCACAAGAACTTTTAAAAGTGTTTTTTTAAGGTGAAGTCGAAGCCATTTTTGTGCCCGTTTTATCTAGACCCTAACTCTCAAAAGGAGATGTTCCCTTTGTCCTGCACTGAGGAGCCCATGTATGTCGCACACATAGAGGAAGGAGCCCTTTCTGCTAGAGAGAGGAGTATTATAGACTTTTTGAGCAGGTATTGTCCTTCTGAGCCATTCTCTTGTAAGGAAATATTGAAGTGGGTCTTGGAAGGGCCGCCGATTTCGACCTATATAGGTAGGCATTCAGGAGTGTTTTTAAGGTATTCTTCATCCTTTTGGTTTGTTTAAGAAGGGCTCTTTCTTAATGCAGGCAAAATGTCATCTATGTTGGACGAGACGATTTTTCGTGTTTGCCTTAGAAGTAAGAGGGAGAACATTCCCGCGGTGAGCAGAGAGAAGGATTTGCTGGTGGATGATTCTCCTTTGGGGTCGAGCCAGCCAGCATCGTTGTCTGCTCCAGAGTCTCTATCGTTGGAAGTTCAGGATGTGAGGGATGTGAGGGATCTGAGCCCTCGGCCTTTGGGGGCAGTTGTGTTGTCTAGCCTCTCTGATATAACTCCTCCAGTCTCGCCTTCGGGGTTGATGGAGCGGGCCAGAAGTTCCAACATCAACGGGGCTCTGCTTTCTCACAAAGATACCGCTTTGGTGGAGGATGAAACCTTGGCGCCGAGTATGGTGGCCACAGGAGGTTCCCTGGTGTCGACTCAGCAGTTGGCCATGGTCCTCTATGAGGGCGGTTCTTTCTGTCCAAGGAATGAGTGGGTTCACTGGACGAGGTAGACATGTGGGCTCAATTGTCGACCTTGATAGGCAGACTGAGGGCGTCTGTGTCAAAGGAATTTGGAGTTCGCGTCCGGGAGATTAAGGTGCTGTTTGGTTAGTTAAAACTATTTTCTTATTTGGTTTCAGTGAAACTGAAAACTCGGTTTCAAAAACTTAATTTTGGTTTCTAGTTTTCAGTTTTCTGAAAATGCGTTTGGTTAATGAAAATAACATCAATTTTACCTGGTTAAAACCAATTAATATATATTTGGTTATAAAAAATAATATTAATTTTCATTGAATAATTTTAGTAGTAATTTAATTTTTGATTAAATAGTAAACTAATTCATATACAATCATTCATAAAACTTACTTAATATGCTTGCAGAAGAAAATCGCATATTGTATTTATAGTTAGTTTACAAAATTAACTGTTTGCTAATATGCTTATAAAATATTTGTAAGATTTAATTAATTAAATTATTGATAAATTTTTTTTCAATTATATATAAAATTAATTAATAAATATTATTTAAAAAAAAGTCAAATAGTTTAAAATTAGTTTTGATTAAATTATAAATACGTTGAGTTTGAGAAAATTGAGTTATTTTAAAATTTAGGTTTGAGTCAATTAGATATAAATTTGTTTAATTAATTTATCAATTTAAGACAATAGTTTGAGTAAAAAGTGATGATTTTTATTTTTATTTTTATAAATTAGATATAGTTTAATTTATTTTTATAAATTAGATTTAATTTAATTTATTTTTAAATTAATTAATAATTTAAAAAATATTTAAATAGTTTGACTTTATTTAAATTAATGATCGATTAGTTCAATAAATCCCTACAATTTGAAACAGTTTGCATTTAATATATATATATATATATATATATATATATATATATATATATATATATATTTTTGAGAATATTTAGTCCCACATCTTTTAGTAAAAAGTATATATGTCAATACCGACGCCTACAATAGTAGCATCAGTTTTATGATTATTTATATATATATAAAGAATTGACACCAACGCCCTTGATGCAAACATCGATACCACGATTTTTACCCTCTTATTGTTCAGCTCCTATTTAGACGTTTTCAAAAACATCTAATTTAGGTTTGGACTTAGTTTAAGCATCATTTTTAAGTGAATATCACGTCAATTTTTGGTTTTCTTTATAGTGTATTTTTGGAGCTTAAATCTAAGTTCAAATAATAGGTCTGCTTGGATCATATTGAGATTGTGTTATATTAATGTCATACTAGAGGGGGACGAATAGTGTATTCTTAAGTTTTTAATCAACTTAACAATTTAAATTTTCTATGTGAGTTATCTAGCTTAGGCATACCAATGACACAAGCACTTAGCAAAATAAGATTAACAAGTGAATAAATGCTAAGTATGCACAAAATAAAGTCAGAATCCAAACACAATAAATTTAGGCGATTCGACTTCTAACCAAGCATACATCCACTACCTAAGCTCATAACTTAAGTTTCTACAAATTCACTATGATAAATATTTTCCTCATAAACGAATATACCAATAACTTATTCTTCAACCATTGAGAATGCTCTACCTCTATACCAAAAGAACAACAAATACAATCTCAACCAAAGTGTGTCCCACACACCATACAACCAAACACACGTAAAAGAGAACAAACAACTATAAAAATAAGAGAACATGAGATTTGGAGAATGCAAACACAATTGAAGTTCTTTATTGCTATCTCATATTCCTTCAAAATCTTAAAATGATAATTCTTGAAATCTTGAATGACTCGAAGGAGAGTTGAAAGTCCAATGGGTGAAAAGATTAAAAAAATAGGATTTAACTCAAGAATTTTAGCTAAATCTCGTAAGGAATGACTCAATGAAGTGCATTAGAACTTAGAAACATGAAATTAAATTTATTTATAAAGATGGCTAATTAATGGATACGAGGGATGAAGCTTGGCCAACAACTAAAAAATGAGTTGTTGGGCTTGTCGGTTGTAGGTCAGTCGAAGTTTGCCCGAATTGACGCTTGGCCAACAACTAAAAAATGATCGAATTTCGATGGACTTCGACCGAAGGCTTCTGATAATTGCAGAAATAGTTCAGGGAAAGTTGGGGCCAAATTTAGGACAAAGTTTGCCCGAATTGACGAATTTGGGATGAATTGTTCGGCCGAACTTCAACTTTGAATTTGAATTTGATGAAATATAAAGGATAAACACATATGACTCCTTAAAAGATTTTACATCAAAAAATTAAATTCAGAAATCAAAACTTAATACACTTTGGCTTTAAGTGTCATTTTCATCGAAACTTTATTCTTGAAATCCAAAAACGAACATTGAACTTATATTGTTCTTGTCCTCAAAACCAAAATACTATTAAGGTTGAAAATTATAGGCCAATATATTGGACTTATCTAGTTAGATTCCATTATGTTTGATTAACTAAAAATTAGATTGAACTAGTTACATTGTGCCAACTCAGATTGAATTCAATTGGATCAGTTATATCAAGTCAATGTCATAATCATATTTGATTAGACTAAGATTAGATAGATTTGACTTTTGTTCGACTATCAAGTCAGTTTATGGTTCAATCCACCAAGTTGGATCATGTTAGGTCAACTTTGATCATATTAGATAAATTCCAATCAAATTAGCCTAATGTAGGGTCAGATACGATTGTATTAGATCATGTAAATTAGATTAGCTTGAGATCAATTTCAATGCAAGTTGAATTATATGAAAATTGAATTGGATCAAGTTGGATTCTATAGTATCGTGATTTGATCTCACATCATGAGTATAATAGATATTGTGTTCGCTAATAAAGCTTGATAATGTACAATCAATTTCAATTTAGACATTAGGCATTGGTTAAGGCATATGAAGTTGATGATTAATGTATACGGCACGGGGCGTGCCACACTGGTGGCTCTGTATCTTTTGCAGTCTATGAGCGTCATATGATATGTATAATTTCCTTATTTTTAATTAAATTATATATTGTGTACAATGATACTAATGTATTTATTTTCTAATATTATACGCGGGTGGTGGAGGATGACACCGTCCAATGCCCCTCGCTGATGGAGGTGTTTAAGCGCACTCACCGTGGGCGACATGGAGCGGGGGACTACGTCGATAGCATGGCCACGATCATCATGGTAAGTATTTATATCTATTTGATTTACACATTTTTTATTTATAATTTATAAATATGTAGTATTTAAAATATAAACGTGTGTAGGAGACATACACGAGGACCATGATCGAGCGGGGAGGAACGCCGCAGGACTTTGACGTGGGATCGTGGGTCGAGGTTGCATGTGACTAGGAGCACGATCGTGTTTATGGCTTTGTAGACAATGGTCATGCACGAGCCGTGTTAGGGCCACTTGGGGTACCATCCCCTCTCGTTGAGGGTGAGCAGCCCTCGACATCCCAGACGCATGATCAAAGCCGAATAGCGACCTTGGAGTCCGAGCTTACACAATAGAGACTTGCGATTGAGGAGCAGAGACGGACAAATGACAAGTTGAGACAGACAATGTAGAACATACGTGCCATCCTCACTCAGATTGCATCTCACTCGTGCATTCATATACCGATGATGTTCCACCCGTCGTCCTCCTCTACTCAGTTGTCGCTCCCGACCTAGTCGTTGTCGACTCCACCGCCTCCACCGCAGCCGTAGGATTTTGGTTTACTATATTTTGATTATATTTTGATGCTTGTTAGCCTCCATTTGAGGCTTAGCTACTTGATAGATGTTTATATACTTTACATGCATCTGATATTTTGATACTTGTTTGCCTCCATTTGAGGCTTATAGTTGTTTATATACTTAATAGTTGTATATATACTTTTAGTTTTGATATTGGATACTTGTTTGCATCGATTTGAGGCTTAGATTAATAATATTTAAGTAAAACTTGTATGATTGATTGTAAATATATCTGTATGATGTTTTGTGGTTGTAAATTATGGTTGTAAATAGATTGTATTGTATAAATATTATTGTATATAGGAATGTGTAAAATTTTAATTTTTTTTCAGTTCTAGGATATAACTTCAGCCACGGCTTACCCACGATTGACCGTCACTAGGCCGTGGCTGAAAGCGTATCGTAAATGGATGATGGCCTAGGCAGCACCAAATATCACGGTTGCTAATAATATCATCGACGGCTCAGAGCCGCGACTGATAGTTTAATTTCAGCGACAGCCGCCCTCGGTCGTCACTATGTGTTTAAATCAGTGACAACGTGTGTGGCTGTCGCTGATGATTACTTGGGATAACCGACCTCGATCGTCACAAAATATATGAGACACACACATAAGCGACGACCTTTTGCCACGACCCGACGCCGTCTATGATAGTCTTCACCAACGGTTCAACAACGTACGAGCCGTTGGTGATTGCGACTATTCTAGTAGTGGTTGATAATTCATATCATTGTAGAACCTAGTTCTTGACTTGGCGAGGGAGCTTATATTAGAAAGTGTTGCTGCTTGATTTAGGGTTGAGCCCCTTATTAAGCTAGGTCTCACATGTTGTTGATTATGTGTGGTTCAATGTTATACATTGATTGGATTTGAGTCTTAACGGTGACATTAAGACTCAAGTGAGAATAATTAACTTCACTTTAAGCATTAGGTTAGTAATTAAGACCGATAAAATTGATGGGTATACATGGTATTAAATCAGGACATAGTCCTCGATTTTGTCAATGAACCTATTGGAGAAAGGGTCGTCCCTTTTGGGGTGGAGCCATTACTAAGTTAGGTCTCGCATGCCTTTAACTAATGTGTGTGGTTCTATGTTATCTGTTGATTCAACTTAGACTTTGACATTCACATCAAGACTCAACTGGGGACAATTAACTTTAGCTTAAGTATTACATTAGTCATCAAGACCTATGAAGTTGACTAGTGATGGTATCAAATTAGGATCTAATCCTCAATTTGGTGAGGGAGTATATGTGAGAAGAGGTTATCCCAATTGGGGTGGAATTGCTACTAGGTTAGGCCTCATATTTCATCGGTCAAGGCGTGCGATTCTATACTATGTGTTGATTCGATTTGAGTCTTAACAATGACATCAAGATTTAAGTATGAACAATTAACTTCAATTTAAGCATTTTAATTGCGTTGGTAGCTTAAGTCTTGTCATCCTAGTCAAGACATAAGTGGAAGAGATCATAGTATCCTGATTTAGTCCTACATTGAGGATACATTAGATGTTGTGTTGGTTAATAAGATTTGATGGATGTACTATATCAACTTCAATTTAAATATTTTAATTAGACCAATAGTTTAACTTGTGATGTTGATGAATCAATTATCTTATTGAGCAGAACGTAACAAATTCAATTAAGTTTGATCGTATCAACTCAGTCTTAATTAGGTCACTCTTAAATGAGTCAAATTAACTGGGGGTTAGATTTGAATATATTGAATCTAATGGGAGTCAACAAATGTAAAATTAAGGAGTTAAACCTACATTTTAACTAGGTTAAAATTTATTTCCATTTAAAAGATAATTTTTAGTTTCATGAAATTTTAAGGGAGTAAAATAGATGTCCATCAAAAATTTAAATTCAACTAAATATACTCTTGCATAAAAATAATTAAGGTATTTCTTAGGCATATATATTTATTATATTTTGGAGTTCATCACTCAAACTAAACCAAAGAATATATATATATATAATTGATTAATTACATATGTTATCCTTTGTAATCTTGAAATTATATATATACAATCTCATTATTTTTCTTGTACCTCGTAGTTTATCCATCAAATTTAACAATAAAATTACCCATCAGCATCTCACTTACAAGGACAAGTGGAGCTTAACCCCCTAGCCGAGGCAGAGGAAGCAATCGAAGCAGTCAAGTTTTGAGTTGAATTTAAGGGGGTGTTTGGTTGCCCACGAGTGCAAATGCTGTAATTCTACTTGCAGCATTCAGATAAGAAATTTGTTTGGTTGACTGCAAAAGCATTTTGCAATATTTACTAGTTGCAACTTGTATTTCTAATATTATTTGCGGGTCGTAAATGAAATTGTAGTCCAAAAAGCTCGCAATATAAAATTGCGGGCTGCAAATGTAATAATTTAATATTAAAAAATAATTAATTTTGGCGGTTTAGAGTCGTGGATGGAGACGAGATAAATATCAAAGTAGATTTTCGACGCGATGGTTGTGTCAGATTTTAGATCTAATGTCGTTTAATAGATTTTTTTTATATTTTTAGTATTATACAAAAATTAAAAATTATTAATTTATCACACTAGGTCTGGCAAATCGTGCTGGGCCAAAGTTTTCAGCCTGGCTCGGAAAAATTCATGCTCAACCTAGCTTGAAAAAATTCGTGTCCGACCATGCCCAAAAAAATTCGTGCCCAGCATGGCCCGAAAAAATTCGTGCCCGAAAAAATTCATGCCCGACACGACACCAAAAAATTCATGCACAGTCCGGCCCAAAAAAAATCGTGCACGACCCGACCCGGCCCAAAAAGTTCCGTGCCTAGCCTAGCCCAAAAAAATTCGTGCTAGGCCCAGCTCGAAAAAATTAGTGCCCGGCCTGGCCCAGCAAAAATCATGCCCGACCCAGCCCGAAAAAAAATCGTGCCCAGCCCGACTCGAAAAAAATTGTGCCTGACCCGACCCAAAAAATTCTTGGCCGGCTCATCCCGGTCGGAAAAAAAAATTGTGCCCGGCCTGCCCCGACTCGAAAAAATTCGTGACCGACCCAACATGGAAACACCAGCCCGGCCCAACACCAAAAATAATGGGTCGCCATGGGCCGGCCCTTTTAGTCTGGTACCACTAAAAAATACTTAAAATCAGATTTAAACTCAATAATTAACGAATTTTAAACCTGCTAATACTGATATGAAGTGTTTATCGAGCAATCGGGCCGGGCCAACCCGGGACGATAAGGGATTGCCCTTATCGAGTCGGCCCAATAACAGCCCGAACTCGATAAAAGCTAGCACGAATCCGATTTTTTGTGCTGGGTCGGGTCGAGCTATTGGGCCGAGCTAAAAATTGTCACCCCTATATCAAACCATGCCAAAATTACTAGGCCTAGATACGAAGATGTAAGTTTCAAGAGTAATTACAACTTTCATTTGCGGCCAACCAAACGCTTACAAATAGAAGTTGTAACTCTATTTGTGGGCAATCAAACGGTAGGTTGCAAAATCTTGTTGCGGGCGTTTGCTTTTGCATGCAAATAAATTTTGTAGCATTTGCACTTGCGGGTAATCAAACGCCCCCTAAGTGACAAATCAATTTAATTTAAGTGGCGAGTTAACCTTTCGTATCAATAATTCTTCAAGGTATTAAATAAAAAATATTATTTTAATCAATCACCTCTTCACGTGAGCTACAAATTAAGGGGGTATATATTAAAAAAGGGGATGCATGTAATTTTTAAGGATGATATGTGTAATTTTTCATTAAGATAAAATCATAGAAGGTTCCCGTGGACAATCCCATGTACATGCCACAACATTTGATGATGCTCAAAACTAGGACATCTCCTCAGTTTTTATTCACATGCATGTGTATTCTTTCCTTTAAAAGTAGACAGGAAAATAATTCCTAGTAGCTGAACATGGCTGTGAAAATTGCATGTCACCAGCTCAAGCAACAAGGATATCCAACCCGAAGGGAGTGATGATGATGAACAACTATCGATATCAAGTTGGATCAGATTGAGCGAGATGAGTGAGTCCTTGCGATCCCCTTTGCCCCCGCTTTCTTCCCCCTCTACTGGCGAACCCCCACCTGATCGTGGGCGTTCGCCTGATGGTGTTCGTGCTGTCCCGAGTTCCCGACACAAATTTGCTTCGCGACCTCCGTCTGCGTCAAGGCAAGCGCCTTCGTGACCCCCTTCGAAGAGGCTGTCTTCTCGCCCCCCGGCTTCTGTGCCCCCTATTTCTTGGGCACAGCTTTTACGGGATGATCCCATTGCTCCTAAGATAACTCCAAATCCAACTCTTAAAAACATTCATGCGTCTACTTTCGATTTCGTTCGCTTCTCCCCTGCACAAATCAATTCGTGGAGTGCACAGTAGGAAAGTTGCCTTATTGGCATTTTTTTTGGCCGAACATCGTCGCTCTCTATGATTTCTGATTGGGCAAAATACATTTGGCAATCCTCCAAGTTTATTTTCATTCTGGATTTAGAAGAGGACTACTTTGTTTTCTGATTTTATGACAAGAGTTCTTCGCATGCGGTCTTTACCGGAGGACCATTCTCTTTGCGAGGTTGTTCTTTACGTCTCATTCCGTGGAGGTCGTCTTTTAGACCTTGGCATGAAACATTTTCGACTGCGCCCATTTGGGTCCGTCTATTGGGTTTGCCCTTGGAATTTTGGCATTCAGATTCTATCTCTTTGATTGGTAATTCGATCTGTAAAGTGTTTTCCGTGGATTCCCGTTCGTTTAATTTTGTATGTGGACGGTATGTGCGTTTATGTGTGGAGGTAGATTTGGCCAAGCCCCTCAAGCAGGGGTTGTGGATCGAAGAAGAAGGTAAGGAATTTTTCTAACCAATCTCTTATGAAAACCTACCGTCGCTTTGCTAGTTTTGTGGCCGCGTTGGCCATCGTGAAGTTGAGTGCTCTTCTAAAACGCCAATTTCAAACCCTGCTTCGACGAATGTCTCTGAGACTTCTTCTGTTCTGATTGGTTTCAATTTGAATTTGGCTTCTTCTTCGTCTTCCAATGTTTCCTCGAAGGGGAAAGATCATGTTTGTCCGGAATTGAAACTTAATCGACTGCCGATTGAGTCGTCGTCGGTGCCTGCATGTGGCCCGTGGGTGCAGGTAACCCGGCAGGGACGCAATCGATCCCGCCAGGGTGGCTCTCACCCTGTCGCTGCGCAGAAGGGCACCCCGCCACGTGGATGACCTGCTTAACATGGTGCGCACGCGACCTTCGGCCGCCCCTCCTCTTGTGCCTTGCACGTGTCAGATTCAAATATGGAAGAAGGTGAATTTTCCCTTGATGATGTGGATCCTGACACTTGGGCGCCGCTTCGTTTTGACGATTCGTATCCCATGCGCTTTAATGGGCCGTGATCTTCTGCATATACGCCCTCGGGAGTCACCCCCGAGGATGTTTTGGCTCCTCCTGTGTTGCCACGTAACCCCCCTGGATTTGCTTTGGCAGCTGGCGTATCTGCTTGTATTAAACCCAGTCTGACAAACACGTCGCCGCTTCGAGTTTCGTGTGGGCAGAATCGAGCCGTTGCACCCCCGACGCGTGTACTCCTCTGGGCGCCAAAAGCTGGTTCCTCATCCAATGGCTAGGGTCTCGCACCGCTACCCCTGGTTAATGCCACCTCGGGTTTGCCTAACTCGACCTCTTCGACTTTAACCCTGGTTAGTGACTCTATTACCCCTTCGACTGCTAAAATATACCTTTCTATTCTCCCTTTCTCTTCGAACCCACCTGGTGCTCCTCGAGCTCTCTCCACCACCCCCACCACCCTTCCTCGTCCCTCCAATACTCCTGCTCCACCCTCATGATCAATGGACTAGTTGTTGAGTGAGTTGGAGTTTACCTTTGTGGCCCCTTCCACCCCGCTAGATCCTCGTCCACCCTGCAGGAAATCAAAGCCTCAAAAGGCCCCGTCATCTAAGTCTCCTCTAATTCCCCCGCGGGTGTCGAAGCGGGCCCGAGCCTTTGATGGAGATGGAGTTGCCGACCAGGCTTCTACTTCTATTGCGCCTCCCGCAACTGGTACTTCTACCTCTATTGCGCCTCCCGCAATCGCTAATTGCTCTCTCGCATTGGTTCTTCGATGAGTTACATCTGTTGGAATGTGAGGGGGGCATGACGGCGATAGGTAAAGGACCATTTATTTTATGTCATTAAGAAATTTTCCGTGCATCTAATCGCATTACAGGAAACTCATATCGATGACGCCCGAGCGTCTCTACTCATTCGCTCTTTTGGGAGGAATTGGTCTGGAGTTTCTTATCCCTCTAGAGGAGCCTCGGGAGGCCTTATCCTGGCCTGGGATTCTTCTGTCATCTCCGCGAAGGTATTATCTTTACATTCAGGATATAACAACCATTATTGGTAATGAAGGACTTGAACCTTTTTTGTTTACATCTATGCTAGTACGAATCCGATCTCTTGTAATGAGTTTTGGAATAGTTTTACCTACCTTGATCTTTCGAGCTATTCGTGGCTCCTTTATGGAGATTTTAATTGTTGTTTACATGAAAGTGAAAAGAGGGGCGGCTTGCCTTTTCATTTGAACTTTTTGACTCAGGCTTTTATTGAGTTTGTTCAGTCCCTCGGTTTGATTGATTTAGGGTTTATTGGTGCTCCTTATACCTGGTCAAATAATAGGAAAAATCATGCTAAAATCCAAATTTGACTTGACCAATTTTTTTGCAATGCGGCTTGGCTGCATTTTTTGATACTGCTACGGTTACACATTTGCCGAAAGGTTTGTCGAATCATTGTTCGCTTTTATTTAAATTCAGTTCTGTGTAATAGAAATAGAATGTTTAAATTCCAGAGTTTTTGGATTGAGTACCCAAAAACTCAGGATATTGTTGGTAATGCTTGGAATGAAGTCCCCCATGGCTTGCCGGCTCAAGGTAAATTTTCTATTGGTTTGCGATATACCAGATCTGCTTTGTCTCAATGGAATACTTATGTTTTGGGGTCTCTTGAAATATTGCTTGATGATACTAATGCTAAAATAACTAATTTAGAACTTTTGATTGCTACTACCTGTTTATCTGATTCAGATGAAATTTTACTTTGATCTCTTTATAATAAGGATGTTGCCCTTATAATTGTGGAGTAAAGCAAAAACGAAATGGATTTTTGAGGGGGATTCTAATTCTGCATATTTTCATCGTGTTGCTACTTCTAGAATTAACAAAATAAATCGTGTGGTTTCTAGTAATGGTTATGTTCTTACCAGTCATGATGATATTTTATCGGCTTTTTCGGATTTTTACTTTGAACTTTGGTCTGAGCAAGACACTGTTTCAACTGACTTACCTGCTCAATTACCTTTTATGCACATTGATCAAGCTTGTGTTGATGAATTAATTGCTCCCTTTAGTCTTACTGAAGGTTGGATACTTGGATTGTTATTAAGTCTCTACCTAATGGGAAAAGTCATGGATTGGACGATTTTACTGAGGAATTCTTTAAACATTATTGGCATACTCTTTTTGAGGATTTTATGAACTGTGTGCATGATTTTCACCAACATAACTTGCTGCCTAGAGATTGGAAGAAAACTATTTTATCCTTCATATCGAAAGTTAGGAATCCTACAGTGGTGGGGGATTTTCGACTTATAGCGCTTTGTAACCTTAGTTATAAGGTTCTTTCTAAATGCTTGGCTAACAGACTAAAATGTGCCCTACCTAAGCTTGTTTCTTTTGAACAATCTGTATTTATTCAGGGTAGGAGTATTCATGATAATATTTTGCTAGCTCAGGAAATAACCCATTCTATGTATGCTTCTAAGTGCAATAATCCATACGTGATGATTAAAATTGATTTGACTAAAGCATATGATAAAGTTAGTTGGAATTCGATCCTCTCTATTCTTAAGAAATGCAATTTTCCTTCGGTTTTTATAGATTGGATTCACACTTGTCTCTCAACTGTTGATTTCGCTTGTCTTATTAATCAAAAACTTTTCCCTTTCTTTGCTTCTAAAAGGGATCTAAGGTAGGGTGATCCACTGTCACCCTACTTATATGTTTTGGTTTCTCAGCTTTTAACTTTGCTTTTTAATCAAGCGATTGAGAATAAAAAAACTTACCCCTTTTAAAGTCAAAAGAGGATTTCAAATTAGCCATCTAATGTATGCTGATGATATCCTTGTGACCTTTCGTGCTAACCCCAAGAGTTTAAGAATTTTTAATGAAATTTTCTACAAATATGCTCAGTTTACTGGTCAAACTATTAACTTGACCAAGTCAAAAAAAAATTTCCCTAAAAACACATCTCGTAGTGTTAGAACCCAAATTTCCAACTCTTTAAACATGAAAATAGAAAAATTCCCCTTTAAATATTTGGGGACTTTCATTACTCCTAGAAGGACTCCGATCTAAGTTTTTGATTTAATCTCTAATCAAATCAGTAGTAAGTTAGGGGCCTGGCAGACCAATTTTCTTTTACAGGCTGATAGAGTGGTCTTAATTAACCATGTTTTGAATTTTATACCCTTGCATTATATGACTGTCTCCTGGTTCACCAAGAGTAAAATGATAAAATTGAGAGTTTAATTAAAAGTTTCCTCTAGTCCTCTGCCAGGGATAAGAAAGATTTACATATGGTAAGTTAGGATACAATCATTATGTCTAAAAAACTTGGGGGGCTGGGTTTACATGATTTACACCTTAAAGGGTTTGTCCTTCAAGCTAAAAGAATGTTTGATTTTTTAAACAAAAAATCAACCCCCTGGATCGACCTTGTCAATACCAAATATAAGGATTCCGAAATTCTGTTTTCTCATGATAGAAAATATTCTTGGAGTTGGCGCCTGTTTAGATCAGCTTTTGAACACCTCTTTTCTGGCTGTCTAAAATTAATTAACAGTGGTAATAACTCTTCTTTAATGAGGGATAATTGGTTGTTTGATTTACCTTTATCTTTAAAATCTTCTTTCATTAACATTGATTTATTTGATGTTGATCAGAATGTAAGCACTTTAATTACTAATCATGCTTGGAATGTGAATGTGTGTACTGATTACTTTGGCTCTATGGCGTGGGACTCCATTAACCGAGTTGAGTTACCTATGAAGTCCGGTGATGATCAATTCATTTGGAAAGATGTCTCGGGGGTAGAGTTACCACTAAATCCGCTTATAAGTTTCTAAGAAGTCATATGTCTTCAACCGGGCAATTAGACAGTAGGTGGAGATCCATTTGGAATTTACCCTCTGCTCCAAAAGTTAAACTTATATGTTGGAAACTATTCCACCACCACCTCCCCCGATAGGGCTAGATTAACATATATGGGTCTTAACATTGCTGACACCTGCCCCTTTTGTAATAATATTTTCGAAACAATTATACACCTTTTTCTTTTTTGCCCCTTCCCCCTCAGCATATGGAATTTAATCCATAAGAAAACTGGGGTCATAGTTAGCCTTTCGATTGTTTGGGACCCTGATACTTGGTTCTTTTCCAACCCTCCACATCCTAGAGGATCCTCCTACCGACATGCGCTAATTGCCAATGGATGTTGGCACATCTGGCACGCTAGAAACCTCTTGATGCATGAAGTTAGGCAGCCTATCCTCATGGCATTGGTGACGCAGATAATTGCTTTTACTGAATCCTATTTTAGTATATTAAAACCTGAGGGCAATTCAATAAGTAAATATTTCGTTGTTAAATGAAAACCTCTGCCACATGGCCTACTTAAGATAAATTGTGACGCTTCGTTTGTAAACAATGTAGGTGGGATCTGGGTGCTGTGATTCACTCTTCTAAATGCTTTTGCTTTTTTGTTTTGAGTACTTTTGTATTTGGTAGCTCTGCATTGTATTTGGAAGCTTTGACAATTAAAAGCTGTCTTATTTTTGTTTTGGAGCAAAATCTCCCACGTTTTCAAGTGGAGACCGACTCCAAGATTTTGGTTAATGTGCTGAACAAAAGGATTGATGTGCCATAGGAACTTAACTCGATGGTTGCAGATATTTTTTTCTTAGCACCTCAATGTAATATTGAAATTTTTGTATTTTGTTATAGAGAAACAAACAAAGCTGCCCATTGAGTAGTAAATAGGGCTCGACGAGACCGTGATATTTTGGTTTGGCCTTCGATTTAGCCTCCTGATTTGAATAAAATTTTGTATGTTAGATCTTTTTAATCTTGATTTTGTCGGGCATTAATCTAGTTACTTTCTTTTTCTTGATAAAAAAAAACAAGAATCCAACCCAAGTACACAACAGCCTCCTGACTCAGTAGAGTAGAAAAGTACAGTGAAGGCCGCCCCTAATTAAGTATGCTTCTTTTGTGGAGCTCTATAAAAAAAACAGGAGTTACTTTGTCTAGCCTTTTTGTTCTTACTGCGTAAAAGCTCTTCGTAAATTCTTCAAGGAGTTGAGTCAGAGAGCAAGCTTTGACACTTTATCCAAAGAGCATGTCATGCTGCTTTTAGTAAGTATACTTGTTCGAAGCACTCTATAACGTCTGCTTCAATCTTATCTAAAAGTCTGCTCCTACTTCAACTTTTAACACTTGCTTTTTGGTTTTATTTACAGATTTTGCAAACCTAATTATTCAAGATGTCCTAACAAATTTAAATTTAGCCTGTAATTAACATATGTTAATTTTTCTCCTATGATGTTAGTAGATGTTGACGTGGGCATGAAATAGATTGATATTAACCTCCATCCACCTGGGGTTGCATCTCTGGAAGTTGCGAGGAACATTTGGAAGCTCACCAACATTTTCAACAGTTCCATCTCCTTTCAGGCCGGTTCAGGAGTTTGTGTTTGGCATGGCTCTGGCTAAACAATAAAATTTTGATCGGGGTTTTTAAATCATGAATTTGATAATTTCTCATAATTTCATAAAATTTTATTTTTAAAATATCATAAATTAAAATTTATAATTTCTCTTATGCTCTTTATATTCATATCAGATTAGATTTTTATTTATCATTCTTGATCGACTTAGTCAAGACGCTGTTCTCCTCCATAGCTACTGTCATTTAATCATACCATACCATACCATCCTTCCAAACAAGATAATAATTTTTACAGTACCATACCATACAATATCATATCATACCATATATTATTAAACAATGCTTTATCTCATCCAACCAAGACCTTAGACCTTTGTGGCATTCATCCCTTTGACCTATCGTATCGTCTTTGGGACGATTCAACACAGTTTCGGATCAACATTCGGCGTCGTTATTATATGGTCATTATATCATGGAGATGGAAGATATGACACAAGCGCACTAGGCATTTATATATAAAATTGGAAATTGAAGGAGCCTTAGTATTAAACAATCTTCTTCTTTCGTAGAATCTCCTTTAATCTTTCGCAAAATCTATTTAATTCTCCTCCGCACTTGTATTTTTTATCTTTCATGATAAATACAAGTTTTTTTCTTCTTTTTTTTATAAAAAAGATGTCCATGTGAATTACAATAAAATTTAATCATTTGTTTGTGTTTGGCATGACTATGGCTAAATAATAAAATTTTGATCAAGTTTTTAAATTATGAATTTGATAATTTTTCATGATTTTATGAAATTTTATTTTTAAAATATCATAAATCAAAATTGATAATTTCTCTTATGCCCTTTATATATTCATATCAGATTAGATTTTTATTTATCATTTTGTTCTCCTCCATAGCTATTGTCATTTAATCATATCATACCATTCTTCCAAACAAGATAATAATTTTTACAGTACCATACCATACAATATCATATCATACCATATATTATTAAACAATGCTTAATTTATCTCATCCAAACAAGACCTTAGACCTTTGTGGCATTCATCCCTTTGACCTATCATATCGTCTTTGGGACGATTCAACACAGTTCCGGATCAACACTCGGCGTCGTTATTATATGGTCATTATATCATGGAGATGGAAGATATGACACAAGCGCAATAACAAATGTTTCAATGACACTAGGCCTTCATATATAGAATTGGAAATTGAAGGAGCCTTAGTATTAAACAATCTTCTTCTTTTGTAGAATCATCTTTAATCTTTCGCAAAATCTACTTAATTCCCCTCCGCACTTATATTTTTTATCTTTCTTGATAAATATAAGTTTTTTCTTCTTTTTTTTAAAAAAATGTCCATGTGCATTACATGTGTTCCATATATACTGAGTGCTAAGTGGATAAATTTAGGTCAAAATGTCATTTCATTAAACTCAATATGAGTTCACCCGAAAAGCGCACATTCCATTTTCAAATATTTCTTTATAATATACCTTAGTGAATGCGTACATTCTTTACTAAAATATTTTCTTACAATACTTGTTTTCGTTAAAGTAAATTTTTTATAATTCCATTCAAATATATGAATATTCACATTTAAATAAGAATATCTAAAAATTATTTTATTTACAATTCATTTAAAATATATTTAAATTTTATCTCACAAATAAGTATCAATTTAATTAATTTGAGTTTGGTGAAAGTTAATATTTATTTAAATTTAATCATATTCAATAAAGAAATAATATTTAATTATATATTGTAATAACTATATTTTTATGTTATTGATTAAAATTTTTGACTGAGATTTATATTTTATAACAAAAATAGAATTGATTAGTTATTATTTTATATAATATTTTTATATTATTGATTAAATTTATTCATTGAGTACTGATTTGTATTTAGCTTTTTAGTTATTTAATAAAAAAATAATTTTTATAATTAATTATCTCTCTTTAACTTTATTTTTATTTTCCCAAATTCATTTATAAAATTATATTTGTACTGATCATTGTGACATGTGTTTTACGTTAATCATTATCTTAATTACTCAATTATCCTTCTACGCTTCAATTCTAGAACCCAAGCACGGCTCTTTTTCCACGCTGTCTTCTCGCAACAACGTGGGCTTTTGATTCCTATGGATCGCTTCGTTTCGTTCTTTTTATTATTTGTTTTCCATCTTCGTCCTGTCCAACCCCGATTAGATTCGCTTTGCTTCCTATCGAATCGTTCGGAGTCGGCAAGCGATGGCGGCGGCGGCGCTTTGGCAGCCGCGGGAGGAGGGGCTCCGCGAGATCTGCGGCCTCTTGGAGCAGCACATCTCCCCTACCTCCGATCAATTCCGGATGTGGCAGCAGCTGCAGCACTGCAACCAGCTTCCCGATTTCAACAACTACCTCGTTTTCATCCTTGCCCATGCCGAGGTCGTGTTCGTCTTATTCTTCTTTCCCTATTTTAATTTGATCCTTTCTTGACTTTGGTCTTTTGCTGATCATGAGGTGGCGGTCTTCCTTAATTGTTCTGTTTTTTGCTGGCGGCATTAATAGTAAATTGATTTTCTGAAAACAATTTTGCACAGTGTCAGGTACTCGGAGATGCCAACGTTATTGAATTTGCTGGTAATATTTGTACCTCCCATTGAAGTGGTACTAAATTTTGGGTTATCCGATGTTAGAATCAAATAATATGGCTTCTTTTGAGGAAATTCCTGGTCAGAAGTTGTGCCTTGAATTTCTTTTGGAAATAATAGAGTGCAGCTAATTTATTAACGTAAAGGTGAGATACATGATGAAGTTAAGTCACTTCTTCCAGAGGCGAGATGCCTCTAGGAAGGAGGAGAAGCAGTCTTGCACCAATCTACATTTGTGTCAGAAGGTGTGCTCATTCCCCTATTTCCAAACAAACCATAGCCAGCCAAAGATTAGACCGTGAACATAATTATCCTCCAGATGTGAACTTGCAGCAGTCTTGATATCAGGGTGGCACACGTGGGTCTTCTGATATATCCATGGTTGCAGTGAAAGGTATAAGAGTATTCTAACAATATTGAGAAAATGGGCATTTGAGGAATAAATCAAGTGCATTGAGTTAACTTATTTTCCCCATCCAGTGATTGGTTACCTTCTATTTCATTCTTTTTTGAAAGAAAACATCTTGCATTCACTTCAGGAGGTGTGAACAGAATATAAGTTAGGGGTAGAGGGACAGAATCCATGTAAAATAAAAGAAACCAAATCAAAAGAAAAATGTATAGAGAAACACAACAACTAATAACTTCAGTGGACACCAGGAAATTTGCAGCAGAAGCTGCAAGAGTATGAATGCTGCTCCTTGTTCCTTTGAAGCAACGCTTGTTCATTTCAAACCAAATAAACCAATTCCATACTAGCATCACATGGAAACTGCCCATATATGGTTCTCTTGCCTGTGTGAAAATTTGTGCACCGAGTAGGGACCAGAGTAGTTGCCATCCTTCACGTGAGGAGTAGTACTCAAAGACATGCTCATGCGTTTTTGCTCTGATTTAGAGAGCATACACTTCTCAAAGACATGCTCAATGCCTATGTTGTTGAGTGTGTCTCTAGCGAGTAGTCTTTCTGTAACCCAAAGCCAATTGAAGCCTCTTGGGAGGATGCATTCCAGCTGCACCAACCTTATCCGGGCTTCATGCTTGGGGACAAGCAAGTGTTTCAAGGGGAGGGAGATGTTATGGGCCCACCTCTCCACCTCACCCGCATACATCAGCACCAATTGCCCCATCACCAGTAGGAGGTGAAGATGCAGGAGGATGAAGGCTTCAATACCAAAGGAGACAACCAATCCAAAAAGATGCAACTTGAAAGCAAGTTGGAAATGTAGAATTTCCATTTGAACTCTATGTAATAAAAGTCTCTTTTCATTTAATTCTACTACTGTCAGTTGGTTTACCATTTTTAATTAGTCACTATTAGTATGTGCTTGTCTGATAGAAATTTGGTTAAGGAGAAATATAATTCTATTCCTAGATAAGCTGCCTTCAAAATGGCATAAATATGACTTTTTATATCATTTTCCCCACTATGGTATGTCCTTACCATCATCATCAGCCATCTATGGTGTGACTAACAATTCAAAACTTAAAAAGACCTTATAGTAATAATATACCTATGTACAGGTACTGTTGTTTTGTTTGTATTCTGGAAATGTTGACAATGTAATTGACAGTGATCTTCTGCATTTTTAACTGAACCAGGGTAAATCACTGGAAGTACGACAAGCTGCTGGTTTGCTGCTAAAAAACAATATAAGGGCAACGTTCAGTTCCTTGTCTTCTTCCTATCAGCAATACATAAAGTCAGAGTTGTTGTCTTGTTTAGGGGCATCAGATAGGACGATTCGATCTACAGTTGGTACAATTATCAGTGTTCTTGTTCAGTTAGAGAGAGTTGCTGGCTGGCCAGAGTTGTTACAAGCTCTTGCACAATGCTTGGCCAGCAATGACTTCAACCACATGGAGGGAGCTATGGATGCTATATACAAGGTAGATGCTTCACTTCCAAACCAAAGATAGTTGGAATGTGTGACTTGCTAATTGTTTTTAGCTTGTAGCTATATACTGTTTCAGATTCAAAATTATGGAGAACTAGCAAAAATTAAAGAAGACCTTAATTCTAAGTTTATGTTGATAGATATTACTTAAAATTGCTCTCATACATAAGATACTCAAATACGGAAACCTGCCTTTTTAACTCCAACTATGATTTTGCTACTTTGTTCATGAATTGGACAATGAAATGAATAATATTATTTGAAAAAATATATGTAACTTTATCCATTCCAAAGCAGAAGCATGCTGAAAATAAGGTATCAGTATTAAACAACAACCGTTGTAATATTTGTTTAAAAACTAGTGCAACATTGTCAGTTTTCCCTTTCAGTAAACTGTATACTTCCGCTCAAAACAAAGACTTACCTTTACATTGTCATGATAGATATGTGAGGACATACCTGAAGAACTTGATTTGGATGTTCCTGGATTATTGGAGCGCCCCATTAATTTTTTTATGCCCAGATTGCTGCAGGTAATTTTAAATGTTTGGTAACCTTAAATAGTTAGTAAATCTTGATTCTTGAGCAATATTAACTTTTTTATTTCAAAGTTTTCTTTGATGGAATTTTCAGATTATTTTAAGGAACTTTTCAATTACAAAGGCTAGAGACTGAAAATTTTGTTTCTTGTGTCTGGTACAGTTTTTTCAGTCTCCACATGCCATACTGAGGAAACTATCATTGGGTTCTATCAACCAGTTCATTGTAGTCATGCCTGCAGTAAGTAAAAATAATGTATATTTTTTTCCTTTGAGAAAAATGAACTCAGCCTTCTTGGTGTAACCAGAATCTTTCTGCAGGCATTGTTCATGTCGATGGACCAGTACCTTCAGGGTCTATTCCATCTTGCTTACGACCCTTCTGCAGATGTTCGGAAATTGGTATGCAGATATCCAACTTTCTTAACATTCAATTTATCATTTATGATATTTACTCATTCATAACAAGTCTAAAAAATAGATAATTATTTGATTTAAGTTGAACCATAATGATGACATTCTTTTGAAAAAGCAATGTAGGTTTTCATCAGTGCTTGTACAAATTGATTCTATCTGAAAGATCAGGTTATGCAGTCATTTCATGAACTGTTGGAACACTATTCTTTTATACGAGAATGTTTGGTTACCTTTAGCATTATGATAATTATCTTTGTTAATGTGATTATTTTCTGGTTCATAGGTTTGTTCTGCCTTTGTCCAACTTATAGAAGTTCGACCATCCTTTCTGGAGGTATGTAAATCTTTCTTTTCTTTTCTTTTTGATTTTTGGGTTTTTGTTTCTTTTGGACTGTCCATTTTGGCTGTGCCACCCATCTCGGTTGGATATCAAAATAAGGGTATGGTGTGGAGTGCTAACTATTGGTTGGGAATTCCTGATGGAACAACCTTGGTATTGTAGCCTTTACAGAAATGAAGCTTGGTCATCTAGGACATGCTGCAGCAAACCATGAGTTTGCTCCTATTTTAGTTTCTTCTCGTTGGGCACTAAAAATCTTAATATTTGACCTTACAAGTTACAATTAATAGCTTTTCATCCCTGTTCCATTATTTGGAATATTAGAATTTCATTCCGAGTTTCAAGTCTCAGTATTTGTTGAGCATAGTAGCATACTAGAGTATGTTGTTATTACATTTTGTTAGTATTGGGTTCTCAGCAAAAAATGTCTTGGATATTGCAGCCCCATTTGAGAAGTGTAATTGAGTTCCTTTTGAAAGCCAATGAAGACCATGATGATGAAGTTGCTCTGGAGGCCTGTGAATTTTGGTGAGTTTAATGGCTTAGTCCTCTGTAACTTTTAGCTCACGAAATTTACTAGTTTTTGTGTTTCATAAAATAAGTTTCTTTCTTAATTTGTGGTCGACACCAAAATTTGTAGGAAAGAAACTTAAAGCAAGTTTATTTGTCTTTGCAATATCTGATTAGTAATCTTCATTCAGGTTGCCTCATGTTTCACTTGCATTTCCTGGAGTTTGAAATAATTACGGTTGGAGACAAGTCATGCAATTATGCAAACATTAACATGAAAAAGTAAGTTACATAGTTGTGTTGGTGAAATGGCCACACTAGAGGGGGGTTTTGAATAGTGTGTTATCTAAATCTTTTTGCCTAATTCCGGTTTTAATCGTTTACTTGATTAATTAGGCAATTCACAAATCGAGTAGTAAGCGGAAGCATGATATAAATGATAAGCAATAAGAAACGCAAGGTAAACAGTGCTAACACAATTATTTATAATGGTTCGGCCCCAATGCCTACTCCACTACCTAAGCACCCCGCTTAGGATTTTCAAACTAGGTTTACTAGATTATATCGTTTCCCTTACAAAGAGGACTTTACACCGGAAAGTCTCCGCTCTCAAATCAAAGGCACTTCCACACCCGAAAGTATCCCGCCTTCCTACTGAGAGCACTCTCCCACCTCAACCTAAGGGACAACTCAACCAATCCTAGTAAACTAAATTTACAATGGTGGATTTAAGCCTTAACACTAAGGCAACCACCAACTCAATAAAACCTAGCAAGCTAGGTTTATACAAATGATATACAATGAAAATAAACCACAAAATTCACAAACAATGGTGCAAATAAATAATACAACAACTACTTAGCTCCAAAGAAAACTCCTTAGTCCTCTTGATGCCTCAAGATGATGAATTGGTGAAGCTTGAAGGCTAAATCAAGGGGTGGAGATCAAAACTAGGGTTCTTGCAAGGATGACTCAATGAAAGCTTGTAGAGATGCTTAGGATCACATTTTAAGGCTTGGAAGCATCAATGGTAGGCTAGGAATGAGTATTTATAACCCTCCAAACACTAGGGCTCGTCAACGGGCGTTTTTCTGCCCGTTGGCGACACTCGGTCACTTGCCGGTCGATCGTCGGTCGACCAATCGAGCGACCGAAGGCATTCTGCCCATTTTGCGCATCGTTCGGTCGACCGAAATGCCTTCACCTTCTGTCGGTCGACCAGTCGATCGACCGAACCTCGGCAGGGCTGATTTTTTGCTTGTTTATTTTTCTGCTCATTTGTTCGTTTTTGGATTCCGTCTTCGCTAAGTCTACTTATATAACATTTCTTAACTTTTAAATAACTTTAAAACATAAATGTTATATAAGGATTACCCCCATTTGGATTCAATAAAAATATCTAAAAAATCAAAATCCTTAAGAATCAAAATCTAACTTTTGGGGTCTAGTACAAATTTCCGAAAAACAGAAATTTTCTAATCTTTCGGGTCAAATATGGGTAGGCTAAAGGCTTTCAATTTTTTTTTAAAAAAATCTCGTTATCTAGTTTTTACCTAAGGAACAATTACCGACATTTTTGGTGCCAAGAAAATGTCTAGGTTATATAACTCTCCAAGGAGCTCCCTAGACTTAGTGAATTTCAGGGCCGTTTTCGATTTTCGGTTTTTCATATTTTGGGGTTCGGGTTTGGTTTTTGGGTTCTTATGCATCATCATGAGGATTTACAACACATGCTAGACACCCTACACCTAAACTCTAACTTCCCGAAGAATCTCGAGCGTCGACGAACGTCCTTCCCGATTTCTCCGGATCGAGGACATCGTGCGCTAACCGACATGTAACCTGAAAATAACTCTCAATGAAATCATTAGTTCCATGTTTGTTATTATCAAAACCGAGATTAATACCAAGGTTGAAAACCTTAGGCCAACAAGTTGCACAATTTGAATTAATACAGTTTGAAGTCAAACTAATGTGTTATATGCCTTGAAGCAAGTACATGGATGTAGGATATGGGCAATTTTTATTTACATTCATGTGCCGTACTTCAATTTGAAGACCAAAAATTACTTGCAAAAGAAAGAGGATCCTCGCCCTCTAGCTGGCATATCTACCAGGTGGTAGTGCACAAATAGGTCATATCTGCAAATTTCAAAAAAATAAAATTAGATAAGTTTTAGTTGGCATAAGAAGTTGAAGAGAAGACAGTAAATTTTGTATTGATATATTGAGCACAACTTTGAATTTATCAATATTAAGTATCTTTCGGTTATTATTCTGGATTCTAGGGATTGTATGGATTTCTCATGTACTGAAAGCTTAAGGAAGTGGGAGACATTTCATTGGAAGTCACTTTTTAATTTTGCTGGTTGTCTAATGTTTCAGGTCAGCATATTGCGATGGTAATTTGCCTCCGGATGGCTTAAGAGAGTATTTGCCACGCTTGATTCTGGTATGTTATCTGTCACCTAAGCATATAATCTTAAAAAAACCTTTTCACTTTTGCCTTAATAATGATTATTCTTTAATGCAAACAAATTGTAGATTTTGATGTCAAATATGGCATATGCTGAGGACGATGAGACACTTTTTGATGCCGAGGTGTGATTTATTTTGAATTCTGTTTCATTTAGTGGTGCTTGTTCTCATAGCTACCTCTAATATCCTGTGTTACCTTGGTGAAGTGGATTCCTAATACATTGTTGTTTTTTGCTTATAGGAAGATGAGTCCTGTCCAGATAGGGATCAGGTATTTATTTTGTTTTGAGGCTCTATCTCCACAAGTTGATAGTTTTTTGTTTATTGCCAAGTTTGACAGTTCCAATTACTCTTTCTTATTATCTAGTTTGCAAATAACATGGAATTTTGTGTCAATAAACAGGATCTTAAGCCTCGTTTTCATTCTTCACGCTTTCATGGGTCTGATGTTACAGAAGAAGTAACCCTCTTAAGCTTATGTTGTTTTAATGTTTCTTGCTATATTTTCTTATTCATATCTCATTGTTCTCATTATGTGGATCAATGTCATTGTGTTTGTGTTAGGTTCTTTATCCATCATTTTTGAGCTTTTCTTGTCTTTCTTTACAGGACGAGGACACCGTCAATGTTTGGAATTTGCGAAAATGCAGTGCAGCTGGACTAGATATTCTTTCAAATGTTTTTGGAGATGATATTCTCCCAACTTTGATGCCTTTGATACAGGTAATCTCAAAGCTTATCAACAAAACATCATTATGTTGGAGAAACCAGTTATTAATATTTTAAGATTGTTTCAACAATAATACTAATCCTTTTTTTGCTATCCTTTCTAATAACTTATCAGCTGTCTTGAGTTAATTTATTTTGGTCACTGAAGTTTACTTCGATTACTTTGGTCCTTAAAGTTTAAAATCTCACTTGGCCCTTGAAGTTGACTTCGATTCCCATTTTGACCCTTAAAGTTTGAAAAGTCTTAATTTTCCTTAAGTTTGCCTTGATTTCTACTTTACTATTGTAATTTGAAAAGTCTCACTTTGATCCTTTAATTATATTTTTGTTCCACTGGTACTCATAAGTCGCTAATTAGCTGATGTTATCCTACATTGAATGAAACTCCCATGTTGCCCACGTGCATTATTGTTTGTATACTCAAGTATTGTTTTTGAAAATTACCTAACACATTGGGGGAAAGAGGAGGAAGGAGGGAGGAGGGAATGTTTTTATTCTTTTTTTTAATTTTTTTTCTTACCTTTTTAATTTCCAACTTAGACAATATAGGATGACTCTTATGATTGTTAGCAATCTTCAGACACTAACTCCTATTTATGTGTTAGTGATTAATGATATTAATAATCATCTTTACAAGGATAATTTTTCCTTTTGAGAACATGTAACCTAGGATTCAACTCCACCTTTCAGCGTAAAGTAACTTAATATCTTTTTTTGAACGGTTGGCTTTGATTAGTTGATTGAAAATAAGGAGACTTCTTAAACTTGATTGGTCTAAGCGAGACATTTTAAATTGTAATGGTTAAAGTGAGAATCAAAACCACCTTCCAAAATTTGGGGGGCAAAGTGAACCAAAATAAACTTCGGGAGCTAAAGTGAAACTTTTTAAATTTTAGGAGTCAATATAAAACTGAAAGTAAACTTCACTGGTCAAAGTGTAGTTAACCCTTGTTTTTATAACAAACTCTAATAAACAATTAATAAGGCAGACAATTCATTTATATAAATTCCGCCTAGTGGATGACATAGGTAGGTTCTTATTCAACAAATCTGTCTAGAGATAAAGTCGCTATTCTCGATACATGTAAGATAAGATAAAGTCTCAGCGAAGCTTTATTCCTTCTTAAAATTATAGGAAAATTACATGTGCCACCTCTACTTAGGGCAAATTATATGCACCACTCTCATGGTTTGAAAATTACTTATATCTCCCTTTTATGTGTGACACCCTTTATAGAACAGCTAGCAAATATACACTAAAATTTTATTTTTAAAAGTCAGTTTATTTTAATTGGAATCTTAACCTAACTCTGTTCCCTTTACTTTAATGGGTTACCCTATTATTATAATAACAACAATATAAAACTTTAATTAGTGCATATAATAGATAATATCTACTATATATACTGCCCAAGTTGTTGGAGGATTGGTCATATTTCTAATTATTTCATGCACATTTATTATTCTGACATTCACAGCAAAAGTTATCAACTTCAAATGACTCTAGTTGGAAGGAGAGGGAAGCTGCAGTTTTGTCTATTGGCGCCATAGCAGAGGGTTGCATTAATGGTCTTTATCCCCATCTTCCTCAGGTATATTTTCTTAGGAAGAGGTCATTTCATATTTAGTTGTATTCTAATGAATAAACTGTTATGTACCATGAAATCTTATTTGTACTTGTTTGATTTCTCAACATCTATATCAGTCGAGAAAGACATGTCTACTTGAATTTTTTCATGTTAGCCATGAACTGAATTTGTGGAAAACCATGTTTAATTTGCTAGATACTTACACCAACTAATATCGTTGTTATTGTAAGAAAGTATATTATTCCTGTTTGGTCAACTTAATTTTGGCCAAATCAATAAACATGTAAAATGATATACATCCCCATAATCAACTCAAGGGTGAATGGCCTTAGAGGCAGATATTCAAAGCAACATAATGAAAGATTCATTCTACCATCAGCACAGTCCAATACAGGGGCTATACTGGTCCTGCCAGAACATGTAGGATAGTACAGTGATGTAATTTCAAGATGGGAATCCATCACACTGAACCTGGTAAATGAGAAAAACTGGATGGACAATAAATCGAAAATGTGCTATATAGAGAACCTACTAGGGGAAACAGAAAAGAAAACTTGGATACAATGGAGAATGGCGTATCCAACTGAGTATGACGAACTAACGAACATTGCAGATGACCCTCAAAATATTCTATCTCAGATCAGGAGAATGTTCTTACTAGAGGACCCAACAACAGGCTCGACTGAAGAACAAAATCGAGCGTATGAAGATTTAGAAAGACTGTCATGCAGTAACGTAAAAGACCTTTTCGACTACATCAATGACTATAAAGTCTTAGCAGCGAAGTCAGGGAGGATGTATGTTTCATCAGAATTATCAGAAAAATTCTTCAGAAAAATGCCTCCAATAATTGGAAAAGAACTAGAATCAGCATTTGCTCAGAAACATCCAGGGAATACCGTGGGAGTATTCCCAAGGATACATTTCACGTATCAGTATTTAGAGGAGCAATGTAAAAGAGCTGCATTTCAGCGAAGTCTAAAGGATCTGACGATATGCAGAAAAATACCCATACCTGGGTATTACAAGAAGGAAAGAAAATATGGATTAAGAAAGACAAAGTCTTACAAAGGCAAACCGCATGATACTCATGTAAGAATTTTCAAAAAGAAACACTCAGACAGAGTCAAGAAATGTAAGTGTTTTATATGCGGAGAAGAAGGACATTTTGCACGAGAGTGCAAAAGAAAACAAGGGAATATAGCCAGAGCGGCTATAATAGAAAATCTGGAGTTACCAGATGATTGGGATGTGCTATCAGTTGAACTGGATGAGCCTGATAGTGATGCCATATGTTCATTCTCGGAAGGAGAATCGGGAATGGCAAACACACTCTCATTGGATATGAATGACTTACCCTATGAGTCCGTATTCGTAGTAATTACGGAAGAGAATCCTGATGAATCAATATTTGTGGTAATCACAAATGAAAAACCTGTAGAAAACAATTCCTGGAGATCAAAGATCACTTTGCCTGACAGCATGAATGAATGTGTGCATCGTTGGGAAGACAATAGCCCAGAGGTCACAGCAGGATGTGAGAGATGCACATGCTGTAAAGAAATCACAAACCCTAGGATGAGGGCACACTGTAGAAACTGTCTACTGACAGTTTGCCCTATGTGTTCAAGATTCAATATTGGCAGGAAGATTACCATAGTAAAGGCCAATTTCTTACCATACAATGACAAAGATAGTCTGATAAGAGAGCTGCTAGAATACACGAGGTATTTATTAGCAGAGAACGACCACATTAATGAAGAGAATGCCGGACTAAAGAAGGAAATAGAAATCCTCAAGACAAAGCAGGACATAGAAGACTTGGAAGAAGAATTCCACAACTTAAGCCTTGAAGAAGAGGAGAGACAGCGAAAGGGAAAGTACCCTGCTGAAGAAATACAGAAGGGAAAGTACCCTGCTGAAGAAATACAGAATACTCCAAAGGGTATAATTTTCAAGGAATCTGAATCAGCAAACCAGTTATCAGCAGAAGTCTCTGAAGAATTTGCAACACTAGCAGATAAGATGGATCACTCAAAAGGAAAAAGAGTGTTAATTCGGCTATATAACATGGTAATAATAATGGAAATCCCTGGAGTAAGACATTTCAAGGTCCAAGCAATATTGGATACTGGGGCAACGGTCTGCTGCATAGACCAAGACTCAATTCCAGCAGAAGCACTGGAACCCAGTGCATATCCAATACAGATAAATGGCGTGAATTCACAACAGACAACAAGAATGAAGCTAAAGAATGGGTTCATGGCCATAGAAGAAAACCGGTTCAAAATACCATTTACATATGCTCTTTTACATTGCTCCTCTGATACCAGGGTGAATACGTCGGAACGCGTGCTTCTCACACTGATCGCTGGTTGCTAAGAACGCGGGAGCAGTATGAGGAAATGGAAACTTTGAGATTAAAAGTGGAAGAAGTGGAAGCTTAGAAGCTTAAACTCTTGAATTGAAAGCTTAGGGTTACAAGTAGAGAAGTAGAACTCCTTGGATCTCAAGTGTGTTCTGCAACTCCTAGACTCACGCCTTATATAGAGGTGAGGGAAGCTTCTTGAAGAAGCTCAATAATTCAATGCGGGTGCTCATTGGGCCCCATCGACCATTGAATTATTAGCTTGAACAGTAGAAGGATTCCTTCGTACAAACTAGATAAGCACCCGCACTAAAGATGAGCTTCCTTAGGGAGGAAGCAACCTTAGTTCAACCGTGGTTGAGTTGAGTTAAGCTTCCTTAGGTAGGAAGCAACTCTTCTCTATAAATAACCACTTAGTATGAAGGTGCAGAACATCCTCGAGACCCGAGTAGTTCTACTCTTCCAATATTGTAATCCCTCCTCTGCTTCAATATAATCTCCTCATTCGGTCAATTCTATTTCCGCTTCTCTGCTCTCGCTTTCATTTCAAATCCGTGCCCTTCGCGGCCAGCGTTTGATTTGAAAATATCTTCCCGATCCTCTTATGGTATCAGAGCCAAGATTATTTAAAGGGTTACAAATCAGGTTAATTCTTTCTTAGTTTGAGTTATATTCTCTGATTTGTAGTTAGAGTTTTCTTGGTCTTCGTTCTGAAAGTTGATCCAAAGATCTAAGATTGAACACTTGGGAGACGTGTACTTGTGATATGCCATAACAGGAGAAAAGTGCCACAAGAGCAACGAAGTACCATACTTTGGCTATCTCAAGTAGGCGATCTACCCATATGTAAGATCGAAGGATCCGAAAGATCAGTCGAAGGACGATATGAGTAAACTAGAACTGCATGCTTAGAATATCTCTTAAACTTTGCTGAAACCTGTTTATACCCTTAAATTTTTGGAAGATTGCAGAGGCGCGCGTGACGCGGAGGCGATGGCCATCATACCATCGACGTCTCATGAAGAGAGAACTCTACAGATCGACATCTTGTTGGTAGGATGCAATTTCATTAGAGCAATGCAAGGAGGAGTCAGAATAGAAGAGCAAATGATCACTTTCTACAAGAAGGTGACATCAATTACGACAAGAATTGATACAGAAATCACAGCTTTAGCAGCAATAGAGGAATTAAGTTATTCTGTATTTCTTCAGCAGGGTACTTTCCCTTCTGTATTTCTTCGGCAGGGTACTTTCCTTTTCGCTGTCTCTCCTCTTCTTCAAGGCTTAAGTTGTGGAATTCTTCTTCCAAGTCTTCTATGTCCTGCTTTGTCTTGAGGATTTCTATTTCCTTCTTTAGTCTGGCATTCTCTTCATTAATGTGGTCGTTCTCTGCTAATAAATACCTCGTGTATTCTAGCAGCTCTCTTATCAGACTATCTTTGTCATTGTATGGTAAGAAATTGGCCTTTACTATGGTAATCTTCCTGCCAATATTGAATCTTGAACACATAGGGCAAACTGTCAGTAGGCAGTTTCTACAGTGTGCCCTCATCCTAGGGTTTGTGATTTCTTTACAGCATGTGCATCTCTTACATCCTGCTGTGACCTCTGGGCTATTGTCTTCCCAACGATGCACACATTCATTCATGCTGTCCGGCAAAGTGATCTTTGATCTCCAGGAATTGTTTTCTACAGGTTTTTCATTTGTGATTACCACAAATATTGATTCATCAGGATTCTCTTCCGTAATTACTACGAATACGGACTCATAGGGTAAGTCATTCCTATTTGAGGTTGTCATGCGCCTTTGTACTTCATGGCGCAATCGGTTACTGAGACGATAGCTCCTGATTTGATCGTCGATGGTTGGCTGGCGATTTTCTCCTCCTGAGATTGAAGGTCGAGGGCCAACAACCTCTGTTCTTGTGGTAGTTCTGGCAGAAGAAGTCATCTTTGCTTGGCTTTCTCCTTTTCTTGCTCAAAGATGTCTTTGGGATTTCTGTAGACAAAGAGTTTCCCTTGTATTTTTGGGATTTTTGTCCCAGATGTTGAAGCTTCTCCTATCTTGAGTTTCTGCAGATCTTTAGCTAGATTTTCGATAGAAGCAGAAAAGTCCTGTGGGATAGTTTTATCTTTTGCTAGCTTCAAGATTCTTACTTCCTCTTTTAGCTCGTCAAGTTGTTCTTTTATCTTTACTGTAAGCTGGATTAGAGTATTAAGCTGTCTAAACAAGGTTTCAGAGTATTTTTGGATGATTTGAGATGGCCTAACGAATCCTTCAGCCGGTTGACTGAGAGTTTCCGTTGCCTTAAGAGCTTGTACTGGCTGCTGTTAAGTGCCAGTCGCTCATAGATGTGCTTAAAAATCAAGATACAACACTTTTTAGCTATTGTCTTCTTAAGATTACGAACGTTGGGAAATCTTCTTCTTAATCGAATACTGTTATCCCTCTTTATCGCCTATCTTAAGTTAACAAGAATGTTTGAAGTACTATATCAAAATATAAGCACAGGGACTGTGTGTACCTTGACAAAGCTCTGATACCAGGGTGAATACGTCGGAACGCGTGCTTCTCACACTGATCGCTGGTTGCTAAGAACGCGGGAGCAGTATGAGGAAATGGAAACTGAGAGGGATGTTTCTTTTTGAAAATTCTTACATGAGTATCATGCGGTTTGCCTTTGTAAGACTTTGCCTTTCTTAATCCATATTTTCTTTCCTTCTTGTAATACCCAGGTATGGGTATTTTTCTGCATATCGTCAGATCCTTTAGACTTAGCTGAAATGCAGCTCTTTTACATTGCTCCTCTAAATATTGATACGTGATCCTTGGGATACTCCCACGGTATTCCCTGGATGTTTCTGAGCAAATGCTGATTCTAGTTCTTTTCCAATTATTGGAGGCATTTTTCTGAAGAATTTTTCTGATAATTCTGATGAAACATACATCCTCCCTGACTTCGCTGCTAAGACTTTATAGTCATTGATGTAGTCGAAAAGGTCTTTTATGTTACTGCATGACAGTCTTTCTAAATCTTCATACGCTCGATTTTGTTCTTCAGTCGAGCCTGTTGTTGGGTCCTCTAGTAAGAACACACCTTCATACTAAGTGGTTATTTATAGAGAAGAGTTGCTTCCTACCTAAGGAAGCTTAACTCAACTCAACCACGGTTGAACTAAGGTTGCTTCCTCCCTAAGGAAGCTCATGTTTAGTGCGGGTGCTCATTGGGCCCCATCGACCACTAAATGATGGCTTTCCACATGTTGGAAGTGACCTTGACACGACAACACTAGTACAATAATTGAAAGGAATCTAATCCTTTCAGCACACTAGTACAATAATTGAGCTAAATGTCACAAAGTCGACATTGACAGCTCGGCACGTCCACGTTTGGTGTCCCGTGTCGCGCCCATGTGCTGCACGCTTGGCTTGCCGTGCGCCATGTGCTGTTCCATGCTCAACCGATGGCATCGATGCTCCCACATACTATAGAGCCGTTTGTCAATAATCGCCGAAAGCTTGCGCGCGTACACCCTTGGATTACAGTGCTGCGCCATACGCTGCGGGTCCTTTGACAGTCGCTCAACACATAGAACAGGGATCCCATGTGATTGTGGGTCCCTTGTAATAATGGAGTCTTGGTCATCCGTCGGCCTCGAGCTCCTGCAAAACAAACTGTTAAAGATAACTGTGGTGATTCTGTCCTAGCGGTTCACCACCGCACCGCTCGATGATTCAGCAGGCTTCCGTTCCAGCGCTCGGTCTTCATCTGGAACTTTAATCTTCTTGGCGTAGCCCTGCTTCTTTTCGCAATCTCTTGCGAAATGCCCCTCTTCACCGCAGATGAAACATTTGCCTCGCCTCGCACGCGGCTTGGCTTCGCGGTAGATTGATTTAGCTTTCTTGTGAGGGTCAGTCTGAGTAGACTTATCCGAGCAAATCAAGGCTGACAAAGGTGGGATAATTTCTGACTTTTGAGTTGCAGCAGCGTCAGAAATTAAGAGATCTACAATTACACCCCCACCATCCCTTCGAAAAGAAATTCCTGGAATTTCTTCATTCGGCTTTTCCCAATCATCTCGGAGAGGAGAAGAAGATGATGATTGCGGAATGGATATCGCCATGATATTTAGTCGGACCATCAAGGAAGAAGTTCCGAGAACTTCATCTTTCAGCTCGAAAGAAACATCCCTCTCAAGGGGAGTTCTAGGTTCCGACCGCGCCAAATGAGCGTCTGGATGCCGAACGGTCTTCACACCGTCGTCTTCCTCGGCATCGATCCTGCAGCCCGTACAGATCTTGAGGACGTCGATCTGTAGAGTTCTCTCTTCAATAGACGTCGATGGTATGATGGCCATCGCCTCAGCTTCAAGCGCGCCTCTGCAATCTTCCAAAAGTAAGGGTATAAACAGGTTTCAGCAAAGTTTAAGAGATATTCTAAGCATGCAGTTCTAGTTTTCTCAGATCGTCCTTCGACTGATCTTTCGGATCCTTCGATCTTACATATGGGTAGATCGCCTACTTGAGATAGCCAAAGTATGGTACTTCGTTGCTCTTGTGTCACTTTTCTCCTGTTATGGCATATCACAAGTACACGTCTCCCAAGTGTTCAATCTTAGATCTTTGGATAAACTTTCAGAACGAAGACCAAGAAAACTCTAACTTCAAATCAGAGAATATAACTCAAACTAAGAAAGAATTAACCTAATTTGTAACCCTTAAGCAATCAAGGCTCTGATACCATAAGAGGATCGGGAAGATATTTTCAAATCAAACGCTGGCCGTGAAGGGCACGGATTTGAAATGAAGCAATGCAGAAGAAGCGGAAATAGAATTTGCCTGAATGAGGAAATTATATTGAAGCGGAGGAGGGATTACAATATTGGAAGAGTAGAACTACTCGGGTCTCGATTTGATTTAACAATCTGTCCTCAGGGTGATTTCTTGTTTATCCAGGTAGTGAATCTTTAATGACTTCAGTGTCTCCATGCAAGCGTGTATTTCCGCATCAATGGTAGATTTAACTACCGGGAACTTTCCACTTGCATATGCACAGATCTTCTCAATCTTTCTTGGGTCATTTTTCTTCACCTTCCATTTGCAGATACCTCCCCATCCTTCCATACACCCATCAGTTTCTAATATTATATACGCATCCGGGGGGGGGGGGGGGTAATTCTAGGTCCGGTAGATGTTGGACTAATTCTTTGACCTTTGATATCAACTTATGGTATCAGAGCCTTGATTGCTTAAGGGTTACAAATCAGGTTAATTCTTTCTTAGTTTGAGTTATATTCTCTGATTTGTAGTTAGAGTTTTCTTGGTCTTCGTTCTGAAAGTTGATCCAAAGATCTAAGATTGAACACTTGGGAGACGTGTACTTGTGATATGCCATAACAGGAGAAAAGTGCCACAAGAGCAACGAAGTACCATACTTTGGCTATCTCAAGTAGGCGATCTACCCATATGTAAGATCGAAGGATCCGAAAGATCAGTCGAAGGACGATCTGAGAAAACTAGAACTGCATGCTTAGAATATCTCTTAAACTTTGCTGAAACCTGTTTATACCCTTAAATTTTTGGAAGATTGCAGAGGCGCGTGTGACGCGGAGGCGATGGCCATCATACCATCGACGTCTCATGAAGAGAGAACTCTACAGATCGACGTCCTCAAGATCTGTACGGGCTGCAGGATCGATGCCGAAGAAGAAGACGGTTCGAAGACCGTTTGGCATCTACAATCGGCACAGTCGGAACCTAGAACTCCCCTTGAGAGGGATGTTTCTTTCGAGCTGAAAGATGAAGTTCTCGGAACTTCATCCTTGATGGTCCGACTAAATATCATGGCGATATCCATTCCGCAATCATCCTCTTCTCCTCTCCGAGATGATTGGGAAAAGCCGAATGAAGAAATTTCGGGAATTTCTTTTCGAAGGGATGGTGGGGGTGTAATTGTAGATCTTTTAATTTCTGACGCTGCTCCACAAAAGTCAGAAGTTAGCCCACCTTTGTCAGCCATGACTCGCTCGGATAAGTCTACTCAGACTGACCCTCGCAAGAAAGCTAAATCAATATACCACAAAGCCAAGCCGCGTGCCAGGCGAGGCAAATGTTTCATCTGCGGTGAAGAGGGGCATTTCGCAAGAGATTGCGAAAAGAAGCAGGGCTACGCCAAGAAGATTAAAGTTCCAGATGAAGACCGAGCGCTAGAACGGAAGCCTGCTGAATCATCGAGCGGTGCTGTGGTGAACCGCTAGGACAGAATCACCACAGTTATCTTTAACAGTTTGTTTTTGCAGGAGCTCGAGGCCGACGGATGACCAAGACTCCATTATTACAAGGGACCCACAATCACATGGGATCCCTATTCTATGTGTTGAGCGACTGTCAAAGGACCCGCAGCGTATGGCGCAGCACTGTAATCCAAGGGTGTATGCGCGCAAGCTTTCGGCGATTATTGACAAACGGCTCTATAGTATGTGGGAGCGTCGATGCCATCGGTTGAGCATGGAACAACACATGGCGCACGGCAAGCCAAGCGTGCAGCACATGGGCGCGACACGGGACACCAAACGTGGACGTGCCGAGCTGTCAATGTTGACTTTGTGACATTTAGCTCAATTATTGTACTAGTGTGCTGAAAGGATTAGATTCCTTTCAATTATTGTACTAGTGTTGTCGTGTCAAGGTCACTTCCAACATGTGGATAGCCATCACTTAGTGGACGATGGGGCCCAATGAGCACCCGCACTAAAGATGAGCTTCCTTAGGGAGGAAGCAACCTTAGTTCAACCGTGGTTGAGTTGAGTTAAGCTTCCTTAGGTAGGAAGCAACTCTTCTCTATAAATAACCACTTAGTATGAAGGTGCAGAACATCCTCGAGACCCGAGTAGTTCTACTCTTCCGATATTGTAATCCCTCCTCCGCTTCAATATAATCTCCTCATTCAGTCAATTCTATTTCCGCTTCTCTGCTCTTGTCTTCATTTCGAATCCGTGCTCTTCGCAGCCAGCGTTCGATTTGAAATCCTCTTCCCGATCCTCTTAGCAACTAACGTCTCATGTATAATTGCTATGTCATAGTGAATTAGTGATGCCTGCTATCATAGTATAAAATCTCATTACTGGTATTGATATTGATAGCTAACCACTAAGATATGTATCGTACCAGTACAAACAAAATGGACTATACCGAGTGTAAGAGTGAGATACTAGTGTAGGTTGGACATAGATTGGAGCTATTTAGCCGTTGAAAATGGATGGTAACCTGGTACAATCGGTTATTTTGCCTACCAGACTATATCAGTATCGTTTTATAACTTTATACAAAATTAATACAAAATTTGTAGACTAATTTATAAATTTGCCCATGTCAGTATGAGTAACAAAATTAGCACTTTACCTTTTTCACTATCCACCTGTGCTATTAAATATTAATGCAAATTTATAATTTTTAACTAAAAAAAGACATTTGCATCAGTGAAGTTAACACTTCTCTTATACCAAGGATGTTAGACAGTGGTGGTCACAGTGATAAAATAAGAATTCTATTGTATGAAATACTGAAATTCAATATGTGATGAAGAGATTGGTAATGTTTTAGCTTTACTAAACACAAATAACTAAGTGATAAAGAAATCATAGGTGGGTAAAGTAAAACTTACTCTAATATAAGGTGTCGTTTGGTTCATATCAAGGTTTAAAATACCGGTACCGGTACCCATCTCGGTCATTGACCGGTATCGGTATGTACCAGTACCGTACCATACCGATACACGGTATGGTTCGGTACGAAAAATGCATACCGGGCAGTTTTTTTTTTTTTTGATTTTGCTGTTAAAAATAACTTCAATAACACATAATTGATCAAGAAATACTTAAATTTAAGATTCAAATAACAAATACATGAATATAATGTTTAAAATGCGGACGAACGACGTCCGTCGTACTCGTACATATCTTGGGGACATACACGACTAAGGTCAACACCGTATGTTGGGATGTGTGGCGACTGATTTGCCCTAACCCTCTTATGTTGCGCTACGCGGAGTCTTATGTTGCCCTAACCCTCTTATTTTTTGGGCCCTTTGGGCTATGGGCCTGTGTCGCCCTATATAAACTCCAATGTAATGATTCTCTTGTATCTATGAAAAATCCTAACACAGTACGCAACGACTCTTTTTAAGAGCCGTTGGGTCATACCGGGCGATACCGCCCGGTATGACCTCAAATACCACTCGGTATGGGCGGTATTTACTGAGATATCCGATATCTCCCAATACCGGGTATCTCGTATACCGGTTTTTTAAAAAACCGGTAAATATCGGCCGTACCGGGCGATACGGTACGGTATTTGAAACCATGGTTCATATAGGAAGTAAGTTCCTACTAGAAGTTGCACTTTTCATGAATTGAATTCTCTTATAAATTTCCTAGGACAAAAACATGTTTGGTTGGCATAAGTGAATTGCAACTTTCTAGGAATTAACTTCATATATCTTGTTTGGTTCATATGATGAAACTTTGGGAGAGGGTGATATAACATCGACTAAGGGACATTATGAAAGTGTCGGAGAACCCTCGGTTTTATGCGCGATAGATCTACAATAGAAGCTATATTTCTTCTGAGGCGCTTGATGGATATCTATAGAGAGAAGAGGACGCATCTTCATATGGTATTCATCGACTGAGAGAAAGCATATGATAGAGTGAGGAGAAAAGTGCTTTGGTGGGCATTGAAGAAGAAAGACACTCATGTTAAATATATAAATGTTATTACGGATATGAGTAGGGGAAAGAGTTACGGAGGAGTTTCCTATAACCCTGGGCTTGAGCCCATACTTGTTTACTCTGGTAATGAATGAGTTGACTAGTAGTATACAAGATGATATCCCATGGTGTATGTTGTTTGCAGATGACTTTGTATTAGTTGATAAGACGAGAGACGGAGTTAACCTTAACTCCATAAGTTAGAGGAGTGGAGAAACTCCCTTGAAAGTAAATGTTTTATTTTAAGTAGAAGCAAGACGGAATATATACACAATCAAATTGAATCGAACCAAATTAAGTTAAAATCAAACCGAAACTAGAAGCTTTTTCATAATCGAATTGAAATTATTGGTTCGATCTGGTTTAATTTGATTTTATTCAAATTTTTATATGTTTTTTAATTTTCACAACTTCAATGAGTAAATAATTTTTTTAAAAAAAATTGGGTCTAGCATTAAAGTGATTAAGCCACAAGTTTGTCGATTTGATTACAATTGATCCAAATAAAAAATAAAAATGAAAATGAAAAATCCATTCAATTGTACAGAGTTTGATAATCCAACTTTTGCTTATTCTTGACCGTTCGAATTTTTAGGCATCAATCAGATTGGATCCAACACAAGTTTGCAATCAAATTATCTGGCTTGATTCGACTTTGGTTAAAACGGTGTCTAATTGAAAAACTTTACACCATGAATTTATGATCGATAATTAATAAATGATCGATAATTAATAAATGATTAAAATATGAAATTTATAAATTAAAGAATTCAAATACAAATAGTACTACTTTCATTGATTCTTTTACTTAATAATTATTTATTATTTCAAAAATATCAGAAGCTATATTGCTATATTTCTAGTGACAGTGATGGAGAATTATAAAGAGAAGAGGAAGGATTCATCGACCTAGAGAAAACATATCATAGAGTAACGAGAAAAGTTCTTTGGTGAGCGTTGGAGAAGAGAGGTATTCATGTTTAATATATAAATGTCATTAAGGATATGTACAAAGGTGCAACTACAAGTGTGCGAGCAAGGGGAGGAGTTACAAAGAAGTTTCCTAGAACAGTGGGTTTACACCAGGGTTCTGCCCATACTTGTTTACTCTCGTAATGGATAAGTTGACTAGTGGTATACAAGATGATATCCTTTGGTACATGTTGTTTGCAGATGATATTGTATTTGTTGATGAGACGAGAGAGAGTTAACCATAAGTTAGAAGTATGGAGAAGCACCCTTGAAAGCAACAGTTTTAGGTTAAGTAGAAGGAAGATCGAATATATGCACGGTAATTTTAGTTTAAGTAAGAAGGATGGAGCGAAAGTGAGTCTAGGTGGTGTAGTACTGCCTAAGTGTAACCGTCTTAAATATCTCGGCTCCATTTTTCAAAATGATGGGATGATAGATGAAGATGTAACCCATAGAATCAAAGCAGGATGGTTGAAATGGAGAAGTGCCACAGGCGTGCTATGTTATAAGAAGATATCTAACAAAGTGAAGGGAAAGTTTTATGGAATAATGGTTAGACCTAAGGTTTAAAAAACCGCCCGAAATGGTATATACCGGCCGGTATATACCGGTTTTTGAGGATTCCGGTATTCGATATACCCGGTATTTGAAAATACCGGGTATATCATGTATATCGGGCGGTATATGGCGGTATTTCGTCATATACCGCCCGGTAAGGGCGGTATATGCATCATACCGCCCGGTATGAGCGGTATGATGCGATATCGGGGGAATATTGATTTTTTTTTTTTTTAAGAGTTAGATATAACTCTAAACAATACATAATTGATGAATAAATGCTTAAAATCAATATTCCAATGTCAGATACATGAATATTAAAAGTCATTTTTACTGTATTAGGATTTTTCGCAGATACAAGAGAATTACATATAAGCACAGCCCAAAGGGTCTAAAATTTTTTCGGGAGGGGGCTCCGCCCCCACACCCCCGCAGGGGGCGCTATCCGGCTATTAGATATGTTGTACTACGTTTTATGTTGCACTACGTCTTATGTTGCGCTACGCAGAGTCTACGAAAAAATTTTAGACCCTTTGGGCTGTGCTTATATGTAATTCTCTTGTATCTGCGAAAAATCCTAATACAGTAAAAATGGCTTTTAATATTCATGTATCTGACATTGGAATATTGATTTTAAGCATTTATTCATCAATTACGTATTGTTTAAAGTTATATCTAACTCTTAAAAAAAAAAAAAAAACGGTATGCTATTCCCGTACCGGCCCGTACCGTGTGTCGGTACGGTACGGTACCGGTATGTACCGGTACCGGCCGGTGACCGAAATCGGTACCGGTATGTACCGGTACCGGCCGGTGACCGAAATCGGTACCGGTACCGAGATTTTAAACCTTGGTTAGACCAACTATGTTATACGAGAGCGAGTGTTGGGCACCTAAAGATAAACATATAAATAGGTTGAATGTGGCAGAAATGCAGATGCTAAGGTGGATGAGTGACCATACAAGATTTAACAAAATTATAAATGAATACATCCGACATGAGGATTATGTAAAACATATTAGAGACAGATTAAGAGAAGGTCGTATATGATGGTTTGAACATGTGCTATAGAGACAGATTAAGAGAAGGTCGTATAGAAGGTAGGAAGAATGCTAGAGGTAGGCTTAGGATCACTAGAGTCTAAGGAATTAGAGTTACTAGCTATTGAGGCGGATCTAGCCTTGGATAGAGGGATTTGGAGACGGAGAATCCATATAGCCGATCTCATCTAGTATGAGATTAAGTCTTAGTTGTTGTTGTTGTTCAACTATCTACTTTCCATCAAGTAAAACTTGAATGACTAATATTCCCTCCACTTATAAATATAACAATATTTTTTTGTTAATGCCATATATACTCATTTTAATTATAATATGATAATATAATATTATAGTAATAATATAATAATTTATTATAATAATGATTTTGTAATATTCTAATAATGTTACTATTTAAAATTAATAATATTATATTAAAAAAATAATATAAATTTTATACTTGTTTCCTATATATTTTAGTTATATATTAGTTATATATTAGTTATATATTAGTTATATAGTTAGATATCCACAAAGTTGCAAACATAGGAAATAGTTGAATTTTTTTTGTTTGTAATTTTGTATTTTTACATGTTACAAAACACGAAGTAGAGTTTACTTGGGGGGCTAAGTAAGCTAATTCTGTTTTGTTAGACGTTGAATTTCCTCCATTTTGGCTACTTTGTGTCAGCCAAACAATGGGTGAAGTCTCAAATGACTTCCCACATAACTCTTTTTGTCAACAAAACGACCCCTAAAGCTCCACATATAATGCTAAACAATCAATATATATATATTTGTTATTATGATAAGCAATGACTCATGGGAGAAATGCTGCACAACCCATCATAAAAGTAAATTGATATTGGCGGCCATATCACAAACTTACTCCTCTCATCGAGTTTGCAAACAATATTGTGAAATTCCTCTTTGTTGGGTGCACTATATATTATTAGCATCTAATAAAATTATATTATTGCATTAATGCTTAAACATGGGATGACTTTTAAAATGGTATTACTATTATTATTATAACCTTTGGTACTATCAACATTTAAGAAGAAAGCTAGTTAATCGTTCATTGACTTAATCCAATTGAGATTGAGGCTTGGGGCAATATTAAGGTTGCTCAAGTGCTCAACTACAAATAGGGAGACTGCGGTTTGAGTTAGTCAAACAATTCTTTTTTATGCAAGACATTGACACTTCCCATACTTGTATTTCTACGAGCCTCGTGCACTGAGGACTATCCCATTTTTCTGAATTAAAACAATTTTAAAAAGTTTCTAAAAATTTGTCTTAATTGCTTAAATTATATAAATTGGCTGATAAATGGTAGAAATTTTTCTTGTGTATTGTTAAATATCTTATATTTATCTCTTCAATTTTTTAGAATAGAAGCATTTGCGCAAGTGGGAGATACTCTGCTAATTCATCTGCCTTAGCCTAGAGAGTAGGCGAGTAGCATAATATTCGTGCACAAAACCGCCTTCGTTCATTTTAGAGTAAAAAGATCCGAGTACAAAGTGTAAATTCTTGATATATTATTGTCTTGATAATAAGTTTTTCTTAGGGCATCCCACATATTTTTTTTCCCTTAAGTGAAAAACCATAGTGGAAGCGATATGTGGTTCAAGACTTTTACTAACCAAGAAATAACAACACAATCACTTGCTTCCCAGTCACAATATTCAGTAATATTTGCAGGGTCCGAAGGATCTTGATCAAGATGGTGTGTTTTCTTCTGTGAGCCACATAAGACTTTGAAAGCTCTTGCTCACAAGAGATAATTAGCATCATTTAATTTAATTGAAGTGCAAAAGACTATTGTCTTTGGGTCTACCATTGAGTTTGACATTGTTGATATATAACAACAAGTCAACAATAATAGCAAGAAAAAACATCCGAATTGAAACGAGAAACATTCAGGCAGAATTTCTGTAATTCTGCCTCGAGAAGCATGCTGAATCTGTAATACTGCCTCGGAAAATGTGCTGGAAAAATCTGGACAGTCACGTGTAGACGCGTGGAGATGTGTGGAGACGTGGTGCGAGAGCCGAGGCACCATGTGGAGATGCGGCGCAAAAGTCGAGCCGTCGCCTGGAAAACGAGATGCATCACCACGTGGAGGGCGAGGCACCACGTGGTGCGAAAATTGAGGTGTCGCCTGGGAACCGCGGAAATCGAGGAGCACAACATAGAGATGAGCGTGCAAATTGAGGTGTCGCTTGGGAATCACAAAAATCTAGGCGCGCAACATAGAGATGAGCGCGGAGGCACACAACCGCTGTAGGGGCCTGTCGTGTGGAAGTCGAGGCGTCGCGTGGAGTCCGAAGCACGCCTGGAACCCGAACTGTCGCGTGGAACCCGAAGCTCCAACACAACGCCTTCCCTAGACAAAGGCATGCTTACACGCGTGCCTTCCCGAGACAAAGGAGTGATCACGCGATGCTGGAGCAGGGTGCAGAAAGACGTCGCATTGAGATGCGGCGCAAGAGACGAGGATGCCGACGTGCTGATGCGGCACAGGAAAAAAAAGGAGAGGTTTATTCCGTATGCTTTACGAAACACTGGCGCAGGAATCCGAAAATATTGGTGTAGAATGAAAAAAGATGTTTGGGCTTTGATACCATGTTAAGCCCCAAAGTCCAAAAAATTATTATTCATCTCAACGTGAGGAAACATAAATAGGTAAACATGAGTGTAAGATAGACCTGAGACATAGAATGAGCTAAGCTATCCTGGCATAAGATAAACATGTATATTGAAGACATAAATATACGATATCTAACATTGTGTATATATTATAAATATTTGAATGCAAGTGATTTTGTATTTAGATCTTAGAATTTACGGCCTTATAGCATATATTGCATCAGCAGTCAACAGATAAATGGCATAACTGATGATATACATTTTTTTTTTGATTAAAAGCATAGTATTCGATTCATGAGTAAGAATTGAATACAAGGGGAGAGGAGGAGAGGTTAAAGTTACAATCTTTAAAGTTTAAAGAAAAAAGAAAAAGAAAAACAGGTCCAGAAATTGGACCAATATTTTAAAATAGCACTATACAACCCCATGAACATCAGTGAAAGAGAGCAATGATGCAGTGAAAGCTTCAACTCCTCGCGAAGTTTCTTCAAAACACCTTAGGTTCCTCTCATGCCAAATGAACCAGCTCCAGACTATCAGTAACCTTGTTCTTTTGAGAGTAGATTGCAAGTCCGGATTCGATCTCAAATCTTCAGGCTTCCAAGTATTTTCAAAGAAGGGTATTCCCAGCAGATTGAGGTAGCGGCGCCAAGTGTCCTGAGAGAATTGACAATTGTTGAAAATATGGTTGTGAGTTTCTTGCTCCAACTCACAGAGCGTACAATTTGTGTTGATATTCAACCCCCATGAAGCTAGTCGCACCCGAATTAGCAGTCGTTTGCGAATCCAGATCCAGCCAAAGATTGAAACTTTTGGAGGAAGTTTGGTTTGCCAAATGAACTGATGTGAGGGGTCTTCCAACCCTCGATAGTTCAAGATTCGGTAAAGTGATTTAGTCGAGAAAACCTTATCAGCCCCCCATTTCCAAAAGTATAAATCATCACCACTTGTGCCTTTTATAGGTTCCAGCTCGAGTAATAAAGCTTGAGGGAGTGCAGGGTGCAAATAGTTGTAGAAGGAAATATTCCAGCCTTCAAAATTTCCTTGATCATCCAGTATTCTAGCATCCGCAATGTTGACATTAGGATCAGTAGCAAATCTGAAGAGCTGAGGGAATCGGGCAGCCAAGCATTCACTCCCACACCACGGTTCGAGCCAAAGCTTGATTCTTGTTCCGTCTCCAATTGAATAGGAGATAGCACACCTAAATATATGTTGCAATTTGATGATATGTCGCCAAATTGGAGAAGCATGATGAATGCTCCAAGTATCATACCAGTCTGCATGACCCCTAGAACTTGCTCGGATAATGTCAATCCACTGAAGGTCAGTCCGCGTGATGTACTTCCAAAGCCATGAACCTAACCGAGCAAGATTGTGGTTATGTAAGTTGAGAATGCCCAAACCACCTTCGACTCGAGGGCAAGCGATGGAGTCCCATCTGATTAGGCATTTACCTCGAGTAGAGATATTTTCGGTCCCCACCCAAATTTTTTTTCTTCTGCGGCAGTCTATTTTTTTGATCACCCAAGAAGGCGCTTTGAATATTGATAACATATAACTGGGTCCACTAGAAATAATGCTATTAATAAGAGTTAAACGTCCCGCCCTTGAGAGAAGTTGTCCTTTCCAGCCACTGAGCTTGTTGTTGATCCGATTAATGAGTGGCATCCAATCAGCTTTATGAAGGTTGCCAATCCGTAGGGGAAGGCCAAGGTAGTTTAACGGAAAGGACCCCGAGGTGCATCCAAAGAAATCTGCAGCTGTTTGAGCCGCCACCGAATTGCCTTGTAAGTGGGTTACACAAGTTTTGTTTGAGTTCGCCTTTAACCCCGAGGCCAAGCCGAAACAGCGAAGCAGGAGCCTTAAGTTGTAGAGTGCAGCATCACAATTTGTTGAGAATAAGATCAAGTCGTCGGCGAAAAGTGAGTGAGTGACCCCCCCTGGAAAGTGAGAGCTGAGAACACCTTCAAGCAACCCATTAGCCACCCCCTTGTCCAGCAGTTTAGAAAGGCAGTCCACTGTCATATTGAAGATGTATGGGGAAAGGGGATTTCCTTGACGAACCCCCCTTTTGTGTCGAAACATCGGAGTAGGCTCGCCATTGACCACGAGGGAAGAGTCCGTAATGAGAAGGTTTTTAATCCATTCAATCCATCGTGTGGGGAAGCCCCGGACATACAACATCCGTAAGATGAAATCCCAATTGAGGGAGTCGAATGCCTTTTGAAAGTCTACCTTGAAGAGGAAGCCATCCTCTCTTGCTTTATGACAACCCCAAACGGTTTCATGAACATTTAAAAAACAATCAAGAGCACTGCGTCCAGCTGTGAATGCACCTTGTTGCTTGCTAATGAGATTGTCCATAAAAGGTTTAATTCTTTGCGCAAGTGCCTTGGAAAAAATTCTTATAATGCTATGTTCAAGGCTTATTGGCCGAAAGTCCACCATGATACGAGCACCTGGTTTTTTTGGAATGAGAATAATATGAGCTTTATTCACCTTTTGGATCTTGGCTGGATGTGAATGAAGTTCTGAGAATATAGCAATGAGATCCTTCTTGATGGTGTCCCAAAAATGCAGGAAAAACTCATTAGGCACCCCATCTGGGCCCGGTGATTTAAATGAACCCAATTCCCGAATGGTTTGAAGTATCTCATCCTCAGTGAAGGGTCGATCCAAATCCATGAATCCCAATTGTTGATCGAAATGGAGAGAATCCCAATTAAGATCAAGCATTGGGTGAGTAGAGGTGCCTAACAATGTCTTGTAGAAGCTCCTGAATGCAGTCCTGATGTCACTTGGATCATTAATGGTTCCATTATTTGTGTCAATGATTGGAATCCAATTTGCTTTCTTTTTTATTGAGGCATATTGATGGAAAAACCGGGTGTTCCGATCTCCAAAACGCACCCATCTTTGTTTAGCTCTTTGGCGCCAATAAGAATCCTCATCGTCATATAGCTTGTCAAGACTCAGTTTGGCCTTGCGATAGTCATCCCTCTCTTGAGCATTAAGTCCCGCTGAATCAGCCTTCCTACTAGAATCAGCCACATGGTCTTCTAGTGTGATACGATTCCTTTTTGATTCCTTGAAATCAATAGCAGCCCATTGCCGAACAGTTGTCCGCAGTGTCCTCCATCTATGGATCCAGGTGTCCAGTGCCGATAAGTTGGGGAAAGAATATTCCCAGCATCTGTTGATTACTTCTTTGAAAGCAAGTTGTTTGAACCAGTGAAGTTCAAGACGGAAAATTCTTGTGCGGGTAGTAGCCTTATTCCGCGATTTGAAGTGAAGGAAATGATGATCTGATAATTTTTTCTCTCCTCCTTGGACAGTGGCGAGAGGCATCAATTGTGTGGCTGAATTAGATATAAGGACCCGATCGAGCTTTGCAAGGCGAGGAGTTGCCTGACCATTGCTCCAGGTGAATTGAAGCCTTGCTATCGGAAGGTCGACAAGGCAAGAGCTTGCTACAATTCTTGAGAATTTTTGTGAATCCTGTGAGTTTCCAATGCAATTGCAACGCTCATGTAGTCCCATCGTCACATTAAAATCACCTCCGACAATCAAAGGGTCGGCACATGAGTTGAATAAAGCTGAGAGTTCTCTAAAAAAATCATTGCGTGCCGAGTGATAAGGCGGGCCGTAAACCGATGTCACCTTGATCCTCAGTCCCGTTTGATTAAGAACCAGAGTTGCCGCAAGTAAAAATTTTCCAATGTAAGAATCCTCCATAGACCACACATCGGCATTCCATATCAAGAGCTGTCCACCCGCAAGTCCAACAGCATCCAAACATAAGTAGGAGGGATGTTTGAAACCCGAAATTTGCTTGATTTTAATAGAGGAAACTACATCCAATTTTGTTTCTTGCAGAGCAAGAATGGAGCAATTCAAATCCTTACATGTTCTCTTGCACATGTACCTCTTAGAGAGGCGGGAGAGCCCCCTCACATTCCAAAACATAATATCAAAGTTTGCAGACATAAAAAATTAGACCACCTACGGCATAGACTGATACTCGGACTCGGACTGAACACGACCCCGATCCATCCTTCATATCGTCCCTCCAACTGCAAGTTCAAGATCATCTTCCAATTGTGAAGATGTAATATTGCCTAGAAAGCCCATAGCCGCCATTTGATCCGCAAACGGCAAAGAGCGCAGGTCTTTGATCATTCTAGAAGTGTGAAGACCAAGAGTCGTAGCCGGCGGAGAGGATTCCACCACGGAAGAGGAGTATCCAGTCGGCTGTTTTTCAAACAATCGAGCCTTCCTATCCTTCGCACGTTTCAGCGAGTCACCCCGAGCACCGTGTGACAGCAAGCGCGTGCTTCGGCGAAGCAAGCAACCCTTTGACGTTGAGGGGTGACCGCCGCGAGGCCGACGGCGTTGGTAGGTGATCAATTCCGAAGACAATGAAGTTGTGCAAGGGCTCGGTGGATCATCTTCAGGGGGCTGGCAAGTCACCTGCATCGTCGGGGAGGAGTCCTCAAACCGCCTCAAATGCTGGGGAGAGGAAGCGGGTTCAGACCCGTTGAACTTAAGGTGATGCCCAATAGATTGATCATGATCCACCAGGTCACTAATGGTCACGGGTCTTCCATTTGATACCCGATTATCAGCGGACCCGGTAGAGCCCAAATGGATTCGATCACAATCGGCATCATCCAAAACGGGTATAGCTTGAGGAGCACCCGTTCCCATTAAAGCAAATGGACGACATGAAGCTCTGTGTGCCCAACTCAGCAGAGCGAAGACCACCGTCCACCATGACGCTAGGGCAGCGTCGAGTCCTTTCTCGCAGGGGGGCGCTGGTCGAGCAATCAAAGCTCCGCCGGCATCAGCGGTGGTCACTGCGAGGGGACTGGCGGCTGATTGATAGTGTTGTAGGGGTAGGGAGTTAATGATGCCATAGGAGGCGGAGACCTCGAGCCCCGAGCTGCCAAATAGTGCGAGGGAAGCGTCCGAGTCAGCATCGTCCTTCGACATCGCCGGTGATCGGAAGTCCCCTCCAATCTCCGGTGCCTTCAGCCGATCAGTGTCCTTTGACTGTGATAGAGTAGATTTTAGGCGGCCAAACACCCCAGCAAGTGGAACGACGGTAGGAGAATCCACTCTCGAAGAAGGACCCCTTGGGGAACCACTACCAGAAGGCAACGAAGGCGAGGGATGGCTCGCCGAAGCCTGAGGAGTTCGGGCCGTCCATGCTTGGTAGGTCGGGTTCTCCGGCATATGAGAGGCATCAGGGCCCTCACTGTCCAGTGACAAGCCATGCGGACTAGCGTCATCGTTAAAGATCCAGAAATGCCAAGCGATTCGAATTGAAACTTTGTTGCGACAGCATTCATCATCGACGAGCACCGATAGAGGGATTCGAGCAAGATCAGAAGTGCGGATCATCACCCTGCATGCCTCAAGCTTATGCCACTGGAGAGAATCTTTGTCGACAGAATCAAGCGCGCCGAAGCTGCTCACCAGTGCCGCCAGGGAATCCGTGTTCCAATAGATCATCGGAAGCCCCCAAATCTCTATACCAACTTTGAGTTCAGGTGCTGGTATGAAGGTCGTTGGGGGTTCCGCAGTCCAGTCTTCAATTTCTAATTCAGTATCTCCCCATTGAATTCTGCCAAGCCGCAGCAGGGATGATTTGTAATAACTTTCCGGGTGCTCCGCGGTGGTTATCAAGTATCGTCCATCAGGCATCCGACATTGACGCCAGTTGCGAGCATGCACCGTGACATTCCTGAACCGGCGAGCAAGAAAACCAGCTACGTCGGCCCTCTCCCCAAGCCTGCCTCTAACCCGGACCAGAATGCACCTTGAAGCAAGGTAATGAGACCGCCTGTGAGTAGAGTCTGAGTTCGGCATGTACACCATCAGAAGTGGTGTGCGGGTTGCCATGTTAGACTTCTCAGCAATAGTGGGCGCCGATGAAGCAGATCCCACCCCCGCACCGGAGGGAAGATGTGCAGAACGAGTCGAATTTGAAGGCACAACAGGAGAAGAGGTTGGCAGTAAATTCCTAACAGCCGCGTTGGCGGAAAATGGGGATGCAGAGTTAATGATAGGTGTAATGGTAGCAGGGGATGATGCGTGCACCAGAGTTGAGTTACGTTGGGTAGCAACGCGTGAAGGTACCCTACAGGCAGCACCCAGGTGTCCCTCACCCCGACATTTGAAGCATCGAACCCGGTTCCGGCAGTGTCGATTGAAGTGGCCCGATTGGAAGCAGCGAAAACATTTACCTTCTTCCTTGAGCTGGGCGAAGAAGGTCCCAAAGGATGGTGGAGGATCGGCAGGGGCGGCAGGAGGACGCGAAGACAGGCCGCGCTTGGGACAGCTTGCCAATGGAGAGGGAGGACAATACCTTAGCGTATCAGCAAAAGATCTTCCTGATGGTATCCACCTAGCTGCGGATGGTTTCGGTGCGTCAGCAAAGGAGACTGTTTTCCGGGCACTCTTTCGACGAACGGTGATCCACTCCGAGGGAGGGTCGCTGCTCTCCATCTCTCAGAAACAAGAATAAATACTTTGGATCTCTTCCTGGTTACTCTTTGTTAGTCTATTCTACTGATGATATACATTTTGTAAAGATAATCATTGTGCACCTTGAATTTCCACTTTCCATGTGAGTGTCAGCAGAAGGGCTTGGAGAAGGCTTTGTTCATAGGCCATTAGGCCATAGCATCAGGAATATTATGTGGATCTTAAATCATGATTTTTTTTCTTCTAATCATAGTGTTATATATCTCTGGAAATAACTGATGGCAAGAATAAATGTATCAACTGTCATGATCTTATCTCTTATATACTTCTGTGTGAGGCAATCGTTCTAGTTAAGTCAAGACTCTAGATCATTCAAATATCTTCCTATTGCTTATAGTAAAATTTTCTTAGTCTCCCTCTATCTCTTCTTACATCAGTAATCCTAATTGACTTGTTCATCTAACCATGACACCTATAAATCTTAAGTGGTTGAAGGTGTACTTTTAATTCCACGAATCATCTGCTTTGGAGCTAGTTGGTAGCTTGTCTGCTGTTTATTGAGATGCAGAATAAACCAAAGTATACATGGTTGAAATTATTGCTAAATAAATGCATTAATCAGATCAGGAAAAACAGGAAAGACCCTATTATGAGTTTAACACCCTCGTTATCCTTATTATGAATGAGATTTAGGAGTGAAGTATTATGTGAATGCATATACTAATCACATGGTAATCATCTTCTCTTATTTGATGAAACCTGGGCAAAAGTTCACTATATACAAGTAGAATTTGACCTCCACATTTTTTTTTGAAATGATGTATGCATTATTTTATAGTATTGGTCCACGACAAGATAACTAAGAAATCAAAGATAGAGTATAGATGAACCCATAATCCATATTTGTCTCTTTTCTCCATAACATTATCCCATAACATCACCCTATGAAGGTTTATGCTTAAAAGATTTAGTCTTGGACTATCTTGCAACTTTTGCCTCGACAATTCTATCTCAATATGCACAAAATGAAAATTGGTTACTGTCATCAATGTGCTAAATGTTGCAAACATTCTTTTATGTTGAATTAGAAATGTTCTTGAATATTGCAACTTGATTTATTATTGTAAAGATACTATTTGGGAGTCTAAACAGAAGGATTATAAAACTAATTCCCAATTTCAAAACCCTCCAACCAAACAGCTCCTAGAAATAGAAGGAAAATATCAACTTGAGGCCATAATAGAGGCCTTGCCATCTTGTTTATCTTTGCAGAATCTAGGCGAGACGAAGAACAAGGGAGTGTAAAGTGTTGTCTTTGAATATGTATTATAAACTACCATATTGATAGTTGAGCATTCCAGAGTGCACTAGTGTTATTTAGTCTGACTGTAAATTTCTTAAGGACTTCATTATAGTTCTAACTTCTAACATTCCTAGTTCTTTTGTGTTAATTAATGAATATATTCTGACTTTTGATTTGCACCAATAGGGGTCTTGTACATTAGATTTTTTTCAATTATATCTTGCCGTCAAAGGCTCGTCAATTTGACTGTTAGGATGCTGATGTAACACTTTTGAGACGGGTCAAAAGTCGAGTCAACATCTCAAAACTCATTTTTCAATAACAAAATTCCACATCACCATTAAACAATTTCAAAAAATATATATCTTTGCAAGGTATTAAATTTCGGTACCGGTACACTCGGTACGGTTCGGTATCATTTTGGTATCGGTAATGTACACTCGGTACGTTTCAGTATGGTGCAGATATGGCTGTATAGTATGGTGCTCTCACCATACAGTATGGTAGAGCACCATACTGTACCCATACCGGGCTGTGACAGGCCAATTATTTTGTGCGGAAGAACTCGTGCGGTACCCTTGCATCCCGTGCAAGGGATAAGCCTATCATCCTGAATCCGTCCCGAATTGGGTTTCTCGACTTAACATCGCGGGGCATGCGTTGGTCCACGTGCCAACCTCGCACTCCATATCCGCGCCCCCAAAAGATCATGTTGGCCGAATGGTATTGAAGGCGTAAAGTAAAACAACAGTTACAGGACTATGGACGCAAGAAAACATAAAACCGGGTGTCGGACGAGCTCTGCAAGTTGTCTTAGGCGAAGATCGACTGGTCGCACGCCCATATGGGCCGCTCATTCGTCTCCGCCCAAGGCAACCGCTTTGTTTGCCAACGCTCTCCTACATTATACATGAGACCCCTAACCCCCAAGTGCCACCCCAAGGTTTCCAAAAGCACGAGGAGCATGACAAAATCGTGGCCATGCGAGATGGTGATTTTCCACATGAAGAATGCAGAAAACTTCTCCGCTTAGCTGTCGCGCACGCACCAAGCGCCGAATGACCTCGAAATGCATCCAACTCGTACCGTGGGCCCTCGGGGATCAGGATTTTACAAGTACGAACTATAATAAAAGGCAAAATTACATGGACGCGAAAACATATTTACAAACATGCAGGGAACATTCCGCCATGATTCGTCGTTGCTCGGGCAAATCGAAAAGTCCCTAATAGGGCGGTACCGCCTGGTATCATTGAGAATACCGCCCGGCAAGGGCGGTATAAAGTACTCCCGGTAAGGTTGGCATAAGGTACGCTCGGTATTTAGCGATACATGAAAATTGGATTCATGAAAATCGGACTTGTATCAGGTGCATCGAATACCAGATTCATGAAAATCCGGTACGTACTGCTCGTATCTTTGTTCCTTTTTTATCCGCCTCCCCCCTAAATCCCCGACATCGAATTATCTTCTCGCCCCCACCTATACGTCGTTGTCGTCCAGATCTGGAATCGTCGCATCGACAATCTCTGGTTGGCTTTTCACTCTCGCTTCATTAGCATTGTCATTAGCATTGTGGTCCCTATTCGACTTCATCATTCGAATACTTTATATTCAAGGGAAAACCATAATTTTAATCCCTATACTTTATATTCATTTTGGTTTTGGTCCCTATACTTTAAAAGTTTGGATATTTATCCCTATAGTTTTATTCCGTTAAGGTGTTAGTCCCTACCGTTACCCCAAAAAACTAACGCTGGTAAATTTGTCTGATGTGGCTAATGGAAAGTCTACGTGTACGCTAAGGTGGAACCTAAGTTGGATTAAAACTATAGATTAAGTCCCTATACTTTATATAGATTTTAATTGTGGTCCTTATACTTTAAAAAGTTTTGGTATTGGTCCTTACATTTTAATTTTGTTAAGTCATTAATCCCTCACGTTAACCCAATACAAAACGATCTAACACGACAAATGAATATCATATGTAGATGCTTACATCGAAGATGACGTTGGTTTGATACAATGATTGATGACATAATTTTGTTAATTTTTAACTTGTATCGTAAGCATCCATATAAAATATTTGTTTTCCATGTTAGATATTATTAATGTTGACGTTGGTTTGATACAATGCTGGAACACGTAGTTTTGTTGGTTTTTATAATGGTTTAATATATAATACAAGTCAACTTTCATGTAACCATCTATATATGTATCCATTTGTCATGTCAGATATTATTAAGGTCGTTTGGCATTGGGTTAATCAGAGGGACTAATACCTTAACAAAATTTAAATGTAAGGACCAATACCAAAACTTTTAAAGTGTAAGGATCACAACTAAAATTCGTGTAAAATATAGGGACCAACTTTATAGTTATAATCCAACTCAAGTTCCATGTAAGCGTCAACATGGACTTTTCGTTAACCACGTAGACAAATTTAAAGTCGTTAGGTCTTGGGGTAACGGCAGGGACTAACACCTTAACAGAATAAAACTGTATGGATCAATCTCCAAAATTTTAAAGTATAGGGACCAAAACAAAGATGAGTATAAAGTGTAGGGACTAAAATTATAGCTTTTCCTATATTCAATAACTAACTTTTTTTTTCATCTTCATGTTGAACATTAGGCATACTAACAAGTAGTAGATTGAAACATTAGTTATTTCATTTTATAGTCTCTGTTAGCATGTTTGTCATGCCAAGTTTATCCAGATAATCTCATGTATATTCATGCATGTTTGACAAACTGATGTACATTGTTGTTCTGCTACAGATTGTTACATTTCTCATTCCTCTCCTGGATGATAAATTTCCCTTGATACGGAGCATCACTTGTTGGACCCTTTCTCGTTTTAGCAAGTTCATTGTACAGGTAAAGTTTACCTCATCTTGATTGGCTACCTGATTAAATCACCTTTTTTTTTCTCATGCATTTTTCTATTCAATCAATACTGAAGCCAGAGAACTTTTTTTTTCACTTGTTAAGAAATTAGTGGGCCTAACTCACCCCAAAAGGTAGCTCTTGGGGAGAGGATTGCCCAAATTATTTAAAGACTACTTTGGCCATATTTTTAACCAATGTGGGATTTTAACACACTCCCCTCACGCCCAGGATTGGCCCACTAATTTCTTAACATGGTATCAGAGCCAATTGTTATTGTGGTTGATATTGTGCTACTCGCAGATGTCCAGTTCTGCAAAATTCCACGCTCCAGATGTCCAATCCTGGCGTGAGGGGGTGTGTTAAAGTCCCACATTGGTTAAAAATATGGCCAACGTGGCCTTAAATAGTTTAGGCAATCCTCTCATCGTGAGCTAGCTTTTGGGATGAGTTAGGCCCACTAATTTCTTAACATCACTAATCACACTATTGATTTCTTTTGATGGTATCTTGACTTCAGAAATTCTCATTTCTATTTATAGTTACATGATTTATCCTTTATTCTTGATTAAGTAGATCCTTGGTCATGATGTTGCTTGTACCTCTAAATTGGAGCTGACTTTGCACTGTTTTTATTTCCTTGTATCACATGCTTATGCCCTAAGACTCGTTCAAAAACTTGTTATGAAGGTAGAGGAAGGAAATGGAGGAGAGAAATGAAAGAGAAAAGGCACGGAGGAGAAAGGAATTCCCCCAAATTTTGAGGATCAAGGGGAAATTTAGGTTATACCTCATTCCTTGTCTCCCGAGTCCATTAGTCAAAAAATAGCCCTTAGGTTGTATTTGGATCAAAGGATTTGGATGGGGAGGGAGGGGGAGTCAATTACTTGTTTAGGAGAATTTTTTAGAGGAAAAGGAGATGAATTCCCTCCTCCCCTCATGTTAAGCATTCTTATATTAAAACATAAAGGGCTCCTTGTCTCACATTAAACATTCTCATATTAAAACTTAAAGGGCTAGTATGGCGACCGTGGTTTTGAAAAAAGAAAATATGGCTGGTATGGTGCACAGGGTCCATGCTGACTGATACATGCCATGCATGAGGTGAAGGGTGCAGTGGCAGACCCTTGGTATGACATGGAGGCCAGTGCTAGTATAAAGAAGGCAATTCTTAATCACAGCTTTCATCAACAATATTCTTTGCGGTTATTCACTTTAACGATTACTCTTGCATAATCATGTTGCTTATGATTTTCTTTCTTGCCTTCATTCAAGATGGAAATAATAGGTGTATACCTTATTTATGTTTACTTGCTAATTCAGAGTATTGGTCAACAAAATGGTTATGAACAATTTGACAAAATTCTCACGGGTCTCCTGAGAAGAATATTGGACACCAACAAGCGAGTGCAAGAGGCTGCATGCTCTGCTTTTGCAACACTTGAAGAGGTTATGCTTGAGCTTGTAGCTTAATGGCTTGACTCAGTATTATCTTCTCTTTACCAACTGAGGCTTACTGCTGACAGGAGGCAGCAGAGGAATTAACTCCCCACTTGGAAACAATTTTGCAGCATCTGTTATGTGCTTATGGGAAATATCAGGTTTCTTCTAAAGCCTATGATTAGATTTACATCTTTATCTTTGTAAATGGAAGTACACATGCCTCAAATAGAACTCATTCCGAATTGTTTAGTTAATGTTCTTTTCCTTTTCACTAATCTTGACTTTGTATATGTTCTTTATACAGAGACGAAACCTACGAATTCTTTATGATGCCATTGGTACTCTAGCAGATGCAGTGGGTTCTGATCTCAATCAGGTTTTATATTTATGTATAATGTCATATGTTTTGCTAGTCTTTTATTTTCTTGTTATTAAATTTTGGATTGAATTTAGGAATATACTTTTCTATTGCGGCTTCATCTATATAACATGTCTACTTTCTAATTTGATACGCTGCTAATCCGCAGCCAAAATACCTCGAAGTTTTGATGCCTCCACTGATTACTAAGTGGCAACAACTTCCAAATTCTGATAAAGATTTGTTTCCATTGCTTGAGTGCTTTACATCCATTGCGCAGGTATTTTTTTAATTTATATTCATCAACTTTCTTGGATTTTAGGTCTTGATTGTGTGTACTGGTGATATGGTTAAATTAATACAATTGCCTGTACAATTCTGAATATTGAAGGTACTCATACTCAGAATAGATTGGGCCAAGATAGGGTTCTGTTTGTCTGTTACAACAGGAATGTCCTGTGAACCAATTATGCTACCTGAAAGAGATTTTTCTTTGAAGCAATAAACCAAGTACATCTCATTAAATAACCCTGTTTTGTCTCACTAGTCACTACTCTCTTTAATCCAAGCGCAACTTTAAGCTTTGGAGCATATATGAATGGATGACTTCATAAATAACTTTGTTGTCCTGATTATGGTTTAAAGTATCTTGCTGTACATATTCCATACAGGAAATTTGAACTGGTCCAATTGAGTACCTGTGCCAGACCCATTCACCAATATTGAGCATCACATAGTTTGTTATTCTTATTCTTTTGGTACTGGATAATTCAGCTTGATTTCCATTGAATACATTGATGATATCATGATACGATACGGTTTTGGTCCAGGATCTATACGAGTATCGTTACCGATACTCTGAACCATGACCCTGTCCATTGTGGAAATGAGAAATTAACTTTTCAGTTGGGCAATGCTGCTGTGCAGTAGAAGAAAGGAATGCCAATAAAACAATAATCTCCCAGTAAGATTCTGAATAAAGTTGAGCTCCATGTTCATATGATAAGTAAACAGTGAATATGTGGAACCCTAGTAGGAGTTAGTGAAAGACCATAGAATAGGCATACACATCATAAGAGAAGTCCTCATTTGAAGCTCATTGATGGTTTTTCTAGTTGAAATGCTTCGCTCATGAGCTTTGTTATACAGATAAGCTAAGTTTTTGTAATGCATCACTAGTGGTTTAATACCCTAGTCTAGTCCCACATATAGTATATTGGATGTTGCGTTGGTTAATAAGGCTTGATGGGTGCACTACTATTAACTTGAGAATAAGCATTTTAATTAGGCCAATGGTTCAGTTCGAAGTTGGACCAGTTATCCCATCAAGAGGGTCGTAGCAAACGGTATGGACTTAGTCCTAGGCATGGTGAGGGAGCCTATGTGAGAAAGGGCTGCCCGGAGATAGGGTGGAGCTGCTACTAGGCTAGGCCTCATATGCCATCGACTTGAGTGTAATTATGAGGTTATGACTTATGTGTTAGACTTGGGTGTTGCATCTTGACATGGACGCCAAGACTATGATGTATTCTCTCACCTAGTTGCAAAACTTATCCAAGAACACGTGATTTTGTAAATGGATAGCCGTATGGTTTCCTTTTATAGCTATATGGTTGATCTAGTTATTTAGTACTGTGATGTCATATCTTTTTATCTTTTGTTAAAGTTATCTTCATGGCATTCAGTGCACACATTCTTTTGTTTTCCCTCAGGCTCTAGGACCAGGATTTTCTCAGTTTGCCGAACCTGTATTTCAAAGATGCATTAGTCTTATCCAGATCCAACAATTAGCAAAAGTATATTGCTTTTCTTTATTGGTTATGATAATTTATGTTCTCATTATAACTTAATGTATTGGCAGTTCATTACTTTTTTGAATTCCTTGATAATTTTAACTGGTTCCATGGTTGTCAATATTGGCTATAAATTGGAAGTATTTAGTTAAATCATGTTTTTTTATGCTATAAAGTCCAAGATTCAGATTTTTTATTCTGTTTCAATCACCATATATTTTAAAAAAGAAAACTTAGGATCCTAGAACAAAAAGCTTTACAAGTTAATATTATCACTATACATTATACCATGGTTTAAAATCTCGGTTTCGGTACCGATTTCGGTACCTGGCCGAAACCCGTACCGACACTCGGTACGGTCCGGTACGGAAAACACCATACTGTTTTTTTTTTTTTTTTTTTTTTTTTTTAAGAGTTAGATATAACTCTAATAATATATAATTGATGAATAAATGCTTAAAATTAATATTCAAATGTCAAATACATGAATACAATGTTTAAAAGCTATTTGGTACTGTATTAGGATTTTTCACGGATACAAGAGAATTACATTAGAATTAATATAGGGCGACACATGGTATTAATCATCTTAGTTGATGTTGCACTACGTCATATGTTGCGCTACGTAGAGTCTTCAGCGGTCCCTGCCAGGGGTGTGGGGGCGGAGCCCCCGGAAACTTTTTAGACCCTTTGGGTTGTGGGATTGTGTCGCCCTATATTAATTCTAATGTAATTCTCTTGTATATGTGAAAAATCCTAATACAGTACCAAATAACTTTTAAACATTGTATTCATGTATTTGACATTTGAATATTGATTTTAAGCATTTATTCATCAATTATATATTATTAGAGTTATATCTAACTCTAAAAAAAAAAAAAAACAATCCGATATCGCGTCATACTAGGCAGTATGATACATATACCGCCTGGTCTACCATATATACCCGGTATTTTCAAATACCGGGTATATCGAATACCGGAATCCCCAAAAACCGGTAAATACCGGGCTTACTGTACCGTTTCGGCCGATTTTTTAAACCATGCATTATACAATAACAAAAAGGTGAGTTGTAAAATAGTTCTATTTCTGCTGCATACGTTAATCTAATGTTAGTCACTATTTTGTTTGAAGATATTCATGCCATGCCAGCTTTTGCGTCCCTAAAGTGAGAGCTACAATTAGGTAGGTAAGGTCATGGTGGGCCTAAATAATTGTTCTTTTTAGTAAAAAAGGGTGGTCCTCTCATACCATCATCAATGCACCAAATGATGCACGCTGCAAGTTTCAATACTAGTGCAGAAAATGACAAAACAATGCTACTCGATGAACACCATGAAGAACAAAAGCAATTTGCATTTCAATTCTAATAAAGGTGACCGAACCAGCCATGTAGTAGTCAATTACAATTATAAATTGTATTGTATCACCATTAATATGATTCCTCATTGGAATCAAACATTGTATTCAACACATCTCTGCAACCTCTATTTAGCTTGAATTCGACCATAACCTCTACTTATCTGCTTCTGCCAGCCGACCACCTCCATCCCATTCTTAGACCAACTAAAGTTGTTGACTTTAAGTTGACTTAAACCAACTAAACCCATTCTTAGTAGATATATGAGATGTGAATACTTGCATAATATTTGAAGGATTGCCTTGATGGTAATCATCATTCCCAACTGTTGTGGGCAAGAAGTTGTGGGTTGGTATGCCATGCATCTCTCCTCCCAAGCTCCATCAACAGACTTTTTCCTTATGCAACATGTAGATAATCATATCAGAATTGTCAAATGTAAGTTTGTGTTTTTATAAAGTGTTAACCATGGTTCAAACTTCAAAGTAGGTTGAACAGAAACATTATGATTTGTATTTATGGATTTTTAAGAGCTGGTAGTGGATGATACTACCTGGTGCCTCATATAGAGCTCTTCAATATAACCCCATAATTTTAACATGTAATCTGTCATGTATGACTGGTTGAATGGTAGTGCAAGCCTCGGAGTCACATGATTCTTTAGGAAAGCTCATAATTTCTTGTAGTTTATATTTATCTTGTATTGCCTCCAAGGATAGTTATAGTCTGTCCATATTTACTTCAATGTTATATGGGCCCTGGGTTAAAAACTACATGCTTACCATTAGAGTCCAATAAAATGTTGATTCCCATCTTGAACTGCCCTGGTTGAAGGTAGTACCCAATGCCTCCACAAATTAGGACCTGCAGAAGTTGACTTTGTTTGCAAATGCCAAATGGTGCCAATCAGTAAGGTTCAATAAGAAATGACATCAGAAGTGCTTTAGAGTTGGAAGTTAGAAAATAAGGTGGACATTTGGAATGAACGGACATTTTTAACAGTAAGCAAGGACCATCCTTGTTTTGATGCTTCAAAAGAATAACTAACAATGGATGGAATAAGGCAAGAGGAGAAAAGCAAGGAAGAAGGGGTTCTTGAATAATTTTTGTTTTTCTTGACTAGCAATGCTTTAGAGTTGGTAGTTGGAAAAGGTGGACATTTCAAATGGACTGACATTTTGACAGTTAGGAAGTAGCACCCTTATTTTGATGCTTCAAAAGCATAACTAACAATGGATGAAATTAGGTGAGAGGAGAAAAATCAGGAAGAAGGAATTCTTGGATAATTTTTGTTCCTCTAGACCAGAAATAGAAGAATCCATGAATTCCATCACAAATCATGGACAATGAGAATTCCTTATTTTGTTAGTATCAAATATGCTTTCTTCTCTATACAGATGAAATATAACTATAGTAGATGGAAAGGAATAAAAGCAAAGATGCACAAAGGCACTACATTGATGTTACTTTGCTTAGTTGTAACATTGTGTATTTTTTAGCTAGATAAGGTTCTCTTTAGTTTTTCATCTCCCCTTAACTGGAGATACGAGGAAGTTGGCTTATTCTCGATTTTGATTTTTATTCTTATGAACAATCTGGTATCATCATTTACTATGCTCTTAATATCCGCAAAAGTCATCTCTCTTGTAGCTTAATTGCCTTTTCTTTCTAATGGGTAAGCCTGGCTTGTGAAAATACTTAATCTCAACCACCCAAATCTTATTGTGAAACATTTATGTAACTATGTAAGTTGTCATGCAGCATTTTGTCATGTTCATCAGAAACCCTTTCTGATATGAGATAATAAAACACTATCATTTGGTGGATCAACATTTTGGTCAAGATACAGCTACTACTGATTGCCAAATAATCTTCATGTAGGTTGTAGTAATTATACATATTATTATCACCAGAGAGCCAAGACAGTTTATTGGACTTGTGATGCAATATTTTTGGTTGTTATTATATGCACTTCACACTTTAAATTAGGCCATCTAATGGTAGACTTTATTGGACTTACATAGAGCTCAATGGCAGGAAAAGATCCATGTAAAATTACGAATTAGTTGGGAGTTGGGACTTTACAATTCTTGTTGTTCTTGTAAGGGGAGGGGTATTTAACAGCCAATTAGTTTGTTATTTGGTTACTGGATCATGATGGACATTCAAAAATGCTCTGGAAAGGTCCTTCTACCATGATAACCTGCTGACTTTTAACATATCTATCTGAGCCATATATCTTTGTTGATGTATTTTGGCATTTCTCAATTGATCAATAATTATTGTCATTGTTATTATCGAATTTTCTTTGACAATTTAATTTAATTTTAATGGCCCAAACATTTGGTGCAGGTTGACCATGTTGCAGCTGGTGTCCAATATGAGAAAGAGTTCATTGTCTGCTCATTGGATCTTTTATCAGGCCTTGCAGAAGGCCTGGGCAGCAGGATAGAAAACCTTGTATTTTCTTTCTCCCAAATGCATCAATTGCTTTTAGTTGAACTTTAATAGTAATCACATTTTAGCAAAGAATACATACATACACAAATTTACATATATGAAACAAATATTGATGCTTCATTGATCTGTCTAGCATTTGACGTGGAATACTTTGTGGTGTAAAGCTTTGGGTTGATTAAACTTATCCATGTGGCTTAATGTGATAAGCCTAATATTCCTGCATTTTCTTTTGCCATTATCTTTTTTTAGGAAAAAAAACATGTTTGTTGCAAAAATGCATTTGGTGGTTGAATTTACATTAGTGATAGACCTAATTTAGCATTTGACAATAACATAAAAAAGGTGGGTTTGTTAATTGAAAAACTAACTTCATTTTGTATTGACAGTTATGTATCATATAACACTGATGTGGTGTGGAGTACTGACCATTGCAAAGCAGTTTAGTACTGAAACTGGTTTAGACAGAAGCCAATATGGCCAGCAAAAACGAGTTGGTCAGCACTTAGTACTGACTGTTCGAAAAGCAATCTAGGCCAGCCTATTGTAGTTGGTCAGGCAGGATATGGTTTGAACAGTTTAATTTTCAACTGTCCAGATAACCTATCCAGAACCAATCCAATTTTGACATGATGGATAACTTTGAAAGCTGACGTGTTTTGATGGCTTATGCAGCTTATTTTGACTCATAGATGGTGTTTGAGATACTATTTATAGTGTCAAATGAGACTCCTAACTCAATTTGGAGAAACTAAGCCTGGTCACACTAGGAGAATAGCTGTTGTCTGGATAAAATAAGCAGGCAAGATTGAATCATGGATAACTAGGATGCACCAAGTATTGGGCTAGCAGCTAGGGGACCCCTTCCCCAATCTAAATAGGGATGGTAGAGTGGGTGGCAGCCCCAACTTGTAGTCAAGGAATTGTAATTGTTAGGAGTCAATCACCCACCCACTCCCAAGTGCTGCAAGAAACAAGAACAAGGAAAAATCAAATAAGAGAAAAAGAAAAGAATGCAAGGATTTTATATGGTACAAATAGGTTTTCCTAATCTTAAGTCCATACAAAAAGAAGTTTCACTATATTTTCTTGGAGTGCAAGAGAAAGTTTGTGTGCTGCTGTAGATACAAGGACTCAAAGAAGCCATAGACAAGTTTTGGTTACTACCTGACTATACTCCAAAATAATTGCCTTAATGATAAACATCAATGTTCATCCTTTTAGCATCAATTTTTTGTTTACTCCAAAATAATTATCTTAACAATAAACATCAATGTTAATTTGGCATCAAGGCTCATAATTTTGTTTATCCTTCTGAGTTTTAATTTTTATAATCAATGTACCAGGTGGGAATTAATATACAAGAAAAAGCATTCTCATTTTTATCATTAATCAATAGCAAAGAGAAACCAATTAACATTTTTTGACAAAGAGCAGATATTGGAGAATGTCTTAATAATATATTGACCAAAAATATAGTAATTTTTGGTTTTATTTAGATGAGATAACATGTTTTATTGGCTGTTGTTATAGGTTGCAAGTTCCAACTTAAGAGACCTACTTTTGCAATGCTGCATGGATCAGGCAGCTGATATCCGACAAAGTGCCTTTGCACTTCTCGGTGACCTTGCAAGAGTGAGTTTTTAGCACTTAAAAAGTTAATCCTCGTTTGATTTAAAAATAATCTTGTTTATGTATTCTACAGGATATTTAACTTTTGCATTGAATCAGGTTTGTCCAGCACACCTGCATCCTAGGTTAGCAGATTTCCTAAGAGTTGCAGCTGAACAATTGGTAAGAAGTACTCTCTTGAAAACCAGAAAACAACCACTTTTTGCTGATTTCTGACGTAAAATTCTTATTGCAGAGTACTGTTGCCATTAAGGAAGCTGCATCTGTAGCAAATAATGCTTGCTGGGCCATTGGTGAATTGGCTGTTCAGGTCAGTGCATATTGCAGTACTGGCTCTTTGATAGGACAAGGACATCCATTTGATTTTTAAAGTGTTCTCTCTTTCAACAGATTCCTATTCTCTGAGATTAGTAGTTAGTCAGGGAGCAGCATATTTACACGGAACACTTTCCAATTGCATGTCCTCTGAGATCAAGATAATGACTAGAAATTGTTTATCAGGATTGTGAAATACCTATATGGAACAATAGGAATAGTAATGTGCCTATTAGTTTACTGTTAATTGATCTCTATTTTGTCAAATTAGAGCATGCCTATAACTTCTGACATCATATATTCTTTGCCAAGCCAGTGGGGTGCTCATGTCCTGTCTGCAATGAACTTAAAATTTGGGTTAGTCATGTGTTAGTGTACCTAGTAGGCTAGTACAGCTTCAAACGTCCAACCCCATGCTGACTAGCATATCTGTCCTTAATTATGATAATTCCATGGTTATCATCATTGTGAGTTTCACTTTTGCGAAAGTAATAGGGTTTGGTACTAGTATTTCTTTAGGAGCTGGTTCCTTGGTTAATTGATATATCAGCTAGTAGAGAGATTTTTAACTATACTACTTCACTTAGGTCATGACTTAAATAAAACCACTGATTTTGACATTATAATTGTTTGCTTTCAGGCTAGAACTTGTTAACTTGTCTTTCTTGTCACTTATTCTTCAATGTATTTTTGCTATACAACTCTTTTGGGGCAGCAATATTCTACCTAAAATGGGTTTGCTTCTCGTGTCCACATTATGGTTTCAAATATCATACCATACCATCCAGTACAATCGGTAAATACTGTGTACACCTCGGTGCTGATGATACTGGGCTTGTACCACCCTGTTTGTATCGGTTTTGAGATTTTTAGTAGATTATGTGTGTTTTGGATGTTAAGATCATGTTTTGAAGCTTAAAACCATGTTTTGTAGATGACATTTGAAAAAAAATAAAAATGAAAAAAATAAAAATCTCGAGACAAACTGGTACTGACCTCTGTATCGGGCCGTTCCTAGTGTCGATAGGTACGGTACTAGTACGTACAGTACCTGCCTCAGATGGAGATCGGTATGGGTTCGAGATTTAAACCATGGTCCACCTTTTGATTCTTTCCAAATATTTTACTGGTTTAATGGTTGTATACATTGGCAATGACTGTTATCTATTTTTATTGTTAACGTTCAACACTAATATGTAACAACTTGTAGCTATGCTTAATGTCCCTTTAGTCAATCATAATAAAACAAAGATGGGTTCATCTTTCTTTGATTTTTTCCTCTCTTAGAAAGTTCCTATATGACTGTTAGTTGCATGAGTATCATTAGAACAAATTGCAATATTCTTAGTGTGAACTGAAAGACAGCACCTTTGCTAACTAACAGGTCATGTTGAGGTGTAAGCTGTAAGTGTCATGTTAAGCATCAATAGTTTCTGGAAATGGATATGCACATAAGGTTGCATACCAGTAACTCTGTTTTTTCAGTTGAGGTATTCTTGTGGTTTGTACTACTATGTACGAAAGTAGAAATTTAATAAATGCCAATCATTATCTGAACTGCTGTGTTTGCACAAGAACAATGGTTCTCTGGTTAAATTCTATAGTTCTTTTCTTGGAAAACCCATCTTGTGATGTGTATTCTAAGAATGCTTGACCATATTTTAAATACGTATTATTAACTCCAATCCATAAAGCTGCTTTCTTTTGAAATTTCAGGTTCACCAAGAAATAGCTCCAATAGTGTTGACAGTTGTTTCATGTTTGGTCCATGTTATCCAAAATCCAGAGGTGAGCCAATACTATATTGTGATTTTTCGCAGTTTTCCTTCTAACTTATTATCTCTTTACAGGGTTTGAACAAATCGTTGCTAGAAAACAGTGCTATCACAATTGGGAGGCTTGCCTTGGTCTGTCCAGAACTTGTTGCTCCACATACAGAACATTTTATACAGTCATGGTGTACCACATTATGCATGTAAAATACTCTTTTCAAACAGACAAGCTTTGCTATATTAATAGGAATTATTCATCTATAGCTTTTACAAATTCTTTTATTTCTAAATTTTTAGGCTGATTAGTTTTGGGTTAAACTAATATTATGTTATCCTAGAAAGCTCCCTTTTGTTTTGTTAACGAATGGGTTAATCAAAACTTTTATTTCTTTAATCTTCATATACTATTATTCTCACCTGAAGTCGGGGTGCTGCAAGCTTCCTTCTCTCAGGTGTTGCGTGTGGGAAATATCGTTTGAGGCCGGTCTTTCGGTTCTCTCAAGGTGGCTATCTTCTTCGTGCTCTGAGCGGCAAGATTTGCGCTTAGTTGAGTGCTTCTCTTTGGACTGCGTTAGCGCGTTGACCTAGGCTGTCAGCCTTTGGTTCTGCGCTTGGAGATCAACGATCATGCGCCGTAGGTCCTCTAGAGTTGAGTTGGTGGTCCTTGTAGGTCACTCCTCGCCGTGTTAGTGTCTCTGTTGCCGGCAGCGTTCACCCAAGTCTACTATGGTGGGGCAAGTAAGATTTACTCGGCCCTACAGTGGGAGCCAAATGTTCTCGCCTAAAGTCAGGAGTGTTGCAAGCCTCCGTGTCTCTTGGTTCAGCGCGGCTCTGGTGGTGACATGTAAAGATACTCTAACTCTCAAGTGAGAGAGAATTCCACATGGTGTGTATGGAATTGGAATAAAGAGTATACCTTGTTGTCTGTCGTGTTTTTTTCTCGGGGATATGCCCTGAATGGGTCGATTGTTATCCCCTAGGTTGCGGATTTATTACTGTTGAATCCCTGGTGATAAATGTAGGATTTTGATATCCTTGTTTGGTTGGGTGGAGCCCTCAGGTTTAGTCGCTGGTTCGATCTAGGTCTAGTTCATGAGCTGGGGTGCTTCGAGGACCGGTCCAACCGGCTACTATTGTTGCTAGTTTGTGACAATGTTACAGGAAATTTCATTGGAATCCCAAAACTAGACTATACCTGTCTTGACAACTTTTGCCAACATTCATTTGAAATATTTATCTTTGAGTTGGCAGTGGGTTTCCAAGAACATCAACGTAGATGGAGAAGTACAATAGAGAAAAGCCCAATTTTAGCAAAACAAACCAAAATTTTTTTGCTGATTTAAATATTTTTTTTTATCATGTCATTCTAAAGAAATTGAAAAAAGGATGACTCTTGATTTTAACTTCTTACAGAAAGCACTAAATTGTTTGGAATTGGTTTCTTGATCTCATGCTATGTTGCAGACTTAAAGTTACTGTCTTGTGGAGATATTGCCAAAATATTTAGAGTACCTTATATGATAGCATGGTTGCATTAGAATACCTTATTTGGAATAGTAGAATACCTTCTACTAGAAATGGTTTTTGATGAAGGTGGATAGCTTCATAGTTAAGAGAAGCCAAGTATTGGTTTCCTATACCATTGTGGTATTTTCTTATGTAGATATTTTTATACGCAGGATAAGAGATGATTATGAAAAGGAGGATGCATTTCGAGGGCTTTGTGCAATTGTACGTCCACCAATTTCTTTATCACATTTTCTTCTTTTCACAATGTTTGTGAATGGTTCTTGTCAACAATTGTTGTGATATTTGTAGGTTAGAGCAAATCCTTCAGGCATTTTGAGCTCACTGGCTTACTTGTGCAGAGCTGTTGCAAGTTGGCATGTAAGAACCTCATATTATCTTATGATATCAAATAGAACTAAATTCATTTGTTTCTGCTTTTTTTTCTTATATTTCAGGAAATACGTAGTCAAGATCTTCATAATGATATTTGCCATGTTTTGAATGGGTATAAACAGGTACAGTATATGATTTTTCTACATGGTACCTAATTTACCTTTCTTTTTTTACCAATTGTCATTTCAATTGGAAAACTGCCTTCTAATAGATGCTGGGAAATGGAGCATGGGAACAGTGCATTTCCACATTAGAACCACCAGTGGTGCAGAGGTTGTCAAGATTTGTAGTGTAACAGAACTCAAGGAGCACATTTTTTATTGGTTGCCATACTTATATGTTGTTGCATGTGAGATGAGCAGGAATGCCTCTTGGTTGGAAAAATGATCATTTTGTGTGCTGCATAGTGTACATCTGTGACAGATATAAAAATATGTCAGTTGATTGGAAAAATGGGTAATATAAACTTCAAGGTTTAGATTTGTACCACGTTTGTTCCAGTTCTGAAAATGCTCCGCACAGATTACTTAGTACAGAGGAAAGTAAAGGCTACATCCAAGTCGTGTTCTATATGAGTCCAAGAGTTCTCGGAAGAGACAGTTTGATGCTTTGTGTATGCTCACAGTGATTTTTTATATTGTTTGAGTGGACTAGTTTTTGTTTGCAACTCCACTTATATGTTGACGGCATTCATTGAGTCGCCCAAAGGTCAATTATGCGTTTATGGTCATCCCAAGTTTAACAGTTTTGTGTGTAAGATTTAGAGCCAATTTTTTCAATGGTTTGATAGTATTATGCTGGATTATAGTGACTTGTATTATACCACCAGTTGTAATGTCACAACTCAGTGTCTTCCAACCTCGGACATGGGACTAAATCAGTTTGTTACATGCAGTGAGTTTAGCTGCATTTTGTGATGTTCTTTTCTGTCATTTTGTATTACATTATTCTGACGTGCTCTCCCATGAAGGCATTTCATTGTTTTGGATCTTGTGTTATAAGATTTAGTTTTATGTGTGCGCATTCCCGCCTCTGTCAAAAGCCCTTGTCAATCACTCTTCACACTCACCATCTTGTTGTCGCACCTCTCAATTGTTCCTATCAAAAGTTCCTCTCAAAAGCCACCGCACTATATTTCAATTTGCACTATATTGTAATAAAAATTGAACTACACGGTTGGCGAAGTGGCGACTAAGTTTCTACTGTTGATGTAGGGAAGATCCAAACCTTGGAACTCCTTTCACGAGAGGGCAACATGAGTGCGCCCCCTTCCACCCCTGCTGCTACTCCACCATGCTCTCCCGCTCCTTCCCCCTCTGTCGTCCCTGATCCGTCTGATGGAGAGCCACCCCCTGTACCTCTTGCCCCCCCATCCTCGAGGCATCCTCCTTCGCGTGGTAAACGTACGTCTTCCTCTGCTCGGCGATCCTCCTCTCGTTCCCCTACTCCCATCTCATGGGCACAAATCCTCTGCGGGGATCTATCCGCAGCTCAAAAGGTAATATCTAACCCCACCCTCTCGAATCTTCATTCGATTACCTCCGATACGGTTCACTTCACCACAACAATTGCTTTCGTGGAACGAACCATGGGAGAATAGTTTGATCGAAAAGTTTTTTGGAAAGCCGCCGCCGCTGCCGATGGTTATTGCTTGGGCAAAACGTTCATTTTGTGACTCTGGTTTCATGTCTGATCTCGATCTTGAAGAGGGTTTTTTTGTGTTTCGTTTTCGTGATCCGACTTCTTGTATCGATGTCCTCACCGGAGGACCCTATTCCTTGCGTGGTAATGTTATCCGCCTTATTCCATGGCGGCCGCTTTTTCACCCTTGGAATGAAACTTTTTCTTTCGCCCCGAATTGGATTTGGCTTCTTGGTTTATCGCTCGAGCTTTGGAACCCCGATTAGGTTGCTTTAATCGCTGCTTCGCTTGGAAAGGTCTTGGCTATCGATCAACGCTCCTTCTCCTTTGATGCGGCAGGTATGTGCGGGTCTGTGTTAAAATCAACCTTTCCCTCCCCCTCCGGCATGCGCTCTGGATTGGGGAGCCGGGGAAGGAATTCTTCCAACCCGTTGCATACGAGAATCTCCCCTCGTTGTGCTATACTTGTGGCCGAATAGGCCATCGCGAGGTGGACTGCACCTCGGCTCATGCTCCATCCCCCGTGAATGTTCAACCGCCCGCTGGTGCCGTTGGCTCCCCTGGTGTTGCCACAGATTCGGCCCCCTCTTCTGAGATGCATGTTGACCCACCCCCTGTTGACCCATGCCCCTCCCCCCCTCCCAACCCATGTCCCGTCCCTGACCTTAATCTTGCTGATGACTCCCCCCCCCCCACACCCATCGTCCCCCACCTTCTGTGGCCCCTACCTACGGCCCCTGGGTGCAGGTCTCCCAGTAGCGCAACCAGCGCCGCAGCCCTGCCTCTCCCTCCCGCACTACGACAAATCACGTGCCATCACGTGGGCGCACCGCCTCCTGTGCGCGTCACGTACACTCGCCAGCTGGCGGGGATCCGTTGCGCCCCAGCCCACCCTATGTTTCCCCTCCATGTGGCTCCTCGCACCCCTGCGGTCGTACGGCCCCACGTGCTGCCTCCGCCTCTACGAGCTCTCTGGCCAAGGCAGATACTAGATCTCTAGGCACTGGTTCGTGTGATGCAAACTCGGCTTCAGCCTTTAATGCGCCGTTGTGTCATGATGACAAATCCCTGCACGCCTCGCATGCCGCACCCTCTCTCTTATCGCGCGACACCCCTCTTATTTCGCCACGTGTCCCCCAACCTCTGTCTCCTGACACGGGTGGCTCTTCGGCTGTCGTGCGCACTACTTCGTCCCAAGCGCCACCCGTTCACCTACCCCTCCACGTGCCCCGTCCACTTCACATGCCTCCTCCCCTCAGGGCTCCACCCCCCTTAACCCGGCCATCACCTCTAACCCGCACCACTCGAACAACCCCCCATCTACCGCTTCACCCCCCTCTCCTCTCGCCTATGGCGATCCACCCTCCCGCTCACTGGCTCACAATGGCCAATGACCTAGCTTTCTCCTTCTCTGTGACTGCACCTAGCAAGGCTATCATTCCTATTAGCCGCCCTCCTCGCCGAGCTCCAAAGCCACCTAAGCCCCCTGCTGAGACTCAGTCGCACTCTAAGCGACCCCGTCCCTCTCCCGATGTCCATGACCTCCCAACCTCCATGGATGATGACTCTCAGGCTCCTGCCTCCCTCTCCCTTGCCATCATCCCATCATGATTTGTATCTCTTGGAACACCAGGGGTGCCTGACGTCGTGTGGTAAAGGATCACTTACTTTTATTAATAATTTTTTTTTATGTTAACCTTACCGCCCTGCAAGAGACACACATCGATACCGCCCGGACCTCCTGCCTCATTCGATCTCTCGGCAGACACTGGTGTGGGGTCTCCCAACCATCAAGTGGGGTCTCTGGAGGTTTGTTAATCGCTTGGGACTCTTCCATTATCCAAACAAAGGTGCTATCCATTCAAACACAATGTATTTCCGTCGTCGTCGGTATGGAAAAACATGAACCTTTCCTCTTTACTAACATCTATGCTAGTACCAATCCGACTGTTCGATGCGAGTTTTGGAATAGTTTCTACGGTTTTGATTTCTCGAGCTATCCGTGGCTCCTCTGCGGCGACTTTAACTGTTATTTAAATGACTCTGAAAAAAAGGGGGCCTCCCCTTCCGTTTAAACAAATCGATTCTAGATTTTCGTAAATTTGTGCATAACCTTGGTCTTGTTGACTTGGGTTTCTCGGGTGTCCCCTTCACTTGGTGCAATAATAGGCAAACTACATACCGTATTCAAATACGTATTGATCGTATTTTCTCTAACTCTACTTGGATTCACTTTTATGATAAAGCTTCTGTTAAACATTTAACCCGTGAGGTTTCGGACCATTGTCCCTTGCTGTTCACTTTTGCGAACTTTGGTAATCATAAAACTCTTTTTAAATTTCAAAGCTTCTGGACCGAGTATCCAGAATGTAATGACGTGGTTTCTCGGGCTTGGAATGAGGTGCCTCATGATCTAAACTTTTTCGAAAAATTCTCTACTGCTCTGAAATTTACTCGTCATGCGCTTTCTGTTTGGAACAAAGCACACTTAGGTAGACTTGAAAATTTGCTTAATGATGCAACTGGTAAGATCTCTGCTCTTGAACAACTTGATGCTTCTGTTGGTTTAAATTCTTGTGATGAACTTATGCTTAGATCCTACTATAATCATGCGACCGCCCTTAGGCGTCAAATTACTCTGAAATGGTGGTGTAAGGCTAAAACCAAATGGACTGCGGATGGTGATTGTAATTCTGCTTATTTTCATCGTATTACATCCATGCACAAGAGAAGAAATTAGATTAATTGCTTAAAATTTGCTAATGGTAGTTTAGTTTACACTTATGCTGATATTCTCTCTGCTTTTGTTGATCATTATAATGAACTTTGGGACTCTGATAATGCATGTATTAATAGCTTTGCTAGTTTGCCTCTTTTTTCGACCCTTCCGAATATTGACGGTGAACACCTGATAGCCCCCTTCACGGCCGATGAGGTCTGGAATATTGTCTGTTCCATGCCTAATGGCAAAAGTCCGGGGCTTGACGGATTCACCGCTGAATTTTACAAGGTATACTAGAACATTATTAGCCCATGCTTCATGCAATGCCTTAGCAATTTTCATGACAATGCCTTTCTCCCCTATGATTAGAACCAAACACTCATAGCCTTCATCCTGAAATGCCCCACCCCCTCTACACGAAAAATTTCCGCCCTATTGCTCTTTGCAACTTAAACTATAGGATCTTAGCCAAAACCCTTGCCAACCGGATCCAATCTGTCCTTCCAACTCTTGTCTCTCCCGAGCAATCCGCCTTTATAAAAGGTCGGAGCATTCACGATAACATACTTATTGCTTAGGAGGCGGCTCATAATATGTTTGATTCGAAAGGCAAAACCCCCCTTATTATGATTAAGTTGGACCTTGACAAAGCCTTTGACAAACTATCCTGGAAGGCTATCTTAGCTACGCTACAAGCTTGCAACTTCCCTCCTAGGTTCATAGATTGGATTAAATCTTGCCTCAGTTCAACTTCATTTTCCTGCTTGGTCAATAACAAGACCTCTCCCTTTTTCACATCCAAAAGGGGTATTCGCCAGGGTGACCCAATATCCCCTTACCTCTATGTCCTGGCGGCGCAGACCTTAACCAATCTTATCAACCAGGCAGTTGTCGACAAAAAGCTGACTCCATTCAAATTCAAAAATGCGGCCATCCTAAGCCATTTGATGTTCGCTGGTGACATCCTCCTCATGTTTAGGGCCAACCCCAAAAGCCTAAATACCATCCAGCAAATATTTAGCCTCTATGCTAAGATTACGGGTCAAATTGTGAACCTAGCTAAATTCGAAATCTTCTTCCCCCGGAATACCTCAAGATCAACCATTAGAGCCTTAAGCTCCAAACTCCAAATGAAGGTTGGCTCTTTTTTGTTTAAGTACCTCGGTGCTATAATCGCCCCTCGTCGACCTCCTTCCACCTCTTACAATTTCATCCTCGACCTCATCAAGGCCAAACTCGGATCATGGCACTCTGCATTCCTATCTCAGGTCGGGAGAGTCGTGCTCATAAATTCTGTGCTTAACTCCATCCCGATCCACTCAATGTCCGTTAACTGGTTCTCGCAGTCTTGTGTTGACAAGATTGAGCAGATTACCAGGAACTTCCTCTGGTCCAAGACATCGAATAAAAAAGCTATTCACCATATTAGCTGGGACACTGTGACCCTGCCCAAATCTAAAGGGGGCCTCGGAATTCATGATCTGGAAACTTCCTGCTTGGCCCTTCAGGCCAAGCGCATTCAGTGCCACCTAAACAAAATCTCCACCCTCTGGTCTGATATCGTGAAAGCCAAGTACCAAGATCCTACACTCCCTTTATCCACTAACTCAAAGTCCTCCTGGTCCTGGCGGCTTTTCCTCAAAGCCTTCTCACTGTTGGCCCTTGCTTTTTTTTAAATTACAAACTATGGTATCAATACTTCTATTATGCTGGACACCTGGTTATTTGACACCCCCTTATGCAGAAAGCCTACTTTCTTGAATGTAAATATGGTTGATAATTGCATGTGTGTAAATGCTCTGATTGATAATCAAACTTGGAATAATGACTTGTGTCTTGATACATTCGGCCCCATGCTCATGGAATCCATTTCTCGATTGAATCTGTCATTGATACCCGATGAGGATAAGTACGTTTAGAGAGGCTCCTGGGGGATAGAGTTATCGCCGGATTAGCATATTCATACCTTAGAAGCCATGAACAGCTTCCTGATGTGTCATCCCCTCACTGGAAACACCTTTGGAAGCTTAGGACAGCCCCTAAAGTTCGCACATTTTGCTAGAAATTACTCCATAAACGGCTCCCCACCTGAACCCGCCTTATGTACATTGGTCTTAGCTCCACCAACACTTGTCCTTTATGTTCCTTACACCCTGAAACCTATGAGCACCTGCTCTTTGATTGCCACCTAGCCTCCCAAATCTGGTCCATGCTTAGCACCCGCACAGGCCTTTGCTTTGCTCCCAGAGCTAACTGGGGGGATGGTGCATGGCTCCTCCCTCATTCCCCCCTCCCTCTGCTTAGTCGCTCGCCCTCATTGCTAATACATGCTGGTTCATCTGGCTCGCCAGGAATGAACTGCTTTTTAAGGCTAGGCAGCCTTACCCCCCCCCCCCCCCCCCCCGGGCTCGTGATACTACCTGAGGGTAACATCTCTAGTACTTCTCATTCGAGAAATTGGATTCCCCCGACTCAGGGCCTACTCAAGATCAACTGTGATGGGTCATTTCTTGATTTTGCAGGAGAAATTGACATGGTTGTCTGTAACAATGAAGACATATGTTTGTACGCAAGGAGCTCCTACCTTGAAGGAAACTCGCCCCTCGTCCTTGAGGCCCTTGCCGTTCGTGAGGCTCTACGTTTTGCTACTAGCAGAGACCTCCCACCTTTTGTCGTGGAGACTGATTCGAAAACACTGGTGGATACAATCAATTCCAACACACAAGCCCCTTGGGCTATTTCTGCGATTATATCTGATATTCATGTATTAAGATCTAATTGTAATATGCTCGGCATCTCTTTTTATCGCCGAGATGCTAACAAAGCTGCCCATTGGGCAGCAAATCGGGCGCGCCTCTATAAGGATGAGATGATCTGGTCCTCCATCCGCCCACCTGAGCTCGAGAACATTTTGTCTACTGATCTTTTTGAGTCCGGCTCTTACCGACTTTAATTTAAGCTTATTTTTTTGGAAAAAAAAATCTACACGATTGGCCACGGGTTATATGAGGTTGATAGTATCTTATCCTGGCAAAGGGTTGACTTCACTACTTAAGATTGTCAACTCATGCTCTTTCTGGTATTTGAACTAGTTACATTGATTGCTGGACCACTTTGATGTGTTGATTTTGGCTCTGGCTTGCCCTATATTTTAGTAGAGTGCCTTCTGATCCTTCGATTGAGGAAAAAGTGTCCGAGTTCCACAGGATAAGCTTGCCTTGCTTCTAGGGAAATGATACTTCGATTACTTGCTTCAATTGTATTAATACAATAACAACAACAACTAAGCCTTTATCTCATGCAAGATGTGTCGACTATATGAATTCTCTGTCTCCAAATCCTCCTGTCCAAGGCTAGATCCGCCTCAATATCTAATAACTGTATATTATTATCCATTTGGTGAATTGGTCGATCGCTACAATCAAGTTTTTGAATTGCCTCTGTGCTAGGGGAAAAGGATCAAGGAGATCTATGCCCCATTTGTATAACGACCAACTGATGTCAAGCAGTGCAATGGTTCATGATGCAGTTGAGAGACTTCTGAGAATCTTTGTCATTTATCTCATTTTGTGACATAGAGGTTATAATCTACTTTAATGTTTGGCCAGAAGTAGCCGGCTCGGAGGATTTTGGCCGCTAGGGATCTTCCTCCGATGTGGATGACACAGATGTCGTCATGGACTTCTGCCATTATGGTGGCTATTGAAGGTTGGGCGACACACTTGAGAAGCAGTCAGGAGTAGCCCCTTTTGTAAAGCTGGTTATCAAAGAGTGTGTAATAACTTGCTATTCTTTAAAATCTACTTGGATTAGAGACGTGCTCTGGGATCTCGCCTCATTTAAGGTAATTGATGTAGAGAGTTCTCCAGTTCGTGCCTTGTTCGACTGTTTGGACCTCGGCTGAGATGTCGGCCGATTGGATGCTCAGATGTTCGAGGACTTGCTGAATGATCGACCTGTTGTTTTGATACTTTTTGGTGCTAGGAAGTTTGGATAGCATGTCGAGTGTTTTCTTCCTGAGGTATATGCTGAATCACACAACTATCGAAGTTAGTAACCAAAGAAAGTACTAGTGCGAGATACCTTTCAATGGAGGGGTCCATGGCTTGGCAAGTGTTGTTGACTTGTCCTACAACAAGTTGTGAGTCACTTTTTACGACGATATTTCGAGCTTTTGCTTCCTGAGCGAGTTTCAACCTGGCGATCAGAGCTTCGTATTCCGCCTGATTGTTGCTGGCTTAGAATTAGAATTGAAGAGACCGTTCAAGGGCGATTCCCTGGCCATTTTCTAGAATGATGTCTGTCTTGCTCCCTTTTTCATTGGAGGTGTCATCCAGAAATAGCGTCCAAGTTTCCTATAGTTTGGGAGTATCTTCTTGGTCAGTGAATTCGGCAACGAAGTCGGCCAGAGCCTGGGCCTTAATGGGACCTCTGAGTTGGTATTCGATGCTGATTTCTGAGAGTTCTACCGACCAGGATATCATTCGTCATACGAGTTTGAGTTTAGCCAATACATGCCTGATTAGTTGTTTGGTGCGCACCTAAATATGGTAGATCTGGAAATAATCCTTAGTCTTCGAGCCAAGATGACCATGGCGAAAATGAGCTTTTAGTATCTGATTTCTGATCCTTGGAGAACCTTGCTGGCGAAGTAGATCAGTTTTTGATATTTTTCTTATTCTCGGGATCAGGACCGAGCTAATGGCACTTTCTGTGACTGTGAGGTAAAGAAACAAGGTTTGTCCTTGTCGTGGTTTATCCAAAACTGGTGGGTTAGCAAGGAAGTGTTTCAACTCTTTGAAGGCCGGCTTACATTTTTCATCCCAATGAAAATTCTGCTTCTTCCTTAAGATCTTAAAGAAGAGAGCGACTCGATCGATCGACCTAGAGAGGAATCTGGACAATGCGGCAATCCTCCCAATGAGCTGTTGTACCTCCTTGATGTTGCACGGGCTCCGCATCTCTTGAATGGCCCGACATTTCTTTGAATTGGCTTCTACCCCTCAATGTGTCAACATGAAGCCGAGGAGCTTACCACCTTGCACTTCGAAGGCGCACTTTTCTGGGTTTAATCTCATGTTGTAGTGTTTGAGCCAGTTGAAGATCTCGATTAGGTCACTGCAATGATATTCAGTTAGCTAGTATTTTAGTTACCATGTCGTCGATGTACACCTCCATGTTACGATCGATTTGCTTCTCAAAGACTTTGTTCATCAATCGCTGATGTGTGGCTCCTGCATAAGTCCAAAGGGCATTATCCTGTAGCAGAAGTTTGCATGTTTGGTAATGAAAGTCATTTCTTCTCCATCCTCGAGGTGCATTCGGATATGGTTGTAGCCTGAATAGGCATACATGAAACTCAGATATTGGTATCCCGAGGAGCCGTCGACGAGTTTGTCAATGCTCGACAATGGGTAGGAATCTTTTGGGTAGACTTTGTTGAGGTCGGTGAAGTCGACACACATTCGCCATTTTTCCAAGTGCTTTTTGACCATCAAAACATTCGCAAACCATGTTGTAAATTTGATGAAATTTTCTTTTAGCAACTTCCCGATTTCTTCAAAGGATGCATGTTGTCGCTCAATTATGAGCTTTCTCTTCTTCTAGGCTACGGGTTTGACATGAGGGTCGATGGCCAACTTGTGGCAGATGACCTGGGGGTCTATTCTTGGCATGTCGGTCGGCGTCTACGCGAAGAGGTCGGCGTTGCTTTTGAGTAGAGTGTCGAGTTAAGCTTTGGGCTCGCAGGGCAGGTGTGCTCCCACATAAGTTACCTGTTCGGGGGATGTCTCGATCTGTATGGACTCCAAGTCGTCAACAGGCTCGGGCCGCTCTTGGATGTCTCCTTTGGGATCCAAGCTTGATATTCTTGGTTGGAGTTCAATTGGCCTGGGCTTCATACATTCATTGTAGCATGCACAAGCCTCCCTCTGGTCTGCATGAATTACTCCTACCTCTATCTCCGAGATGTGAAATTTGATGGCGAGGTAAAGGGTCGATACAACAGCTCCTAAGTTGTTCAAGGAGGGTCGGCCCAGAATCATGTGGTAGAGACTTGCGCATTGGACGACAAGGAACTATACGCCTGTTGTCTTTGTTCCTGGGGTGGAGCCGAATATTGTGGTCTTCCGTAAATAGCCTTTGACGTCTACATGGTCTCTAGAGAAACTGACCAGTTCTCCGTGGTATGGGTGTAGCGAATTTTTGTTGATGCTTATTTTTTCGAGTGTAGGGTAGAAGAGGACATCGGTGGAGCTCTCCTAGTCCACCAAGACTTTCCTAACAAGGAAACCAACAGCAACCATATAAATAATGACATGATCATGTAAATTCCTATCAACTCCTTGAAAATCAGTATCATAGAAGGATATTACTAGGGCGGGCATGCGTAGCCTTTGTGGCCGAGTTGCTTCGTTGACGATCATGATAGTTTGGGATGGTTACGTTTCAGAACTACTTTCTCCGGCGAATCCTCTTGTTATGTAGTTGATGACTCCTTGGATGTCGGGGGTGGGGTTATTCACCTTCAGAGTCATCGTGGTTGTTTGTGTCGCTAGATGGCAGTGTGTTGTTGGGACTTCGGTGCTATCGGCGGTTCCTTCAGCTCTGGCTGCGACTCCGATCATGTCGGATGTAGTGGTTGAGGCGACCTTCTCTAATTAAGCGTTCAATCTGATCACTGATCGAAGGACCACACATTCTTCGGTGGTGTGTCCGTAGGTTCGATGGAATTCGTATCTTCTAGACTATTGCCTAAGTAGCTGCATGTAGTATACCTCTCATAGGATGGTTTCTCTCGGGGTGTTGAGAGGTGTGTACATTTCAAATCGGGCACTCGGACGAGGTGATGACCTTGGCACTAGGCTGTTGTTTTGCTCGTGGCGATTGTGATCTTCGCTTTTTCTACCTCCCTTTCTGGTCTTTTTGTCTTCGACAATGACCTTTATATTTTGCCAATCAGTTTTTTAGCTTCTCGGAATCTTCCATTTTTCTCCTAAAACTCGGCCATGTTCTTAGGCTCCGTCAGGGCGATCTGGTCGGCAAAGAGTTCGGGATTTAACCCAAGCTTGTTGGAGTAGAATTCGACTCGTGGGTCGAGGTTAGGAATTAATATCGATTGCTATGGCCTGGAACCTGTTTATGTATTCTCTCATGGGCTCATGTTGCCCCTGCCTGATATAATGGAGGACAGCCTCCGTCTTGTGATAGACTCGTGATGTGGTGAACCGGTTGAGGAAGACACGGGAGAGGTTCTCGAAGGAATGAATAGATCCTGGCGGGAGGGAGGCAAACCACAACAAAGCGGCTTTTCCCTGAAAGCTAGGCTGGAAATGCTCTGCAGAGGGTGGGATTAGTTGCTCCGTGATAGAGCATCATGGTCCTGAACACTGTCAAGTGTAGCGTGGGGTCACCTGTACCATCGTAGGGTGTCAGGGTGGTGAGCAATATATTGTCCTATAATAACTTACATTTGTAACAAGTTGGATTTATAGGATATTTTTGCCCCAACTTGAGGAGTGTGAATTAGGGACCTAGTTATAATTACACAATATCTTGTACATATATGTAAATCTCCTTGATATAAATAGATAGAGTGGGTTACGTGAGAAGTTCCAGGATTTGTTGTTTTCTGATCGGAGGCTCATAGTGCAGATGTAGGCCAAAGTAAAACCACTCCTGGAGGGTGTCAAGAACTCGACAATGGACCTGGATACAAAACAATCTTGATGAAAGAACAGCTAGACGAAAATTGGATGTCCAAGCTAATATTAAGCCACCGGCTGATCCTTGAGAGTTGACCCCCTGTACATGTTATTAAAGCCGTATCATGAAGCAAGTTCTTGAAACATTCGCCCTCCTGTTTAACCTCCATTAAAAATATACAGTCAAGGGAATTTTGAGAACAAATATATGTTCTTCAAATAGAAGGTTATCGAGGGATTCCCCAACCCTTTGACAATTCCAAACAATGATGTTCATTGAGACGGGTGGAGCCATTTTGGGCTAGCCACCTTCACCTCGACAGCGGATGTTTGGAAGCAGAAGGTTTAAATTTCTTTGTGTTCATATGCGCTCGGGATTTACCCGTTCTTTTTTTTTTGGTTACAGGAGGCATTGAATCAAACTCAGTGACGTCGACCCTTCGGCCCCTACTGGCTCTAGTAATGCGTGAGGACAATTTGGCGTTCTGAGTAGATATATTGGATGCATTAGAAACTATGGTTACCTTCTGAAAGATGGAAGACCTTCAGTAATATTGGAGTTAGCCTGCAATTGCACCTGGTTGGGAATGGGAGCCTGATCGGTCCGAGTTTGCTTAGACATATGCATCAACAGGGAAGACAAGAGCGTGGTGACCTCGACTGTCTTTGAACAAGTTGCATCAGAGATTATTTTCGCTTGGTTCATGCATGCATGATGGGGGTACACTACTGATTTCTTTCCCAGTTTGCGTGGCTCGCAGTCATGGCCCAAGTTTAGTGTCAGACATCAGTAGTCCCTTAATTATTCTCATCCTCAATGAGCTACATCGTAACATCAGGATTGGTTTTAATCCAGATTTTTTTATTCTTATTGATTTTCTTTTTTTTCTCTCTTAATTTTTTGGTTCAAGATCCACAAACAAGAGCTGGTAAGTATATTACTTCATTCTTCATAACCAGTCTATTTAACGATCATCATAAACTCGTTAACACAAAATCCAAGGTCCCCAAATTGGGATTTTGGAGCTACTACCACATCAACAACAGATAACAACATATATTGCCAAATACGGAGAGCACTGCATGCAATTTAATTATTGTCGGACGCCGCAGAAGTGAAGCTTCAATTGGTGAGCTCCTCCTCCTTGTGGGTCTCGATGACGACGTTGCCGGTGGGGTAGGCGACGCAGGTGAGCGCGAATCCCGCCGAAATCTGGTCATCGTCGAGGAAGCTGCCGTCGGACTGGTCCACCGACCCCTCGATGACCTTACCGGCGCAAGACGAGCACGAGCCGGCGCGGCACGAGTACGGGAGGCTGATGCCCTCCTCCTCCGCCTGGTCGAGGATGTAGACGTCGTCCGGGCACTCGATGCTGAACTCGCCTTGGGGGGTGATCAGCTTGACGGTGTAAGAGGCCATGGCGTACACGCGGCCTCCTCGGCTGCCGGCGACGCCGAACAGCGAGCGCCCGCACCGCGGGAGGGCCGTGGCGAGGCTGACGCGGCGGCGGGCGAAGGGAGTGCCGAGGGCGGCGCTGGAAAGGGCGGCGGAGGTGGCAGCCATGGAGGGAGAGGAGACGAGAAGAGCAGTGCGGTGGCGATGTGTGTGCGGGGGGGGGGGGAGTTGGAAGGATGAAGAGGATGGGGTGGTAATGTAGGGAGAGCGGGGAGTGGCCTGTGGAGGTGATGTGGACACGTGGCAGAATCTTAGTGGGCGGCTTATCACCTTAGGGTAACGGTGTAATCTGGGTGATGGTTTCCTAGCCACACAACGAGTTTGTGCCTCCGGCATGATATGAATACTGCATTTTAGCAGCTTAAAACCCAAATGTCAATATGCCATGAGAAAAGGAACGCGTGGTTGAGAACAGGAAAGGCGAATGGACGGTGCTTAGGGCCGGCAACGAAGCGGATACGGTGCAGATATTGAATTATTCATATCTGCACTGCACTCCATATCCGCTCATCCGTATCCGCATCGTATCCGCTACGGATGTGAATATGGATATTCATATCCGCATCGCTTCAAATACGGATATCCGCACCGCATTCGTATCCGCACCGTATTTAATAAAAAAATATTAAAATTATATATTTAATTTAAAAAATCAATAAATTATCAATTCATTGATCCAAAATAAATATATAATATACTTCAAAATTCATCTTGACATGAAATTATCATAGAACTCTTATATATATTAATAACTTATATGGGCAAAATAGTAATTCAGAGACGCGGATAAGCGGTGCGGATATGGTGCGGATCCACAGTCATATCCATATCTGCACCATATTCATGCGGATATAAATTTTTTAAATTCGTATCTGTATCCATATCTATTTTTACTTGCGGATATAGATAGAATACGGTGCGGATGCAATTTTTAATTAGCAGATGCGAATAAAATTATCACCCCTAACGGTGCTCATCCTTCCCTATCAACTCAGTTGGAAGTTGAATTGTAGGATACGTACCAACATGTAAACTTTAATTGCCGCGACGTTAGTTTTGGCAATTACTTTGACCAACTTACTTGAGTCCAAGCCACATGAATCGACTAACCTATATTTTTGCTTAGCAATTTAAGACAGTTAGACAGGCAAAGTAAATGTGTCAAATGAACAAGCTAAGTCATGATTGGTTGGAGATGGCTCATCGATATTGAGGGTGCAAAGTGGAAAGTGGAAAGTGCTACATGCATGGGCGTGAGTTATCGTGTCAGCCACAAGCGATGTGTGGCTTAGACATTTCGGGAAAGGCCGTGTCTGGCACGAGATGAGCTTGCTCTTTTTTTCTTTTTCTTTTCTTTTTTACCAAAAATTAAAAACTTTTATTAAGGCCGGGATAACCCAAGATCAAAATTATCTACTGACAAAATAAAATCTAACTCCGGAGATCGAATATCGAATGAGCTTGCTCCTTGCTTAAGCCGTGTGGATAGAACTCTAATTTAGGTATCATTTGATTTGATTGACAAAAGTGACATTAAAACTATAAATTTTTTAAAGTAATTTTTTTAATATGGTCAACGGGAAATATATAAATTGAATAGAAAAATAATAGTTGCTGGAAAATAACTTACTTCTTTCTTTATAAAAAAAATACCTAAATATAATATGTACTTTGACCCTTATTTTAATTGCAGTCGGTACTTTCATTTATCTCATTTGTATATTGCTTAAGTCAGGATCGTGTATGTCAATCCTTCAACCTTGAATGGGCCTCGCTTAGACCTTCCAATGCTTCAGCTGGAACGCTCCCAATCGAATTCGTTGGACTTTCCCCACTCGTCGTTGGAAGCCAAGCAACTCTCTGAACTCCAATTGCTCGATGGTTGGTCGATGAAACAACACGCGGAATGGCGAAACTGACCAAACCTCACTTACCCGAATCACGAGTGCCAAGAGGAACAACCCACCGTTCGAGCAAGCTCAAACCGAGAGGCACTCCTGTGCTCCGACGAACTTGCGCGATAGTGGTGGTCTAACGAACCAAGGCTTAGAGCTTCAGGCCTCGACGCGAAACCTATTGTTATAACAATCAAGGCTCAAAGGAAGCCATGATTGGCGAAAATCTCCACTAGAGTTAGGTCGCTCGAAATTCGAAGGTCGACATCGACCAACAATGCTTTAAATCATTCAAAGGCGGGAACTACAAAGAGTTGATCCCCTGCTGAATTGCTGCATGGACAGGCTCTAACCCCTCACAATGGGAAATTCGTAGCTTCGATGTTGGCTACTTAACCAGGGCTTCTACTTTCAAGCTCTCCAATCAATTTGCTTCAAGGTTGCATCCAAGAGATGAAGCGGTATCATATCCAACAACGGTAATTCTACACCAAGCAGGCCTAGACCGAGGTCGGAAAAGGCCTCAACCTAGGTCTTACCGCTCGATGAGGTCGGGCTCCCAAGAAGCACCAGCGTAATTAAAGCAAGTAGGATTAATCCTGCCAAGGGATCGAATCCCTTGATAATTGGTCTGCCATGTGACTGCGTGCTAGACGAAGTTCCCCCCAATTCAACTCACATCACCAAAGAGTTGGGGGCAAAGTCATCACTTGACAACAAGGGTCGAAGGGCTCTCCTCATCGTGAGAGCAATCCACAATATCCTCGACAGATTCATCTCTCTCCTATTGCTACCTCTAGCACAACTAAAAGAGTCCCTGTTTTAGGAACCATCCCTTAGCTCAATAACTAATAACAGTAGCTTAATCACACCACTAATCCATATGTGATCGCATCGATGCCTAGGGGACTATTGATAGGGGAAGGATCAACTCCTTGAATCGACGCTATTAGGCTTTCTACCAAGACTATAAGTTGGGCATGTCAACCCATTTATCCACTCACCTAATCGGGGCAAGGCAGATGCATCATTTCTGCTAAGACGAGCCCGAAGCCACTCAAGCCACAATAACCAAGAACTATGGGCCACCAACATGCCCAACTAGCCCGAAAACTAGGGGCGGTAGAAATGAGCACGACACGATAGCACAGCATGATAATTGCATGCTTAGGTCGGAAAATTCAGTCCGATAAGCTTATCGAGAAATTTATTAAATTTTGCATATTGGTTTCAGTAGGATGAGCGCGACGCGTAATGGCATGTGCAGAGTTAATCGCGGTTGGGCGCGAATTGAGGTGAGACCCTTGCTCATTCTAAATTACTTAAATTAGAATTAAGTTTGTGTCAAGTCTGAGTTGGGCTCGAGCTGCGTCCGAGGGTGCGATCAGAGCTCGAATCGGACTCGTTTTGAGCAAGAAGGGTCAAGTTAAGTGATGAGGGGCAAATAGGTAATTTGGCAAATAAAAAAAATATATAATTAAAGCCACCTGGGGCGTACGGCTCCAAGGAGGAGCCGCACGCTACCTAAGGAGGCGAGAGGGAGAGGGATGATCCGGAACGAAAATCAGTCGGAGATCGGAGCATTGCCGGATCAAATTTCACGCAAGACTTCTTCATTGTCTTCCTCGTCCCTAACCCAATCCTTGGTGAGTGGTTCTTCCCCAAAATCTCTAGAATTTAGATTTAGGGATGTCGATCCTTGTGGAGGGATTTGGAAGGGATTTCGTATGATTTTCTTGCAAGTAGATCATCCTTTATGCTTGTTTATTGTCTCACGTCGTTTGTAGGGCGCCTCCTTAAGGTTTGGAGGGGGGCGGCAGCCCTAGGGCATGCCCCCAAACCTTAGGGAGGGAGGACCCTAGTACGTGCGGGAAACTTAGTAATGATGTTTGATATTTATTTCCAATTTAATTGCTAATTAATTTCGAATATTCTATGTTAGCATTCTAGAATCTCACTTTTCATGGTGGCCTAGGGTGGTCGAGTAACCCTAAGGGTGTAGGGTACCCTTAAGGGCAATTAGATGAGCTTTTCCTTCATGTTATGTTGTCATATTGCTGTGCTCGATCAATGTGTTAAAAATAGACATTCATATATGCTGAAATTTCTCAATGTATGCTGGAATTTTCGTTAAGTGTTTGCTGAAATTACTCAATGTTTGTAAAATATCGAAATAACCTATCGATCTTTATGTACGCTATATTATGTGAGCTTTGAATACATTATTATGACATGAACAGTAGTGTACAAACAGAAAATTGATTGGTTAGGTAGGCTGGAATTATCATATTGTTTATTGAATGAGTCGGGTTGCGAGCCCGGTGCGACACTTCCCGGCTTGCTATAGTTGTAGTGGTTTTACCTTGTGAAGAGTGGGCTATTTGAACACTTCCATGTTTGGGATGAGTGTATAAGCTCTCGAGTGGAAAATTTAGGAAAATTGCCCGTAGAGGGGTTGAAATCCCGGATGCGGACCGAATTTCCGCGAGACTCGGGAGAGTAAGAAAATTGAGGAGTTTAGTTTGTTCCACTAAATTCAGAATCCTTGGATAGATGTGATACTCTTTTTCATTGTTCGAGAAATTTTGTAAGTTCGGATGAGACTTTGAATGATGAGTTGTGACAAAGTGGTCGTCGTGCGGAAGCTGCTCGATCAGACATAGCGTTCCGCTACACGATGACAGTCACGGGTGTTAGGTTCTTGAATAGAAGAATGTATAAGACAAATATGAGGTAGTAGTGGAAGGTACACGACGACGAGTAGCTTAATTGGGCCGAGTGAAGGCCGAGTGGGTGCTACCTAAGGTGCACCGAGAAATGTGAATTAAACCGTAATTACCCGACTAATCTACTTCATTACAAGGGTACAACCTATATATTCCCTAAATGAGCATGGTTTCGATATTGGGTCGGATTGGGCCAAGTAGTGCGCATCACGCATGAGATGATTGTTGGTGAAATGGCCTACACTAGATGGGGGGTGAATAGTATGTTATCTAAACTTTTCACCTAATTCTAGTTTTAAACGATTCTTAATTACTTAGGCAAAACACAATATGAGTTAAATACATGCAGAAGCAAATGATAAGCAATTAGGCAAGCACTAATATAAACAATGCATACACGATGATTTATAGTGGTTCGACTCCAATGCCTACTCCACTATCTAAGCATCCCGCTTAGAATTTTCAAACTAGTTTTACTAGATTATCTTGTTTCCTTTACAATGAGGACGTTTTCACCGGAGAGTCTCCGCTCTCACACCGAAGGCACTTCAACACCCGAAAGTCTCCACCTTCCTACCGAGAGCACTCTCCCACCTAAAACCTAATGACAACAAGAACTAATCCTAGCAAACTACGTTTACACCGGTGGAATTAAGCCTTAACACCAAGGTAACCACCAACCATACAAGACCTAACAACCTAGGTCTTCAACCTTTGAAATACAATGAAATAAATAATAAAATACATAAGTAATGGAGCAAATAAACAATACAACTTATTCTTAGCTCCTCTTGATGCCTTGATGATGAATCAAATCAAGCTTGAAGGCAAACTCAAGAAAGACAAGGTGGAAAGCTAGGGTTTCAACAAAGATGGCTCAATCAAAACTTATATGTGTCGAAAGATGTCTCATGAAGCATTAGAAGATCATAGGAAGACTTAGAATGCCTTTAAATAGGTAGAACACCAATTGGTGGTCGGGCCCAACGGATATAAATGACTATATTTCGAGTTGTTTTGTAGTCGATCAATTGGTCGATCGATCGACCCATCGGCCGGAGCTCTCTGTGCATGGGCTCCATTCGGTCGGCCAGCCTATCGACCGAAACTGGAAATCAGCCTAGTTTGCCTATTCTTCTGCTCGTTTGTTCATTTCTGGGTTCCGTCTTCACTAAGTCCTCTTATATAACATAAAGTTAATAACTTTAAAACATAGATATTATATAAGGATTACCCCCATTTGGATTCAATAAAAATATATAAAAAATCAAAATCCTTAAGAATCAAAATCTAACTTTTGGGGTCTAGTACAAATTTTCAAAAACTAAAAATTTTATAATCTCACAAATCAAATATGCATAGATTAAAAGCTTCCAAAAAATCTTTAAAAATATGTCGCTTACTAGTTTTACCTAAGGAGAAATTATCGAGATTTTTGGAGCCAAGAAAATGTCTAGGTCATATATGTCACGCCCCAACTCAGGGTCACGTGACCGGCCAGAGTATACATGCCTATACCCTGAAGCCTAACCCATGCACATGACAAAACAAATAATGTAGCGAAAAGAAAATAACAAGTTTTATTTTAAAGGAAAAGCGAACCAACACCAAGTTTAGTTTAATAGTTCAGAAGTAAAGAAAAATGCGAAAATACGATTAGGTTCAACGGTTCAAAAGTTCAGTCAAATAAAATTTGAAATAAATAACATAAATGCCCTCAGGGCTACAACTCCAAATCAAGCTAATACAAGTGCATGACAACTACCAAAAAGACTCGACCACGATCCTAACTAGGACTGCTATGAGATCTAGCGGCTCCTCTGCCCTCCAGCGACGCCAAGTGCATCCAACCCACCTCACCGGTCAGGCTCTGCAAAACAAAAATCACACGATAACAGGTGAGTTCAAAGAACTCAGCGAATGGTTTTACCCACCCTCACAAATAAACACAGAGATAACATAAATAAGTTCTATCCCTATAAAGGCAATGTCACAAAGGTTTGACTAGCTATCGGCCAACAGGTCATCCATGCCCACGACATCTAACTCTTCAAAGAGGTGCATCAAGCCGAAGCCCTACCATGCCCGAAGGCAACATCACCAACAAAATGTGCATCGGGTCGAAGCCCTACCATGCCCAAAGGCAACATCACCATCAAAATGTGCATCTGGTCGAAGCCCTACCCTGCCCAAAGGCAACATCACCATCAAAGAGGTGCATCGAATCGAAGCCCTACCATGCCTATAGGCAACATCACCATCAATAGGTGCATCGGGTTGAAGCCCTACCATGCCTAGAGGCAACATCACCATCAAAGAGGTGCATCAGGTCGAAGCCCTACCATGCCTAAGGCAACATCACCAACAAAAGAGGTTCATCGGGCCGAAGCCCTACCATGCCAAAGGCAACCGCACATACTAGGATAATCGAGAAAGTCCCTCCGAACTTATCCTGCAGGTTGGGAATTTAGCATCTAACCACCCGAGCGTAACCCGTAACCCGACTCCTAATTGAGTCGCTCCGCCATTCCTAAGGATATGACGGATCAAGATCTAAGTCAAGATTCTCCTATGGTGTCCTCATTATGAAGCGTCTCAACACTCCAAATCTGACCCCTATCCCTTAGGCCCATAATGTCATGAACCTATGTGGTTTTATTTCATGAATACCTTATGATTTGGTTCATAACAGATTATGCTCACCCTTAACCCAATTTTAATTATATAATTAAAATTTAGATCATCTCAATTAGGGTTTTATTTTAGGTTACTGTTCTGCCCAGAACTACTGTGTCTGACCCGAATCTAGTCTCTAAAGTGTGTCCTATGTTTCCAAACTATATTTTCTGATCGAAACGATAAGTTACATGACTATATTCACACATACACACACATCATAGCAAACAAATTAAAACCAGTACAGATTCATCATCTCAGCATAAAATTCCAACAATCATGGAATTTCAGCATATTTATAGAATTAAATCCGAAAATTAACAGAAATTAGTTCCTAAATTACCATTAGGACAGAATACTAATCTCAAGAATTAATCCACAAAAATCATGCTTTTCATCAAGTTCCACAAGAAACAACACACTTAAACTAAGAATCAAGTATTAAGATCAAGAACCCCTTTCTCAAGAACCCTTAATTAGTCATTATCAAGATCTTAATCCTACCACATAATTTCTACCCAAAATCACAAATTTAATCCTAAGCATGCAATCCACAAATCAAGAAACCAAATTGGGAGAACAAATCATGATTTGCACATCAAGCAAACATAGCAAGAACTCGAAGAAAATCCAAGGACAAGGCATGAATATCGAGCCGTCAAGAACGGCTTCAAAAAAATCCTATTAAAATCCTGAAGAGAGAGGGTAAACCACTCACTTAATTAAGGAATAGATTGGAGACGATCCAATCAACGACCTCCGATTTCAGCTTTAAAATCTGGCGGCTCAACCCCAAAGAAGAGAAAATAAGGTGGCGGTTCACTCCAAGCCGCCGGCTTGGAGAGAGGAAGAGAGGGGAAGAAGAGGGCGGCTCGGCTGACTCCTCTTGGCTCGGTTCCAAAGGAACGAAGAGAGGAAGAGGGGAGGAAGCAGGCGGCTCGGCTCGGCTCCTCTCAGCTTGGCTCCAAAGGGAAGGAAGGAAGAGAGGAAGAGGAAAAGGAAGCAGCGGCTCGGCTCGGCTCTGGGTGGTGGCAGCTCCAAGGAGAAAAGGGAAAGGGGCTGGTGGCTGGTGGCTGGTGGCTTGGCTTGGCGGCTGGCTCCCTTTCTCAACTTTTTAGGTGGCTCCAAAATAGGAGCCACAAGCCATGAGGGAGGGTTTTATACTCCCTCCTCAACCCTAACCTCTTAAACCCTTAATCCACAACCTGCATCAATCTTAAGCCAAAATCAAAACCTGCTAACCTGATAGACTTAATTAATTTAATATTAATACAAGATAAATCATAAGCAATCAATTAAATACACCCACATGAACATAATTAATAATTATGCACATACAACATCAAATTAAATAATTTCAACTACCAAAGCCTAAAATTCATAAATTCATATCCTACTTACCCGATCTCGCAAGCTCGCTCCGAACCAAGAGTCGACTCGACTCGACCACGAACTAGTTCGCTAGGCTAGCAAACACACACACAAGAGGAAAAATAATAAATTTAATTATCTAGGATATTACAATATAGCCCTCCAAGGAACTCCCTAGGCTTAGTGAATTTCAGGGCCATTTTCGATTTTCCAGGTTTTCATGTTTTGGGGTTTTGGTTTGGGTTTTTAGGTTTTGCATCACAAAAGAGGATTACAATTCATTCTAGACACCCTAAACCTAAAATCTAACTTCTTGAAGAATCCCGAGCGACGACGAGCTCTAACCGATATAGGACGTCGAGCTCTAACCGATATAGGACGTCGAGCTATAACCGATATGGAATCTGGAAATAATTCTCCATGAAATCATTAGTTCCATATTTGTTATCATCAAAACTGAGATTAAGACCAAGGTTGAAAACCTTAGTCCAACAATGACTATGGGCCGGATTGGGTCGAGTAGTGTGCATCGTGCACGAGATGACTATGGGCCAAATTGAGCCGAATGGTGCACATCGCGCACGAGATGACTATGGGCCGAATTGGGCTGAATAGTGCGCATCGCGCATGAGATAACTATGGATCGTATTGGGCCGAGTGGTGCTTAGCGCACACGAGTCGATTTGGGGTCGAGATATACGTCGGTGAGCAATGCCGACGACTGATCCGTGTAGCACTAGTCGGAGGGCCTTTCCCAATCGAGTTTTGGGCACTAATACTAGAGGGCCTTCCTAGCTCAATAAGCCTGAGGCGGGGAGTTCGCTAGGGTGGCCAGCCTAGTGAGCAACCTGCGGGTTGTAGGCACTTGAAGTGAGGTTGGTTCATTTAGGCCGAGATAGGTCGAGTGGTGCGTGTAGCGCACGAGATATATAATGCAAACCATTATCACCTTTCACATTAGTTGTATGAATATTGAGTTATTTACTTCAATTATTTATATGATTTGGCTTGGTGATGGTCGATACAGCCACTCACTGGGTTCTTCTGAACTCACCATTCTTTTTCTTGGATTGTTTTTCAGAGCGTGATCATTGAGGTATGGCGCAGCTGGTGGTGATAGACTCCGATGGCAGTATCGTGAAACCTGTTGGTGTAGTCGAGTCGTGTTTAGACATGTAGTTTATTGAGACGTGTAGTTAATTAAACATGTAAACTTATGTAGTGTTGACACTAGTACCTAGAGTATGTAGCTTATGTTTGGGTTTGATACTAGGCTTCAGGGTCCTTACCACTAGATGGGCCTAGGGGATCTCTCACTACAACAAAAGTGACAATTAGAAATAATCAAATTTGTTTCTAAAAGTCAAATATTTGCTTCTATAACTTTTAGAGACAAATAAAATTATTCGTCTCTATAGCCCTCGTCCCTAAAAGTATTAGGGACCTATAGTGTATTTGTCTCTACAAATATAATAGAGACATATATATTTGCCTCTAATATATGAATACTATTAGAGACACATAATATATTTATCTTTAAAAATATTAATAGACATATATATTTGTCTCTAAAAATATTAATAGAGACATATATATTTGCATCTAGAAACATTAGTTGAGGCATTTGTATTTGCCTCTAAAAATATTAATAAAGACATTTATATTTATCTTTAATATACAAACACGATTATCATATTTGCCTCTAAAATATTTTATTAAAGGCATATATATTTGTCTTTAATATATATAAATATCATTAGAAGCATATACAATTGTCTCTAAAAATATTAATAAAGACATATATATTTGTTTTGATAAAAATAAATTTTATTGACTCTAAATTAAAAATTAAGCTAATTTTTTTTACATTATATTTAATTAATAGATAATTTAAATATTTAATTATCTGTAAAAATTAAATAGAGGCCATTATTTTTACTCAAAAAATTGATTAGAATTAGACTATATTTTTAACTAAAAATATTATAATTAATAAAAAAAATATAATTACAACTTAAACAACTACATTTCACATATGTATAAATTTGTACTCAACTATAAACTGTGTAGAGATAAAATTAAACATTCTATTAAAAAAGTAGATATGTTTGTTCTAAAACTAATATTGATAAATAATATAATTACAACTTAAACAACCACATTTCACATATGTATAAGTTTGTATTCAACTATAAACTTTGTAAAAATAAAATTAAACATTCTATTAAAAAAGTAGATATGACTGTTCTAAAACTAATATTGATAAATAAGTATCTTAAATTTCAAACTTTTAAAGTTCACTTAAATATCGAACATCTAAAATTCACTAAAAATATAAAATTGCATGGTTTCAATCAACTGTCATCTTCTGAGACACGTTCAACCTATAAAAGAATAAAGAAAACAATATTTAGAAATTTGATACAATAATATTTTAAATAAATTATATATAAATATTTCAACACATACCAAATTATGTGATCATGCAATACTTAGCCCAATAGCTTGTCAAATGGTCTTGGTGGATCCAAAAGACCATAATAGTTGTTGATTCTTAATCAATGGTTCTTCAATATGTACATCATATCATTTTTCTCCCAATTCATGCCCTCCAGCTTTCTTCAAAATGCCTTTAGCTACTAGTATATCATGAGGAGGCTTAGAACTCTTCAATATAATTTTACTTCTAATCTATTATTTAAATATAATAATTAAAAAATTATTTTAAAAAACTAATATTAGTATCAATGTAGTTTAAGATAAGAAAAAATTATATTTAATATCATATTTACCTCAATAGAAGGACATACTCGTGTCTTTGCTCTCTCGGAATTAGAATTCTAAAGAAAATAAAAAAAATTATCATTTTACCAAAATGTAAAATTATTACAAATAAAATTTATTTAATAGCATAATCATACATCAAATTTTTTTTAACTTATGTACCTTAATAAAATTATTTCCATCCTTTCTTCTTAAATGTTGCCTCTGCAATATAAATTGAAAAATAATATCATTGAGGAACTTCCTATATATCTATATACACTTTTATAACTTGAATGATAATAATCTTATGAGCTTGAATTGCACGAACATGATGATGAGAACCTTTGTGGTGATATTTCAGCATCATTATAGTCATGTATATCCTTATTTTATTAAAATAAAAAAAATTAAATTAGTTGAAAAGGAAAATCTATTGAATATAAATAACATATTCATAACTTGAGAGAAAATATCATCATCAAAAGCACCTCTTATAGAATTCTCTAGTTGTTCTTTCTGTGAGCCTTGGAACCTGGGATCTCTGTTGCACATTCTTTCTTTTTTTTGAAAAAGTTTTGATAACACGCTACCTTCAAAAGATCCGAGCAGAAGATAGGTGCATGTTTCACCTTCATCCACTTCATATATATTTTCTCGAGATACACCTATATATCCAAACGTGTTCACAACGATATGCTTCACTTAAAAAATTAAAATGAAATGTTACATAGTGAAGAGAACTTACCCACCATTGAATTGCAAATAAATGTCTGTCTCAATCATCTTGATGCATAGAACTATGAAAGTTCTAGAATAATTGATGTTTCTTAAAAATATTATACCTGCATTGACAAATTGTATCCTCCGATGAGATGTAACAAAGAAATTTATATATTAAATGATGAAACCAGATTAATAGATTATAGCAAAAATCGAGAACCACAATCTGACTTCCAACAATTAATATATATCACAGCAAAAGTTGAGGACCACAGTCTGACTTCTTGTTGGAAGTAAGCAATCCTCGCTTATGGTTTTGATGTATCAGCTGACATAGTGACATACCCAGCTTTAGATGTGTAACAATGTTAAACAACTCAGTAAAATGCTCAAAGAAGCACATAACTTCATGAATTGGCATTAACACAATCAAGACAGAGCAAAGGTGCTAGATGCCTAAGCCAACTTAATACTAGTGCCCTTATCCATAGAACACCCACATCAAAATAACTAGACATCTTCTACTCAAAAGAACAATTGATTTGAAAAGACTCTCATGATCTCCAGTAATAACTTATCACGTGTCACCTAAGAGTTCAACAAACATTCAGCAATATAATGTATAGAGTGCTAATCACCCTGTAATATTAGTAAATTATTGATATCCAATACTTGGAGTTTTTAATGAATGAAAAAAAATTATATGTTCAAAAGATTATTATATATATAACTATTGTAACATGGAAGCCATATAACGTGATACTAAGCACCATAGGAATCTTTCTTCAATACTAATGAGGTGTCAAGAGCTTAGACATGAAAATAACTAACCCAACATATTTTTTTCTTACCTAGAAATTCTAGGATGGTCCGCCCGCACAACCCACTTTTTAGCTAAAATTTATCCAATTCTTCCTTGGTGCTTTCTCAAGTAAAGAGTACTACCCCATAGATATGCCCATCTTAATCAGAGAAAATCCTTTTAAGTTCTCTAGTACCTCAAAATACTTTCCAAGCAATTTAAATTCCACAATACAATATTTTTTTTATTCCCTCCCAAGGTTTTATTTGTTGGATTATATAACTCATGTCTTATATAAAATTATATTTAAGCAGTAAACAATGACATTAAACAAAATAAGAAGAGTCAAAATTTACTTTGGCTAGTCCAACTAAAAGACTAAAAGAAGAGTCAAAACAACGAACCTGGTAGAAGAAAATAAATGCATTACATTCCACAATTCAGGAATAATCAGTAAATATTGATCATTGATAGACATGTGATGAAAATGTTTGTCAAGCTAAATCTTGTCAATGAAGCTCCACAGAAAATAAATGTTGTCTTTGAATCAAAAGTCAGTAATCAGTTTCGATCAAAACCAGCCAAAGATTCAGTCAAGAATCTACTTTGGCTAGTCCAACTAAAAGACTAAAAGAGTCTTCATTAGATGACTCCTCTTTTTTTTCTTTTTTCTCTTTGTTTTTTGACAAAAGAGTCACATTATGGACTCTGTATATAGTTCTAATGCCCCTATATAACTGTTAATTGCTTTAAATATAACAATCTATCTACTATGCCTTAGACTTGTAGAGGATACAAGTTGTAAAGCAGGCCCTGGGTAAAGAAAATAGAGGTTGACCTTTCAACAGAGGTTCACTCTAACTACACCTAAAATTAACTGAGAGAATAAATGTTTACAACTCCAACAACCCACGAAAATGGACATGTCTTATTGTCTTATACAATAAGATTATATCACACGGTCACACCTATGATTGGCTAGGTCATATATCTCAGCCAAAAGCATCCTGACTCATGCAAAATCTAAGAAAGACCAAACCTTCTAGCAAAGGGGCAAAAGACTTCACGAGAATTATGTTACTTCCATGAATCATGATGCTTTTGCAAGTAAGAAAAGTAGAACATTGTGGTAACATCCTCACCACAGTTGTGAATCAAAGCTGTTGACACCAGAACTAATAGTTTCATGAATCATGAATCATGATGCTCTTAAAATATCAATGACTTCAACTTCCCCATGTCTCAATAACCAACAACTAATAGTTTCACTTTACTCTCATAATAGTTTCACTTTAACATGGATGACAGTAAGGAGCAGAACAGGAACAGTGACAATGGTAATCCACACTGAAATAGTAGCCATAATGTCTAGTTGCATAAGTAAAAAGTTTTCTCCCTCTCTTTTATTCTACCTCTCTCCTATGATATTTTTTTATCCCTCTCTCTCTTGTTTTGTCTCCTTCCTCTTATCACTTTCACTCCCTCTTCTCTCACCCTCATTCAAACCTTCCCCACTCTTTCACCTCTCTCCCTCCCTCATTCGATCGCTCCTTTATCCTTCTAGTCTCTCCTTTCTTTTCGCCCATTCCTTTCCTACTAATTACAAGCAATCAACAAGACTGACTACTCAATTATTGTTGACAGTCTGTCTATTTTATTAGAATGTGATGGTCTTTTAAAAAGTGCTTAGTTCAAGGCAACATTCTACATACCAGTTACAGAAATCTACAATGCGACAACTCTATATAATCAATATGTCCTAACACTATAAGGATTTGTTATTGTCAGCAGAAGTGATTCAATAGCTGACTAAGTAAGATTGGAACAATATCTCCCAAACTGAGTTGCACACATCATCCCTATAATAAGCAATGTGAATTAGAGTACATACCATAGATGGCTGGTTGAAAAAGTCGAAACAACTTAGAACGTTTACCATAATTTCCATCAGATGGAATCTGGAGGCAACCCTTTAATCCAGCAGTCACAATAAACCAGCAGAAGGTTGATATACTATGGTGTCCTAGAAGAACCACCACCAAGTCGTGCTCCAGATACGATAACAGGTCCGACAGAGATAGGAAGGAGCCGATGATTGTGATTAGGGATTTTGTTTTCCCTATCACACGATAGTGATAGGAAGGCACCGGTCATTACAGGAGCCGGGCAGAGATGGTAAGGCGCTGGAGAAAACGGTGAGACGCGGGATCGGCAAAAGAGGAAGGATTGACACTACGGGATCGAGACAAAAGAAAAGAACCAGAGGAAATAAGGAGTCGCGACCGGAGATAGGGTGCTGGTGGCTACGTCGGTGAGTGCATTCCGGCGATTGCACGAGCTAGCGGGAACACATGATGGCGATTGAAGGAGCGGGGCAGAGGTGGGAAGCGGCGCGGGAGAAAAAGGCGATTGCAGAAGAGGCGCAGAGAGGTGGAAGAGGTGCGGGATTAGGAAAAATAATGCAGAGAGGTGGGGGAGGCGCGGGATTAGGGAAAAGCACGAGACAATTGAGGAATAGTTAAAAAAATTTTAATTTTAAAATAATTAATTATTTTTAACCATATAAATAAATTTAGAGACCAAATATTTATTATAAATATAATGTTAAAGGTAATTTTCTTTGTTTGCCTCTAAATCTTATATTTAGGGATAAAAAATTAATGATTTCTAAAAATTTACCTCTAATTGAAGCTTTTGTTGTAGCCTCTTCTCCCACTTTTTATTATTTGTTGCATGCACTATTACCACTAGATGGGCCCACCACTCGCGTTTCTTAATTCACATCCTTACTTGATCATTGAATGGTGCTAATGAGGGCCCAACTCCGGGGGAATACTTCTACAAATGTCGAATGAGCTCTACATTGAATCAATCCATCCTGACCGATAGCCCTTAAGCAGCCCAATCCACGTGTTGTTATAACGGACCTTATCAATCCCCAAATTATATACTGATCTTCAATTTTTTTTTTAATCTTTCATTGAGCCAATGAAACTATGAATCACCTATAGATCAACTCCATGAAAGTTTAAAAGAAAAATAATAATTCAAAACTTATTATAGCAAATACATCAAGACCATAATTACTTTTAAAAATTACCAATGTCTAAATCTTTTTTCAAATTTCCCTAAATATTCTTGATACGTTGTTTTACTAAAACAGAATAATGAACAAATAAATAAACATTATGATTCATTGTTCATTAGTCTATTTTAATGAACAACATATTAAATCATGTGACATTGTGATTGATTCTTATATTTGGATTAGTTTTTATACTTCATATTAATAGCTAATTTGGTTTATATGTCTTGTATTAAACTAATTTGTATTTTATTATAGATTTTTGTTCACTATTCTATTTTACTCAAATAATATATTGAACTATGTGATAATATATTGCATTATTTATAATTTTTAATATTTCTTATACTTTATAATAATAATTGACATATTGCATCTATTAGTTTAAACAATGACCAACCTTGTTAATGGGTTCACACGTTAAATACAATGAATTATAGTTAAGTTTTTTATTTAGTTTGTAATTATTAAATTAATTTATGAAAGTTTGGAAAAAAAAATTATTTAGTATAGTTCTCACTTCAACTCGCTAATTTGGTTTGATTTAATTTATAACACGTTTTAATTTTTAAAACTTATTTATTTGATTTATCTTATTTTTTAATTTGATGTGATTTTCTATAGATTTCAAATTGATTCTTTATATGTTTTGAAATAAATAATAATAGTTTAGTCTGATTTTAATATTTAATTTGAATTATTTAAGTTTATTTGATTTATATTTTAACCTCTTAAATTGAATTATTATATAATTTATTTGTCAAACTTGTTTTATTAAAACAACATATATATTAAATTTATTTTTGTATTATTTCACAGAAACAAAATAATAAATAATGGATGATAATTTTTATTTATTGTAGTCATTATTATATTTTATTAAAGTATCAAGGGTTCTTCACGGGTTGGGTCGGGTTTGGAGGAAAAATCGGTTCGACTCGACCAACAAGTAATCGGATCGAGTTTGAAGGTAAAAAACCTAAACCTGACCCGACTCGCCGCAAATCGGGTCAAGTCGGGTTGAGTAGTTGGGTACCCATTTTAAAAAAATGAATATATATATATATATATAATGAGACACGTGTGGCGCGTGTCTTAAGACTTGCGGCCGCATCTTCTCGAGAAGATGCAAGATTTTTTAATTTTTTAATATATTTTTTTTAATAAATAAATAAATAAATATATAAATAATCGGGTAATCGAATAATTGAGTCGGGTCTCAGATCATCAGTTCCAAATATTAAAATCTGAGACCTAACCCGATTATGACTAGATTTGATTAAATTGAATCCGACCTAACCAGATTACCCAACCCGACTCGACCCGATTGGTTCGAATCAGGTTGGGTTCTTGAGATTATTGGGTCAACCTACCCAATGAACACCACTAAAAGTAACATATTAAGGATATTAACGAGAACTAGGGGAAAAAAATTAGTTTGGGTGAATTTATAATTGTTTAGGGTTTATCTTGCTCATTCTCGCTCAAATAAATTCTAGTGTGCATACTTGAGAAGTAATTTATTATATTCGTTTCTTTAATTATTTTGAAATCTTTTTACTTTAATTTGTTATTTTATTTTTTTCTGCAATATAGTTTTTTAAAATTATTTTTAATAAATATATGATTCAACTAATGAATCTATTGGTCCGATCATAGCACAAACTATAAAATTATTTTTAATAAATATATGATTCGACTAATGAATCTATTGGTCCAATCATAGCACAAGTATTCCGTTGGCGTTGGACAACCAACTCAGTATCAACGGTGGTAGAGGTGTGAATTTGGTTCAAATTGAATCAAACCAAATTAATTTAAAATCAAACCGAAACTAAAAACTTTTTAATAATCAAATTGAAATTATTGGTTCGGTCTAATTTAATTCGATTTAAATTAATTTTTTATATTTTTTTGGGTAAATAGCAAAAACCTTCCCGAACCATGACCCAATTGTAATTATCCCTCGTGAACTTTGAAATTAGACAAAAATAAACTAAATTTTATGAAACTAACAAAAATAATTCATTTATTAACTCAATATTATTTATTTAATAGAATCTTTTTTAGATGACACCTGATAGTCTTTCATTATAAAAAATATTAAAAGATAAATAAAAATATTAATAAAAAAATAAAATATCGATTCAATTACACGGAGTTTGACAATGGAACTTTTGCTTATTCTTGACCATTCAAATTTTTAGGCATCAATCATATTGGATCGAACACAAGTTCGCAATCAGATTAATTGACACGATTTGATTTTCATAATATTGGTTAAACCAATGTCTTTTTTTGAAAATAAGTAAAGCAATGTCACGCGAGTTAATTCATTTTAAGAGATTCGAAATGTACAAAAGAAATAGTACAAAGGGATGACACATGGGAAGATAAGCTTACAACCAGTTCCTCTGTTACAAGGACCTCGCGTAAGCTAACGACCCCTATTGTGTAGGCGGGCCCAAAACAACCTAGTGAGCCTAACAATATTATCTAGTGAGAATGAAGCATCTCTAAAGATACTCTTGTTTCTGGTTTGCCAAAGGCTCCAACACCGGATCATTGCCGCAAGTCTCATGCCCTCAGTCCATTTTGCTAGCTATCCAGACTTTCGTGGAAGCAGAGAGAACATTGGTAGACTGCATTCAATATGAAAGCATTTCTAGCTTCTTGTAATGCCAATGCAGCCCCTAAAAACGTGCTATGCCGTTTCGAGCATTTCCCGACAAAAGTTGCAAAGCGGGTCGTCCATGTGGATCCCGTGCTTCAAAAGCTTGTCCTTGGTGTTCAATCTCCCTCGAAGTAAAATCTGCATATGAATCTTCATTTTGAGGTGGCAAGGTCCCCTCCAAAGTCCAAACATACAAGGAGTTCAAGTTCGCGATCCACTACTAGAAATGTTAGAATCGTCATGTAGTGGAATAGAAGAATGTATAAGACAATTATGACGTAGTAGTGGAGGGTACATAACGACGAGTAACTTAATTGGGCCGAGTGAAGGCCAAGTGGGTGCTACCTAAGGTGCATCGAGAAATGTGAATTAAGCCGTAATTACCCAACTAATCTAGCTACTTCATTACAAGGGTACAACCTATATATTCCCTAAATGAGCATGGTTTCGATATTGGGTTGGATTGGGCCGAGTAGTGCGCATCGCGCACAAGATGACTGTTGGTGAAATGGCTTACACTAAAGGGGGTGAATAGTATATTATCTAAACTTTTCGCCTAATTCCAATTTTAAACGATTCTTAATTACTTTGGCAAAACACAATATGAATTAATTACGTGCGGAAGCAAATGATAAGCAATTAGGCAAGCACAAATATAAACAATGCAAATACGTTGATTTATAGTGGTTCGACCCCAATGTCTACTCCACTATCTAAGTACTTCGCTTAGGATTTTCAAACAAGTTTTACTAGATTATCTTGTTTCCTTTACAATGAAGACATTTTCATCAGAGAGTCTTCACTCTTACACCGAATGCACTTCAATACTCGGAAGTCTCCGCCTTCCTACCGAGAGCACTCTCCCACCTAAAACCTAAGTACAATAAGAACTAATACTACTAGAAAACTACGTTTACATCGGTGGAATTAAGCCTTAACACCAAGGTAACCGCCAACCATACAATACGTACAACCTAAGTCTTCAACCTTTGAAATACAATGAAATAAACAATAAAATACACAAGTAATGGAGCAAATAAACAATACAACTTATACTTAGCTCCAAACATTGAATCATAGCTCCTCTTGATGCCTTAATGATGAATCAAATCAAGCTTGAAGGCAAACTCAAGAAAAACAAGGTGGAAAGCTAGAGTTTCAACAAAGATGACTCAATCAAAGCTTGTAGGTATCAAAGGATGTCTCATGAAGCATTAGAATGTCATATGAAGGCTTAGAAGGCCTTTAAATAGGCAGAACACCATGTGGTGGTTGGGCACAACAGATATAAATGATTATATTTCAAGCTGTTTTGCAGTCGGTCGATTGGTCGGTCGATCGATCCATCGGTCGGAGCCCTCTGTGCATTCTGGACTCCATTCAGTCGACCGACCTATCAGCCAAAACTGGGAAATCAGCCTAGTTTGTTGATTTTTTTGCTCGTTTGTTCGTTTCTGGGTTCGGTCTTCGCTAAGTTCACTTATATAACATAAAGTTAATAACTTTAAAATATAAATGTTATATAAGGATTATCCCCCATTTGGATTCAATAAAAATATCTAAAAAATCAAAATCCTTAAGAATCAAAATCTAACTTTTGGGATCTAGTACAAAATTTTTGAAAACCGAAAATTTTATAATCTCCCAAGTCACATATGCATAGGTTAACGGCTTCTAAAAAAATCCTTTAAAATATGTCACTTACTAGTTTTTACCTAAGGAGCAATTACTGGGACTTTTGGTGTCAAGAAAATATCTAGGTCATATAGCCCTCCAATGACGTCCCTTAGCTTAGTGAATTTCAGGGCCGTTTTTGATTTTTCGGGTTTTCATATTTTCGGATTCGGGTTTTAGTTTTTGGGTTTTGCATCATAAAAGAGGATTACATATTCATTCTAGACACCCTAAATCTAAACTCTAACTTCTCGAAGAATCCCGAGCGACGACGAGCGTCCTTGCCGATTTCTTCATTTTCTTTGATTTTTTCGATCAAGGATGCCGAGCTCTAACCGATATGGAATCTAAAAATAATTTTCCATGAAATCATTAGTTTCATATTTATTATCATCAAAACCGAGATTAAGACCAAGGTTGAAAATATTAGTCCAACAATGACTATGGGTCGGATTGGGCCAAGTTGTGTGCATCACACACGAGATGACTATGGGTCGGATTGGGCCAAGTTGTGCGCATCACACACGAGATGACTATGGGCCGAATTGAGCCGAATGGTGCACATCGCACACGAGATAACTATGTGCCGGATTGGGCCGATTAGTGCGCATCGCGCATGAGATGACTATGGGTTGTATTGGGCCAAGTGGTGCCCAGCGCGCACGAGTCGATTTGGGGTCGAGATATACGTCGATGAGCCATGCCGACGACTGATCCGAGTAGCACTGGTCGGAGGGCCTTTCCCAATCGAGTTTTGGGCACTGATACTAGAGGGCCTTGCTAGCTCAATAAGACCAAGGCGGGGGGGAGTTCGCTAGGGTGGCCAGCCTAGTGAGCAACCTGCGAATTGTAGGCACTTGAAGTGAGGTTGGTTTATTTAGGCCGAGACAGGCCGAGTGGTGCGTGTAGCGCACTAGATATATAATGCAAACCATTATCACCTTTTACATCAGTTGTATGAATATTGAGTTATTTACTTCAATTATTTATATGATTTGGCTTGGTGATGATCGATACGACCACTCACTGGGTTCTTCTGAACTCATCATTCTTTTTCTTGGATTGTTTTGTAGAGCGTGATCATTGAGGTATGGCGCAGCTGGTGGCGACAGATTCCGATGGCGGTATAAAATTAAGGTATGACTCGATTCTGTTGATGTAGTCGAGTCGTGTTTAGACATGTAGTTTATTGAGACATGTAGTTAATTAAACATGTAAACTTATGTAGTGTTGATACTAGTACTTGTAGTATATAGCTTATGTTTGGGTTTGATACTTGGTTGCTACTTTTATAAATAAATGTTGTTTTGTTAATCCGAGATGTTAAATTGCTTGGTTGATATGGTTGTATGGTCTAGGCTTCAGGGTCCTTGCCCGCACTCTGGTCGGTCGCGTGACCCAGTATTTGGGGCGTAACAATTGCGGGCTAAAGCGGGCCGACCCTTATCGAGTCGGGCCAGCCCGTATAGCCCGCTAAGTATTAAAAAAATTAGTGTTGCAATAATTCTGAAAATCGGCATCTCATTGTAAAAATACAATGATATTATGAAGACATCAAAACTAGTAATTTCACTCAATGCAAAGTATATTTTAACTCAAGAAGAATTTATCAATGTCATCACTAATGTTGATGGTGTATGAGGTAATAAACATAGGTAATTTGCACTTTGCAGGCTCGCAGGCTGTGCCGAGCGGCTTACAATCTAGTCCCGGAGAGGTGATAGTTCGACAAAATGACCAAACCACCATCAATAGAATGATGAAACTACCCCTCATCAGCACTATAAAAGGCATACCCTCGGCCACCTAGTAGTGGGGAATCTCCTCTCCCACTTTTTATTATTTGTTGCATGCACTATTACCACTAGATGGGCCCACCACTCGTGTTTCCTAATTCACATCCTTGACTATTGAATGGTGCTAATGAGGGCCCAACTCCGGGGGAATACTTCTACAAGTGTCGAACGAGCTCTACATTGAATCAATCCATCCTAACCGATAGCCCTTAAGCATCCCAGTCCACGTGCTGTTATAACGGACCTTATCAATCCCCAAACTATATACTGACCTTCAACTTTCTTCTTAATCTTTCATTGAGTCAATGAAACTATGAACCACCTATAGATCAACTCCATGAAAGTTTAAAAGAAAAATAATAATTCAAAACTTATTATAGCAAATACATCAAGACCAGAATTACTTTTAAAAATTACCAATGTCTAAATCTTTTTTCAAATTTCCCTAAATATTCTTGATACGTTTGTTTTACTAAAACAGAATAATGAACAAATAACTAAACATTATGATTCATTGTTCATTAGTCTATTTTAATGAACAACATATTAAATCACGTGACATTGTGATTGATTCTTATATTTGGATTAATTTTTATACTTCATATTAATAGCTAATTTGGTTTATATGTCTTGTATTAAACTAATTTGCTTTTTATTATAGATTTTTGTTCACTATTCTATTTTACTCAAACAATATATTGAACTATGTGATAATATATTGCATTATTTATAATTTTCAATATTTCTTATACTTTATAATAATAATTGACATATTGCATCTATTAGTTTAAAGAATGACCAACCTTTTGTTAATGGGTTCACACGTTAAATACAATGAATTATAGTTAAGTTTTTTATTTAGTTTGTAATTATTAAATTAATTTATGAAAGTTTGGAAAAAATAATTTAGTCATTGTTAATGGGTTCACACGTTAAATTAATTTTTATTTATCGTAGTCATTATTATATTTTATTAAAGTAACAAGGATTGTTCACAGGTCGGATCGATTTGGAGGCAAAATCGGTTTGACTCGACCAACAAGTAACCAGTTCGAGTTTGAAGGTAAAAAACCTAAACCTAACCCGACTCGCCCAAGATCGGGTCAGGTCGGGTTAAGAAGTCAAGTACCCATTTTAAAAAAATGAATATAATTTTTTTAAAAAAATAACGAGACACGCGTGGCGCATGTCTTGAGACATGCAGATGCATCTTCTCGAGAAGACGCAAGATTTTTTAATTTTTAAATATTATATATATATATATATATATATAATCGGATAATCGAATAAACGAGCCAGGTCTGAGGTCATCGGTTCCAAATATTGAAATCTGAGATCTGACCCGATTATGACTAGGTTTGAATAAATTGAATACGACATAACCAGATTACCCAACCCGACTCAACCTGATTGGTTCAGGTCGGGTTGGGTTCTTGAGTTTATTGGGTCAACCTACCCAATGAACACCCCTAAAATTAAGATATTAAGGATATTAACGAGAACTAGAGGAAAAAAAATAGTTTCGGTTAATTTATAATTGTTTAGGGTTTATCTCACTCATTTTCGCTCAAAAATTTTTTACTGTACATACTTGAGAAGTAATTTATTATATTCGTTTCTTTAATTATTTTGAAATCTTTTTATTTTAAATTGTTATTTTATTTTTTTCTACGATATAGTTTTTTTTAAATATTTTTAATATATATATGATTCGACTAATGAATCTATTGGTCCGATCATAGCACAAGTATTTTGTTAGCCTTGGACAACCAACTCAATATCAACGGTGGTAGAGGTGTGAATTTGGTCAAATTGAATGGAACCAAATTAATTTAAAATTAAATCAAAACTAGAAATTTTTTCATAATCAAATTGAAATTATTGATACGGTCTAATTTAATTCGATTTAAATTATTTTTTTATATTTTTTGGCAATGCCACATGAGTTAATTCATTTTAAGAGATTCGAAATGTACAGAAGAAAGAGTACAAAGGGATGACACATGGGAAGAGAAGCTTACAACCGATTCCTCTATTACAAGGACCTCGTGTAAGCTAACAATCCCTATTGTGTAGGCGAGCCCAGAACAACCTAGTGAGCCTTGTTTCTGGTGAGAATGAAGCATCTCTAAAGATACCCTTGTATCTGATTTGCCAAAGGCTCCAGCACTGGATCATCGCCGCAAGTCTCATGCCCTCAATCCATTTTGCTAGCTCTCCAGACTTCCGTGGAAGCGGAGATAACGTTGGTAGACTGCATTCAATATGAAAGCATTTCTAGCTTCTTGCGATGCCAATGCAGCCCCTAAAAACGTGCTCTGCCGTTTCGGACATTTCCTGACAAAAGTTGCAAAGTGGGTCGTCCATGTGGATCCCGTGCTTCAAAAGCCTACCCTTGGTGTTCAATCTCCCTCGAAGTAAAATCTGCATATGAATCTTCATTTTGAGGCGGCAAGGTCCCCTCCAAACATACAAGGAGTTCAAGTTCACGATCCACTACTAGAAATGTTAGAATCATCCACGGCCGCCCAAGCTGTCGGAATGACCCACGGCGTTCTTACGACCGATGTGGCTGTTAAATATGGTGCTATATCTGCATCAGCTTCCTTACAGTCGTTGCTTATAAGTTGATGGCACGTACGTGGCACGCAAATGAAATAACTTATCAGCAACAGCTTCGCGAGAGCCACGTCGGCCATTGGTGATGTTATTAATACATTAGCAACAGCTTGCATACGACTTCTGTATCCAACGCTTGTGAGTCGATGGCGCGCTCGCGGTGCCAAAATAAAATATTTATCACTGACGACTTAGCAAGGGACGCTTCAGCCGTTGGTGATGTTATTATTTATTTGAAACAGGCCACCAAAGGCTAAGTCAGTCGTTGGTGATAGATGTTTTTATCTATGCGTTCGTGTCTGCCCCCTTTCTTTCTTCTCCTTCGCGTCGTGCTGAATCACCTGCTACCACTATTGCTCACGACATTGCCGCCGCTCCTCCTCCCGGTTTCCGTCGCCTTTGGGTAATCCCTCCTCCTCCCTCATCTTTACGCCTTTTTGGCACAGCGAAGGGCCGATCGAAACCTTAGAGCTTGTTTGGTTAGCGAAACTAAATTTGTTTTCATGATTTCGGTTTCACTGAAATCAAATCTGCTTACGAAAATATGTTTGGTTCAGCATTTTCATGAAGCTAAATCAAAATCAGAATGAAAACAAAACCAATTTTTTTAATAAAAATAAAAACGTCATAATATTATTTTCTGTGATTTCGAGACTATCGGTTTCGTTTCAAAATATAGTGACAACTTTGTAATTATATATATATATATATATATAATTTAAAAATAAATCAAACTATATTTTTTTAAAAAATAAAAATAAAAATAATCATTTTCAACTCAAACTATCATCTTAAATTTATGAATTAATTAAACCAATTTATATCTAATTGACTAAAATCCAAATTTTAAAATAACTCAATTTTCTTAAAGTTAATCTATTTATATTTAATCAAAACTAATTTTAGACTACTAAATTTATTTTTCTTTGAAATATTATAATAACTATTAATTAATTGAACAAAAAAGTCTTAAACCACCAATAACTTAGTTAATTAAATATTATAAATATTTTATAACCATATTAGCAAACATTTAGGTGTTATTTGGTTAGTGAAAATTATTTTTTGGTTTGATTTCAGTAAAACTGAAAACTTGGTTTCGAAAACTTGATTTTGGTTTCTAGTTTTTAGTTTTCTGAAAACGCGTTTGGTTAATGAAAACGACATAAGTTTTAGTTAGTTGAAACCATTGAATATTTATTTGGCTATAAAAAGTAATATTAATTTTCATTGAACATTTTTAGTAGTAATTAATATTTAGTTAGTTTATAAAATTAAATATTTACTAATATAGTTATAAAATATTTGTAATATTTAATTAATTAAGTTATTGGTAGTTTGAGATTTTTTTTTTCAATTAGATATAAAAATTAATTAATAGTTATTATAATATTTCAAAATAATAATAATTCTAGTGGTCTAAAATTAGTTTTGATTAATTATAAATAGATTAACTTTAAGAAAATTGAGTTATTTTAAAATTTGGATTTGAGTCCATTAGATATAAATTAGTTTAATTAATTTGTAAATTTAAGATAATAGTTTGAGTTGAAAATGGTATTTTTAATTTTTAATTTTTTTTAATATAGTTTGATTTATTTTTAAATTAATTAATTTTATAAAAAAAATATTTATAATTACAAAGGTGTCATTCCATTTTGATAACGAAATCGACAGTCTCGAAACCACATAAAACAACATTATGGTATTTTCATTTTTATTAAGAAAATTAATTTTGTTTTCATTCTGGTTTCAATTCAGTTTCATGAAAACGTTGAACCAAATACGTTTTCGTAAGCAGTTTTAGTTCCGTGAAACTGAACCATGAAAACATACTTGGTTTCACTAATCATACATGCCCTTAATTTTGTAAACTAACTAAACATTTAATTACTACTAAAAATATTCAAGAAAAAATAATATTACTTTTTATAGCTAAATAAATATTCACCGATTTCAATTAGTTATTTTCATTAAGCAAACACGTTTTCAGAAAATTGAAAGTTAAAAACCCAAACCAAGTTTTCAGTTTCACTGAAATCAAACTAGAAAATAGTTTTCGCTAACCAAACAGCACCTTAGGGTTTCGGCCAGCCTTCGATCGCCAGACCCATCACCGGTCCAGTGTCCAACATGGGACACTGGACGCTGGTACCAGAATATTACCTTGTTAATAGTGGACGTCGCAAGTTCTCTTTTTTTTAATTAGGGTTTGATTAAACCCTAATCACGTTGATTAGGGTTTAATTAAACCCTAATATATTTTTATTGTTGTTTATTTATTTATTTGCTGTTCATGTTATCTAATTAATTAGGATTATTTTATTTTATTTTTTGGTCATGTTAATATGTTAATTAGGGTTTAAATATTAATGTTAGTATTATTTAGTGTTAATTCAATTATTGCTAGTCCAATTAATACTCGAACCGATAAAATTAAACCATTGTGGACGATGACGTCGATGTTGGGGCTGAAACCTAAGGATTCACGTCGACGTTCATTGTGTACTCGCGCCACTGTGGACTCACAATGACATTCAAAAATTTAGAAAATAATCATTCATCTGACGAGTTGATACATTTCACGTACGCATCGACGAGTCAAATATGATTTAGCTAAACCTTAGATTCGTTCGGGGTTGTATGTTCGTGCAAATGAAATAGATGATCTTTTATACGACGTACAACCCTTGAATTGTCCCTAATTGAATAATTTGAGAACATAGTTATTTGTATTGCACTTAGTTATTTCTTTAACCATTAACTCATTCATAAATTTTGGCTATTGTATCTCCCTTGTTCTCCAATACGCGCCTAGATGATATGCGTATTCAGAGAACTTTAGAGAGATGCTGTCGAAATTTAGAATGAAGTTAATGACTAAAAGAAATACTTAATGCAATATGAATAACATGAATCTCAAATGAAATATGAGCATCTCACATAAAGACATTAACTGAAGATATTGTCATTGATTGACAGAATTATGTCGGGCGATCGAAGTTGGATGTACCAATGTTTTGATCATGGAGCTTTAACGAATGAGTTTCAATGATTATAAATATTGCTACTGACATTATTATTTTGTAGGCTCACTACTCATGGCCAGATGACTAGAGGTCCTTTATTTATACCACGTGGGAGGCAATTTCCTGGCAGCAATACAACGGCCAGTTGAACCAGGTCCGATTCCAGGCAATGGGCCGAGCTGGGACCACAAACATCGCGGAGACTCAGGGATATGACCCCGAGTAGATTACTCCGGATGTTTGGGACCAACTCTTGGCGCTACGGTCGACGGAGCGGCGACAAGTGGTATCTCTAATTATATATTGTATTTGTTTCTCGGTGTAATAATTAATGTATTTGCTTCATAAATGTAGACGACGGTGATGGCTGACGGGAGTGTCCAACAACCCACCCTGGGCGGGAGAGTACATCGACACCCGCGCTGTAGTCATCATGGTAAGTATATTTGTTTCAATTATGTAATATTTATTTATAATTAGAAAAAATATGAAAAAAAATACAAACTAGTTTAGGAGACCTACACTAGGATGGTGACGCAGCTTGGGGGCACCCCCGATGAGTTTGACGCGCGAGCGTGGGTCGATGTCGCTAGTGGCGGGGACAACGGACGCGTATATGGCTTCGCAGACAGTGGTCATGCGCAAGCCGTGCTTGGGCCACTCGGGGCACTTATCCCTCTGGTCGCCGATGAGCGGCCCTCCACATCCCGTTCTTAGGATCAGAGCTGGATAGCAGCATTGGAGGAGTAGGCCGTGCGTCAGAGTCAGATGTTGGAGGATGTGCATGCCATGTTGAGACATATGACAGGTCAGTCCGACGGTATAACATCCCACCAACATCATATACATCATCCTCGACCCAGTCCACTCTAGTCTACACTCAGGCACTATAGACCCCGCCGCATGATCCCGACCATCCTCCACCGCAGTGAGACATTATTTGATAATATTGACTTAACTTATTTATGACTTGGATATATATTGTTTATGCATGACTTGACTTGTGTTTTGATACCGTTGACACATATACTTGACTTACGATAGTTTTGATTTGTATAGTTTTTCATACGATTATTGATAATTATTATTATATATATAATTGTTTTGATATATATTTGGGTGTATCTATGATGTTATGAATGTGTGTATGTGAATGGATGGATGTGTGTATGGGTGTGTGAGTTATGTATCAGGTTAAATAAATGTATCAATGAAAATTTATAATTTTAAAATTTTCAGTTAGAGGTTAACAACATCGGCGATGACTTACCCACAATCGTCCGTTTGAAAGCCGTCGCCGAAAGCTTATCGTAATTCTTGGGCTGCAACCTAGACGTTGTTGTAGGTCATCACAAACGGCTTAGCAACGACTTGGCCTCGGCTATCGAGCTGTCGTTGATAACAACATCAACAACAGCAATTGGGTTGTTGGGGCATCGGGCCGATAACCATATCAGCAACAGCGGGGTGCTTTTGTTGCTAACTTATCAGTGATGATGTTATCTGTCATAGCTTTGTAGCAACGGGTCGTGCCATTGCTCGCCTTGGTGATGGTCTTCACCAACGACTTTCCAACGGACTGGGCCATCGGTAAATGTCGTAATTCTCGTAGTTATCCCCCTCTTCGTCAAGAAGCGATAAGCTGAAGCCGTCGAAATTAAAGATGTCGTTTTTGGCCAATCGCCATCTCCCCTGATCCGGATCCTCCGTTAGTGAGACATCACTCAAGATATACCCTAGCTCCTAAACACGACCCTGGTCCACATTGTCTGTCCAGCGTAATTGCCACCCATCCCGCCCAAGCCCAAACATTTTCGCCACCGACGCCAATCGACCCTTGCATGCCTTGTATAGATATGGAAAGACCATTGAGATTTTACAGCCGTGCCTCCATTGATCATTTTAGAAGCTCGCCGACCTCCCGTCTCCAAGTATCGTTTTGAAACCGACAAAAAAGAAAAGTTTTGCCGATAGATGCCTCGCCAAATACTTGACCATCTGGCCAAACTGTGTGAGTCACACCATATCTTCCTAGAGATGTATTTCCTCCGCACAATATCCACCCACAAGATGTCCTGGTTGCTGACCACAGCCCACCACCATCGTCCGAGCCTAGCTAGGTTATGCATGTCCAAATTCATAATACCCAGGCCGCTATTTTGTTTAAAGTTGGTCACATCATCCCAATTGACGAGCGGCTTTCCTCCCGAGTTCTTCTTACAGTTACACCAAAGAAACATCCTCCTTCTCTGGTCTAATTGCGATAAAACATATTTTGGTGCCCTAAAAATTGAGAGGAAGTAGCTTGAAACGCCATTCAGTGCATTGTTAATGAGAGTTACCCTCCCTCCTCTAGACAAAAGGCGTCCCTTCTAGATTGCTAGCTTACGATCCACTTTCTGGATCACACCATTCCCGTCCTCCTTGTGGAGCCTGGTATTGCTCAATGGTAAGCCCAAGTAGGAGATTGGAAATCGCGCTACCTGACACCCAAGAAGGCTTGCCGCCTCGTCCGACCTCGTAGTGTCGTCCAGCACATGAGACACCAAGGTCTTCTCGTAATTCACACTTAACCCAGATGCCAGCTCAAAGGCGTACAAAAGAAGCTTCAAGTTGGTCACATCGTTCCTGCTCCCTCTGGTGAAGACAATGAAGTCATCCACAAACTCCAAGTTGGTGTGCTCCGAGTCTAGCCCAATCCTAATTCCATTGATGAGCAGGTTTCTCCTGCCACTGTTCATCAATCTCGAGAAAACATCAGCGACTAGTAAAAACAAAAATGGCAACAACGGGTTCCCCTGTCGCAACCCTCGTTTGTGTCGTATCCATCTTCCTGGATTCCCATTTAGTAGAACAGATGATCCGCTGGAGTTGAGCATGGAAAGGATCCATCGTGTCCAAACTTTTGGAAAGCCACACCACCTCAGCAGCTCCACCAAGAAAGACCAGCTCACACTATCAAATGTTTTAGCCATATCTAGCTTGATGACAAGGGCATATTTTTCTCTTTGTTTGCAAAAGTGGATGATTTCATTTGCTGCCATGTAGCTGTCCAAGGTGCACTTCTCAGACAATAAGGCACTTTGAGTTTTATCGATAAGATCTTCCATGTGTGCCTTGAGCCGATTTGCCATGATCTTAGAGAATACTTTGATTATACTACTGGTAAGGTTGATCGATCTGAAATGCGAGATTTTTTTTGCCACCTCTTGCTTAGGGATAAAAATGATAAAGGACCGATTAAGTCTCGTCCAATCCCCATCTCCAAACATAAGCTCATCCAGAACCCCCTTAATGTCATGCCCAACAACAGACCAAGCGGCCATAAAGAACTCCGCCGTTGGCCCGTTCGGTCCAGGCGCCTTGTCCTTACCATCCCCCGCAAACACGCTAAAATCTTGTCCAAGCTGCACGGTTCAAATAGGGAGGGGGCAAGGTCGGGGTAACATACCAGATAAAGGCTCGTCCAATTCATGTTGAGGCTTAGAGGCACCACCTTCTCGAGTTGGCTGCTGAAATGCCTAAGGATGATAGCCGCAATATCATCTTTGTCTTCGAACACCCGTCCCTCCGCCCAAAGGGAGTTGATCCAGTTCCTTAATTTGCCTTCTTCCCAAAGCAGTTCTATGAAAGAACTTGGTATTCCAGTCGCCATCCTTCAACCAACGCGTTCTCGCTTGTTGCCGCCAGAAGGTGCTCTCCGCAATGTAGCACTTGTCCAGATGCTCCCTGGTTTTTCATAAACTTCTACGAGCCAACTTGGTGTCAACGATTGTCCCAACTTCCAAGTCTACCAATTGTTTTTCCAAACACACCTCTACCTCAGTGAGATATGCTTCCCTTCCCGAGAGAGTACCTTTGCTCTAGGTCTTCGGGTGCGACCTAAATCTTTTGTTTTTACATGATGTTTAAGTTGAAAAATTTTACACCATGAATTTATGATCAATAATTAATATATGATTAAATATATAAAAATATATAAATTAAAGAATTAAATACAAATAGTACTACTTTCAGTGATTCTTTTACTTAATTATTATTTATTATTTAAAAAATATATAATTTGTATTGGTAAAAGACTAAAACATAATATTTGTAAAATATAAAACCTAAATACAACATATATTATTTTCGTCTAATTTTATTTACTTATTTTCTTATAAAAATAATTCGAATTATTTCCATAGGTAAAAAATCGAATCGAGCAACAAATTTTCTATTAGATTCTTCTTAATTAAATTAAATAGTCGACACTCTTTCCTCACTTCCCATGTATATGCTTCGTTGCCACTTCGTCCTTCGCCATCGCTCTCGATCTTCTCTTAGGCCGGGCGTCGGCGATGATTTGCCCCCTTGGTTCCTTCAACCTCAGGAAGAGCATCATTTAGTTGGAAGTGCGAACAGTGCAAAAAGGTTTTGTCTTTTAGCCTTTTAGTCCCTTCGTGCAGATTCCTTGGATGTCTCCAGTCCTATAAGAAATACTCATCCCTTTCTTTTCTCTTTGTTGTTTTAAGTGGTGTACGCAGTCGGACGCTGGGGCAGTGGTTCCATCTTGTGAAGAGTGTTGTATCATTTATGAAGGCTGTGTTTTCTTTTCTCATTAGGTCGGAGATTGGGGCTGAGACTCGAACGTCTCAATTCCCAACGTGGTGGGGCGATTTTTTTTGGGTTTGTTATTGAATAGCACACGGTTTTTCGTTTTTTTTTCGTTTTTTTCTTTATTTTTGCTGTTTCCTTTATTTTTAGTTTTTCCTATATATGTATGATTTATTTTTGTTTGAACATTTTTTTTAAAATGATTTTTTAGGTAATAGATGATAGAATTCTTTTGCATTGACTTTGGCTTGACAAAAACATTAATTTAAAATGTTTGCAAGGGTTATTTTTACAAAGTTTTTGAATCCTTTGATTACTTATTAGGTGGTTTTGCCTCAAAGTTTTTTACTTCTGACCCTAATAAATCAATATCCTGTTCGGTTCTGATTCAACTGTACAAATTTTTGGGTATTTATTTCTCTTGCAATGGGTCATGTTTTCCTACTATTAGCTAATCTATATTTGACATACTAAATAAATCATTTCTTTTATTATTCTCTATTGAAAAAGAGATTCTTGGTAGTTCTTTCTGGAAAAAGCATGATATTAAAATTATAAAATGTGTATTGAGATTATCTGTTCAATTACACTTGTTTGTTCGCATCAAGGTTATGATGAGTTAGCTTTGTGGTTATAGATCATATCTTGTTTCAGGACATGCATTATGAGAGTTAAGGGAAACTGATATCATTGACATCGGCTGATTGCAATGTGTCAATAATATGGCTCAAAGCAAACAATTATTGGCAACACATAAATTTTGCCATAAAGAGAAGCATAGTGCATTTTCTCTGAACAATGAGAAGGTACCTGGGTACTGTAATCCTGTCTGGATAAGTACACTAGAGAGGCATTTGTAATGAATGACTCAATTTTATGTGGCCAAACTCCTATTTCTGTATGAAGATATATGGGGTCGTCTTCTTTTTTTAACAAAGATAGAAAGTCACAATAGGTGACCATACTAGGGTTCGAACCTTAGATCTCTAGGCAACATACAACATGTTGCCACCAATTGTGTTGTTAACATGTTGCTAACTTATTTTTTGTTAGCGCTTAAGCATATAATATCTAACTTTTTTGCTCTCTTCAGAGTCTGAAGGAATCAATTTTAGCGTACAATGCCTCCTTACTTTCGTAGTTTCATCGGGCGAGTTGTCCACCTCCAGTTTAGATGGTTCATTCATTATATATTGATCTAATCCTACCTTCAGAACATCAGCATCCTGAAGTCTCTATGGATTGGGAACAGATAAGTATATTTAGAAGAAAGTGATACCCTACTGAACTTGCCTATATATCTTTGCTTAGCTGATCTAAGTGGGAAAAGTAAATCCTTTTTTGCCAATTTACTAGATGAGAGTTTCATGATTACACATATTGAATAAGACAGAGCTTGACTTCTTCTCAAAATTTCTAAAGTAGTACAAGAAAAGGTTTAGGAAATTCCTCAGCTGGAACTGCAAGCATTCTTTGTACTTCTAGCCTTCTAGAGGAGTACCCTAATGATTATTTTCCAATGATGGAAAGAGAAATTCAGCTAAAGTAAAGAATGCAGATTTGTCAGACTTATGATATCCTCTTTTCATAGTTCAATGTTTCTACCATGCCAACCTCATATTAGAAGTCTTGAATTCACTTTCTGACTTGTTTTTTTATACTTTTGACTTTCTCATAATACATATACATCTTGCTTAGCTTCACAATATTTGTGACTTTTCAAGAAATTTTGGGTTTAAATTAGCTGTGATTTACTATTATATGTATGTCCAATTTTTGGTTATTTAGTGGGGTTATAAAGAAATCAAAATTCTTTCTTTTGAACATGATTGAAAGAAATCTGGTAAATTATTAATTTATTATTAAAGATGAAAGTTGTTTCTTTTGAATGCTTACAGAATCTGTTCTTACTCAATGATGATAAAAGATTTCTGATTCATGTTCCTAAGCTAAGTCAAAAGTGCCATTTAGACAGACTTAAGCTTTAGAAATTCTTTCTTTGTGTATCTAGGATGCAGCCATTTGTCTTCTTAGTGCCAAAATATTGCTTTGGATACATTTAGTTAAGAATTGTGGATACCTCTAGTCTTATGTAATGTAAGTTTAATTGTGGATACATTTTGTTAAGAATCAGTATATTAAAAATAAAAAGATATCATTTTTAGTTGTTTAGAGTTTTAGACCCTTTTCCCAATTGTCTCAGGAGCTAGTCCTGATGTATCTGTCTTTCGAATAATTAGAGCTTTCCGCTTTTCATTTTCTGTTTTTATAATTGATTCCTGCCATTTGCCTAGTGGATACTAGAATAAGGTGTCTGTCAGCTGACTCAGCTGCAATGTTAAATGCTTATAAAGTTTACTACATCTGCTTGTGGGTGAACCATGATATCCAGCTTTGCTCTACCGAAGTGATTTCTTATGTTACAAGTTGCATGATTGCTGCAATACATTTTTTATATGGGCTTAATTATATATATATATATATATATATATTGGTTGATGCAGGTTGGTAAAACCTAATGCTGATATTCGTTTAGTGACAGATGCAAAACCTGCCAACCAGTGACTCAGTGAGCTTCGTTTATTGCATAATTTTAACCTTCTGGAAGAATAAATGATATTAGCACATCTTGTTCTGCTTTTTTGTTCTTTAAGTGTTTCTTTTTTCATATTTCATAAAGCATCAAATTCTATCAGTGTAGTTTAGGTGAAGTGTGGATGGACTTATAAATCCTTCTGGTGCTTCAGGTTGTTGAGAGTTCAATTAATACTATCTATAGCTGATTGCAGGAACAATACTTCAGTTGAGTTCATCACAGATCAGGTAGGTTATACCATGATGTTTCGAACAATTTGTGAATTAAGTAACATCCTTATTCCTTACTGTCAGGATCCTGAACTTCTGATTCAGTTGTATATCTTTGAGGCTATTTGTCTTGAACAGCTTGTCTGGTGCAGTGATGGCATTTAACGTGCACTACTGGTTGAACAAGATTCATCTTGTACAGGTAAATATGAAAACTTTGTTTCCTCTTGCACTAGCGCTAGTAATTAGTAAGAGTATATCCTCCTTACTATCTGATCTTCTTAATAATTGAAATCCATGTAGTGGAAACATATGCATTACTTTAGCAGTAACTACCAGCATCTTCCAGAGTTCTTCCAAGAGCAGAACTTATGGTATGCACTGGAATCCTGATAAGGAATATACTTGTGCAACGGAAGTACGGAAATAGTAAAGCAAATCCTGATCTATATGTAGTATATAATAAAATATAATTTTACAAAAGATATTTCTTTGCTTATGCTTCATTCATGAGATAGTAGGGAATAAACAATATATTTTTGATCCATACTCAACCCCATATGTGCTTTTTTCTACATGCACTTGACATCTGAACCTACTTTTTCGCATTGTATCTCAAAAAATAGAGGTGCTTCTTTTGCAAATGATTTTTCAGCACTGAGTTGTTCTAATCTACAATTGGGTCAATTAAGAACCAAGTACGAATATCATATTTGGTGCATTTGGTCTAATAAGATTTACTGAGACACGGACAAGAAAACTGAGATGAATGACCTCATGTAATGACTGTTGACTCATTTCTATGGAGCAAACAAAATTATCTTCAAATTAAGCATGTTTATGTCACTATATCCAAATCATGGTTTAAAATCTCGGTTTCGGTACCGATTTTGGTACCTAGCCGAAACCGGTACCGTACCGACACTCGGTACGGTCCCGGTACGAAAAACATCATACCGTTTTTTTTTATTTTTTATTTTTTTAAGAGTTAGATATAACTCTAATAATACATAATTGATGAATAAATGCTTAAAATTAATATTCAAATGTCAAATATATGAATACAATGTTTAAAAGTTATTTGGTACTGTATTAGGATTTTTCACAGATACAAGAGAATTACATTAGAATTAATATAGGGCGACACATGGTATTCATCATCTTAGTTGATGTTGTACTACGTCTTATGTTGCGCTACGCAGAGTCTTCGGCGATCCCTGCCAGGGGTGTGGGGGCGGAGCCCCCGGAAATTTTTTAGACCCTTTGGGTTGTAGGATTGTGTCGCTCTATATTAATTCTAATGTAATTCTGTTGTATATGTGAAAAATCCTAATACAGTACCAAATAGCTTTTAAACATTGTATTCATGTATTTGACATTTGAATATTGATTTTAAGTCTTTATTCATCAATTATGTATTATTAGAGTTATATCTAACTCTAAAAAAAAAAAAAAACCGATATCGCGTCATACCGGGCGGTATGATACATATACCGCCAGGTATACCATATATACCCGGTATTTTCAAATACCGGGTATATCGAATACCGGAATCCCCAAAAACCGGTAAATACCGGGCTTACCGTACCGTTTCGGCCGATTTTTTAAACCATGATCCAAATCCAATTGAAAGATAATGCACATACATATATACGCAATATAATTATCAAATTGAGTTGGTTGGTGAAATTGAAAAAAAACTTTAGAACCATATTCAGTGGAAATGATAATCAATCTCAAATTGTATTTTTAGCATGGTTTAAACTTTAAGTTTTTGGTCGAGTGACCAAGTTATATATATGGCTGTGCAAACCTGCCAGGTACACTTACTGATAGTGATACTTCAAATCCTCATATTTATGTCATGGTACTCTTTATCCTAAGCTGACTTTCAACTTTCAACTGTTCTAGCTCCACTACACGCATTTTTTATGGGCATGAATTGGGGCAAGGTGATCCATTATAAGTTGTACTTGTAGATGCTTTGAATAAGTGATAGGAATTGCATTTGAAAAGCATTTAAAGTTGCAAATTTTCTTTTAAGTTATGGGCAAATTTAAATCCAAACTATCAAATGCCCTGTAGTTGTATACTTTTTACATGTTGATGATATCTAACAAATGGCTATAAGAAGACCTTTGTAAATCATGGAACTTTAGCTATAATGGTCTATTTTGGTAATTTGAAAGAGAAGATTTCGTATTTGAGTGATATGAAATTCAGTTAAAGTTTTTTACCCTCATTGGATCTCCTTAACACAATCTAAAATGTTGTAACCACCATTCGATGAGTGTGTAACATGGCAGTTGTCTAGTTATTTTGCACTGAAATTGAATGGAATTAGTAATCTGCAGAAGCTTTCGAAGGTAGAAGATCCTTGTATTATAAGCAACACATGTACTTGTAAGCTTGTGTAGAAAAGTGAATATGAGAATATCGCTTTAATTTAAATCATGCAAACATTGGTGGGCTTTCAGGGTCCCTTGACCAGATTCATGTATAAAACGAATAAAAAACAAGGTCAGAATAAAAGAGGCGTGTGTTAAGTAATATTCTTATGCTACATAAGGTGGCAAACTGGCATGTTTCACATTTCCACATGTACTAGAACCGGAATGTACCTGAACTACCTGAACCGAACTGGAGTTCTCATTTTCCTACCTGAAACCAGACTTGATTTGTATTAACAGTTTCCGAATACACATGTATTACCAGACATCAATTCTCTTATCCAAGCCCGATCCGAACCCTAGACAAGCACTTCTACCTACATGAGCGTAACATAATCAAGTGAATACTTGTACCCTCACCCTGGAAGGTTGCGCAGACGTAGGTACTCAAATAAAACCTGACTAGTTAACAACTGAACATCCTCCGTACCAGCAACGTAGTAAAGTAATGCACGGAACTGTAAAAAGCATGTATTTCATTGAAGGGAATGATTGTATAGTAAGTATTTATTGTATCAAAGAACTCATGGCGTATGAATTAAAATTTTGCGTTACGAAGGAGGTTCATGCTTATCTTGGCCCCCTCATTCCTCAATATGTCAAGTTGTAATGTCCACTGTTAGAAGTTGCCTATTATTCCATGTAATTCCAACTCAACTTGTGTGTTGTTGCCAAAATTAAATTGTGGACTGTTACGAACTATGTTTAAGTGCACAATGCACATGATTGCCCAAACCATTTGGAGTCTATAAATCTGATTCTTTTTTCTATTTGACATGTCTTGTGTATGAGAAGTGTTGCAAAAGAAGTGAGGAGATTTTGTTCCTGGTGTTCAAAAAATGGTGAATAGGAAGGAGTCCTTTTTTAACTATGAAGATCTATCATCCATGGAGACTGAGGAAAAGGTACTTATACTTCTATACACCTTCGAGTTCTTTCTTTAATTTTCTTATTAAATAATTTTTTGTTGCAATGTTGCATACTTTCTTATAGATGCATGTATAAAAGTTTCTAATACTTATGGACGAATTATGAAATTTAAGTGGAAAAATATTGAAGAAATAAAAGAAGAAAAAGAACATATTGATCCTCTTTTGATTATAGTTTCTACATCGCACTACAAAATCAATTTGACTGTTTTCTTTTCATTTTTCTTTCATATAAGGATGTTTCACTTAAAAGGTTGGTTTCGGTTCCAAACATGATCTTCAAAATTAATATAATATTATATATATATATATATATATATATAGATGAACGGAGATCTTTAGGCGGTTCAAGATTAAGGTGAGATTTTATCTTCCCTCAATACTTTATAGTGTTAAATTCTCTTATTGTTTTGACTTATTAGTCTGTATTTCTTTCAGTTGTATGAAAACAAATATTCATTATTGTTTCAATGTTTCTTACTTCTGAATCTGTTATGACATGCATATTATTATATTATCATCTTGTTAATACTTATAAGTTGAATCAGAAATTATGAATCCTGTTAATTTATTCGGCTGTATGTTAAAGAGTTTCATAATTTGACAATAAGTTTCTAGATTACATAGTTTTGTTTTGAAAATATTATCTAATTTGATATTAATGACTATTGAGTTAATTATGTCTGTTTTCTTTACAATTTTGATCAAAGTTATAGATCTATAAACTACATGTAATGATTTAATAGAAATGAAAAGAGTTGGTTGGTTAGTTTTTTCAACGATATAAAGTAGTTAATAGTTTACTTTTTTTGTATTAGAGAGCATCTAAAACATTATACATTTGATAGAAGATTGGTGTTCAAAATTTCTCTTAATTGCAACATTAATAATTAAAAAAAAATACTTATATTTTTGACTAAGTATCTAAATGAATATTTGTTTCTAATTAAATGTTAACAAAATGTATGTTTTTTTCACAAACTAACTTTTATAATACAATTGTTCATGGTAAAATTTATCAACAGTAATACTAACTATTCTTATCATAAATTATATTAAGTTGCTAAAGTGACAACATTCAGAACTACAAAACAATTGACTACAAAATAAATAACTTTGTTGACAAGAAATTTTTTACAATTCACCATTAATACATGTTCAAGTTAGAGTTGCTATTATATCCATGATTGGCATTAAGTAGGGGAGATACTTTCTTTGACCATTATTGTATTTATGGTATTTATGATAATCTTTTGACGAACATGGAGTTTTATTTTATTTTTAGTTGAAGTATTTTATTAAGAGGTACAAAACTGTTCTTCAACTGTAACTCCCTTATTTGGTTATGCAGCAGGTAGATGGCTCTTCCACTAGTATGGTACCAGTGAACCTTGGAAAGGAATTTAGTGACTGGCGTCTAGTTGAGTCTATTGGTATTTGTCATCAATTCGACTCTGGGGGAAGCTTTGTGCTTCATGGCAAGGACCATATTCCACTGCTTGCTCGTGCATTTCCAGTGGTTGGTAAATCGTATCTGCTTGTTGAAGCAGTGGCTCTTCGTCAAGCAGTCAAGGCAATGGTTGAGCTTGGAGAGGAAAAGCTTCTGTTCTGCTGCTCCTGCAAGCTACTACTCCAGGGGTTGCATGGAAAACTACCTGATTATGTTAATGACTCAGTAGAAGAAATTATTAATGAGATAAAGGATTTAGCCCTTCTCATTCCAAAGGTTCGCGTCATCTACAGGCCAAAGGTGGTGATGTGGTGGGTGCTCAACTTAGCTATTCTCGGAACACATTGCCAACAGCACATTCAACTTGATAGGCCAATGATGCAAGGGATGGGCTTAATCTGATCTCCATCTTTCTTCCCTTCTCATGATAATAGAACAATAAATAATGATTAGAATCCGATTGAACTTTTCATGTGGTGGATTCTTCAAGTTTGAATGATACAATGTGGATGAGTTTGTCCTTTTGGTTTGATCTAATGGTTCTTAATGTTCTGCATAAGCATTGTTTAAGATCTTTTTAGTTACATGCCTGATATTTTCTGATATTATGAATCTTGTGATGGTAGAGAATCAAGCCTGATATTTTTTTTCTGGTCAATAAGTTGTATTATGATACTAGTAAAAAGATAAAACTTGCATGAACTATATGATATAAACTGCATTGTTATTCTAATTGCAAAATGTGAATGGAAAGTTGGAAAGGATGCCTAAATTTCAGGTAAATCTAAAAAATTGAACAGAAAGCTATCCAATTTCTTTTCCATTTATTTTTTCAGTTTAGGTTGGAATTTTTTCCCTTAAAAAAGTGGTTCGAATTTGGCTATGGAAAAAAAAGTCTTGGATTTGTGTTGATCTCTTGTTTGATTTTTTTCAATGGACAGAGGTTCTCTTGTTTCTTAGTAAATTCCTACAACCAAACAAGAAAAATGTTAGTAAATTTTAGATAAAATTAGAGGTAAATGATTACGCAAAGATAAAAAAGGATAAATATTATATTAATTACCACCCTTTTATTTTATAACTTCAAACTGACCAAAATGGAAACTTTATATTTTACAATTCATTTGATTTTTATTAATTTATTTACACTATGTAAAAATAGTAATGATGATTAAAAATAACAATTATATAATTTTCCTTCCATTCAATTGTGCCAAGTTGAGGGAATTTTGATTCCTTTATTTGTAAAGTTTCATCCAGTTGGATTTAGAAATAAAAAAATGCACGAAGAATTGTTTTTATGAGAAACCCAGCAATACAACCTGTTGCATTGATGGCTTTCTATGAGAAGGATAAAATATTTGTGATAAATTACTGTTCAAATAAATGAATGCCAAACAAGGATTAAGTTTAGTAGGAAATTACGTAAAAAAGATTAACCTTTTGAGTAATTAATTTCTAAAATTAGAACAACACTTCAAAGATTCCTAAAAGCGAAATTAATATTAAAAAAATTAATTGTTATTAATGCAAAGACTTTTAAAAGTCCAATTTTTTATTTAGGTTAACATATTTTATGCATATCTAATTTCTTCTTCCCTTTTTTTTCTCCTACCAAATATGAACTATTATTTTTTCTTGGGGATTGGTGGTCTCAATTTATTTAACAATATTTTTAAAAAAAACAAAAAACTAATATATCATGAATATATACTAAAGTGCATCAGAAATACAAAACTATATATGGCTTAGTTGGTGAGGTATTTAACATTTTTATGGAAAAGCCAATTAAATATCAAAACAATCATATTTTATAACACTAATTAACTCTATAATTTGCCCGAAATCTTGAATAACTATTTTACTAACTTTTTTATTTTTTTGTAGAATTTTTCAAAAATTATTTGAGAAGCGAATGCTTAATTGCAAAAGCGAGTTATTAAAGGATTTTTTTCATAAAACTACCTAAATCTAAGTATAAATAGATCTTAAATCTAGAATAATGGAGGAATATAATTCTATCTTTGGTGATGACCCATCGAGCTTGAGGAGGAACCATAGGAGGGTTGGGGATCAAGGAGGAATCACATATTTTCATCAATCAAGGTAGGATACTTTTTCCTTATTATTATGTTGATAATAATTATGTGAAAAACATGTGGATGGATAAATCGTTCGTTGTGATCAATACTTTGAAAACTTTGTGGGGGTTATCGATTATGGTTTTGTGGATTTTTGAAAGTTTGATTGAGTTGTTTGTGTTATTCGTAAAGTTTTGGAGCGATTGGGATCAGTGGCGGACGCAGAATTTTAACCGAGGGGGCCCAATTTAAAATATAAAAAAATCTAACATATATTTTTTTAACCGTTCAACTTTAAATTTTTAATTAAAATTAGGGAAAATTAATGAAAATGATCCGAACTTTGACGTTTTTAACAAATATGACTCATTCTTTTATTTGAAATAAATACGTATTCCAACTTTTGAAATTATAACATTTATAGACTCTCATTAGATTTCTGTTTATTTACTTGTTATGTGCTGACGTGGAACACCACATCAGCACAGAAAAATTATTTTTTTAAATCAGGATGCCACGTCATCGTTAATCCTACGTGGTAGAATTTTTTTTAAAATTAGAAAAAATTAACAAAAATGGCCCGAACTTTGATATTTTTAATAAATATGGTTCATTCTTTTATTTGAAACAAATACGTATTCCAACTTTTGAAATTATAATAATTATAGACTTCTATTAGATCTCTATTTATTTACTCGTTATGTGCTGACATGGAACGCCACGACATCACATAAAAGTTATTTTTTAAATTCAGAATGTCACATCATCATTAATCATACGTGGCAGAATTTTAAAAAATAAAATAAAAAACTAAAACTAATCTACGTCACCAGCACAACTTAAAAACTTCAATCTAATATCTGTATATTAGCGACGACAATAAGTATACGTGGCGACAATAAGTGACGTGAGGTGAGACCGGTCGAGGTGATGCGCTGGCGACAATAGCATGCAACGTGAGGCACCGACGATAAGAACACCTTCATCGAGGGATTTGTCGAGTGTGTCGAGTCAAGTGGGCGATAGGTTTTAGTTTTTTAATTTGGTCGGATATGAGGTTTGAAGTTTTAAGTTGTGGTGGTGACGTGGATTAGTTATAGTTTTTTAAAACATTCTACCACGTCAGCACATAACGGGCAAATAAATAGAAATCTAACGGGAGTCTATAATAGTTATAATTTTAAAAGTTGGAATATATATTTGTTTCAAATAAAAGAATGAGCCATATTTGTTAAAAACATCAAAGCTCGGGTCATTTTTGTTAATTTTTTCTAATTGTTTAAAAAATTCTGCCACGTAGGATTAACGATGACGTGACATCCTGAATTAAAAAAAATAATTTTTCTGTGCTGACGTGGTGTTCCACGTCAGCACATAACGGGTAAATAAACAGAAATCTAACGGGAGTATATAATTGTTATAATTTCAAAAGTTGGAATACGTATTTGTTTCAAATAAAAGAATGAGCCATATTTGTTAAAACCGTCAAAGTTCGGGCTATTTTCATTAATTTTCCCTTAAAATTACAACTTATAACTAGTAAAATTTCTTTATCTATGTCCATATTTTGAAAATACTGCTAAAGTCTTCAAAATAAAAATAATTATGTTATTGCATTCTTAAAAGAGAATTTTTTCATAAGGGTGTAACCGAGCCCAGCCGAGCTTTATTGTGCTTGAGCTCGGCTCGTTTAAGAAATATTAAGCTCGAGTTCGGTGGAGCTTCGATCTCTAGGCTCGAACTCGGCTCATTAGGATTGTTTATTTTTCTTGAGCTTGACTGAGCTCGTGAACGAGCTCGATTAAGCTCGACTCTAGAGCAGCTCGAATTCTATCGAGCTCAATTGAGCTCGTGATCAATTCAAGCTCGATTAAGCTCGGCTCGAGATCTAGCTCAGTGGGCTTGGAATTTATCAAGCTTAATTGAGCTCGTTAATGAACTCGATTATGCTCGGCTCGACTTGGGTTTATGGGTTCTAAAAGTCCGACCTAATTTGAAAAAAATATATAGCTCGATTATGCTCGTGAGCCGCTCGAGCTCGAGTCACTCACATGTAAAGCTAGGCTCGAGCTCGACAAGAAAGAGTGAACTTCAAGTTTTCATCACGAGTCGATCCCGAGTAGCTCCAGAAAGAATTGCTCTTTGGTACTTTATACTTGACACTATAATAGAAGTAAAAACTAACTTGAATACATAATTCATGTAGCAAAAATAAATTTTACTCATCAAGAAGCTAGGATTTAAAGAAATTAATGGAAAAAAAATTAGACTTGGTAAAGAAATTAATGGAGAAAATTTTGGACTTAAGTTAAAAATTAATAGAGAAAGATTTAGAATTTTTTTAAAAAAATTAACTTTATATTCACCATTATGAAAAAACGTAAATAATACAAAATAAATTAGCAATAAGATTTGAACCCAAGACCTATAAGCAAAATAAACAAGCACTAAGCACTTAACTATTAATAAATATTTTAAAGTAATTGAACTTGATAATACATATGTAAATTAATCATATATATTTGTTTAAAAATACCAACTTATATTTAATATTTAGTTTTTTCGAAAAATTTTAGGAGGCCCAATACTCCCCTTGACCCTAGTGTCGGTTCGTCCCCGGTTGGGATGGGGTGCCTAGTGAGATGGAGGACTGCATTGTTCATTGCTGCCATGGGTTGCGGCAAGCATAATCATCGTGTGTAGCATGGTTATAGCACCCTTGTCGCATGTGGAAAAGCAACCTCACTCACTTGCATACAGGCAGGGTTGCAACGTTTTCGACCTCGCGCAGCCAGGGTGAGCGCATCCTGGCCACATACATGCAGGGGCCTCACTCGCTCGCATGTGGGTGACCTCGCTTGCTTGCGCAAAGTGGTCGTTGTCGCTTGAATCAATAATAGTACTGCTAGCCCTATAGTTTCGATCAGACGCTATCAATCCATAACTCTGCGTTGTTAGCTAGATCCGACAGTGTCGAAGGCAGGGGAGGAGAGAAGGGGCATATTCAGCTCGATGATATCCCTAAGGATGGTAAGCAAGGGCTGGCTAACGCAGATCTAGGGGCAATGACGTTGCCCCTTGAGATGGAAGAAGGGGAAAAGAGACAAAATTAATATTTGTAACAATGTTTTAATTATTGTAAGCATGTTGGAATTGAATATAACAATGTTTAATGATATTGTACATTATTATGGGTACTATAACATTATTATTTTCCTCTACGACGGTGCTACGTGTTAATTTATTTATGATAGTTTTATATTGATTACAACATTGTCATATTCTTATTTAATTATTTATTAAAACTAGTATTACAATGCCTATAACAGTGTTATAAACTAACCGATTAAAATGGATATATTTTGATGTATTTTTTAAAAAAAATTCCAAGAGTTTCAGATAGCTAAACATTCACGTATTATATATTAATTTTATTTGTCTAAATGCTCTAGACACAAGGTGGGGATCCATTTTTCTAAATGGAGTCTAGTTTACCGATTTGGTATTTTTTTTAATTTATATTAATAAATATGTCTTGAAGTGATTTTTTAAATTAATTTTGAGAGTTTTCGATAATTAAATATTGAAATATTATATATGAATTTTATACATCTCAATCGGAAGAGTGATGGGTCTATTTTCTCAAAATGAATTTTGATGTGTTTTTGAGAAGTGTTATTTTTAGAATTATAAATTTTAATTAAATAAATAATTTTAAAGTTTAGTTGGGTTGAAGTTGGCATCGGAAGTGTTGTTTTTATATTGTTTATACTTCATATATTTTCTAGTTGTAATTGTTTGTATCCCGATATTTAAGTGCTTGTCAAATAATTTTGTTCATTATGAGCGCGTTTGGTTAAAAGCCGCACACAAGCCCCAACCGACCCATCCTAAAATATAAATCAAGTCCGAACCTAACCTTGACCTAGACCCAAACCCAATTCCGACCTAACCGATTTGGATTTCAAGTTTTTAATTTTTGAAATTTTAGATTTGGATATTTGTTAAACAACTCAACTTGAAATTAATTAAAATAATTTAGAAATCAATTTAATTGAAATATCTAATTTAACCCTGCTCGATAAGAAAAAAATTCAACTTGACCGCACCCAAAATTAAATGAAAAAGACTCCATATAACTCAAATCAACCTTTTTTTTTAAAAAAAAAATAAATTTTATTTGAAAACTCAATTTTGACCTAACTTGATCTAAGAAATTCCATTTGAACCAACTCAACTAATACTAAAAAAAATTGCGTGATTATTCCCTTCTCTTCTAAAAACTCTCGTTACTACTAAGAATATTTTAATCTTATTATACAGTCCTGTGCAATTCTTATTGTCTAGTGCCACTGTCTAAGACTCGGATCCTAAAGGTGTGTTTGGTTAGAATAGACAATGAATAATAGCATAAGGAATAGACAAAGAATTGATAAAAAATCATTAAATTATTATTTTTAAATATAATAAATTATATTATAATTTAATCTAATTAATAATATAATAAAAATATGGATTAATATAAAATAATCTATTAATTTAAAATAAAAAATATATTATTTATTTTATTTTTTATAAAAATTAATTGAATCTTAAAAATAATTATTAAAATAATATTAAAAACTCTCGTTGCTACTAAGAATATTTTGATCTTATTATATAGTCTTGTGCAATTCTTATTGTCTAGTGCCAAAGACTCGATCCCAAAGGTGTGTTTGATTAGATAAAATAAAATTATAAGAAATAGAAATATATAAGAAAATGAAGGAATAGACAAGGAATAAAAATAGATAAGGAATAAAATCGACAAGGAATAATACTACTTTGTTTGCTTAGTATAAGGAATTGAGAAGAAAATGATTAAATTATCCTTTTAAAAATATAATATATTGTATTATAATTTATTCTAATTAATAATGTAATAAAAATACAAATTAATGTAAAATAAGTTATTAATTTAAATAACAAAAAAAACTATTTTTTATTTTATTTTTCATAAAAATTAATTGATTCTTAAAAAATATTATTAAAATAGTATTTAATAATAAAATGATAATTATTTATTTAGATATGTAATTATTAAAATTAATTTAATACTTTAATTTTTATATTCTTACGTAATATTATAAGTATTTAAGGATAATATTAAAAAATATTTAAAAAATAAATAAATATTTTTTATGATTCACCTATTCATTGTCAATAAATTGCAATCAAATAAGTAGGAACAACAAACAATGAAAAAAAAAAATACATATTCAAGAATTCTTAGAATTCCTTAGTGCCCGTCTAGGGTTCCTCTGTGCTCTACTGGCGTTGACTAGTTGGAGTGATTTTGTGGTGTTTCTACACTAATTGAATAATGGAAATTTCGCCTGATGAATCTACGGATACTCTTCCTGACGATGTGGTGTTCTTTGAAGACGAGGACATCAAAGCAGGAGTCGATTGCTGTTTGAAAAGCCTGGTTGGCCATCTCCTTTCTGATCGAGCATTCAGCGTCAAAACTCTGGAAGCAGCCCTAGGGGCGATATGGGGTAACTCGGAAGGTTTCAGAATCCTGGATCATGGCGAAAACCTATTCCAGTTCTTCTTTGAGAACAAAATTGATGTGATTCGAGAACGCATAGCCCCTTGGCTGTTAAAAAACTCCATTCAAAACCTAAAAAGATGGAAAGCAAACATGATAATCCCTGAAGAAGACTTTGTTCATGTGCCTGTTTGGGTACAAATATGGGGATTGCCAAAGCAATTTAAAACTTTGGAACTTGGTAAAAAGATCGATTCCAGAATCAGCCAAGTTTTGGATATTGCGTTCTGGAGTGTTCAGGGTAGAGAATCAAGGATCTTAAAAGTATTGATTTCTCTTAATGCCACCAAGCCCCTTAAAGACACTTTGAAGATTGCATGATCGAATAAGATGATTGTGACTGTTTCTTTAAAATACGAGCATATCAGCAACTTCTGCTTATATTGTTGCTACCTTGGCCATGAAGCTCGACATTACACTGGTTTTCTAAAAGATACTGCCCGCGGAGCAATCAAGAGGACCTGGGTGGTTCTTGGATGAAGGCCGAGCAGTTTGGAAAGTGGTTGAACTCAATTCATATGTCAGGTATTTCTTCTCCGAGAGGAAAATCTACGCCTGATTCTAAAAAGCCGACGCTTGTCTGCCTTCTCCAAAGTTTCTCTAACCTATCGATGAAGGAATCAATGAAGATCTCAGATAATTACTCGGAAGACTTAGCATCACTATCTATCACGTCCCTTGTTGATCGTCCGACTACAGATTGAATTCCGTCTGAATATGGTGCTTTGGCTAGGAAGGCACATGCTTCTACAAAATGTCAAGAGAAGTCGACTGATATTTTAGGTTCCCAAAATTTTCTTATTGATCTGGTTTCCTGCAATACTTTGTCTAATTAGGTGACGAAGGATCAAATTTAAACACTGACTGGTTCTTCATATTTGAGTAAGATTTCTACTGTATATGCTTCTTGCAATATTGATAATATTCAAAGCTTGCTAAGTCCACTGATGTGGAGGCCAATGAGGGTATCTTGCAAAAGCAATCTGGAATAAGCACCGCTGATATCTTGGTTGTTCCGAATACTACTTGTATTGGGGTAAATGAGAAGTGTAACAGTGAACCTTACAACAACTTGACAATACTGCAGAATCTTGAAGAGGCAATGACATCATCACCTCCACTTGCTGACACAACATCTGAATCGAGGCTTTCTAATATTTCTATGGATACATCTGTGTATGAAGACTGGTTCGACAATAACAGTAAGAGCTCTTGTCCCTTTCCTAATCAACCGGATCACTCTGGAATTGTTGAATCTTCCTCGCCGGGTGAGAAACAACTAGAGCTGCCTTGTAAACTAACTAAGAAGAAAACCCAAATGAGGCTGAAGAATCTTGTGCGCATGAGTGGCCATGGTAGTGGTAAGATTCTTGGGATCAAAAGGAGCCTCCCTGAGAATAACCAGGACTCGACTGTTACCAGTTTTAAAAAATGGTGTCCTTCTGTGGATGGCATGAACAATGATGGCTTGGGTGTCAGCCTTACAATGACACCAAAGGATCCATGAGAATGTTGTCTTGGAATTGTCGGGGTATGGGGAATCCCCTGACAATCCATAATTTAAAGGGGATTTGTAGGTCCCATTCCCCGGAAGTTCTATTCCTAAGTGAAACAAAGCACAATCATCCTTTTGTTACTGAAAAATTGAGGCAGTGTGGTTTTCAAAATTCCTTCTGTGTTAACCCCAGAGGCTTAGCAGGTGGTCTAGCTGTGGTTTGGGCTGACTCGGCGACTCTTAGCATCTGTGATAATAATGAATTCTTTATTGCCTTTAAATGGGAGGACCTCACTTATCAAGTGTAGTGGGAGGTCATTGTTATTGGCCAAGGGTTTCTCCCTTACGTTCTTTTCTCTCTATGATTATTTTGATGATAACAAACCAAGCCTAACAAAGTTTTTGAAGCATGAAAGTCGCAAGTTTTCATTAATGATGAAATCAGTATCGTCGCACGCAGCATCGTCTCGATACGACAAATCGTCGCAGAAATCTCTAGAAGTTTGACGAGTGCACCAAAGATGCTTTGGAAGAGTTAGAGCACATGTAAAACTCTCGGGAAGATCTCCAAGTTGATGCACTTCAAAAACTAAATCTCGAAAACGAAGAACGCAATAAGAAATCAACAAAAATGCTGATTTCCCAGGTTCAGTTGCATGGGCGGTCGACCGAACGGAGCCCAAAATCAACATAGGGCTCTGGTCGCTGGGGCGACCGCTTGGTCGATCGACTGGCCTTCGACTAGGCCAGTGAGCGGGCATCGCCAACGGGTAAAAAAATGCTCGTTGGCGAGCTAGGGTGTTTGGGAGATTATAAATACTCATCCCAAACTCTCTCTTACAAAGTTGTTGATGCCCTAAAACCTCAAAGAGATAATCTTTGCATCTCAAAGGCTCTCTATTGATCAAATCCATAATCCTTAGCGCTTGATCCCTCATCTTAAAGTGTTCTTCATTGGAGGTTTCTTCAAGGGTGCTAGGCTCAAGAAGAAGATGTGTTCTCATTGTGATAAGTCGTCTTCACTCTCTTCTTGCAATAGAATTGTTTTTTGGTTTGTTTTACATTGATTCATTCAAGTGTGTAATAGACCTAGGGCTGGCAACAGATCGGATACGGTGCGGATAGTACATTATCCGCATCCGCATCCGCACCTCATATCCGTGTATCTGTATCCGCACCGTATCCGCCACGGATATGAATATGAATATCCATATCCGCACCGCTTCAAATACGGATATCCGCACCGTATCCATATCCGCATCCATATTTAAAAAAATATTAAAATAATATATTTAATTTAAATATCAATAAATACCCTGTTTATTGATCCAAAATAAGTATGTAATATATTTTAAACTACTCAACCACAATTTATAATTTAACCACCATCAACCATGTACATTAAATCAAATTGAAACAAACAACATTAAGATACATAAATCATCTAAATAGCAATATGATACTAGCTAAAAAAATATATAACATGAGTAATTACTAGCATCTAAAATTCTAAATAGCTACAACATACACCACCATCAATTTATAATTTGAACAAACCATAAGTCCATAAGTCACGTATTAAGTATTAAGTGAAGAGATTGCCGGACTCACCTGCGAGCTGTGGCTGCCGGGCACGTATTGGCGACGTCGTCGACCACCACCAGGTCGGAGTCGAGGTAGATTACCCGGCTCACGCACCGCTCTAGTATCTCTGCAAGATAGTTCCACGCGTAGTTTAGCGGCTGCTCCAGAGCTTGCCGCACCGACGTCGAGATTAGCCCCCTGACGCGCTCCGGGTCAAAGTAGTAGGTTTTGAAGCGGAGCCCCGGGAAGGTGGAACGCATTACCGGCTCCAAACCTGGCTCCGAAACCAGAAAGTGGAAGAAGATGCTCTCCGGGCACCGGGCGTGGGTGAGAACCGAATGAACCACCGCGATCGAGCCGCGCAGGTATTCCTCATCAAGGGTAATTGCAATGTGCACCAGCGACGGGTTGCAGACAGAGGTGCCATTGGACGAAGGGGGCTCGCACTCGGCGGCATTGTGGAAGAAAGGTGCTCGCCGGAACCCGAGGCCTGCGGAGTCACTGGAGGCAACGGCGAAGTGGAGATCGTAGTCGCCGGCGCTGTGGAGACGGAGGAAATGAGACGACCTGATGGCTTCGGCCGGAGGGAAAGATTGGAAGGAGGGGGCCAGCACCATTATAACCATGGCAAGGGAGCACAGGCCGGAGAGGCGGACGACCCAGAGCATGGCTCCGCCTCCCCGCCGGGCCCAGCCCTTGCGGCGGCGGCGTCTCCGGGTCTTGAAATCGAAGAGATCGGCGAGGCGGGCGAGCGCGAACACAAGGAAGAGGGCGACGCCCTTGATCCCCGCCAGAGCGAAGAACACGAAAGACCCACCACGGTGTCAATCGCAACAGAAGAAATCGAAGCAGGATTAGGGCTTCAATGCTGGGGGATGCTTCACCTCTAAGTAACCTCTTTGCGGAACCCTAAAAAGCGAGCGAGACGAATCGAGGAGGAGACGAAGCGAAGGGAGCCCAGCGGTAACGAAACAGCGAATGGATGAAGCGGCGGGTCACGGGTGAAAGAATTAGGGATTTAGGGGAAGTGGAAGAGAAGGGGCGAAGGGCAGATGGCGGGCTGGCAATTAACTCACAGGCTCAGAGTCACAGCTAAATATTTGATATAATATATATATTAGATAGAAAATTACAATATCGCCCTTGGCCCCTTATATATGTATTATATATATATATATAGGTAAAATAGTAATTAAAATGAGGCGGATAGGCGGTGCGGATACGGTGCGGATACACAGACAAATCCATATCCGCACCGTATCCGCGCGGATATAAAATTTTCAGATCCATATTTGTATCCATATTTGTTTTTACTTGCGGATACAGATCGGATACAGTACGGATGCGGTTTTTAGTTGACGGATACGGATAAAATTGCCAGCCCTAAATAGACCTAGTGTACGATCTTGTGAGTTAGTGGTTACCTTGATGTATAAGGTGTAAAGCCACTTGTGTAAACTAGGTTAGGAGTAGTTATTAGGAATTGAGGTGGAAAAACTCACTCGGTGTAAAGGTGAATACTCCCGGTTGTGGAAGTGCATTCGAAGTGAGTGTAGGGTCTTTTCGGTAAAAAGTCCTCGATTGTAAGTTACTCGTAATTTAATGGAGTTGTGTGTGAAATCCTAAGTACGGTGCTTAGGTAGTGGAGTAGGCGGTGTTGCTGAACCACTATAAATTATTGTGTTAGCATTGCATATTTTATTTGTATTTAATTGCTATATCACTTGCTTCATCATATTGCTTTAAAGATATAAATTTCCTAAGTTGTTCAAGAAACGTTTAAAATTAAATTTAGACTAATTGATTAAATAACATACTATTCACCCCCCACCCCCCTCTAGTGTGCCCATTCACCAACAATTGCTATTCACTTCCATAGTGAGAATCGTGTTCGGCATTTGCAATTTGATCGGATGTTAGAAATCTTTAATCGTCCAGGGCCACATACTTTGGTAATAGGAGACTTTAATGCAATCGCTTCCAATTCAGAAAAAGGAGGCCGATTGAAGCATGCTTCTTCAATCCAAAGCTTCACTGATTTCATTAATAGAGGTGAGCTTGTGGATCTGGGTTTTGTCGTTTCCAAGTATACTTGGAATAGCAGAAGCTATGGTTTCAATTTTATTCAAGAAAGACTGGACAGAGCCCTACCTTCCGGGCCTTGGCAATTGCAATACACCCTCTCGCTATTTTATGCTATCTTGATGATAGTGGCTCAAATCACCGTTCTCTCCTCTTGAACTCTAATCATGTTGCTACTTTGAAAAAAAAAAGAGGTTTAAGTTTCAAGAAAGATGGTGTGACAGTGAAGAGATGAAAAATATCATATCAGAAGCATAGAATGTAAATATCTTGGGGTCTTCGATGTTCCAATTATTCCATAAACTCAAGAAATATCGTCATGCACTGGTAAATTGGCAAAGAGGAAGTCACCATAACTCTAAAACAGAGATCCTTGAAATCAAAGAGAAGCTTTCAGTACTGAAGTCCTCTCCTGAAACCTTAAACATATGTGACATTTTCCTTCTTGAGCAACGCTTGGTGGAGGCTTGTAATAGGGAGGAGAGATTTTGGAAAGAAAAATCTAGGGTCAAGTGGCTAAAGTGGGGTGACCAGAACACCAAATTCTTTTATGCCAAATTTCATATGCGATGTAGACACAATAAAATTTGGAGATCTGATGATGGTACTGGGATTCCCATGCCCAACAATATTTTGAGGACTTATTTACCTCATGTTCTCCTATGGACCCTTCTGTTGAGTTTGCAGATCTGAGAACTAAAGTTTCAAATACCATGAATAGAAGCCTCACAAGGCCAGTATCCGAGAACGAGGTTAAGTTTGCAGTGTTTTCAATTGAGCCTAGGGCCGCTCCATAAGATGATGGCTTTACTATTAAATTTTACCAAAATTTTTGGAGCCTTATTTATAGGGATATTTGTGCCATAATCCAGAGTTTTTTTTCAGGAGGTCGGATGTTGAGAAGCTTCAACCACACTCATATTTGCTTAATTCCAAAAGTTAAGAATGTTACCTCAATGTCTGAAGTTAGGCCAATCAGTTTATGCTCTGTGTTCTACAAAATCATCTCTAAGCTCCTGGTCTTCAGATTGCAACGCTACATGAACAAATTGATAAGCTCTAATCAAAGTGCTTTTGTCAAAGATAGATCAGCGATAACATTATGGTGGCGCACAAGTGCATGCATTTTTTGAAAAATAAGAAGTTGGTGTCTGCTGATTTGGCATTAAAGCTGGATATGAGCAAAGCCTACGACAATGTTGAATTGAGTTATGTGTGGTTTGTCATGGAAAAATTAGGATTTTGTGCTAAGTGGATTAAGTGGATTAAAGAATGCATATCTACGGTCTTCTACTCTATTATTGTGGATGGCCAACTTTTTGGTTATTTCGACTAGAGGTCTTCGTCAGGGAGATCCTCTATCCCCATATCTTCTCTTATTTTGTGCAGATGGCCTTTCACATTTACTGAACAAGGGAGAACAATCTAATAAAATCCACGGGATAAGGATCAATAACATTTGCCCATCCATTAATCACCTTTTCTTTGCAGATGATTCCATCCTTTTTAGTAAAGCTGACAATATCCATTGCCGAAACTTGATGAAATTTCTTTGTACTTATGGTGCTATGAGTGGACAACAAATTAATTTGAATAATCTACAATCTTCTTCAGTAAAAACACCTCGCAACGTGTTAGAGAGAATCTGGCATCCATTCTTCATGTTCAGCATATCGGTACTCAAGATAAATATCTAGGATTACCGTCTCTGGTGGGACGCTCAAAGAAGGCTACTTTTGATTTTATTAAAGATAAAGTGGCCAAGAAACTTCATCATTGGAAAAGAACTTTATTATCTGCTAGCGGAAAAGAAGTTCTTATTAAAGCAATCGGCATGACCATCCCTTTATATACCCTTAGCTGCTTTAAACTGTCAGATACCTTACTAGAGGAACTCGATAAAATGATGAACAACTTTTGGTGGGGGCAAAGAGGAAATGAGATAAAAATGCACGGGATCGATTGGCATACTTTATGTAGACCGAAAGCAAAAGGCAGACTCGAATTTAAAGACTTGAAAGCTTTCAATCTTGCCATGTTGGGTAAGCAGACTTGGCGGCTTATTTCAAAGGAACACTCCTTGTTTCACAAAATATTCAAAAACAAGTATTTTAAGCATGTTCCTTTCTTGGAGGCTACTATGGGTTGTAATTCTTCATGGGCATGGAGAAGCTTATTAGAAGGTCATAAGGTGCTGGAAAATGGCCTAAAATGGCAAATTGGGTCTAGCGCGACTATTCGGGTTCAATCTGATCCTTGGATATCTCAGGTCTATCCTTTTAACATACCGCAAGAGGTCTGTTTGAGTCCCTCTATCCTTTTGGTTAGACAACTCTTGAATACAAATAAATCATGGAACTCGAACTTGGTTAGAGCTTCTTTTATCCCAGAGGTGATAGATGTTATCCTTCGGATTGTGCCTTCTATACAGGAGGATAAGATAGTTTGGATGATGAAGCGTCATGGCTCTTATTCGGTGTCCTCTTATTATAAGATTGCATTTCTATTTTTTCATCCTCCTATAGATGAGTGCCTTCATTACTTGGTCCCTCCAAAAGTGAAAATTTTAGTATGAAAACTAATGCACCATGGTCTTCCTATGAGACAAAAAATAAAGGAGTGCTTTCCCTAAATTGATGATGTATGCTCGATTTGTAATGGAACTGTGGAAATCGTGCAACACTGCTTTCTTTTTTGTCCGCGAATTATCCCTATCTGGCACTTGGTTCCTTGCTTAGATCTGAATCGATTCTTCCCTTCTATCCCGATTTGGCAATGGTGGTTGGATTTAGTTCGGAAATTGAAGCAGGATCCCAATACATCTAAGCACGTGACTTTGATTGTTTTCTTATTGTAGCAAATTTGGATTGCTAGGAACATGAAGGTCTTTGAGAATAAGTCCACCTCTTCTATGGACATTTGGGCCTCGGCTTTTCATCTCTCAAAAGAATTCCGTAGGCTTAATGATACCATTTATCTTCTCTATTAATTGTACCTCTTAATTTGATTGCATTAGATGTTTGGGATACTCACACTTTGTTTCTTTGTTGTTTATTCACTTTGGTGTTTGTAATTAAACCTTTTGTGAATTAATAAATAACTATCTTCTGATAATAATAAAAAAATAAAAAAAAAATAAGTAGGAATGACAACGGGGCCCACCTCGCACCACAAAGATCCGTCCCCACCCCGTCAAGGGGCAAGGCAGATAGATTCACGACTGTCCTATTGTGGGGTGAATTCGATCTGCCTCGCCCCGTGCTTCCGAGAGGAGCCTCTTGCAAACCAATATTATATCTATAATCATCAAAATAAAATTACTATTATTCCTAGGCCATTGGCATAAAACTACAGCAACCACCTAATCAAACCATAACATGTTATACACATTTTTATTTTATTTATATCAAAATAGATTTAGGTTATTTATATACATTTTTATTTTATTTATAGTAAATTGAGATTATTGATTATTAAATTATTTTTTTATATTATATTTTTTTAACACTTACGTGTGGCAGGACAAGGCAGAGTAGGTCAGACATGTTATCCATGCCCGTCTTGCCCTGCACACGGATACCCCAATTTTCCACCAATCCCCGCCCTGTTTTAGCCTCGGGTCGAGTAAAACCCGCCCCGAATGGGGCAGGGCGGAGCAGGTATCCACGGTTCGGAGCAAAATTATCATCCCTGCAAACATGAGAATCAATGGAGCATAAGAAATAGTATTATATTCCCCTATTAATTTCATCCAACCAAACACTACCTTGTTGGTAAGATTAAGTTCATGCTATGGCCTTCTAGCTGTGCGCATTAAGAATATAGGTGAGATTTAGTTCTCTTAGCTCTCTCCTTTACAGTGTTTACTGGTGTTAGATGTTCAACTGCTAAGAAAGAAGTGCGTAAATGTGTTCATAGCCGGTATTTTGCTATAACCTGCAAAATACTTTAATATCCGCTGAATTTTCTAATGGGTACCTTATAAAGAATTTTATAGCACGTTTCTGTTTTTCTCCACAAACTACTGTCTTCTTGCTACAGGTTTTCCATTCTTCGAGCTTGGTGCAGAATTACTTTGATGAAAATTGATTAGCTTTGCATATTGAATGACACTGCAAGACAAGAAGCAATAATGCATCATAAGAAAGAAAAAGGAAATACAATTACATTATATAGGTGATTCTCCAAAGGAAAATTATAACATCCAATAAACTTGGATGCAGGGAAGGAAGGCGATCCACCTTTGAGATACCAGACTATTTCTGCAGGGCATTCTTTCTCATCAAAGCATGTATTAGTGTTTTATGGCTGTGGACCAAAAAGATATATCTTTCTTTTAAGAACTCGTGCCATAAAAGCTTGATTTGGGAAACAAAAAATCTAAACCTCACCTTTTAAGGTACTCCATTTTTGCCTTTTTCATCCATTTCCCCTTCACATTAGACAAGGCATTACTAGGTTCATTCCTACAAACAGTAATCTCATGTTAACTGATAAGGAATACTATAGATTTTAACATTTTGTTTGTCAGAATAAGTTTGACTACTCATCTTAAAAACCTAGAATTCAATGGTCTGCTTAGAAATGCACAAGAATCGAGATAAACATTTCTTCATAGATAGGAATAAAAAGATAACCTCCGGAATAGCTACCTTTGCTCCGAGAAGGTGGGACTTTAGAACATATTTGACTTTGCAGACTTTGTTTGTTTACGTGGAACACAAACAATTACTTGATGTAATATGATGTAAATTAAGTTAATGTGTTAGCTTATCTACTTCACGTTATTAGTAGAATCATTTTTATGAACCTAAAACCAGCTCTTGTTCTAAAAAATGCAGTCCAAAATAATCTTTCCACAAAATCAACATGGAAAATTGAAAGATCCTTTTCTGCCAGGACGTTATGGTCCTATGAGGATAAGGAAAGAATGGAGATTAAAGTAGCCGGTCACTGTCACATGAGACTATTTTTGTATTGGATAAGTTGTTTGTAAGAAAGGCTAAACATAATATCAAAAACCAAAATTTTGTGACGAACTAAGAAATGTAATGGTCAACTAATTCATTTTAAAGAATAAGGTGCACACAAAAGTCAATTTACTCGTCAATTTAGACATAAACCTTTATAGAATTGATAAGCATTAATTGTAAACTAGAAATATGGGCAGTTTCAATAAAGACTAGATAGTGCAGCAACGTGCTATGAAGACATTGGAAGTCACAAGAGATCAAATATGTATGTATTTTCTATTTTTCTGCATTGGTCTTGAAAAATGTGGAAATTGAACTCAAAATATTACAATGAAGAATAACTGCTTAATTCCTCAAGTTTCTAGATATTTCAAATTTTTAGCAAACTAGTGTGTGGAACTTGTATGTCAAAATGGGGTTCTTTGCTAGTGACCCTAAACCCTAAACTCATCTGCTCAATCTCAAAAAAACACCTTGGTAAGAATCAACAAATCCTAAGGAAAAGATGCAGCACCTCGTAGAGCAGTCTCCGCTTAAATATCACTTCATTCTTCTCCATCCATCCTGTTGCTCAGTATTTCCAGTTCAGCTCCAAACTGTTGCTCAGAGAATCTTTTCCATAAATCATAAGTCATAAACGAGCAACCCGTTTAGACACAAAACACAAAAAACCGTGAATCCAAACCCATTTATAACCATATCGAGTCACATTGTGTTATTTGGTCGTGTCAAATTTTGACCATCAATAACATAAAACCGGCCCCATATCATGGGATATCTGGTGAAGTCTATGCTGAATAACGTAAGACCATACAGGCAATAAAATGCAAGATGAGAAGCTCTGAACCTACGAATAACATGGATAAAATGGGCATACATATACTATCTTACCAGTCGATGAAGGAGCCCCCTAGCAAGTTTCTCTGGCAATGATCTACGACGAAGTTCTATACAATAATAGTATGGTAAGAAACAAGCAATCTTCACACTGTACAGCATCAATTTGTCAAATGTAAACACATCAAAGGCCGCACACGTTGCAAAGATCTTACCAGCAATAGTATGGTCCAATTATTCATCATCTGCAGATGTTGCAGCACATGGAACTCTTGGAAACTGGAAGGCACCAGTACTGTTTAATAGTTCAGGTATGTTAGCATCAGGAAGAGAAAACCAATTCAATGAGCAACCTTTATTGCATCCTCTATAATATAGACCTCAAAGAGAACACCGCCTTTAATAGAATGATAAAATAGGTTTAGCATAAAGAACATGACAACAAAAGGTAGACCGGCCAGGTGACTGTCAAGAACAAACTACCATGATTTACAAACTCTTGAGTAACCATTGCTTTGACAAGGAAATTTCATCATAAGCAAGACATGGTTCATGTGATTTTGCACTTCCATCAACTACTAAGGGTTTGACAACTGCAAAAGGAAGAAAAACAAAACAAAACCATAAAGAACAGCCCATGCATAAATTACCAACTAGATCTGTAGCCTCTCCTCGAATGTTCCCACTTCACTACTCGTATATAAGAAAGAACTAGAAAGTTGACTTATCCAAGACTCGGCAAGGGGGCTATATAGCCTTCCTACTAATTATGGGTCATATGTGCCTATATAACATATATAACTAGATCATTCTCAACTAAAAATGCAAGTCAAACAAAAATCAGCTGAATACAAATGGTTTGTCACCATGATGGATTCATCCATAAGTGATGTCATGTTGATCATTCTATCAATATATTTGCTACTAGATGGTATATGTATGCCTCTTTTCCAACATCAGTTGAAATCTTTTTATGCATTAAATGATCAAACTAAGATGGTGAAGTTATCAGTTGGTTTACCTTATGGTAGAGTTAGCCCGACCTTGCTAACTTTCATCTGGAACTGATGACGATACTGTTCTGCTAACCAGTTCCCTAGGAGTGTGAACTTTGCCTGCAATTGATATTCGGTGTGGAAGTCTTGGAAATTGGGACAGTGAATTAATCAGTTTAATGATTAAGAGTCTGATCTCCAACATTTGTCATTTCTTCCTAATTAGCACCAGTCATGAATTTTTAGTCATTCCATTTTGACACTTGACAAGTATGGAAAACAAATTAAGAGATGTTGCTTCAGTCTTATAAGCATGCTTTAATGTGAGGAACTGAGGATGACAAGTTATTTTTAAAAGATGGTAAAGCAAACTATTAACAATCACCAGCAAATACAAATGAATAACAGAATTTAATCTCAAAAGAAAGAAAATTGTAAGTTAAATATAAAGACATTGGTAGTATTATCTTTTATCCAAATTCCAGAGTATAGCAAGAAGCAATAGACATATATGGTCAGGATCTATTTTTTGGCAGAAATTACCATAGTAATCTGACAGATTCAAATCAGCTACATCCTGGAGCATTATATGGCAATTGTGTAGTTGCTGTACAGCAGCTGATGGGTCAAGGACTGTAACTTCTGGATCTTCAGATAACGAAAATAAGAGATGAAAAATAACTCTTGCACTGTTTATTGAGAATGAAGTTTCAATTGCATTCCACTACAAAGGAAGCACAAAGAGAATCAATTTGAAGATGTTAGAAACATTAATATAATGTATACTTTTGCATTCCCAATATATACTTACCACCGAAACTTTTTAAGGACCTTCTCTCGATCAATAGTAACAACTTATTGGACTTGTAAGATATTCAAACAGTTCATTTATCCGTATAAAGGTTCAGGGTCAATACAATTGGAATAAAAGATACAGAATCTGCAAAAAGAAAATTGTACCAATTAGATAGAAAAGGAAATATCACATACCTAGAGGCTAGAAGAACTAGAATCTCTGCTTGCAGGGCAAAACTGGATATCTCGGACTTCCTAAGGATCCTGCTCCCGATAGTAGGAGCCCTGTTCACTGGAATACTCTAAAAAGAATCTTACAAAATTAATGTCATGAAAGATGCCACTTGCAAACTAGCCAAAATCTATTAACACCTGAAAGTCACCTATAAACCATGAGGCCATAACAGACCATAGTTGAACTATAATTCTCAGATGTAGGAAATCTTAAGGCATTGTCTTGTAGTAGTCTTGTTATTAAACATGGTACATGAGAAACCATGAGCTCTGGAAGTAATCCCAGATAAGGATAAACCTTCAACTTCAGCATTAAGTGTTACTTAATTTGTTGAATTCTAGCATTACGCAATTTAGTACCATTCAGAATAACTGATTCTAGAGGTAATATTCAAACACCCTAATACGGATTTAAATCTCACCCAGATTTCAATGCGCACAGCTACAAGGCTAGAGCATGAGCTCAGAGCTTTTGTTCTGAGATGCTGGCATTTTCAATGCGACTGGTCACTGACTGATACTGCACGCCTTGTATGAAGTCTTGGGCTGCAAATGCATTGGCTGGCTTCTGGCTGGTCAAATGCACCCAACGTCAGTTCAGAATCCCCCAAAACACCTCTCTTCTCTAACTTTTGGTTTTTAGTTGTTTATTTGCTCTTGGTTATGGGATGTCTAATGTTACTATGATGGTAAGCAAATTGCCGATGTAATTCTAATTTCCAAAAACTGAAATATCTTTGTGACTGATATAGGGAACAACATCAATGCTGAAATCCGATAGTAAGGAATAAACCCAATCACATTGTTATGAAACAAAGGCATCCAACCATGCGAGACAAATTGAATTCGACAAACTACATTCCATTGCGAGGCAAAACATCAAACACTTAGCAGTACAATTGACAACAACTAATTTCCAATGATGCCGACAAAGATATGAAAGACAATTAATTTCTGCATCACGCTTCAGCAGTGGGGGGAGCAGCACCTTCTACTTGTTCCTCCGAGGAGGAGACGAGGGTCCAATCCGGAGGGAGAACGGGAAGAGGAGGGTACGCGGTGGGACCCTTGCGCTTCACGTCCCACTGCTGCCTCTTCTTGGGCCTGGTCTTCATGTGGTGCGCCGTCGCCTTCTTCTGCGGCCGCGAGGAGCACTCCACCACCATCGACAATCCTCCGCCGCCCGTGGTCGCTCGAGGCGAGGATAGCTTGGGCTTGACATATGACGCGGGAATCGCGTGTGCCAGCATCAACGCCATCTCTCTGGTGGGGAAGAGGAGAGAAAAGTGACGAGCTGATAAGAAGAAGAGTATGCGGAGCCACAAATAGCCGATAGGGGTAGAATAGATGACGCACGCTTCTGGTGTCTCTCTAGCACATTTACTTATCCGGTGCCCCAATACCAAGACGAGTACAGTGAAGTCTAAACTCTCACGCTATGTTTGCATCGATAGTTTCGGATGAATTTGGAGGAATTTAAAATATTTTATTTGGATTTTTTTTTTTTAATGAGTTTGGAGAGATTTCAAACTCCTCCTAGAACTTATTTTTCAAACCCCCAAAATAGAGAATTTTGATGGAATTTGAAGAATTAATGAATTTTAAAAAAAATAAATTACAAAATTTTTTCAAAACAAATATATATATATATATATATATATATATATTATGAACGAGAGCATAGTAATCTATCAAATTCCTTCAAATTCCTTCAAACCTCTTGTGAAGTCTAACCAAACAAAGTTTTTAAAATTCTTTCGAAAACCTTCAAACCCCTTCCCCTCCAAAATCTTTCAAATCCCTCCCCCTCCAAACCCTTACTCAAAGTTATCCAAACTTAGTGTAAAAATAGTCATTCTATTGGTTTTACTTAATACAAAAAGGGATCGTTTGGTACATCGTATAGTACTAGTCTGTATAATACTAGTCTGTATTGACTAACCTAGATAGTACTAGCTTGTATTGTACTATTATTATACAGTGTTTGATGCACACATGTACTAGCTTGTATAGTACTAGTATGTATTGACTAACATGTATAATATAATATAATATAATATAATATAATATAATATAATATGGTATGATATGGTATATTATATTATATTATATTATATTATATTATATTATATTATATTATATTATATTATATTATATTATATTATATTATATTATATTATATTATATTATATGTAATATATTATAATAATATAATATAATATAATATAAAAATTATTTAATATATTTTATCATTAAAATTATTTTTAAAATATATTTTAAAAATTTTGGCCGAAGGTAAAATGAGTATCCAAAATATTAAAAGTTCTAGCGCATGCTAATGAAAAGCTTTGAGAGTGTATTACTAATACACCTTATAACAGCTTATGAGGTACTATTTTTAATGCAGGTATTAGTTAATACTCTTCCCAAACACTGTATAGTATTATCATAATACTATACAAGAGACTTATACATGGTACCAAACTGACCCAAAGTACTCAAAGCCTCAAAGGTACAAGTGAACTCCTTCGGCTAGCCATTATACACCCAAACTGGACCGACTGTTTCGATTGAAACGGATGCGGTTTGAATTCGGATTACCATAAAAATCAAGATATTAAAAATTGATTAACCGGTCGAAACTTGGTCAAACTTAAGGGTGATAATTAAAATCAGTTAACTACGGTTAATCGATTAATCTCAAACCGCAAAATCTAGTTTTGGATAGTAAATTTACAGTTTGGTTTTGGTTTCGATTAAAGAATATGAGGCCGCGTTTGGTTAGCGAAAACTAATTTTCGATTTGGTTTCAGTAAAACCAAAAACTTGGTTTCGAAAAATTGGTTTTGGTTTCGAAAAATAAATTGTTTGAAAACGCGTTTGGTTAGCAAAACCATTGTCGGTTTCAATTGGTTGAAACCAGTAAAAACTTATTTGGTTTTAGAAAAAAGTATTAGTTTTCATCATGCAGTTTCAGTGAAAACGTGTTTGGTTGGTGAAAACTGACAACTTTGTAAAACTATATTGACATAATTAATTTGAGATAAAAATCACAAGTGATGCTTATTTTATCATCCTTAGAAAATATTATTGTGACATAATTATAAATAAAAACTCAATTGGCAATCTCTCAACGCCGATTTGCCCAAATTGATTTGCAATTTCCTCCCTAATGGCGTGCATCACATTTTGGTCAGAAGATTCTCCCACACCATCTTGTGCGCTAGACGAACCTTGGTCTTCATCTTCGTCATTGTTAACTTCATTATTTGCCCACTCATCGAACAAATCATCAAATTGACGGTGCCGAATTATAAAATTATGAATCACACAACAAGTAAGGACTATATTACTTTGTCCAGCCAACTTATAATTAAGCATCTATTTTAAAATAGGAAATCTTGCTTTAAGCAAACCAAAACAACGTTCAATGACATTTCGCACCGAGGAATGCCTTTGATTGAATAATTCTCACTTTGTAGATGGGGCTCGACTACGATAATCAGAGCGGTGATATCGTTCACCTCTATAAGGAGCTAGAAATTCAAAGATGTTGGGGTATCCTGCATCGACTACATAAAATTCATCTACACAAATAGCATATATCATAGTTGACCATATAGAAATAATTTATCACAATTTTTACCTCGAACCGACATAGGAGAATTAGAATTTGGCTCATATATAGTGTTTGTAAATATACGAGAGTCATTGGTTGTTCCCTCCCAAGTCCCAACCAGTTTTCACATACGTAAACATCACGTTGTGGGCACATGCAGTCATTATATTTTGAGTGTTTGTTCCCTTTCGACCACGATACATTATTTGTTTTACGGTGGGAACACACGCTGCAATATGGGTTCTATCTATTGCACCAATACAATTCTATAAATGAAAACAAGCCTAATCAAGAACTAATATACATATCATAGGGCAAAAAATGATTATTAGTATGATTGATTAAATATTACCTTAAAATAGGGATACCACATAGGATGACCTTATATCTCTGGTTGCATCATCCGAGAGTGTCAGGGTTTTATTATTTGTCACTAATCTTATTACTGCAGCTAAGACACTCTTAAATCAATGGTGAACAATTCTCGTTGAGTGTTGGTAACGCTCTGTGACCACCCGTACACGTTCGTTGTGGCCAATTGTGTACAAGAACATCGCGACACCTTCCTCAACAGAGATCCTTTGATCTTCTAATCCAAACTCTTTTAATTTGTCATATAATCTTCTAAAGAGATTTGGTTCCATTTGTAAGTTCTCATAACACCTTACTCTATTATGCATAAGCTCTTGCACATATGTCGCACCAGATAATGCAGATGTTCGTACTGATTGGCGAAGCGAACGAGAACTAATATAGTTTCTGACACGTACAGCTACAGCTACAAGACACTGTTCCAATGCGTTTTCGAATACTTCATCACCATCTAAATTATTTGGTGGGTGACTCATCCTGTATTCGAAACCAACATATGCATTCGAAATTATTTGCTACAAGACTCAAGTGAGGAAGTGTGATGTCATGTTGCACTTAGGCTGACGCAATTGAAAGCATGGTTTGACTATATCCAAATGTGGTAGCTAGGCTAAGAGAGAGAGCAAGTCTGACTATATACATGTTAAAACACGTTCAAACCATATAATGAAATGAACCAAAGTGGTCTCATACTAAAATATATTGTTCCAGAGCAAACAAAATTCAACTTTGCAGATTGGGTTAAGAAATAGAGAGTACATTATTAAAATTAGACTTTAAAGCCAACGGGTATTATATTTGATGGACATGAAAGCACATGCATCTACATTTTGAGGTGGCAAGTATGAAATCCACTTCAATGATAAAGAAGCAAAGAAGAACTAAAAAGGTTCACCATTTGAAAGTTCACATAAAGTGTATACGCACAGAATTACACAGAAAGTTCATCATATTGGCATACCTCAAAGGCTCAAACCAGGTATCACAACGAGCAAGTATACTATGTTATATATTATCTTCCATCTATATATAGAGCAAGTATATTAACTACCATTATTGCACATCAAATTACAAGAGTGCAATAATAATTTTACAAGTACCAATACAACATCAAATTACTCCCTCCATTCCATAATAAGTGATTTTTTAGGGGTTTTTTTAAAAATTCCATATTAAGTAATCATTTAGACTTTCAATGTAGTATTAAATTTTTTTTACCAATTTTAACCTCTAATAAAAGCTTCTCTCATTAATTGAGGCTCAAATATCTAGAATATTAAAATAAAGGTCAAATTCTTTTAGAATGGACCATGTTCCAACCGATTTTACTCAACCTTATTTTTTCAAGAAATAGTTAATGATATATTTAAAAAATATATGGAAAGAAATCTGGTACCTATTTGTGAATCATCTTCCAACTGTACTTCATATTCGGGAGAATTTGGATTGAGATTGAGGTCGGGAACTAAATTCACATGATCAACGTCAATATTGGGGCTAGGAATAACCGAAGAATTTGGATTGAGATTAAGGTCAGGAACTAAATCCACAACATCAAGATTGAGGTCAAGAATTAAGGGTAGATCCATATTTGTCCTAATGTTGAAGAATGAAGTTAAGTTCATTGTTTTATAGAGAAATTTTGGTGGGAAATCATAAAAACTTGTAATTTCATATTGAAAATTTTTGGTGGATGAATGAAATTTTTAAAAAATTTCTGGTGGAGTATAAAATAATTTTGGTGGGAAGTCACAAAAAATTGTACGCATATTGAAAAATTAAATTACAGTTTAGTGAATGGGGAAAATGTGTAATTACTCAACGTAGATTTAATTGCTCAAATGTTGAGCCTTAAAATATTTAATACTCCGTATCAGATAGATTTAAAGCAGATTAATTACCTCTTGGTAATTGTTAAAGAAAAGAATTAGCATATATATATATTTATTCCTTTTCTCTTTAAAAGCATGAAATTTAAGGATCATACACCATGGGTAGTTTAGTACAAAAAAGAAAATTTTGTTAGAAATTAGGCTATTAAATGATGTTCTTAATCTATGTGCCAAAACTTAAAAAGACACTTATTATGGAATGGAGGGAGTACTAATTAGAGATTAAAAGTTACAAGAGTGAAAATTACTTGAAAAATACAAGTTACACTGTCATATGAAAATTAAAAGAGTGCAATATTATGAAAATTACAAGAGTACAATAATAATTTTACAAGTACCAATGCGATGCCAAATTACTAATTAGAGGTTGAAAGTTACCAGAGTAAAAATTACAAGTACAAGGTTGAAAGTACCAATGCGATGTCAAATTTTACAATTACCAATGCGATGTCAAATTACATGCCCAACATAAGTTTATGATAATTAATAATATCTAAACTAACTTATCAAGATTCTCAACCCAATATTTCAAGCGATCCTCTGGCATTGACATAAAAATAGCTCGAGCTCCAGCATCATCCTTAAGAACCATTGTTGCCTTGAAATAGACTTCATCAGATAAATTGGGAATGATATCTAACTGTGCAATGCAATTAGGAATGGTTTGTGGATCACTGCATGAGCTACTTGTTGCTACATTCATAGATAACTTACTTGCAACAAATGTATTTTGGTGCACTAGTCATTTGATCAAATCCTTTTGCAAAAATAAGATCAACACTCTCTCTTGATTTACCTTTTTTTCTTGGCTCGAGAGGAATGAGTCGCACTTGGAACAAGTTGCTTAGATGATGAAGTTTTCCCATCTGACTGATCCTCAATATTTATTGTTCTTTTGTTATGCCCGCCAATATCTATTGAAAAATCGATTAAATTTGGTTCGATTTTGATTATTGATTCGCGAACGATAATTGAAATCGGTTATTGTTTCGGTTAACGAGTTTTTAGTCTGTTTCGACTTTGATTAATCACAAAAAAATATGTTTAATTGAACTGTTGTCTTCCCTAATCAAACTAGATAAAATAGGTCAATCCGAATAAATTAATATTTAATGAAATGAACTTTAATTAATTCATTTAATATTCAAAGCATTACTTTTTAAATATAATATACTTTTTAAAATAAATATTATTTTTAATAGATAACCGATCATTAATAATAATAAATATTTTATAAAGAAAGAATAAAAAAATTAAATGGTCTCTTAAAAATATAGGTGGACTGGACTAGCACTATTAGTCTTGGCCAGATTAAACCCAATAGCGCCCTATAAACCAACTCGAGCCAGACCAAACGGTTTCGCCCAGAGGCTCCACCCGGCCATACTCCTAAACCTGGCTCAAGCAAGACAAGACGGCTCCACCTCGGGGCTTCATTCGGCCATATAAGGGCATCCACATCCTTCATTATCACGAGGAATACATCATTACAGACCTGCTATCTCCGGAAATAGTCTAGACCCAACCTGAGCAATATCCCTGCGAGATTGCTAGGCGATGTCATCACCTCCACCTGCAATAAATACAGACACGACACGCCTCAAATAACCTAAGTTCTATTTTCCATTACCTCCACCTTGGAGTCCCACTCATTTGAGCGTCAGAGTGTCTTTTTCATGCCCCCCCCCCCCCCGTTGGAGTTGTACTTGGCCAAGAGAGAAATTGAGTTGGATCGAGCTACTCCGACCCTCATAATTGGGCATCACTGTGGGGCCGAGTAAAACTTATCTCTCCCATAATAGTTGGGACTCTAAGACAAGTGACCGTCACTGCACGCCAAAGGCAACGATTCGATAGCGACAATCATCCCGCAATCTAGTTATGCTGAAACAATAAGGAGTGACACTCCGACACCAACTCGACTTCCTCCAAAAGAATCCCAGCGTCGGATAAACGACCTGAAGGCGAAGAACCAGTGGTTAGCAACTCAGGTCGAAATGTTGACACGGTCCCGGGGACAACTCCCGGCTGATCACGAGCGCCGCCGCTCAAAGCAGGAAGAAAGGGACCGCTCGAAAAGGAGGAGACTAGTTTCCGTCCTTTGAGATGAGATCTCCAACACACCCCGTCATGAAAAGAAAAAGATTCCAAAATCATGGAGGTTGCGACTAGGGGTGAGAAGAAAAAAAACCAATTTTTTAGTTAACCAGAAAACTGGTTCGAAATCGAACCGATTTTTTCGGTTTCGGGTTATATTTTTGAAAAATTTGATTTTCGGATTCGGGTTCGGTCTGCGGTTTAAAAAGTCCACTAATTTCGGTTAATCGACCGATTCAATATAATTTATTAATTTTTAATTATATATATATATATATATATATATATATATATATATAATGATTCATAAATTATAAAAAGTTTGAAAAATTAATCAAATGATCTATAAATTATTAAAATTATTAAAATATATTAAAAATAAAAAATTATTAAAAAATTGTGAAAATTATATATATATATATATAAATTATATAAATTATTAATTTTGGCATCACATTATCTTGGCTCAAGTGATTTCACTTCTTCTTTTTTTTTCCTAATGGGAATTCGATATTTGTTTGGATTTTTCTCTATACGTGATTTGTATAATGTTACTATATTTTGTAGGTTAAAATTTTTTATTGGTTAACCGAAAACTATCGGTTAATCGAACCAAAAAAACTGAAACCGAAGTGACGGTTAACTGAAGTTTATGGACCAGTTTACGGTTAATGGTTTTGAAAAACCGAAGTTAATGGACCGATTAATAAAATTGCTAATGAACCAATTAATCGGTCCATGCTCACCCCTAGTTGCGACTGCCCTCCCTATTGACGCGGGACCTTTCGCCGAGCACATCATGACAACAAGCCTCATATCCAATAGCAAGTTGCCTACCACTCTAACGCCCTACGATGGTATGGGTGACCCTACATTACACCTGACAACGTTTAAGACCATGATGCTCTACAACGGAGTGCCCGATCTTGCTCTTTGTAGAGATTTTTCGACTTTCTAGGAGAAAACCGCTTTACTGTGGTTCGCTTCCCTCCCACCGAAGTCTATTCACTCTTTCACAAATCTCTCCCACGCCTTCCTCAATCGGTTTTTCATATCTCGGGTCTACTACAAAACGGAGGACGCCCTCCACTACATTAGACAAGGAGAACATGAGCCCTTAAGGGAATACATACGCAGATTTCAGGCTACATCGGCCGAGATCCCGAACCTCAACCCTCGAGTCAAGCTCTACTCCATCAAATACGAGCTAAAGCCCAGACACTTCGCCGACCAGATCGCCCTAATAAAGCCTAAGGATATGGTCGAGTTCCAGGAGAAAGCTGCAAGCTTCATAGAATGGAAGAGCTTCGTGAGGCCAGAAAGGCTGACGGGCAGAACATCAAGGACGCTGCCGAGGACAAAAAATCCAAAAAGGCGGACGAAAAAAGTAAAGACCGCAACCGCCGTGAATAGATTAACGGCAAAGGGCCTTGTCTGCACCTCGCCTGAACATCCGATAAGAAAGATACAGTCCATTCAATACTAGGAAAGAGACCATCCTTCAAGAAATTCACAACTTGAAACTTCTCAAGTAAGGATGACAATTGAAATTGATTAACCGCGGTTAGGCAAACCACAAAATTCAGTTTCGAATAGTAAATTTACGATTCGGTTTTAGTTTCTGTTAGTAAAAAAAAAACTAATTAAAATTAGTTCAATTTTGGTTATCGGGTCGCGGATAACTGGTAATCGAAACTGGTTATATGTTTTAGTTTCGGTTACCGATTATTCGTGGTTAATCGGTAATATTAATTATTTGATGATTTTTATATATTTCAAATTTTATTTTACTAACTGGTTATCCATTTACTAGCCGGTTAATCAGTTAGTAAACGGTTAACTAGTTCTATTTGAACCTAACTAATCGATTTCGGTTATTCGATAGATAATCGAAACCATGCCTGTTTTAGATACTAGTTTTTGAAACCAACCAGTTTTAGTTTCAATTTCGGTTAACGGATTTCTAATCGATTTTGGTTTCGGTTAACCACAAAAAATGTGGTTAATCGAACCTTTGTCATCCCTATTCTCTAAATACCCTACCAATGCGGGAAAGCAGAAGTTGCCACCTAACGTCGATATGAGCAAGAAATATGCCTTCCATGATACCTATGGGCACACCACCGAGGACTGTGTGGTACTCGGCTACCAACTTGAAGATTTGGTCTGTGAATGACACCTAGACAGGTATATGCATCGCCGAAGAGAACGAGGTCGGAGCAAGAGCCGTGACTTGTAAGTTGAATGGCCACACTATAGTGGGGGTGAATAGTATGTTAACTAAAACTTTAGCCTAAATTTGGTTTTAACTGTTTCTTGATTACTTTAGGCAAATCACAATTTAATAGCAAGTGGAAGCAAGATAAATAACAAGTAATCAAACACGCACAAGAGCAATAATAAACATAATGAATTTATAGTCGTTCGGCCCCAATGCCTCTTCCACTACCTAAGCACTCCGCTTAGGATTTCAAACTCTAGTTTACTAGATTAAGTGTATCATACAAGAGGATTTACAAGCTAAGGCACCGACCCTCACAACCGAGGGTTACTCTCACACCCGAGAGTACCTCCAACACCACTTCCCTTAAATACTACATAATTAATCATAGCAAACTAAGTTTACACCGGTGGATTTAAGCATCTACACCAAGGCTACCACCATACACACAAACCTAGCACCCTAAGTTTTCACAACTTGATGTACAATGAGAGTAACAATAAAATACAAGTATAAATGGAGCAAAAACACAATCAATATAATACTTAGCTCCAACACAAGATCCTAGCTTCCTCTTGATACTTTCGATGATAAAACACAAGGTTGAAGGCTCAATCAATGAGGTAGAAGCTCAAAGGTAGGGTTTCAACAAAGATGACTCAATCAAGGTTCTTGGATGTCAAAAGATGTCTCATGAAATGTTAAAAAGCTTATGTAGGGTAGGTGAGGTGTTTATATAGAGAAACACCAAGAGAAGCTCGAGTTCAAACAAGCTCAACGGCTCAAAATAGAGCCATTGGGGGTATTTTGAGAATTCTGGACAGTTTGATTAGTTGGGGGTATTCTGAGAATTTTGGATAGCTTTGGTAGTTCCTAACCTTTCAAGTCTTATTAAAATTTCTTAATTAACTTTAAAATATAAATGTTAATAAGGAAGTACCCATCATTTGAATTCAACAAAAATATCTAAAAAATCAAAATTCTTAAGAATCAAATCTAAATTTTGGGGTCTAGTACAAATTTGTAAAAACCGAAAATTTCAAAATCTCTCGGATCAAATATGGATAGGTTAAATGTTTCCAAAAATTTCTTAAAATAGGTATTTAACTTGTTTTTACCTAAGAAATAATTATCGGTACTTTTGATGCCAACAAAATATCTAAATTATGTAGCCCTATACTTTGAAATTTTCAGGGCCGTTTTCTAGTTATTCTGTTTTTCAAGTTTTCGGGTTTCGGGTTCCTATGCAATAAATAAAGGATATACATATAGTCCAGACTCTCTAGACCAAGACTCAACCTTCTCGATGAATCCCAAGCGACGACGAGCGTCCTTGCCGATTTCTTCGATTTCTCAGATTTTTCGATTGGGGACGTCACGCGTAAACTGATATGGAACCTAAAAATATTTCTTGCTCAAACATTAGTTCCATATTTATTATCATCAAAATCGAGATTAAGACCAAGATAGAAAACCTTCGGCCAACACGACCCTCGACGACGAAGCCGAAGCCGAATGCCTCCAAACCCCCACTCGGGTCAAAGGGAGAGCAACTGAGCTGATCGCTCAAGAAACAAACTCCGAGGAGTTATCAACTACATTGTCGAAGGATACGCGGGAGGTGGCAAATCAAGCTCGGCTAAAAAGAGATCTCTCCAGACAATCATGGCGGTTGACAACACTACTTGCCCATGTCAGCCTGTCTCTAAAACCACAACAACATCATTTTATGAATTTGATTTCCACATAATTGACCAAAACCTACACAACCCAGTCGTAATTTTTGTGATCGTAGGAAATTTTATTGTCAAAAAGGTCCTAGTCGACCAAGGTAGCTCTGCTACCATCCTTTTATACTCCATTTTTGAGAAAATACAGCTAACTAAAGCCTCACTCACCCCTGCAAAGGAGACTTGGTAGGCTTCTCGGAAGAAAGGGTTGACGTCCGATGTGACATATGGCTAAGGACGACATTCAACTCTCGGGCAAAGGCAAAAATGACTGATGTGCAATATCTGGTCATCAACATCCCCAACTCATATCATATGATCCTAGGACGATCTTCCTTAAACAATCTAGGTGCTACAATGAATGCCTCAGGCAAAGGATGGCTGAGCCAAAGAAAGAGCTTAACAGCCTGCCAAACCAAGCACCTTCCACAACTCTAGCGAATAGCCGACATGAATCCTCAAGCAAGAGCTAGATCGAGAAACGCGAAAATGACCCCGACCTAGTGCTTAAATGGCAACTCAAGTTGTGCGCAAATTGCCCCATCATGCACAAATAAAGCTCGGACAAAGCACCTTCATGTACGCATAATTTCCCTTTTAGTATAAAATTGCATTTTCCGCATTTTCTATGTATACTGAGGAACTCTATGGCCATCTCTGCCATTCCAACGAATATCCCGCGACTCGAATAGAAAATTTTAATTTATCCTTTAATATTAATTATATTCTATGTGCTAGCAAAGAATATAATAATATCTCATTTGAATTAGAATTTTTTTGGGCAAAGGGCAAAAAGCCCATCAGCTCGAACTTTAGCCTAATTAGCAAAAAAAAACCCACGAACTTTAAAAACATGCAAAAGTACCCCACGAACTATTGAAAAACTAGCTAAAAGGCCCTGATGTTATCTCTTCATTAACTTTTTAACAGAATTCCACTTCAACGCCACGTGTAATTTATTTTCCATGTCATATTTAATATATATTTTTTAAACAAAATAAAAATATATAAATATTATATATATATATATATATATATTATCTCTCTCAACTTGTAGTGTTATGCAAAAAAATCTCTCAACTTTAATTGCGATGCAAAAAACTCCTTAAACTTTGATTGTGATGCAAAAAAAATCAATGAACTTTGATTGTAATGCAAAAAAACCCTATAAACTTTAATTGTGATGCAAAAAAATTCTGAACTTTAACTGTGATGAAAAAAATCTAGACTTTTATTGCTACATTTCAAATATGTATGACAATAGATAAAATGCACCGTCAACAAATAATATATACAGGACAATCATAAAACATACTAAATTTTTTTTCCAGTTTATAATAACATTGTCAAAAGCAACATTAAAACAAATACCAAAAAGTGGTGTGGTAATACGGTCAAGCTCACCACTATAAAAAAAAATCACTAAGTGTGGATGTTAGGGGTTTTTTTGCATCGCAATTAAAGTTCAGGATTTTTTTGCATAGCACTACAAGTTGAGAGATAATTATATATATATATATATATATATATATATATATATATATATATATATATATATATATATATATATATATATATATATATATATATATATATATAATATTAAATATGATGTGGAAAATAAATTACACGTTGACGAATGAGGTGTCAACACATGGTGCTCATGTGAAATTCTGTTAAAAAGTTAATGGAGAGATAATGAGATGAGTCTTTTTGCTAGTTTTTCAATAGAGCGTGAGGTTTTTTGCATATTTTTAAACTTCGTAAGGTCTTTTGCTAATTAGGCTAAAGTTCAGAGGGTTTTTTTCTTTTACCCTTTTATTTATTTGGTTAATTAAATTCTCCAACTTAATTATCAAATAATAAAATAATTAATTCTTTATCAAATATCAGAATACTCGTTAGTTCGTTAGTGTGCGACCCCATAGGTTCAATGTATATTGATCTAACTGGATCATTAATGTCCCATTTTAAAGATTCTATGACCAAGAAAAAATTTAGATTAAATTGTAAGAGATTTGACTCTCATTAATCATTATCATGATCTCCATCATGATGTCAAGTCTGAAAATTTAATCAAGAACATTATCATATTAATCAACAGTTAACAGTAAATATGATAAAAAAAGTTACAAATACCATATATAAATTAGAATAATGTTGATCAAAATATGTTCAAATTATTATATGTGAGATTGGATCTAGGGCATATCAACTATATGTTGGCTTTAGGTTTTCAATCTTAGCCTTAATCTCGATCTTGATGGTTTTGATGATAACAAATATGAAACTAATGATTTTATTGAGAATATGTTTCAGGTTCCATATCGACTAGCATTCGATATCCTCGATCAGATAAATCGGAGAAATTGCAAAATTGAAAGGACATTGATCGTCGCGCTCAGATTCGTCGCGAAACTTACCAAAGATCGACAAGTGCACCAAAGTTGTTTGGACGAGTCTAAAGATCAAGTCAAAAGCTCTCCAAGATGATGCTCGTTGAAAGCCAGAATCCAGAAATGAAGCATGGAAGAAATAGGTTGAAGAAATAACATTCAGCCTAGGTTCGATCGACCGACCGAAGGTAAAGAAAGTAACAGAGCTACTTCGGTCAATCGATGGAAGCCCAAAACGGATAGTAGCTCGGGTGGTCGAATCGATGATCGACCGACCTGCTGATACCCGTGATAAAAGATTGCGTCGGTCGACCGATGGGTTGACCGAATGGAGAAAGAAATTGGCTGAGGCTGGCGGTTGACCAAGCGGTCGACTGACCTGTGTATAAGCCGAAGACACAATCGCGTCGGTTGACCAACGGGTTGACCGAAGATCGCGGATCGCGCGATCTACGTCTGGCGGTCGACCGACCATAGGGAAAGCTACAGCGGTTGAATGACCGGTCGACCAATGCTTCGACCGGCGGTCTGTAACGGATAGTTTTCTACCCGTTGAACAACCGTTTCTTCGCGAGGGTATAAATACACCCTCAGATACTTCATTTAATGTTATTCTCCCAATCTTACAGTGATCATTGAGCATTCTAAGGGAGATTTAAAGCCTTCCAAGGAGCAATCGCGCGCGCTCTGCTTCTCCAGCGAGTCCCACTTCAAGCGCAAGTTCTTCCTCAACTCGAGAATTAAATCGAGCAGTTCGTCTTGACGAGTTGGAGGCATTGAAGGCTTGAGAAGAGCACTAATGCTTGGTTTATCCTTTAGCTCTTTTCAATTGTAATTTTACTGTTATTTTAACTATTTGATTTGTTTGTGTGAAGATCTAGGGTGTTAGGTCTTGCTGTGTGTGAAGTGGTATCTTGGTATAAGAGTAAAGCCACTTGTGTAAACTTAGTTGTTACTAGGATTAATTCTAGTTGTCCCTTAGGTTAAGGTGGGAAAGAGATCTCGATAGGAAGGCTGGATACTTCCGGGTGTGGAAGTGCCTTCGGTTGGAGAGCGAGTCTTTCCGGTGAAAAGTCTTTGTTGTAAGGAAAAGTAATTAATCTAGTAAAACTTAGTTTGGAAATCCTAAGCGGAGTGCTTAGGTAGTGGAGTAGGCATTGGGGCCGAACCACTATAAATCTTGTGTTTGCGTTGATTTAAATTGTTTGTGCTATATTGTTTTATTTTGCTTCCGCATTTAAATAGCATAAGTGCATCTTGCCTAATCGAATCAAGAAATGATTAAAAGTGAATTTGGGCGAATCATATAGTAAACACACTATTCACCCCCCTCTAGTGTCGTCATTTCGCCTTCAATTGGTATCAGAGCGGGTTCGTAGCTTGAGATTTCACCATCTCGTCTACACCTAGTCTCAATCTTGAAATGACTCTAGAGTCGGTAGCGTCTAGACCTCCTAGGTTCGATGAGTTAAACTTTGGTCTTTGGAAAGGAAGAATGTATACATTCTTAAATACTCAAAGTTTAGGTGTTTTTAATATGACAAAATCAAAATACATAGAACTTAAGGAAAAAATGGATGCATGGGCCCAAGAACAAATTAGCATGTTTGAGTTAAATGCTAAAGCTACAAATTATTTATTTTGTTCTTTGGATGATAAGATTTTTGAAAAGATCATGCATTGCACTTCCGCTTTCGATATTTGGGCTATTTTAAATATGCTTTATAATTATGCAAAAATCGAAGAGCTCAAAACATTTGATGAGGGGAGTGATGACAATTGTCATCCACCCAATACTAACGTGGTTTTTGAAGCCCACAGTGTCTCTAGTCATAAGAGTACAAGAAATCGGAAAAGGAAGGTGGTTTGCCATGTGTGCAAAGAAAAAGGGCATGTTAGGAAAAATTACGCTTCCATGAAGAACAAGACAAAGAAGAGGTCAAGCGCTTCCACATCATCATCATATTCGAATGAAGCATCCTCTTCTCATGGCTATGAAGAAAATTCAAAAGATTACCTCATGAATACTAATGATGAGGTACACTCTTCTTCCTCTAGTCATAATAACAAAAAGTGTAGTACTAATTCATCTAATTCTCATGATATGCTTTATGATAAATTGATGGATGAATATAAAATCATGTATGCCTTGCTTGTTAAAAAAGATAAAGAAAATAAAAATTGGAAGAAAGAAAACTCAAATCTTAGCTCTCAATTACATGATGCAAAATTAGAAAATGAGAAGCTAAGAATTGGTGTCAACAATCCATGCCATGATACCTTGAGTATTGACACTAAGGATTTGAGAAATGAAAATGACATATTGAAGAATGAAAAAAGCATGTTGAAAACTCAATTGCATGCTATTCATAAATCAATGAATGATTTAAAAAATGAGGTTGTTTTTCTAAATAAGAAACTCAATAATCTATCTAGCAATTCATCTTCTAAGAATTCTAGAAATACAAATGTTTCTTTCAAGAATGCTTATGAACATCATGTTTCTCATATCAAGCATTCTATTATTAAACCTCATGCTCAAAAGAAAAATAATTTGTCTAAGAATGCTCATACTCATCTTGTTTCACATGATAACCATTCTAAAGATAAATCTCATTTCCATGTTAAAAATGAAAAGAAAAAAGTTTCATGGGCATTGTTTTTGTTGTAGTGTTTATGGCCACACAATCCATGATTGTGCATTTAAAAAGAATCCAAGTGTTGCTAAGACACTTTGGATACCTAGGCCAACTAACCCCCAAGGACCCAAAGTCATTTGAGTACCAAAAATTTCATGTTCTATTGTAGGGGGAGCTTCCACACAAGGGTGAAAGATTGATGAAGAGTTGAAGTTGACCAAGGAGTTGAATGAAGAATCCTATTATGGTTGCAACTTCAAGCTTTCACCTAGATGCCTTAGGTAAAATTGGCATCAAATATTTTGGTATCATCTCCTTACTTTAGCTTGTTTTATTTTAGTTGGAGATTATGATACATGTCTAATTTGAGTTGTTTTTTCCGCTCTTGCAAAAGAGTTCTTTGAAAATATTTTTGATTTTGATTTCCCGGTCTCCTCGGAGACCCCGGTGGCCTGTAATAGGCCTAAGCGACCTTGCGGTTCTAAATCGTAGGCACATTGTGACCTTTCGATTTTCAACCAATAGGAAGGGTTGGAGATCATATTTTTCATTTATTATTTTTGTGATCTCTTAAATTCGTTTTGGTATCACTTGATTTTATTTGTAACGAATTTGAAACCATTTAGCAAAGTAATCTTTGATAATGAAACTTGATGCCTATCTTTGCTTTTTGGTTGAGTTAGCTTGCTAAGTAGCTAGATTTTCTCTAGAATATTAGTGTAGCTTACTTGTAAGTTATAAACATGTTAGAAAGGCTAATTAGGAAGAAAAATATTAGTTTTGCTAAATCATCATGAATATGGTATAATCTTGATAAATTCAAAATCTAAGTGTTATACCTCATTGTTTAAGCTAAAATCATGTCTCTATACTTATGACTATAATTACATGTTAAATCCTTATTTTCTCATGAGTAGGTAGAATTATGGCACTTAGACAAACTTTATTAAATGAAACTTGCCCTAAGTTAGAACTTGTCATTAGAGACATTCCTTTTAAGTCCAAATTAGTTTAACTTGTTTAAGAACCTTATTTCTCATAGGTTTCACATCTTAAGATCCCTTATGATTCATTTTGATATCATGAAAAATTTTCTTTAAAATAAATCTATACTATCTAGCATAGGTTATGGTTTTAAAATGAAACTTTGCATTGAACCTTGCTATTTAGTAAATTAGCTTGCTAGTAGTCTTATTATTTCATTATGATACTAATGAAGTCTACTTGCAAGTTAAGAATTGGAAAGCTATGCTATCTATAAATAAATAAAAAAGAAGATAAAAAGTTGGGCAAATTTTCAAGAAAAAATGTATGATTTTGATTTTACAAAAATCTTTGAAAAATAATTGAATTTTCATATTTAATGATGTCTCTATACTCATGATGGATGTTGCATGATAAATACATGAATTTTCATGAGTAGGCAATTTCATGATAACTAGGCAATTTTCATTGAATGAAATTAGGCTAGTTTGATATTTCTTATTAGAGACCTTAGTTTGAGTAAACATCAAACAAATATGTTTAGACACACATATCACAAAAGTCTAGAAAGTTAAAATTAAAAATTCATGTCTAGATGAACAATGTGATATCTATATCACTTTAGGGGACTTAAGCTTGAAAAGCTTGGTCCAAGTCAACAAACCACTATTGGTATCAATTGACTTGGATATTTCATTTTAAGTCAAAATCTTCATAAACATGTTTAGAAATAGGTATGACATGTTCTCATGCACTTAGAATGATAAATTAATATGGATATGGATAAATTGACAATTGAAGTTAATTCATGCAAATCTCTTTTGAACCTTGTTGACTCAAGTCAACAAGTTGACCTAAAGGTCTCACTTTCAATCCATATTTGAGAAACATGTTTAGATTTACTCATGTTAGGTATTCATAGGTTTAAACTTGAAAATTTATGAGTAAAGTTAAGATTGAAACTTGGCAAATTTCATGAAAACTAGTTAGTTTTGAATGGAACCATGCTAGGTTGATATCTTGACTTAAGGACAAAATTTTCATTTTAAACTTGACATATACTCTTGACATGACCATCATGTGGTGTCATGAAAGTTTGAATGAAAATTGAAAAAGTTTTAAGAAAAACTGAAATTTACAAAAATACCATTTCAACCCACATTTAGTATAAATTTCAGTTATTTTTAGAAAAATATAAAAAAATCTTTTTTAGGCGATTCTTGAAACTACACCTTCATTGAAAAATCTAGTTTCTTAAATAAAAATTTCAAAATATTTCATCAAGAATCTAATTTATAATGAACTTTTGAAGTTGGATTTCAAAACTCAAAGTATCATCCTTAATTGAAATATCAATCTTCTATACTTTGATTTTTCTTCAAAATCTTCAATAAAATCTCATGTACACCATTTGGATTCTAATTCTAATATCATTCACATATTTTCATGAGTAAAATCATTTCTAGGAATAAATTTGATATTTTGGATGATAGCTAGGATCCATTTGTTTACTTGAAAACAATATAGGATGACAAATGAGCTTTGACTTTTAAATTCATTTTGAGTTCAATCTTAATACATGCATTTCAAATGACTATTCAACAATTGGTATCAAAATGAGCATTCTATATTTGGTATCAAATCTTTCATCCAAAAATTAGTTTCAAAATCATTTGTCAAAAATATAATTTTGATTAAACTTAAAAGGGTGATTTTTGAAAACTATAAGTATAGGTTGACTTAAGTCAACAAAGTAACTTAAAAATCTCATCTGAAGCCCAAACTTAACTCATAATTTTACACTATCTCATGTTAGATGTCTAAATGCCTAAGTATGAGAAAACATGAGTAGATAGCCAAATTTGATTCTTAGCATCTTCATGGTTTTAAGCATACTTTGAATGGAATCATGCTAAGTTTATAAACTCTTGAGAACATACATGATTTAATTTTGAATTGTATCTATCACTTTCTTCTATCATGTAGGAATTTTGTTTTCATATCAAATTGTTTTTCCATCCCTTTGGTTGAGATTTTCATGGTTCATGAAAAATACTCTTAGGGCCCGTTTGGTTTGCTAAAAAACGGGGGACTGGACTGGACATCCACCCATGTCCCCCATTTGGTTTGCAAAAGAAGCTTCGGGACAAGGACTTCTCCTTGTCCGGGATAGGATTTCCATCCATTTTGGTGTACCGAGAAATTTCTCGGTACACCGAAATCGGGCGGAGGACAAGGGCTGCAATTGTCAAAATTATCCTTTCATTTGATCGTAGAATCGTTGGATCGAGTCGAGGTGAATACCAAAGTTGTAAATTTTCGTGTTCTGAACGCGATGGTGGTGTCAGATTTTAGATTGAAAATCGTTTGGTATGATTTTTATATTTTTTGGTATTATCCTATTGTTATACTTTTAGGTTAATTGAAAATTAGTTGAACACTTATTAGTTAAACTAAAACTTCTTATTGTATTAAAGTATTTGATACTATATATTAATATTTTTTTACATATTAATTAATTTTAAGACTAATTTACAAGGGTATTTTAGTCATTTGTCATATATAATACTTTGTTATAGTGAAACAAACGCATGACAGAACGGAATATCGTGTCCTGTTCTTGATGAAACAAACACGGTATAGCTATTGTTCCAGGACATCTGATGTCCTGTCATTGTCCCTGTCTGGTGTCCTGTGATGAGCAGTTTGCGAACCAAACGGGCCCTTAGAGTCTCAACTTCATGAAAACATAATTGTGTTTCATCCCTTTGAGTAGATAGCCTCTCTTGCCATTTTTTGATTGATGTCAAAAGGGGGAGATGAGTATGGACAAAGGGGGAGAAGAGTATAGGTCAAAAGGGGGAGAAGTGTATAAGTAAAAGGGGTGAGGAAAATATAGGAAATCCATGCATATAGATAGGGGGAGTTTATCTCATAGATATGCATGTTGATAGGAGGAGAAATCCCTAAGTTGATATCCTTATGCTTTAATGTTATATTTTCTTAAGGATGTTTGTTATCATCAAAAAAGGGGAGATTGTTGGCTTTAGGTTTTCAACCTTAGCCTTAATCTCGATCTTGATGGTTTTGATGATAACAAATATGGAACTAATGATTTAATTGAGAATATGTTTCAGGTTCCATATCGACTAGAGTTCGATGTCCTCGATCGGATAAATCAGAGAAATCGCAAAATCAGAAGGACATTGATCGTCGTGCTCGGGTCCATCGTGAAACTTACCGAAGATCGATGAGTGCACCAAAGTCGCTTGGACGAGTCCAAAGATCAAGTTAAAAGCTCTCCAAGATGATGCTCGTTGAAAGTCGGAACCCGTAAATGAAGCGCGGAAGAAATAGGCTGAAGAAATAACATTCAGCCTAGGTTTGATCGACCGGTCGGTCGACCGGTCGATTGATCGACCAAAGGTAAAGAAAGTAACAGAGCTACTTCAGTCAATCGAGCGGTCGACCGATAGAAGCCCAAAATGGGCAGTAGCTCGAGCGATCGACCCGTCGATCGACCGACCTGCTGATACCCATGACGAAAGATCACGTCGGGTGACCGACGAGTCGACCAAATGGAGAAAGAAATTGGCCGAGGCTGGCGGTCGACCTGCGGTCGATCGACCTGCGTATAAGCCGAAGATACAATCATGTCAGTCAGCCGATGGGTTGATCGAAGATCGCGGATCACGCGATCTGCGTCTGGCGGTCGACCAGTCGGTCGACCGACCACAGGGAAAGCTGCAGCGGTCGAATGACCGATCGACCGATGCTTCGACCGGCGCTTTGACCGATGGTTTGTAACGGATAGTTTTCTACCCGTTGAACAGTCGTTTCTTCGCGAGGGTATAAATACACACTCAGATACTTCATTTAATCTTCTTCTCCCAATCTTACAGTGATCATTGAGCATTCTAAGGGAGATTTAAAGCCTTCCAAGGAGTAATCATGCGCGCTCTGCTTCTCCAGCGAGTTCCACTTCAAGCGCAAGTTCTTCATCAACTCGAGAATTAAATCGAGCAGTTCATCTTGACGAGTTGGAGGCATTGAAGGCTTGAGAATAACACTAATGCTTGGTTTATCCTTTAGCTCTTTTCAATTATAATTTTACTATTATTTTAACTGTTTGATTTGTTTGTGTGAAGATCTAGGGTGTTAGGTCTTGCTGTGTGTGAAGTGGTATCTTGGTATAATAGTAAAGCCACTTGTGTAAACTTAGTTGTTATTAGGATTAATTCTAGTTGTCCCTTAGGTTAAGGTGGGAAAGAGCTCTCAGTAGGAAGGATGGATACTTCCGGGTGTGGAAGTGCCTTCGGTTGGAGAGCGAGTCTTTCCGGTGAAAAGTCCTTGTTGTAAGGAAAAGTAATTAATCTAGTAAAACTTAATTTGGAAATCCTAAGCGGGGTGCTTAGGTAGTGGAGTAGGCATTGGGGCCGAACCACTATAAATCTTGTGTTTGCGTTGATTTAAATTGTTTGTGCTATATTGCTTTATTTTGCTTCCGCATTTAAATGACATAAGTGCATCTTGCCTAATCGAATCAAGAAACGATTAAAAGTGAATTTAGGCGAATCGCATAGTAAACACACTATTTATCCCCTCTAGTGTCATCATTTCGCCTTCACTATATTCCTAACACAATGTGTAATTTCCAAAGAGATTTCCAAATGTACTTGTCCTCATTAGGGGTAGGGGCAAACAAATTCTATTAATGGATTTAAACAATACCGGACCAAACACATTCAAGCATAAAGAAGAATCACAATTCTGATTAGAAATGAATTCGTGCACATTGGTATCCAGTTCAATAATATTCACATTCAAGTAAGTAGGTTTGATGAGCAGAGAAAAGCTCAAAAAATACCTTTCTAAAAAGCTTTCAACTCTAAGACAGTGTTTGGTTGAATAAAATAGATGGTGAATGAAATACTATTCGTTATGCCTCACTTATCCCTTTATTTGGTTGCTACTTAATTATTGATAAGGAATAGGTGAGTCATACGGAATAGATAAGAAAAACTATTCCCCATGAATGAAGAATACTATTCCTTACCTCAACCCAATAAATAGTATTTCCTATTTATACCTTATGACATTTTTCAATATTGTCCTTCAATATTTATAATATTACATAAGAATATAAAAAAATTAAATTATTAAATTAATTTTAATAATTACATATCTTAAATAGATAATTATTATTTTATTATTAAATATTATTTTAATAATGAGTTTTTCAAAGATATTATTTTTTATGAAAATAAATAAATAATAGTTTTTATTATTTTAAATAAATAAATTATTTTATCTTAATCCATATTTTTATTATGTTGTTATTAATAAAAATAAATTATAATATAATTTATTATATTTTTAGAAGGGTATTTTGGTTATTTTTTTATATTATCATTCGATATTTATAATTATAGTATAAAAATTAAATTGTTAAATTAATTTTAATAATGGCATATCTTAACTAGATAATTATTATTCTATTATTAAATAATATTTTAATAATTAATTTTTTAAAGATTCAATTATTTTTATAAAAATAAAATAAATAATATTATTTTATTATTTTAAATCAATAAATTATTTTACATTAATCTATATTTAGAAGAACATTTAAGTCATTTTTCTCTCAATTCATTGTTTATTTATTATGTTAAGCAAACAATGTAAATATATTCAATATTTTTAAGAAGAATATTTTGGTCATTTAATTTTTTATTCCTTAATGCTAACTAAATAAATTAATTCTATTCTTGGTCTATTTACAATATCAACCAAATAAGATAATATTATTCTTTGTATCACGCCCCAAATCCAGGGTTACGTGATTGGCCAAAGTACACGTCCACACTCTGAAGCATACCAACACATGCAAACTAATGTGGAATAAATGATACAATCATGTGAAAACCAATGAACATATATATAAATGTATGTTGAAAATATAAGCAATCGAATGTGGTTACAATCCTTGTCTATAACCAAGATATGTTCATATGTATACATGACACTTACAACTCGACTCGTCACTAGATCCACTACTTGAGCCTGCAACCCCAGTCACGCTACATGGGGACCACCATACCACTAATAGTTAGAATATGCAAAACAATAACAAAAGAGGGGTGAGTTCCAACGAACTCAATGAGTGGCTTAAACCAAGCTCTCGCCAAGCTACTCGAGTATAAATATAATCAAGCATAAATTATAAATATGAGAGTACTGAAATGTAGTAGCATGTAAAGTAAAACGTTCATCCACAAACTCGTGCTCAAATGCACCATAGTCATTCGGCCCATAATGGCCAAATATCAAGTACCATATCGTCTCAGCCCATAATGGCCCAAACATCAAATACCATAATCACTCGACCCATAAAGGCCCAAACATCAGGTACCATATCCACTCAGCCCATAAGGCCCAAACTGTCCAGCGACCCTCCCCGATGGCGGTGTTTGAGCGGATTCACCGTCGAGCACATGGGACGGGGGAGTACATCGACAACCGCGCTGCATACATTGTGGTAATTATATATTTGTTTAAATAATTCATTATATATTTATAATTTAAGTTTTATGATAAATATTAAACAAAAAATCAAACTCGAGTAGGAGACGTACAACCAGAGGGTGGTGCAGCGCGGGGGTACCCCCGAGGACTTTGACGCAGCATCGTGGGTCGAGGCCGCAGGTGGCTGGGATCATGGCCGCGTATATGGCTTCGCAGATAGTGGTCATGCGCGAGCCGTACTAGGGCCACTTGGGGCACCGACCCCTCCGATCGCTGGTGAGCGGCCGTCCACCTCCAGATCCAGTTATGATCATAGTAATAGGATAAGGACACTAGAGGAGACGGTCGCGCGTCAGACTGAGTTGATGGAGCGCCAGAGTCAGACGATGGCGAATATAGAAGCTATGCTACGCAACTTGTCGGGTCATCCCGAAGCAGGCATCTCTTCGGCATCATCTAATCCATCATCCTCGAGTCAGTCCACACCGGTGTACACTCAAGCACTCCAAACCCCGCCATATGATCCAGGCCATCCTCCATCGTCATCGTGAGATTTTGTTTATATTGACTTTGTTACTCAGATATTGAACTTGTTTAATTTATATTGACTATGTTATTGAGATGTTGATACTTCAATTTTACATTTGAATTGTGTTTATACTATCGTGGATAATTATGAATATAAATATAATTGTTTTGATGTATATCTTGGTGCGTTTGTGATGTGTGAATGAATGTGTATGAGATATTTGTGATGTGTGAATGAATGTGTGTATGAGGGTATGGGTGTGTGAGTTATGTATCAGATAAATGTATCAATGTATCAATGGAAATTTGAAATTTTCAAATTTTCTGGTTGCAGGCATAGGTCATCAGCAACGGCTTTCCCACGGGCGTCCGTGGGAAAGCCGTTGCTAAAAGTGTATCGAAAGCCGTTGCTGATGACCTACAGCAACGGCTTAGCGACGACGTTTTACTAACGGTGTTGCTACGGACTCAGCGGCCGTTGCTATTAATGGTATCAGCAACGGCTCCGGGTCTGTGGCAAAACCGTTGCTGATAATATTTTTAGCGACGGCCCAGCGGCCGTTGCTGATAATGTTTTGAGCGACGGCCCGAGCGGCCGTTGCTGATCCGTTGCTAAGTCATCAACAACGCGACTTTCTGTCACGGCGCTATTGCAACGGCTCAGCCGTTGCTGATGCTCTTCAGCAACGGCTCAGCAACGGCATCAGCCGTTGCTGATGACCATTTTTCTAGTAGTGCAAACATCAAGTACCATATCCACTCAGCCCATAACTGCTCAAACATTAAGAACCATATCCACTCGGCCCATAACGGCCCAAACATCAAGTACCATATCCACTCGACTCATAACAACCCAAACATCAAGTACCATATTCACTCGGCCCACAATGGCCCAAAACAATCCAAACATACGAGTTGGCCTCTAGAATCTCTATCTAGCGAGCTTCCTGTCGAGGCCCATTGAACTAGAATGGCCTACTAGGTCCATCATTAGTATAAATTACCGACGACAACTCTCAACCCATATCATGCCACTCGGGTCCATCGTCAATGTGGCTTATTGACGATAACTCTCGACCTGTATCCAAACTCACCAAGTCGGGACCAACTTGCCAAGTTGGTACGCTTCTCGGACCGACCCTCGCTCATACACAATCACAAACACAATCAACACATAATCACAGCACACGCAAGTACATCGACAAGATTTCTCGAGTGGTTTAAAATTTATGCCGAGATCTCGGGTACGCGCATATGCGCCCCTAACTCGGGCCCCAAATCACTCGGCTACACACTCTACCACCAAACTAATAGAATTTCCTTTGATGTAATCGGAAGCATGGTTTAAAATACCGATATCGGTCATCATCTCGGTGGATGACCGGTATCGGTACGTACCGATACCGTATCGTACCGACACACGGTACGGTCCAGTACGGAAATTGTATACCGGTCCCTTTTTTTTAATTTTGCTGTTAAAAATAACTCCAATAATACATCATTGATCAAGAAATACTTAAAATTAATATTCAAATGTCAAATACATGAATGCAATGTTTAAATAGCCGTTGGGTACTATTTTGATATTGTATTAGGGTTTTTTATAGATACAAGAGAATCATTACATTGGAGTTTATATAGTCGTGTATATCCCAAGATATGTACGAGTACGACGGACTAAGATCAACACCGTATGTTGGGATGTGTAGCGACTGATTTGCCCTAAGCGTTTTATGTTGCGCTACGCAGAGTTTTCGGCGGTCCCGCTAGCCGGTTAGCGGGCGGGGGTCAAGGGGGCAGCGCCCCCTGCTAGGAGTGTGGGGGCGGAGCCCCCGAAGATTTTTTGGGCCCTTTGAGTTGTGGACCTGTGTCGGCCTATATAAATTCTAATGTAATGATTCTCTTATATCTATGAAAAACCCTAATACAGTATCGAACAATACCCAACGGCTCTTTTTAAGAGCTGTTGGATCATACCGGGCGATATCGCCCGGTATGACAGCAAATACCGCCCGGTATTTGCTAAATACCAGAGCATACCAGGCGGTATTTACCGAGATATCGGTATTTTCCAATACCCGGTATGTTGCAACAGTACACATGTCATACCGGACGGTATAGCCCGGTATGATAGCAAATACCGCCCGGTATTTCATAAATACCGGGCATATCGGGCGGTGTTTATCGAGATACCCGATATTTACCCATACCGGGTATCTCGTATACCGGTTTTTTCAAAAACTGATATATACCGAGCTTACCGCCCGGTACGGTACGAGATTTAAAACCATGATCGGAAGGCAAACCATTTATCAAATACCCAAAAGAAAAGTTTAGCCATAATATAAATTCATAAACCACATCCATATTAGCTATCGTTCTAATAATAGCATTAAATGTCAAGAATACCATAATGGCAAAACATAAGCATCAAAATAATTCATTCCTCAAGTATACTCAAGGCGATACCTAACACTTAGCTAAATTTTTGCACTACTCAAATGTTAACAGATTCACTTTTGACATTTCTATTAAACCATTAGTTTTGAGTGATATGGCTATGAAACTCACAAAATGTCAAGCCTGCATTTCACACAATCTAACCACAAAGTTTCAAATCACTTGGTCAACTGGTCGGTTACGAAACGGCATGACGAACTTGCCATTCTGAAATTTTTGCATCCACTAGTAGTTTTTTTTTTTTTTTTTCCCGTTTGAGTTGTTATCTTAGAAAATTCATAACTAAGTCGACTCTTACTCTTTTTTCCTCAAATCAGATTCGTATGGTTATCCATATACCCCACAAGGATTTCCCAAAGTCTCACTATTATAGGACAAAGATTCATTCTCCGAATATCGCGTCAAACTTTCAACTTATTACAAATCCTGCTATGTGCAAAACTGAACAATTTTGAGTAGCATTCAAACTAAATTTATAAACCAAGTCTATTCAATTTGGAATTCGTTGAAATTTGGTGTGGAAGCTATTCTAGTATCATACAATCTTATCCCAAGAGTTTGTGCTAAACGGACGACTTCGCAGCCTCCTAATTGTCCAAAATTAAACCCCTCTTAACACACATGATTTCCAATCATGTTTTAGATAAATCATCTTGAATTTACAACTTATATTACTAGCATAACATAGTAAAGTTTGGTTCAACATGAACTTCTAAATTAATGATGGCATCCATGTAGTACAGGAGAACACATACATATGGAATCTTATCAAAGACCCACTACAATACAATTGACCTATAGAGACACAAAATTAGAGACAAATTATATTTTTATTTCTAAATTTTCACATTTAGAGACTAATAGATATAAAAATTATTCCTAATTAGCCTTTAAAGATCTATAGAAATAACAACAACATAGTCACTTAATTGATTTGACTCTAAGCTATAAAAACACCAATAACAAAATTACTTAATTGATTTGACTCTAAAATTATTTTTAGAGGCTAATTAGGAACACATTTTGTATTTATTAGTCTCTAAATGTGAAGATTTAGAAATAAAAACTTAGTTTGTTTCTAATTATGTGTCTCTATAGGCCGATTGTGTTGTAGTGACCTTAACTCTCACCTCACCCTCCTGTAAAAAAGATTCAATATAGAAGAAATCAATCAAAATTGTCAACATCTCACTCTGCTATAAAAAAGATTCATCATAGTAAATATGAAATCAATCAAAATTGCCAACACCTCACTCTCCCTAAGCCACCGGCCACCACCTTCCTTTCCCATGATCGGCCACATCAAACACCCATTTACCCTTGGATTTTATTCAACATCATCTCTTCCTCCAAAACCAATACGACAATACCCTTGCATAATAATCTAACCATAGATATAGAAAGGGTAATTACCTAGATATATATATCCTAAACTTTGGGTTTTGTCTCAAATGTATCATGAACTTTCATTTCACCAAGTTGTATCCTGAACTACTAGATTTGTATCAATTATATTTATTCGTGAAAATTTCGTCACCTACTCTATTAACAATGTGACGTGGCTTGCACACGTGAATTAATATATATGTATATATATATATATAATATTTTAACACTTATTTATAATCCATGGACTTCCAGATGGCTACCGTGCGGTGAGGCTCGTCGTCACCACTTTGCTGGAGAAATCGCCAAACCTCGCCGGAGAAACCGCTTGACCTAGCCGGAGAAACCGTTGGACCTCGCTGGAGAAACCGTCGGACCTCGCGCGGAGAAACCGCCAAACCTTGTCGGAGAATCCTTTTCTATCATATTTGTTTGCGAATGGTTTCTCCAGTGAGGTCCAGCGGCTTCTCCGGCGAGGTCTGATGGTTTCTCCGGCGAGGTCCGGGGGTTTCTCCAGCAAGGTGGTGACGACGAGCGTCACCGCATGGTAGCCATCTGGAGGTGCATGGATTATAAATAAGTGTTAAAATATAAAAAAATATATTTTAATCCACGTGTGCAAGCCACGTCACACGATTAACGGAGTAGGTGACAGAATTTTAACGGACGGATACAATTGATACAAATATAATAGTTCAAGATATAATTTGGTGAAATAAAAGTTTATTATACATTTGAGACAAAGTCCAAAGTTCAGGATATATTTAGGTAATTACCCATATAAAAATCAAAGAGAAATTCTAAGAATCAATCAACCTTGGAAGAATGCGGCCATGGTGGGAGAACTTCTCATCCATGGAGACTTAGGTAAGATCCACTCACCGGAAGAAAGGGAAACCAAGGGAGAAGAATTAAAGTCCCTCAAATTTGGCGACGATCGGCTCCGGCAATATTCTTGAGAAATCCGATCACATTAAAGTTTCTTGGTGCCGCCCCCCTTAGTGCTTTGGCGTTTGTGTGGTTCCTTGAGTCACACGGCTGTTAAATTCTCCACTTAAAATACCTTTTTTTTTCTTTTATGAAAGTACTATAATGCTCCTATAATTTAAGTGAGCCATATATGAACTTATACACATCTGATTCGAGTTCTGTTTGAACTATCGGACTCGACTGGAGTTCAACTCACATCTAACATCCAAACCAACTAAAATGAAATAATTTTGCTTGCGCATAAGGGTCGTACTTCAATTTGCGCCTTCCGGCAATTCACTCGGTCCGCTCCGACGCACATCTTGACTTTCCCACCAAGTCAAAATAAATAAATTAAAATTTTATTTTTATTTTTATTTATAGATATTACATTTTATTTATTTTATTCCTAATCTATTTTTATTCTTTATCTATTTTTATTTTTTTTTATGAATTCACTCAATCTAATCAAACGGACTCTAAGAGCACTTAGGTTTAATGTCAAAACAGTTTCTAAGGTCCTGGTATTTTCCAGAAACTAAGCAGACCCGAGGGGATGGTATCAATTGTTTGAACCAAGTTTACGAGCCAGGTAATGTATTATGATATTATCTATAGATTATTAATGCGAAGTAGATGGTTTGAACTTTGAATCGAAGTCGAGTTTGGATGAGCGTGCGAATTGTTCGCCCAGCCTCGTCAAAAGGGGTCGCATCTCGCCACGTCTTCTCCTTCCCTCTCTCCACACGATCAACTGACACGTGCCGGTTTTTCCCCCTCATAGGTCAGCTCCCTAATATTGGTGGGCTGTATAAAAGTCCGTCAACCTTTTGTAGTCCCACCCAATTTATCACCGATAGAAACAAAGTTAAGGGTCCCATCGATGATTGGTGATGTTGCATTCTGGGTTGAATTGCACGTGCGCTTAAGAAATTATTGGTCGCTGGAGAACTTAACCCGTCTCTCTCGTTTCTTCTATGCCTCGCGTTTTCTCCTCTTCCGTCAATGGCGTCCGCAAACCCTAACTCGCCTGCGCCGCCCCCGTGTCGGGGAGATCGAATTTGAAGGGCCAGCGTCCTTTCAAACTTGTAATTAGCTGCTGGAGCGTCTCCGCATGTAAGTTCCCCGTTAGCGGAATAATTGCTCGCGGTTTTGTTTTAATTTACCTCAAACTAACTGGAATCGATCTCTTCCTATTTTGTCCCTTGTAATGCTTCCTAATCGAATGTGTTTTCTCTTAATGGTTGATTGATGCGTTGTTGACTGATTTTTTCTTCTCAAATTTGATTTTTTTTTCGATCAAGTGCGGTATCATAACTTTTCTTGGAAAGTACGGCGTTGAAGTCGTTGTTTTCTGACCTTTTTCTTTCCTTCATACATTTTTTTTGCAGTTGAAGCCTATCTGGTTGGAAAAATGGGATATTATGAAATAAATTTATGGTTTTTATTAAGGTAGTCTGTAAGTTGTCTGTCTCAGGGAGGAAAGGATAAAAAGTTTGGTTCAGTACGAATCTTGATGGCAGAAGACAGTAATATTAGGCACACTGGAATATCCTCAGGTTTGGCTGTTCTACTATCTGATGATAAACCAAAAAGCAATCCCCAAAAGTCTCGCTTGATTTCATATTGTGACGGCATCGGAGACCATTCGGTGGAACAGACTCTTGAGCATATATTTGATCTACCTCACAAGTCTGTTCGTCTCTCTGATTGTCCAATAGATGTTAATTTCATCCGCTCAATCTTGAGGAAACAAATTCCAAGGTTTGAGCTAGAAAATGATGTTGTTTGCCCTAAAAGAGATGGTTTATCCATGAGGAACTGTGGTTCTGCTTCAAGCACTGTTGTGATAGATAACGCTAGTGTGTGTGGAGATATCAAGACCATAAGGAAGCCATTGCTTGTAGAAAGCCAGACAGTGTTCAGTAGTGCCCGAGCAAATGCCTGTGTGTGGAAGGGAAAATGGATGTATGAGGTGACGTTAGAAACTTCAGGGATCCAACAACTTGGATGGTCAACTGTTTCATGTCGATTCACTGATCGGAAAGGTGTTGGTGATTCAGAGGATTCCTATGCATTTGATGGGAAGAGAGTAAGCAAATGGAACAATGATCCTGCACCATATGGTCAGCCATGGGTAGTGGGTGATGTAATTGGTTGTTGCATAGACTTGGACAGTGATGTAATATCCTTTTTCCGAAATGGGGTTTCTCTTGGAGTTGCATTTGACAGGATACATAAAATGGGTCCTGGGGCTGGTTATTATCCTGCAATTTCCCTTTCTGATGGTGAGCGCTGTGATCTGAATTTTGGTGCTCATCCATTTAAATACCCCATTGCTGGTTTTCTCCCTATTCAGGCTCCTCCAAACTGTAGACATTATGCTTGTTATTTGCTTAGTTGCTTGACCAGGTTATTGGAGGTACAGTGTTTGGATAAACCAGACTCAGCATATTTTGAGAAACTAAGGAGGTTAAAGAGGTTTGCGCCACTTAAAGAACTGTTTTACCCTATATCTCATGGTATTATCGAGGAGTTCTTTAATGTAATTCAGTCAAGTGATGGTAGTTTTGAATATGTTACATGGGGTGCACTTCCCTCTTTCTTTTTAGGCATATTTGGCATACAGGAACAGCATGAGTATGCTAGTTTAGATCAGGTTCTCGATTTATTCCTAGAGTTTCCTGGATCTGATTCATTGCTGCAGCATCTGATTGTGGCACTTTCATGTAGTTGCAAAGTGGCCCCACTTGTACTGACAGAGTGTCCTTATTCTGGATCATATCCATATCTTTCATTGGTTTGTCATATTCTCAGACATAAAGCTATGATGGTTTTATGGTGGAAGTCACCAGATTTTGAATTTTCACTAGAAGGATTTCTGTCAATAAAAAAGCCAAACAAGCAAGATTTGCACTGCCTCATTCCATCAGTTTGGTGGCCTGGTTCATGTGAGGATGTGGGATGCGAAAGTGGCATGATGTTAACTATGACTGCATTGTCTGGTGCTATCAACAAGGTAAATGTGCTTTTGGTTGATGCTCATCCTCTTCTGAATTGCTATATTCCATAGTGGGTTTTGAAGTTTATAAATTTCACATGTTTAATTAATTAATTTGAATTACATTTATGCCCATGCATTTTTTATCATGTTGGACAGGTATTTTCTCAAGGACTGAAACATTACCTGGTTCATATCGTGCAACTTCTACACCTATTGTGAAAATGAAATAATATTAGACTCACTTCTTATTGTGGAGTGCTGAATACAATAACAATTAAGCCTTAATCGCATACTAGATGGGGTCGGCTATATGGATTATGTGTCTCCAAATCCCTGTGTCCAAGGCTAGATCTGCCTTAATATTTAGTAAATGTGTGGAATGCTGAATATTTGATAAAAATGGTAAACGTATATCTGCTTTTGTGTAAGTACTTGGTGGATGAAAATTGATTTTCCATAATAAGGAAATAGGAAGATAATGTGCCTTCTGCTTCACATTTCTTTAAACAATTAACTATTTCTATAACCAATGGTTAAATTGTGTCATAATAAAACTTTAAAGATACAATTTTCTTTTAGACTATGTTTGGTTGGGGGTTTCCGGAGGAGAGGGGAGTGGAGGGGAGGTGACTTTGATAATATTTTTTTGTTTGGTTTGAGGAGAGAATCATGGGTAGGTAACTGGAGGGGAGACAAAATAGCAAAAAGTGCTCACCTCTCAAAGTGGGGGATTTGGAGAGTAGGGAAGGCATCACTAAACTTTTCTGTAAGTTTTGATCAATTTTACCCCTCGTCATTATTGAAACAAACATAAAATTATTTCCTTGTCTCCCCTCTCCCTCTCCGACCAAATGAGGTGGAGAAAAATATTTCTCCCCTCCCCTTATCATTGTTGAACTAAACAATATACTTCTCTCCCCTCATCTCACCCCAAGCTACCTCCTCTGTCCCCCTCTTTGAATCAGAGACATTGTTAATTTCAAACTCTATTCTTTTTTGTCTTTTCATGTTGATCTTTCATGAAAAAAACAATTTTTATGTGCCAAGATGTGGTTTTTGTTGTGTTTTTGGCCCTCTAGTATTACTATGATACTACTTGTCTCTATAACCATATTTTTTGTCTATTGAAGTGACTATTTTGGAATATATATTAGCTTAACGTTTCTTATCCATGAAGTTTATTTGGTATGGTTTCTCTTCTATTGTTCATAATAATAAAGTTTTCTTTTTTAAAAAAATACAGATTGAGGAGAAACATCGAGAACTTTGTAGTCTGGTCATATACTTTGTTCCACCAGTAACCCCCAGCACCTCACCTGGCTTTGTGTTTAGGACTTTCTTACAGAATTTCATTCTGAAGGTCCGAGGTGCAGAGCACAAGATGACATCTTATATTGCTTCAAATAACTCAGTCATAGTATCGCTGTACACAGTAATCTTACATTTCTTATCTGAAGGTTTTGTGGAGGGCATATCTGGTTTAGTTAAAGGTTCTGGATTAAACCTTGCATCTGATGTTGGATTTCTTCATAGGGATGGAAAGAGAAGATTTCCTGTGGAGTTGTTTTTTGCAAGTGATGCTAACTGTGATGGAGTTCGTAGAATAGGTGGCTCTTCAAATCACCTGTTTAACTCTCAACTGTTTAGCGAGGAAGAAAAGAAAGAAGTACAGTGGGATGAAGGCTGTATGGATGATGAAGACACAAGAATAACACATTCAACTTTGCAGAAGCCATGCTGTTGTTCAGGTTCTGATGTTGATGATGTCCAAACATCAAAAGATAGCATACGGTTTTCAACTAGAGGTTTGAAAGGTCTTTGTACCTCTATTTCTGAGCAATCATCTCAGGTTTTAGCAGCGTGCAATTCTAGGAGTTTTGGTGATGAAATTGTGGATAAACCTAGTTCAAGCTATGGGTCAGACTCTGATTCTGGATGTAGATCTTTGCAGCTTCCAGAAAACACAACTCCAATAGGTGGATCGTCTTTGGATGTACTAAGAGAGGAGGAGCTGCTTGATATGATGCTTTTGCTGTACCATTTAGGTGTTGCCCCAAACTTTAGGCAGGCAAGTTTTAAACTCTATATGATACATTTAGAAATTAGAAATACTGTTTTTTTTACATGTTTAAGCTAAATCAAAATTTTCTAAGGGGGGTCTATGGTACAAGGTAATCTATCCACATTACCAAGCATTTTACACATTGGAATCTCTCTTTGTTGGTGGGATGATTCCATGGCGTCTCTCTCATGACCTCATTCTCCATGATGTCTCTCTCTCCATGTTGGTGTTGACATGGATATCAATATTTTTTTTAAAAATAAAACAATGATACTATTATGATTTAGTATAACATAGTTGTTTCCGAGAATAAATTGTGAAAACATATATATTTATTTTTCAAAAAATAGGTAAACTAGTTTTAGGTGTACCACATGTTGTAAAGCAAGATTTGAGCAATTTCTCAACTGGTAATCTATCAATCCAGGTAATCTGGAATCTGGATGCAAGATTACTTGGTAATGAATGAACATCTTCGTTGAAACTTATATTTTTAGAGACTTGATACAAGGAGTGTGGATCTCTTATACTTGGGCATAAACAGATAAAAAAATGTATTCATAATGTTAGTTCCATTATGACAATTTTTCCCTGAAAAGCTCTTGAAATGGAAGGACCACTAGTCTTTTTTCCTTTTTAATAGCCTTGACATCTTTATGTGAAACAGATGGTGGGTTTAGCACTCATGCATTGGATGTATCCAGTTTTCACTACTAGAAGACTTAGAGGAGAAAATTCTATTTCTAGTCTAGTGATTTACATAGCTGCTGCACTCTCTCATTTCTTATCTAATAAAATAAGAAGATAAGAAGATGACTAATAAAATAAGAAGATAAGAAGATGACTATGTATTTGAGTCTTTTTGGGTTTGACTTTTGAACACTTAAGCATCTTCATCATTCACAATTTTTTTATTAGTATGGCATAATGATTTTGTTTTCTTCTAGACCATAATATGAAGTCATGATTTCCTTAATGGCAGGCATTCTATTACATGTCCCATCAGTCGCAATCGATTTCTCTCTTAGATGATACAGACAAACAAATAAGAGAAAGATCTTGCACTGAGCAGGTAAAGCGTTTGAAAGAAGCTCGTAATGCTTATCGAGAAGAATTGGTCGATTGTGTCAGACAATGTGCATGGTAAGTCTGCTCCTTGAACTGTTCTTATATATTGAAATTCTTTTCTTTAGTTTGAGCCATCTTGTTTAAACATGTTATATAGTAACTGAATGTGATTGCTGAAATGTTGTTTATCTTGTTGAAACAGAAAAATCTTTCTCCTTTTGTCTGTTCTGATTATTAATTGTAGATGGTATCTGTTGTATGAGCATTTTAGAATCGGTAGTAGTAGTACAAGACAGTTAAAAAAAAAATCAATCAGTTGCTTATTTTATAAAATATGCAAGACAATATTAGAAGGTGCATTTTGTGTGATGTTTAAGAGTCTTGTGAAGTTATTTGCTAGCTCACCCGTTCCATTCAATTATTAGTTTCTTTTGTTTGTTTGCTTTTCTTTTGGGTGCAACGAGTAGTCTATCTGTTGTCCCAATAAAACTAGAGCCAATATTGTCATTTTATGCTAATGTGTTATTCTGAGTCAATAGTATCCTTCATGCATTGGCTCATATTTTGCATATTCACAAGGAAAGCATTTTGCTTGGTGACTTGTGTATAAATGTCAATTATTATATCCCTACTTAACAGTTAATTCATGTATCCTAAAAGAATTATCCTCAAAAAAAGCATGTTGTCAATTCTATCCGTGGTATGTAGTTGTTGGTATACACGTTCCTTGTATTGTATCAATAATTTCTCTATATATCTCTAACAAGCAGTGGTTCATAAACAGGTTTCATAAATGTCATAATGCACTAAGACACATGATACTTATCTTAATCGTATTCTTTGCTTCTGAATTATATTTTTAATTAGCGACAGTCAGTATTACTGTTATCTGTTGATCCATAGTTGCATATCCTGTCTTGCATTTGTTTACTTGAACATCTAGGGCCTGTTTGGTACCACGTATAAGCATCCTGTATAGTATTAAGATAACAGTGTTTGGGAAGGATATTATCTAATACCCGCACTAAAAATAGTACCTCATAAGCTGCCATAAACTGTATTAATAATATACTCCCAAAGCTCTTCATTAGCTGCATTAGAACTTTCAATATTTTGGATACTCATTTTACCTCCGGCCAAATATTAAAAAATATTAAAAATATATAAAAAAATTAAAAAATAATTTTAATTTATGAAATATTTTTAATGATAAAATATATTATAATATTTGTATTGTATTGTACTGTACAATACAAGTTAGTCAATAGAGAGTAGTCCATACAGACTAGTACTAGACAAGCTAGTACACGTGTGCATCAAACACTGTATAATAATAGTACAATACAGGCTAGTACTATACAGGTTAGTCAATACAGACTAGTACTATACAGGCTAGTACTATACAATGTACCAAACAGGCCCCTATTGCAAACCGTGCTAATTTTATTGCATTTGTGTTAAAGAAAGAATTGCTAGGATGTCTTCAGTAAGGAACTATGGGTCACACAGCATTACTTTTATATATGAGTACGAAATTAAAACATGTACAGCGAAGTGCTTCATAGAACCAAATTACATTATTTGTAAATGCCTATAAATTTTATCATATTTTTTAAAAGTTTTTTATATAAATTAAATACTTCAATTTTACATTCCAATACTTAATCACGTTTGAAAACTGTGCTTCCATGAGAAAATCTCATGTGATTTATTGAAAACCCAGTTACTATCCCAAATCTCAATGCAACATATGAAAGGAAAGATATTCTGGACCCTATAATTATAATGATCCCAAAACATTTCATCATCCAAATTAAATGTACACCACTAGAATCTTTGTAAGTTGTTATGGTCCATCTGCGATGGCCACCGTAGCCATTGTAATTAGCAATGGCCTAGTGATAGCCGTGAATAGCCGCCTCATGTGCTTAAAACTTAAGATGGTCTATGACAGCTTAGAGACACATTTTTCCAAATAGATATGTTGCTTTGCGAGTTCTATTATACTAGTATCTTAAATTGCCATGTATGTGATTTTATGATATATTTTCTTTTTTACATTTCTATGGTTTATAATAAGTTTCAAGGTTTCTTGCAAATAAGTGCTAATTAGCATCTTTTTTCACCTTTGAACCTACGGCAGGTATCGTATCTCTCTATTCTCTCGATGGAAGCAAAGAGGAATGTATGCAACATGCATGTGGGTTGTGGAGCTGCTCTTGGTTCTAAGCAATAGTGATTCAATTTTTTGTTTTGTTCCTGAATTTTATCTGGAATCACTGGTAAATGTACATTGGAAACAATCTATTATTAGCTTTTTGGGGTTGAGTCTTTTTTCAATAGTTATAAATTAGTAATGTTGAAATTGGAAAGCTCTTCTGCAGGTTGATTGCTTTCATGCATTACGGAAGAGTGATCCTCCATATGTTTCTTCATCAATCTTCATCAAGCATGGGCTTTATTCATTTGTATGTATCAAATTCACTACTATCTCCTTAAGAATCAATTTTTATGGAAGTACGAGTTTATACCATTTCTATTACCTATATATGAAAAAGATGAACAAATAATTCCGAATAATTTGACCGACCAATAAAATTGTCATGCATATGCACTAAGAAACTACCTAATGTATGATAACTATGTAATATATGAAGAGTCATTAATATTGCTGATCCCCCGCTCCCCGCTCCCCCTCCCGGCCTCCCCCTTTTTTTCTTTTTTTTTTCTCTTAAAAGTTACTCTATTTTTTTTCTTTAGAACTTCTGAATATCCATAGTGATATTATAGTAAACTTGCTATTTTTTGGATGGTTTATATGGATTAATAGAACTTTTCTTGCTTAAATGCTAGTGAAGATTTGTATTTTTTGTGTAAGAAGACTTTATTTCAATTTTTCTTGTCCTGTTACTAGGTCACTTTTGTTGTCAAGCACTTCAATGATCCACGGATACTAAGTGCTGACATCAAAGATCTTCTTCTCCACTCAATATCATCTTTGGTACAATGTAAAGACTACCTAGTGGCTTTTGAGAACAACAAGGAAGCAATTCAGAGTCTTCCCAAGGCCTTATTGTTGGCATTTGATAATAGATCATGGATTCCGGTTACAAACATAATTCTCAGGTTATGCAAAGGTTCTGGATTTGGTTCCTCAAAACATCCAGAATCTTCATCATCAGCCCTTTTCCAGGTTGGAAAACCATCAGTATCTTTTTGATTTTCCATGGTCTATAAATTTGATGCTATTTGTCACAGTTTGTTCTTTTGCTTTTTTCAGGTACTACTACGAAAGGCTTGTCTCAACAATGAAACTATATTCTCTCCATTCCTCAATCGTCTTTTTAACACACTTAGCTGGACCATGACTGAATTTTCAGTGACTATACGCGAGATGCAAGAGAACTATCAGGTGCTGTTCTTTTAGATGGGAATAGATTGTAATATAATTTTAGGATAAATGACACTACCACCCTCTCTACTTTTTACTCTTGTTACACTACCACCTCCTCTAGTGTTCAAAATGACACTATCACCCCTCAACTTTGAGTCAACAACCTCTCTATCCTAGTTGGTGTTTGGATATGAATATTTTAATATTAAATGTCACAATGTTACTGTAAGTTGATGATGCGATCAAAAAATATTTTTTAAACTAATTCTTTAACCATATATTGTATTTAAATTAATAACAACGTAGAAAAGAATTGGCTTTTTTTTTTTTAATCCACATCATCATCTTACCATGTTGTCATGACATTTAAAATTGAAATATTCATATCCTAACACCAACTAGGATAGGGGGATTGCTAACTCTTAAGTTGAGGGTGTGATAGTGTAATTTACTCATAAAAATATTAAATCTCTTTTTAACAGCAGGGGTTTAATATGCATAATTATTACATACTATTAATGTTAAAAACTCTTGAATCCATTTTAGTTTCTATGCCTATATTAGTGCCATTTTGGAATGCGATATAACATTATAATTTGATGCATGACATTGCTTCTTTCTGTTTAAGTAGCTAGTAGAGGATCAATTAAATATTTTACTTTTGCAGGCTGGTGATTTGCAGCAAAGAAAATGCAGCGTTGTTTTTGACTTGTCATGCAGTCTTGCAAGGATTCTGGAATTCTGTACACGTGAGATTCCTCAGGCTTTTCTCTTGGGGCCTGATATGAATTTACGGCGGCTTACAGAATTGATCATATTTATCTTGAACCACATAATTTCAGCTTCAGATGCAGAGTTTTTTGACATGTAAGTTTGAAATAATCTACTCACTTCCTTGTATCTAAATTTAATGATCTCGTTTTCCAAGTGTTGGTCAATACATAGTCAAAGATAGTGTCTAGATGGGTTCATGACTGAAGTACAAAGGAATAGATTGTTTTAATTAACATAGTGGAATTGGAATTACCAGCATAGAAATAAGTGTATTGGCCAATCCAGGGGGTTGGATTAAATTGATATAACCTGGAAGTTATAAATGAAAACTCGACAAGTCCTGCTAACGGACCATCATATGGTAGTTTCACTGGAGTATTTAGCGAAATGTGACATTTAAAACAAACCTATATGTTCAACTGAGATTGTTTAAAGAAATTTGCTGTATTCTATAGAAAAGTTAGGTTCATGTTTCAAATGGTTCATGTTAGGTTGAATAATGATGAGTTGATAGTTTTATGTATATTCCAAGGTTATTATCGCGACCAAAAAAATTTCGCGGTAGCGAACCTTGATACCGATATATCGTTTCGCGACCGATATATCGTCCGCGTCGCGATATATCGACAATATAATATATATTATAAATATATATTATAAAAAATATATATAAATAATAATAGCATTGAAAGTCATCACTTTGACATTGCACATAGCAAAGTAATAAACATAACTCTTATGAACCATGAAATATACAAAAATCACCCACATAGCAAAGTAGCAAAGTAGCAAAGTAGCAAACATAGAATATACAAAAATTCAATTCACATAGCATGAACAATAAACATCAAGTAGCTAAAGTCATCACAATCACCAAATCTCCAATAGTTCAATCTAAAACAGATTATCAAAATCATCTTCAATGTCTTCATTAGGGGTATTATCCATTGGAGGAGGAGTTGGTTTGAGCCCGAAATCATCTTCAATGTCTTCATCATCATTTGGAAATATCTCTTCTTCTCCTTCATCACTTGAATTTTCATCCATCAATCTTGAAGTAGAAGTAGAAGTAGAACCACGATGACGTCGATTATAAGTGACAAGCTCATTAACTCCACGCCTCCTTGGAAAATTACGACCCTCAAGGGCATTTGAAGCACCAATGGCTTCATCAACAAGCTCAAAAGGAATTCTATCATCCTCTTCATCATCATTGTTGAACCACGCATTTGTCCCCCAATCAAAATCGTCAAGTACTAGTGGATCATAGTTTTTGCCACATTCACGAACTTTTTGAAATCTCGTGGCAATCTTTCGATTGTATTGGACATACACCAAATCATTCAATCTTTGGTGCAACAATCTATTTCTTTTCTTGGTGTGAACCTATACAAAAGAAAAGTAATTAAATAAAAATAATAAGTAATAACTAACAAGAAAGTACTAAAAAAGCATAAAATACTTAATTACTTACAAACTCAAAAGTGCTCCAATTTCGTTCACACCCGGAGGACGAACAACAAAGACTAACAATGCGCTTTGCAAACTTTGAAAACTCGGGAGTACGTCCACCGAAGGATTTCCACCATTCAACTAACATTAAAATTCAAAAATATGTAAAAACTAAAGACAATAAATATTAATAAATAAAATAATACACAATATACTTACGAGGAATCCTATTTGAGCGCTCTCTAATCACCATCTCTCTTGCAAAAGGTCCTCGATCTTCATCATACATATCAGCATCTAGAAGTATCTTGGATCGCATTGTATCATCCAACACTAATTTCTCAAGAACATCATTGAAGTCTTCACGTAGTTTCCCCGAGTACACGACATCATTTTTCTTGATGTCAAAATACTTGCCCGGATTGAGAAATAGAGCCGCACCATATAATGGTGTCTCCATTTGACGCTCCCATCGACTTTCAATGATATCAATGATTTTCTTGCACAAAGTGGATTTGTGGGCCAAGACTTGTTTGATCCTCCTCTTAGCTTCACCCATTGCCGCGGCTAATTCCGTCATAGCGGGTTTTTCATCACCATCCGCTATCCTCAAAACCACAAGTAGAGGCTGTGATGCTCTAATGCAATCTTCAACTGCCTCCCAAAATTTAACCGCATGGATTAATTCATAAATTTTCTTTCCCGCTTCGGTCTTGCACAATTTTGAATCAAACCAATCTCCACTTACAAACAACCGCTGCAACTCTTGTTTAAATTTCCTCAAACATGACAATGTTAGAAATGCAGTCGCAAATCTAGTAGCCCCGGGTCTAACAAGATCATGTCCGTTAGTGTGCTCCCTCATCGCATCAAGAAGGCGACCATGTCTATAGATGAATGTGGTCAATGATCTTGCTCTTGCGATTGTAGGCTTGAATTCTTTCATTTTTCCCACATCTTCCAACATAAGGTCCAAGCAATGTGCGGCACAAGGGGTCCAAAACAGTGTAGGCAACCTTTGCTCCAACAATCTCCCCGCTGCCTTATAGTTGGCGCCATTATCTGTGATAACTTGAACAACATTACTTGGGTCAATTTCTTCAATCTTGGTCTCAAGTAAGTCAGCCAACATCTGAGCATCATGACACTGACTTGAAGCATCAACAGAGCTAAGAAAAATAGTCCCTTGCGGACTATTTACAAGAAAATTTATCAATTGTCTCCCTCTTCTGTCTGTCCACCCATCTGACATAAGAGTACACCCATCTCTTTCCCAAACCTCTTCATGTTTGCGCTTTAAATCTTCTGTTTGTTCTTTTGCCTTTTTCAATAAAGGAACCCGCAACTCATGATATGTGGGTGGTTTGTAGCCCGATCCAATTTGTGCTATGCCTTCAACCATCAACTCATAGCTTCTTGAGTTTGCCGCATTGAAAGGAATGACATTCTCATAGAAGAAGTTGGCTACATACATGTTAACTTTTTCAACAGCCTCTTTTGTCTTCAAAGACCTTTCAATGGTCTGTTGGCTAGGACCTTTGGAGTGTCTTTCATCCACAATTTCTTCTGGAGTTCTCTGTAGTAATCCACCAATCTTGGTTTGTGATGTGGATTGTGAGTGTGACACTTGTGGCATTGCTGCAAACTGAATAGCAGCCTCTTTTTTCTTCTTCTTGTAAATTGTTCCCGAGCTTGGCACGGAGTTGGAAGCTGTAGATAGGTCTACTGGTGCCACTGCTTCTTGTTCATCATCCAAACTGAATGGTGTCTTCCTCTTAGCTGCAAGGGCATCATGCATTTCTCTCATTATCAGCGTTGTGGTTTTATCACATTTTTTCACATCTCCATAACCACCCGCCAAATGTTGTTTAAGTCTTGTGATTCCCCCATTCAATTGGTTGCCACAAAGTGAACATGCAATCAATTGTCTTTTGTTTAAATCCGGCCAATATCCATATCTCCAACCAATATCTTTCGAGTTCGGTTTCCGTTTAGGATCTTTAGAAGGATCATAAGGCGTTTCACCGGAATTTTCTTCCATAATTTACTGCACAATATAAACAATGTTGCACACAAATACACAATACAAAATGAACACAGACACACAACTAAACAAGGACAATGCAAATATACTATCAAATTCCATACAATGCAAATAGTCAAATACACAATACAATGTTGCCTGTTCTGGAATCAAGAACAGCCTTAAGGCTGTTCTGGAATTTGATTCCAGAACAGCCTTGAATCAAGAACAGCTTAAGGCTGTTCTGGAATCAAGAACAGGCAATTCCAGAACAGCCTTGCCTGTTCTGGAATCAAGAACAGCCTTAAGGCTGTTCTGGAATCAAGAACAGCTTAAGGCTGTTCTGGAATCAAGAACAGGCAATTCCAGAACAGCCTTGCCTGTTCTGGAATCAAGAACAGCCTTAAGGCTGTTCTGGAATCAAGAACAGCTTAAGGCTGTTCTGGAATCAAGAACAGGCAATTCCAGAACAGCCTTGCCTGTTCTGGAATCAAGAACAGCCTTAAGCTGTTCTGGAATCAAGAACAGCTTAAGGCTGTTCTGGAGTCAAGAACAGGCAATTCCAGAACAGCCTTGCCTGTTCTGGAATCAAGAACAGCCTTAAGGCTGTTCTGGAATCAAATTCCAGAACAGCCTTAAGCTGTTCTTGATTCAAGAACAGCTTGTTCTTGATTCCAGAACAGCTTAGCTGTTCTGGTTTGCAGCAGTTATGTCGGAAAAAAAAAATGGCGGAAAATGGAAATGCAGACATGCCGAGCCGTGGAGAGAAGATCGCCGGAACATACCTGGCCGGAAAATAGAAAAGTTTCGCCGGAGAAGTGAGGCGCCGACGGGATGCGAGGAAGCTTCCGAGAGAGTCGCCGACGGGATGCGAGAGAGGAAGAAGAGTGAAGAAGAATAGAAGATACAGGCGTCGGAGGGTTTAAGTTAGGTTTTTTTTTAAAAAAAATCAATAATTTAGATATCCTTATCACCAAGTTGGATGAAAAAAATCGCAAAAAAAACCCCTGGCCCAGCGGTGGAACCTTTCCGGTCCACCGCGCGGGCCAGGGTTCGAATCCCAGGCGCTTTTTTTTTTTTCTTTTCTTGTACCGCGTATCTCGTCGGGATCTCGTCCAAGATTGGACGAGATCCCGACGAGATACGCGATATCTCGGGATCTCCTGTATCGTCCAGACGATACAGGAGATTCCACCGAGACAGCGATATCTCGTCGCTATCTCGACGAGATAGCGACGAGATGATAACAGTGGTATATTCTAATATGATTTCTAGCTGTCATTGATGAAGGGAATTTAAAAACATAACAAATTAAAGAATAATATAAAGGGAGTTGCACGCAGGAGATCTTATAAGGTGCCAAAAAAGATTAATATGGAGGAAAAGGTTGAGAAGTTTGATCAAGAACAAAGGAAAAATAAAGAAGCTTACAATTTTTTGGCCATAAAAACTTCTCTTCATCATTGAGATTCATTCAGGCAATAAAATACTACTATTCTACTAATAGAATTAATCCCTAACAATAAGAAGATAAAGGATGACAGAAATGATGAAAAAATATTTGAAAAATTAAATAGAAAAAGAACTGATCTAAACTTGATGCACCATAAATTATAACTGTGGTGCTTTGCTTGGACTACTACAGATCCAGACGAGCAGATTTATGAATGCTGCAGCAGTTCCAGTTCGTTTTGTGTTTTTTTAGTATGCAAGAAAATTAAAGTATTTTATTACTTGGAAGATGATAAAGGTGGTTAATGAGTTTGTAAGCTATAATTTACAAGCAAACCATAAATGTCATAAGTCCATTACTATATGATTGTTTTGCACTTAATAATCAACTTTGATTTCCTGCTGACATCAATTTTGTGTTGTATGCAGGTCAGTAAGGCGGTCTAGTCAATATCAAGAGAAAACAAATAGAACTATGATCTTAGCACCTCTTGTTGGTATCATAACTAGCCTAATGGATGCTCATTTGGATTCAGAACAAAAAGTGCTGAATGATGTTGTAGGGGTGTTTGTGAGCATGGACTGTCCGGCTACTGTTTCTCAGTGCTTGTTGGGTTACAACTGGGTTAGTTATCTTACATTTTTAGTTCCTAATATTGGACGCTTGAACTTGATAGAACTGGAAATATTCTGGTTACAAAATTCCAGATTATCAGTATTTTGCAACCACAGGACTGGATTGCAAGTGTATTCTTGAGCTATTTATGGGATGATAAAAGAAATATTTTTAATGAAATGTAAAATCATTATCAATCATCTATGACATTGTAGCAATATACTTTTGAGTTTTGACACATCGATCTTTGAAATTTTGTTGTTTTAATTGGTTAGGAGCTGATTTTCATTCCACAGCTGGCAAAAACTTAAAAACTTGGCTGTTTAATGGAATCAAGATTTTACTGTGTGATTAAAAACATGGTACGAGATTTCTGGTCACAATTCCATAGAAAACTGGACCTCATTATAGCACATACGAAGTGTCAAAGTACATATGAATTGTGATGGTTTTCCAGCTCTCTTTGTTAAAATCTGCCAGTCATCTTTAATTTTCATGATTTCACTAGCATAGTTATGGCCTTGGACATCTCCAATTTTGTTTTGGTAGTATGTCATTCTTCTATGATCATCTATTAATATATAATATTTGCATCATTATAACTAACTTCGTCAGTTGATATAGTAATCAGATTTGGTACATTGCATAATGAGCCTGCTGACATCTATTGTGAACTTTCTGTTGAACCTATCTTTTAATTCCATTGCCAATATATCACCAAGTATTACAATATTGTGCTTGAAAGAAGATATGTCTGTTCTTGGAACTGTTAGTTTGTTTGCATAAATTTTTGCAATGTACAGATAGTGGAAATTGGTTTTATGCTTCTCAAATTGAGTCAGAGAGAAACTAAAAGCAGAAGTTATATTACTTAAATAATCTATATGGACACAATTAATTTATATCTTAATCTTATCTCCTTTTTGCAGAGTAATGTCCTTAGAGGGGACACTTCTCTTGCAAAGCTATCGAAGCTGGAGGAGTTTTCCAGTATCCTGAGAAGCAGAACAGTTGCGGTCGAACAGAGAGCTGAGTCAAGCGTCAGGACGGGAGATGAGGACGAGGACAACTGCTGCTGCATTTGCTATGCTTGTGATTCAGATGCTATGTTTGAGCCATGTCATCACATGTCTTGCCACGGCTGCATTACAAGGCACCTATTGAATGGCCAGAGGTGCTTCTTTTGCAACGCGGTGGTCACCTCTGTGTTAAAGTTGGAGCAGAGGATGGAAGCTAGGGAATTGACGCCGAAACATGGTCAACTAGGAGAGGGTTGCAATCATTGATATCTGTGACTTGGAAGCTAAGGCCAGGCCAGTGGCATGGTCTTTCTCGTCGAATGGGCAGATGAAACAAATTATTTTTGCCAAAACGTCACCAACATCACTGTACAGTCATTGCAACAATGCAATGGGAATAACATACATGAAAACAAGTATAGCAATTTACATTAAAACCTCTGAAGCTTGTGGGATGTACCATAGATAAAACTGAGAGGTATCTACAAAGGTGAATTTTGTAGAGTCTAGGCATTTTATGCTGTATATATGAGAAATGTAATCAAAGGAAATCTCTTCTCTCCAGCTGCTATCAATCTAAAATAAGGAGAGTTAGTTTAGGAATTTTACTTTATGTACCCCCTTGATTCTATTTGTTTGCAGCAAGAGTCAATTCTGGAAAACTTGAGTAGCAGTTCATTTCTGAAGCTTTTGTTTTGTATTTTTGGTTATCATCCTTGGGCCTGCTTGTTTATGCATAATAAGCTGAGACTGGCAAAAAGTATTTCATGGGATGCTTTTGTGTATGTTTTTTAGCTGTTAGATGGCAGACAATTAGCAAATGCATGACAATTTAGAGTTGCGTTTCTCCAAGTATGCTCAGTACCCTTCTCCAACTGTATATTTACGTTTGAGATGACCTTAATTTGACATATAAATATGTATAATTGTTAGAAGGTTTTGTCAAACAAATAATTTCCAGATCGGATTTTATTTTATGAAAAAATGGTAATTTATTGTTTTATTCATTTATAATAATTATATAAATTAATAATACATCATAAAAAATCAGAAATAGTTGCAGTAAATTCAAAAACTCAAATAACTTATAAATGATCTATAAACATGACTGTCAATGAATCATTCGGAAACAAATGACTAATGGAGGAGGATTTTTCCCTAGAATTTGTTCATGAATTTGACATGAATTATTGAATTTAGTTGAAAACAGAATCCGGGAGGCCATTATTAATCTAAAATTAAATGGGTCAAAAACACTTTAATCCTTGGGAAAATATACAAACCATTTAAGAAATTTAGGAGGTGTTTAGTATGCAGTAATTTATTTGCATTATCAATAATGTGTTTTTTAAATTTTAAGGGCTTATACGTTATTATGTTTGGTTTTGACACTTTATCGGTGATCCAGATTATGCCGATAATTCGGGATAATGTTATATCATAGTTAATTGAAGGTGACTATATATTTTGTTATAATGTGAATTACTATTATAACATTATCAAGTAATGTTTGTACCAAACGTAACCTTGATTTTAATGTTGTAGAATTTAATTGAAAACTTATATGACACTAATTTAGATAAAAATAAAATATCGTGAGACCCATCGGTCATTGCACCTTCTGCATCTAAAGTTATGTATATAGGTGTAATCGAGTTGAGTCGAATAGTGCAGCACTCAAACTCGACTTGAAGCTCAAAGCCTCAAACTCGTCCGAGAGGTCGAACTCGGCTCGAATAAATAATTGAATTATTCGAGCTTGCTCGACTGAACTCAATTATTTTTAAGCCAAAATTGAGTTGGGGCTCGTGAATATATAAGTTTGTATATGCGATAAGTGATTGTACAATATTAAGCTTGAATTTTAAATATCTATTACATATATATAGCTTGATTAGATTTGAGTAGCTTGAGCCTAGTATTGTAATCCTCGAAGTCAAGTCAATTGACCACTCATTTGCACCCTTATTTGTGGACAAAAATACCATTTATGTCACCGTTTGAAAGATAAATTAATTTGAATTGTACCAACCCACGTTAATTCAGTTCGCTTCTGGGACATATCCACTTAATAAAAAAAAACCATTAAACAAAAATGATCCGCATTATCAGGATTTTTGAACCCGACGTGAATCGAACACGCAACCTTCTGATCTGGAGTCAGACGCGCTACCATTGCGCCACGGATCCAGTTAACGTTCCTAGTACCATATTAATTATCAACTAATTCTTACCTAATTTTTTACTTTGATTACAATCCAATCTAAAGATTGCCGATCAAACTGCAAGTCTGTCTCTCTCCAGTCTCCAGTAAGGCACTCATTATAATATATCTGAGAAAGGTTTCCAAGTTTCAAACATGCTGTTCGTACTAATTTAATTTTCCTAACTACAAGATTCATTTTGTCCTAAAAAAAGTTGGCACAATCATTATATATTAATGCAGAACAAGTTGTAGGATCCATTATTCTTCGGCCTAAAGAAAACTTGATAAAGAAGCTTCAGCTAATTCTTGAAGTAGTATATTTAAAGTAATAATGACTGAAGTTATACCTTGTACTAATTAATGCAGCCTAAAGGAATTAATTTTAACATTAATCTGGAGACTATATATTAAAGAGCTTAATTAGTTTTATCAACGCATGTACCAACTAGTACTATCTATATACGAAGAGAATTGCTCTTTAATTAGTTATTTCAAATGAATTAATATCGTGTGTGTGTGTGTATATATATATATATATATATATGGAGAGAAGCTCTCAATTTTATCGGTAAAGCATCGTTTGAACGAGATGAAGCATGGTTTAATAATATATTGTATGGTATGGTATTATAAAAATTATCATCTTATTTGGAAGGATGGAGGAGAACGGCGTCTTGACTAAGCCGATCAAGAATGATAAATAAAAGTATAATCTGATATGGGTATATAAAGGGCATAAGAAGAATTATAAATTTTGATTGATGATATTTTAGAAATAAAATTTCATGAAATCATGAGAAATCACCAAAGGTTTGAAAACTTGGCCAAAATTTATGATTTTCAAATCATGAGATTATCATACCATACCATGACCACTTATTAGAAGTCTTCCCTAACATAAAATTAAATCATTCCATATCATAATAAATTATACTCTATCATAAAATAAACAAGGCCTAAAGTACACAAGATTATTGGAGAGTGGAACCTTCTATATACAAAATAAGTAATCACATGTCACTATAGTTAATTAATTAATTAAGCCAAGCACGAATCAAGCCGATGATTTTTCATTAACTTGTACTAATTAAGTAATTAATAATTCACCATTTCATTCCTTTTTGCTCCGGAAAATATGGATTTGTAAATATGAATTATTGCCGTATTAATTAAGGAATTAATAAAATTCATTCTATAGTATCAGGTGCATATCTGTATATCAATTAAAAATTTGCATACCAGTCGTCGGTAGTTCACTCAACTGGTAAAATATAAATGAATGAATTGATAAACTATATATATCATGTTGCGGATAAAAAACACAAGTACTCTTCACGTTAAAGGAAAAGATTTTGCAAGGCAGAACATGTCTTGAGGGAAATCTGAGATTAGATTTGCCGGTGGTTTCAGAGATAGCACGACCTGCACATCGACTGTAGTCTCCTCAGTGTTTTGCTTGTGGCAGTCAGGAGATGTGCAGATTGTGTTGGGAAAGGAAACTTCCATCCAATAGTTATCATATAGAATTCATTTTTAAAAATAGAAAAACAAAAATATTTTGCATAGATACACTGATCATAGAAGTTATTGTCAACTGATCAGGTAAACATATAATCCTTCAGAAAGCTAGGCACACATTTTTATATAATTTAATGATGTTTAATTAATCAATTAGCTCGACAGTGTTAGTGTACCCTTAAATGTAATTACAGGTATACTATATTCTTCTGCTCATGTCTTCTTCTTCTTCACGAGAACTCAACAGAGGCAACCCTGCATGCGGAGAAGGCGACACTACTTCTGCTGCTTCCATAATATTATTACATCAACATCAGAAACATATCTAACTCGAACATGTGAAACTGAAACCGATCACCTTAATATTTATGTAGTACAGTGACAGTGCCGCCATGTGTTGTATTTGTACATGCATGCACTGCAGCACGACAACAATGCCGCACGTAGATTGATGCACGCCATATGGCCCTGGGGATTCGTCCCTCTCCATGTGATCCCACGTGAACCACATCTCGCCCTGCAGCTCCGTGCATAAATGCCGCGCCTGCCGGCGGCCCCCACCACCAGTTTCACCTCCTCAGCCGGCGCCGGCACGCGCAGGAGAGGATTACATGGAGATGAAGCTCCCCGCGCGCCGCCGCTCTTCCCGGTGCATGGCCGCCGGGTCCCACGGCCACAACGATGTGTCCCCCCGCTCGACTCAGTCGATCATCATCCGCGCGCCATCTGTTCTCTTCTTCCTCTCTCTTGTCGGTCAACGGTCAACTCCTTCTTTGACTCGGGGAGAAGGCGCCGACACCCGAGCAAGGCGGCGCTTCCTTCTCGGCTGCAACACTAGCTAGGTCGAACTTACAGTGTGAATGGGCATTCACCACGTGTCAGTCGATGAGCTATTGAGGCCGACGCGGCAGGCTGCGGCGGCGCTTTTATATATGAAATCACTTTACAGTTTGCAGCTTACACCCATCGATGGCGATGCCTTCAAGCTGCTCGAGGAAATGCCTGACAGAGACGTAGGCTTGAGGCGAATCCTGGGACAAACGGGTTGTGAGGTTTATGCATGCGCAGAGCGAGGGCAAGTACAGTGTTATTCGATGATTGGGAATTAATTAGAAAGGAAGGAGGAGGTGACGGAAACTGGAAAAGAAGAAGAACATGCATGCATGCGTGCAGTGGACACGCACGAGGCCCGAGTTCTCTGCATGACGATTCAATGTGCTCGGTCCCCTTCTGAGTCGTTTGGTCGGCAGTTTGTCACGGTGAGGCTTCGCAACATTTCATGTTCGCCATGCATGGCTGTCGACGGCTCTGCTTTTTCCACGTAGAGACGCTGCACATGGGAAACAACTGTAGGGCGATGTGTATATTTTTTTTTGCTCGTATTATTACAGAACCTTCAATTTCTTAATTATTAGCCCAATTTGTAATTGTATCTTTTATCAATTTAGTCCGTATATATGATTCATTTTGTACATATTACTTCGTAAATTTGTATATAATGCAACTTTTATATTTTCTCATCACGTGATTTCTTTTCGTCAAATTTGTACTGCAGACATTTAAGGAATTCTTCATAAACCAACACTATCCTCATCACAGATTTGTTTCAATCAAAATCTTTCCACATGTTTTTGTCAGAAATATCTTGCAATTCTGTAATACAACTTATTTCTACTGCAAATTTTTTACTGTTTTGCAATAAAAATATTTTTTTTCATGTCACAAATCCTATCCCAGAAGCTGAATATATTATTTTTCTACAGACTAATTTGCCTATTTAAATTCGTCTTGAAATTTAATTCAAGTTATACAATTAAATTCAACTAATTAAATACCATGCAAATATGATGAAATTATACTCCAATTATGATTTACGGTACCTATATAAATATAGGTAAAAACTAATTTTGATTGAATATGAGTAATTACTATTTTTGATCTTCAAACTAATTAACTTGTTAACCTTATATGTTAAAGTCCCATTGATTAAAAATATGATTAAAATAGTCTTTAAATAGTTTGGTCAATCCTATTTTTATGAACTAGTTTTTGGAGTGAGTTAGGCTCACTAATTTTTTAACGTTATGTAAGCAAATTTAATCAACTTAAAGTATTTTATCGTATAAAACTATTATGGAGCTGGGCTCCATAAAATTTTTTATGGAGTCTCGTACATGAGTGAACTTAGTTTTATTAAGATTAAAACTAAAGTAAAAAAATTAGGTTCACTCTTCCACGACACATGTTCACTCTTATCTTGGGTTTGATCTCAATCATATAGAGTTTAATTTTAATAAGGCTAAATTCACTCCTACCTATGAGCTTTTTTAACAAAGATAGAAAGTCACAAAAGATGACATTTCTAGGGATCAAACCCTAGATCTTTAGGCAACAAATAACATATTGCCACAACTCCTACCTATGAGCTTCGCTCTATAGAAATTGCACTTCTATTTTATCGTCTAGTTTCTACTTTTAAAACAAAAGTTCACCCAATTTAATTTTGAAAAAGAAAATTTATTTTGAAACTTATTAAATTCTAATACTTTTCGTGTATCCTGTTGAATTTTTATCTCTTTATTATCTTATAAAGTATATCATAATACACAATTTAATATATGTATATATCTAATTACATATTACAAAATAATTTTAATTTTTTTTAAAAGATAATTATTGGACCGGACAAGCTCTTGGAGCCCGGTAAGACCGATCCGAAAGCACCCCCAACTCATGAACCAAACCCAAATTTTGATCCGGCTACAGCTTAGTCCGGGGCTCCAGCCGACTAACAAGGATATTAACATCATGCATTTATCACTAGAGATTCAACAGTAATAAGTCTTCAATCTACGGGATAGAAATCAACCTATTTAAGGCGTATTCATGTGGAATTCCAGGTGACATCCTCGTCAAGTACCCAGACCAGCTGCCTCATAAAAGAGACATGATGCACAACAAATTAAGTCCACTCTATATTCCAATTCCATACGTGTATGCCATCTAAAATCTTCTCTCACTTGAGTGTCGGAGTGTCTTTGCAGGTCACCATCGGAGCCGCGCTGAACCAAATGATGCGGAGGCTTGCAACGTCCATGACTTCAAGTGAGAACAATTATAATATATATATATATATGGATTGCAATTTTGATTTCGGGTGATTCTAGGGATGACAACCGTTCGTGTAATCGCATTTTTTGTGGTTAACCAAAACTGAAATAGATTAAAAAATCATTAAGCAAAATCGAAATTGATCGATTTCAAAAACTAGTATCTGAAATCGAAATTGGCTCGATTTCGATTACTCGTCAAATAATCGAAACTGGTTAGTTGGGTTCGAATAGAACCGATTAACCGGTTAGTAAACGGTAACCAGTCAGTAAAATAAAATTTGAAATATATAAAAATTATCAAACCAATTAATATTACCAGCCTCGGTTACCAAATAAACTGCGGATAATCGGTAACCGAAATCAAAACACGTAATCATTTTCAGTTATTGGTTATCCGCGTCCCGATAATCAAAATTGAATCGATTTTAATCAGTTTTTAAATTTTACTAACTGAAATCGAACCGTAAATTTACTATCTGAAACTAAATTTTGCTATTCAATTAACCGATTAACTGTGGTTAACCGATTTTAATTGTCATTCCTAGATGATATATGAATGTATTTAAATTTGAAAGTAGAAAATTATTAATTTTTAAAATTTAAAATTTGGATTTAAGTATTTAACCAACTTTTTTTTTAATGAACAAGAATATATATTTTGATGCTGATTTCAAATGATTACTTTTTTTACCAAAAAGAAAATGCAACTTAAAAAAGTTTGCCGGAGGCAGAGCCAAAAAAGTCCAGATACAAAACTTCCTCCAATTCAGGAGGTCGGACAGTCGGCCACACCAAGATATCGTGCTGACACCTCGCCCTATTTGCTGCCCAATGGGCAGCTTTGTTAGCTTCTCGATAGCAGAATACAAAACTATCAAAATTACAACTTAATGCAAGAAAATGAATATCTGCAACCACGGAACTGATCTGCCACGGTACATAAATTTGATTTGTCAAAGCATCAATCAGGATCTTGGAGTTTGACTCCACTTGAAAATGCGGGAGCGAGTGTTCCAAGGCAATAATTAAGCTATGCTTAATTGCCAAAGCCTCCAAAAAGATAACCGAATCATCAAATACCATAACATTTTCAGCAAATAAACACTGACCATCAGAAGATCGAATCACAAAACCAATCCCACCCCCGTTGTTCAAAAAAGAAGCATCACAATCTATTTTAAGAAGACCCTGTGGTGGAGGATTCCAAGTAGCATTGGATCGAGTTTGCAAAGAATTGCTCTCAAGCTTGGATTTACTGAAGTAGGCTTCAGTAAAAGCTAAGATTTGGGTCACAAGGGCAAGGGGGGGTAGGCTGCCTAACCTTGTGAACCATCGTATTTCTAGCATACCAGATGTACCAACATCCATTAGCAATTAGAGCCTGTCGGTATGCTATTTCCTTTGGTTGATTATAGATGCCAAAAAACCAGGTACCAAGGTCCCAAACTAAGGGAGGAATTAAAAGAAGTCATGTCTTAGCTTGGAGGAGGTTCCAAACAGACAAAGCGAAAGGACAAAATTGGAGAAGGTGATCAATGGTGTCAGAGGAAGTCTGACAAAAGGGGCAGAAGTCAGAGGTACTAAGGCCAATAGCAGCTATCCTAGCTCGAGTGCGGAGGCGACAGTGGAAAACTTTTCAACAAAAAAGCTTAACCTTTGGAGCAGAAGGAATCTTCCAAAGGGCAGACCAACAGGGATCTAATGGCTCGGTTGAAAGCACATGACTTCTAAGAAATAGATAGACTAACTTGGTGGTAACACTACCCCCCCGGGCCTCTCTCCAAATGTATTTGTCATTATCGGGATTCATAGGCAATCTAATCCGGTAAATGAAATCCGACACCACAGGGCCAAAGTAATCATCACAACGGGCAATATTCCAACATTGATCAAGAATTAAATTATCAACATCCAGATTAGCATCCAGCAGATCAATATTAAGAAATGTAGGCTTAATGCATAATGATAAATCATACAACCAATTATCCAACATAACAGAAGAGTTTGAGCCACTATTAATCAATTTTAAGCATCTAGGCAAAAGTTCAGCAAAGGCATTATGAAAAAGGCGCCAGCTCCAAGAGCAATATTTGTCCATAGAGAATCACTACTAGAAAAATGGGGATCAGCAACGGCTGATGCCGTTGCTGAGCCGTTGCTGAAGACTATCAGCAACGGCCGGAGCCGTTGCAATGGTGCCGTGGCAGAAACTCGCGTTGCTGATAACTTAGCAACAACCGCTCGGGCCGTTGCTAAAAATATTATTAGCAACGATTTTGCCACGAACCCGGAGCCGTTGCGGATAACATTAATAGTAACGGCCGCTGAGTCCGTAGCAACGCCGTTAGTAAAATCCCGTCGCTAAGCCGTTGCTGTAGGTCATCAGCAACGGCTTTCGATACACTTTTAGCAACGGCTTTCCCACGGACGGCCGTGGGAAAGCCGTTGCTGATGATGTGAACCTGGTAACGAAAAAATTTAAAATTTAAAATTTTCATTGATACATTGATACATTATCTGATACATAACTCACACACCCATACACTCATACACACATTCATTCACACATCACAAATACACCCAGATATACATCAAAACAATTATATTTATATTAATAATTATCCACAATAGTATAAAAACTATTCAAATGCAAAATTGAAGTATCAATATCCAAACAAAATAAATTAAACAAGTCCAATATCTCAGTAACAAAGTCAATATAAAAAAAATCTCACGATGACGATGGAGGATGATCTGGATAATATGGCGGGGTCTGGAGTGCTTGAGTGTACACCGACGTGGACTGACTCGAGGACGATGGATTAGATGATGCCGAAGAGATGCCTGCTTCGGGATGACCTGACATGTTGCGTAGCATAGCATGCATCTCCGCCATCATCTGACTCTGACGCGCGACCGTCTCCTCTAGAGTCCTTATTCTGCTACTATGATCATAACTGGATCTAGAGGTGGACGACCGCTCACCAGCGACCGGAGGGGTCGGTGCCCCAAGTGGCCCTAGTACGGCTCGCGCATGACCACTATCTGCAAAGCCATATACGCGGCCATGGTCCCAGCCACCTGGGGCCTCGACCCACGTTGCTGCGTCAAAGTCCTCGGGGGTGCCCCCGCGCTGCACCACCGTCTGGCTGTAGGTCTCCTACTCGAGTTTGATTTTTTGTTTAATATTTATCATAAAATTTAAATTATAAATATATAATGAATAATTTAAACAAATATATAGTTACCATAATGTATGCAGCGCGGTTGTCGATGTACTCTCCCGTCCCATGTGCTCGACGGTGAGTCCGCTTAAACACCGCCATCGGGGAGGGTCGCTGGACAGTCCCGTCATCCGACACCGTCGTCTACATTTACAAAACAAATACATTAATTAGTACACATAGTAACAAATAAAATATATAATTAAAAGGTATACTTACCATACGGTTCGCGTGCACTGCAAATGCAACAGAGCCGCCGGTGTGACGCGCTGCTCCCCCCGACATACGATTTCTAGCCGCATTCCGAGAAACCTCCTGCCATCAATCCATCGACCATATTCCCACGAGCTGGTCCCATATATCCAGAGTAATCCAATCGGGGCCATATCCCCGAGGCTCCGCGATGTTAGTGGTCCCAGCTCGTGCCATCACCTAGGATCGAGCCTGCCCCAGCTGCCCGTTGTACCTCGCACGAGAAATAGCCTCCCAGGCAGCATAAATGAATGGCCTCTGGTCCTCGGCCCATGTAAAGCGAGCCTGCAAAATAATAATATCAGTACCAATATTAATCACATGCATGTAAAATAATAATAATTAATCATCATGCATGTAATAATATCAGTGCCTCAAACTCGCGCCATAACATATCGACGTGCTCGCTAGGCACGTGAGACCACGTAGGCCATGCCCCGTGCATGTATCGTCGAATAGTAGAAGAAATGCTCCTTGGCACTTCTTCTTGCTCGAACCTGCACAACAAAAATAAATTTTAATATTATATTATGATATAATGAATTTGTAATGATTCATAATTCATGATATATTACCGCTCCCCAATCACGCTAATAAATCTACGTGACTCTGTGACTGGTGGAGGCTGCCATCTGTTCGGCCCGCGTGGCCGCCTGCGTCTAGATGTACTAGCCTCAACAGTATCATCGGCAGGAAGGATAACAATCTGATATTTCTAGTATCCCTAGCAAATGAAGGATAACATGTATCCAAATATTTCCATACTTCACTGTCAGATGAATGAGTCATTACTGTATCATCACGACTTCTTGCATGCTAACTCATGTAGGGGGTTGTCTTTTCCGACATGAATAATCTTTGAAGCCTCGGTGTTAGTGGAAAATACCGAAGCACCTTAAACGGGATATTTTTCTGTCGGACCGATTTCTTCTCCTTGTAACGAGGATGTTGACATACAGGGCATTTATCCAACTGCACATTTTCTTTATAATATAAAATGCAGTTATTTTGGCACGCGTGTATTTTTTCGTACCCAAGCCCCAATTTTCTCATTAGCTTTTTAGTCTTATAAAAAGTTGGCTCAAACTTGTTATCAGTAGGCAGCATTCCATTAATCAATCCAGCAATCCGATCATACGCAACTCCGCTGATATTACAATCGGCCTTGATGTTTAAGAGCTGTGTCATTGCTGAAAACCTAGTGTATTTAGGATAATTCTCATACAAAGGTTCATTGGCAGCTTTCAACATCTCGTAAAATTCTGCTGCTTCTTTATTCGGTAATTCAATCTCTACCGCAGTTTGTACTTCTGTGATATCAACCGCTGTAGTATCTGGTGGGACTGATGTCTGAAGAACTGGTCGATCAACATTATCATTCAGGTGGAATTGACCCCCAAGACTATCAAGTATCATAGTTCTATAAGGATTACATTGACTGGATGAAGATGCACCAGCAGAGGAAGATTCACCATATGTCTGAACGACAGAATTGCTCGACGTCCCGACTTCGCGTGACTCCCCGTGACAAGTCCATAGAAAATATCTTGGTGCAAATCCTTTGCTATATAGATGTCGAGTGACAGTCTCCCGATCCAAAAATAGTCCATTCGAACAAATGCGGCACGGACATCGGATTTGATCACCGATGCTAACGAAATTCCGATTCGAATAGGCAAAATTTAGGAAGTACGTTACGCCTAATCGAAACTCATTCGTTAAAGCTCCACGATCAAGACGTCGGTACATCCAACTTCGATCAGCCGACATGATTCTGTCAATCAATGACAATTTCTTTGGTTAATGTCTTTAGGTGAGATTGTCCTATTCCATTCGGGATTTATGTTATTTATATTGCACTAATTAAGTACTTATTTTAACCGCTAACTTCATTCTAAATTTCGGCAGCATCTCCCTATAGTTCTCCGAATACGCATATCATCTGGGCGCGTATCGGAGAACAAGAGAGATGTTGCCGAAATTTAGAATAATTAGTTAACAGTTAAAATAAGAACGTAAGTGCAGTACAAATAACTATATTCCCAAATTGTCCAATCAGGGACAATTCAAGAATTGTACGTCGTATAAAAGATTATCTACTTCTTTTACACGAACATACAATCCCCGAACGAATCTAAGGTTTTGCTAAATCATATCCGACTCGTCGATGCGTACGTGAAACATATCAACTCGTCGGATGGATGATTATTTTCTAAATGTTTCGAGACAGTTCGAGTCCATATTGGACAATTCCGACACGAGTCCAAATTTGACGATTTCGGCAAGAGTCCGAAGTGGACGATTTCGGCGCGCGTCCGAAGTGGACGATTCTGGCGCGCGTCCGAAGTGGACAATTCCGAAATTAATCTAAACCCTAAAAATTAATCTAAACCCTAATAATTAATCTAACAAATTAAACAATTAATCTAAATAATTAATTAACATATATAAAAAAGTTAAAAAAATATAAATATGCAATTTCTGGCGCCGGAGTCCGATGGCGGCCATCAGCCGACCGCCGCCGGCCAAAACCCTAAAAATAGGGTTTCGGTCGGATTTCCCGCCGGCCGCAACGAGGAGAGACGACCGGACGACGATGATTACCTGAAATCGGCGGTCGAGGACGGACGACAGCGTCGGCAGCGGCAGCTCGGCGTCGTCGGCGTCGGCGAGAGGCGGGAGGAGGAGGCGGCGGTGGCAACAGCGGGAGGAAGAAGGGTCGGGCGCGATCTGTGACCTATATAAACTTATCAGCAACGGCTCACTTGTCCGTTAGAAGGCCGTTGCTGATAATTAAAATATCAGCAACGGCTCGTTGTCCGTTAGAAAGCCGTTGCTGATACAGCATATCTACAACGGCTTGAGCGGCCGTAAGAATGCCGTTGCAAATAGCAACGACTTGAGCGGCCGTTGATGATAGCCGTTGTTGAAGACTCAATTTCTAGTAGTGAATACAATCCTAGGATCATGGTACTTAGTGGTAACCAGTTTGATCCAAGGAGTAGGCACCTTATTTGGATAGTTGAACATTCGTTTAGCTTGAAGGGCCAAGCTTTTAGAATGTAAATCATGGATACCCCGCCCTCCCAATATTTTAGGCATTGTAATCATGTCCCAACCAATAAGATGGAGACTCTTTTTATCATGTGAAGAGGACCAAAAAAAATTACGCATTAGGCTTTCAATATTAGAAATTTGGGCAGATGAAAACTAGGAGACATCCATAGAATGCAGTGGTATGGCATTGAGAACTGAGTTAATCAAGACCACTCTCCCGGCTTGGGAAAGAAATTTGGTCTACCAGGAACCTAGCTTACTTTTAATTTGGTTAGAAATCATTGCAAAAGCTTGTGAAGGTGGTCGTCTAGGCGCAATGAGGGCGCCCAGATATTTAAACGGAAAGTTACCATTTTTCATATTCAAAGCACCTGAGATTTGAAGTCTAGTAGAGCGCAGGGTTTTCTTAGGAAAAAAAGATTTTAGATTTATTAAAATTAATGAATTGACTAGTGAACATGACAAATTTATCAAAAAATTCCTTAATAGTGGCCAGACTCTTAGTATTAGCTCGAAACGTCAACAAAATGTCATCCGCATACATAAGGTGGCTGATCTGAAAGCCATCTCTCAATTTAAAAGGTGTCAATTTTCTGTTGCAAACAACCTGATTAATTAAAATAGTTAATAGCTGAGACACCAAAACATATAAATAGGGAGACAGTGGATCTCCCTGTCTTAACCCCCTTTTAGAAGAAAAAAAAGGGGAAAGCCTCTGATTCATAAGACAAGCAAAATTAACAGTAGAAATACAAGTATGTATCCAAGAAATAAATTTAGCAGAAAAATTGCAAGCCTTAAGAATAGATAAAACCGCATGCCAACTGACCTTATCATATGCCTTGCAAGATCAATTTTAACCATGACATAGGGGTTCTTGCAATTAGAAGCATACATAGAATACACAATTTCTTGAGCTAACAAAATATTATCATGTATACTTCTACCCTTGATAAATGCAGATTGCTCATGGGTAATCAGCTTAGGAATTGCATCCTTAAGACGGTTAGCCAAACACTTAGAAAGGATTTTGTAGCTAAGGTTGCAAAGCGCAATTGGTCTAAAATCACTAACCAGTCTAGGGTTTTTCACCTTTGGAATGAATGAGAGAATGGGTTTGTTCCACTCAATTGGCAAAGTGGCAAACTGATGAAACTCATTAAGGCATTGCATGAAGATGTCAGAAAAAGTATAAAAATAGTTTTTAAAGAATTCACCCATAAAATCGTCCAGACCAGGGCTTTTCCCATTGGGAAGAGCCTTGATAATGTTAAAAATGTCAAGCAACGAAAAAGGTGCAATCAAAGCATTAGAAAAGTCAGAATCAATTTGCACAAATGGGAGTCCATCAGCAAACTCAACAGGAGAATCAAGATGATCCGCCCATAAATCCCGGTAAAACTCCAAAATAACAGACAGAATATCATCATGCTTAGTAACTACATTTCCATCCGCAGATAACACATGAGCAATATTGTTAATTCTACGTCTAGAATAAATAATTCTATAAAAATAAGCAGAGTTAGCATCACCCTCATCAATCCAAATCATTTTAGCCTTACACCACCATTTTAAGTTAATTTATTGCCTTAGGGCGGCAGCCTTATTGTAAGCAGATCTAAGCAAAAGCTCATCAGAATCATATAATGTGGAGGAGGCCATTAGCATTTCTAATCTAGCAATATCACTATTAGTGGCATCCAGCATATTTTCAATCGAGCCCAATATATTTTTGTTCCATTGAGACAAAGCAAACTGAGTGAATCTAAGACCCATGTCCAACTTACCATAAGCCGACAGAAATTGTGGAACCTCATTCCACGCATTAGAGACAATATTTTTAGTTTCAGGATACTTCGTCCAAAAAGTTTGAAATTTAAACAATACATTCTTATTACGCTCAGAGTTGAGCGAAAACCACAACGGACGATGGTCAGAAGAACCCATAGGCAAATGCGTAACCAAAGCAGTATTAAAAAAGTGCAGCCATGCCGCATTACAGAAAAACCGATCAAGTCTGATTTGAATGTGAGAAAGATCTTTCCGGTTGTTCGACCAAGTAAAAGGGACTCCGAGGAAACCGAGATCAATCAAACCAAGGTCATGCACAAATTCGCGAAAACCGCGCGTGGAAACATATATTCAGTCGAAACGGCAAACCACCTCTTTTTTCAGATTCATTCAAATACGAATTAAAGTCGCTACATAAGATCCAAGGATAACTCGAAAGATCAAAAGAAGTGAAGTTTTTCCAAAAATAGTTACGAACCAGAGGGTTAGTACTCGCATAAATATTCGTCAAAAATAAACGGCTCATGATTATCTCCACCAATAACCGCAGTAATAGCTTGCTGTTAAATAGATAATACCTTAGCGGAGGTAAAGGACGAGTTCCAGGCAAGGAGAAGCCCCCCAGAGGCCCCCCTCGAGGGCTGAGACACACCGATCCAGTTCTTACCAAGGGAGCGAATAAACTTCTCCGCACACAGGTTATCGATATGCGTTTCCTGCAGAGCTATTAGATGAACTGAAAATTTACGAATTAAACAAAAAATATGCTCTCTTACCGGTCTACGCCACACTCCCCTCACGTTCCAACAGATGTAACTCATCGAGGAACAATGGCTAGGGCGTTACAGACAGTTGCAGGGGATGCAACAGAAGAAGGTTCAGCCTCTGGCACGCGCGGCACCCGACCAGGAGTAGGAGGGGATTTGAAGGGTGGGATCTTTGGAAGTTTATGCGAGGCGCGGGTCGCGGCTTTAGAAGGAGAAGCAACAAAGGTGAACTCAAGATCCTTAAACATCTAGTCCATCGTTCGCGAGGGGGGGAAAGGGGAGGAGGGATGAGTAACCACGGTAGAGGAGGCGAGCTCGGGGGATGGGGCGATAACAGGAGACGAGGGAGAAGATAGCAGAGAATATGGGAGGTTAGAAGACGACAGAACCGAGATGGGGAGCTTAAGAGGCGGGATAACCTTGGCTAACCCCAGTTCACCAGGATTAACCGAGGTAGAGTTACTGGGAGGCACCTTGGGAACCCAAAAAGGTGAGCGAGTGGGAGAGGAAACGGGGCGCTGCTGAACACCCGACATTCGAAGCATCGCAGGACGCAGCAAAGCATTAAGAGGAGCAAGTGCGCCAGCTGCCACAGGACCACGTGGCAGCGACTGCACATTAGTAGCCGTCCCGGGAGAGGAAATCGTCGCCGAATCCGCAGAGGATCCCGCGGCATTGATTACCTGGGAAGGCAGATCAACCGGGTGAGGCGAGGGCCGCGGATTCGTGTCCCCTTCATCCGGGTCCAGCTCCCCCTCCTCGAGAACCAAATTCGATACCAGAGAAACACGAGAGACGCGTGTGGCGAGACAACCATTGGCCACGCGTGAGACACGTGCGGCAGATCGTCCACGAGGTAGGGCACTCGTCGTCCCCGGAGCAGGTTGGAAACCTCCTTGACGGGGACGATTGCGCCTCCGCCTGGACACCTCCACCCACGGCCCACAAACAGTAGCCGCCGGTGTCTCCACCGGGATGCAATTCAGATTCAAATCCGGTGACTTATTAGATAAAACATTCGACGGGGGAACCGGCAAGTTCGAACAAGCATTCAAAGGAGCCGACGGGCTCGGAACATTCGAAGGATCAGATTTTGAAACCGACGGATTAAAACCACAATCCACCTCATGGTGATCCACACGACCACAGGAAAAACACGACGACGTTAAATTTTCATACAAAATAGCCTGAAAAAATTCCTTTCCAGACTCACCAATCCATAAACTCTGTTTAAGAGGACGACCCAAATCAATCTCGACACAAAGGCAGACATATCACCCTCGTTGAAGGTTAAAGGATCGCGGATCCAAAGCAAGAACCTTCCCCAGCGAGGTACCAATCAATCTAATGCACTCTTCATGCCAGAATTCAAGCGGCAATCCAAGTAAACGAATCCAAATCGGGGTAGTGGAGAAGATCTCCTGCCATGGACGAAAAGAAGGCCGCCAAGGAATCAGACGCAGGGAACACCCCTGGAAAGAAAAAAGGCCTCCAGTGAGAGCCGCATTCGAAGATAAAACATCACTAAAATGAAAAATGAAGAAATCCTCCTCAAGATCAAGTACGGAAATAAAATCATCCAAATTCCAAGTCCGTTTTGCCCAATAGGAAACATCAGACAAAGGCGGAGCTCGCCCAAAGAACTTCCCAATTAAACAATTTCCCATTGCTCACTCTAAGATTGGATCTGAGCCACAGAAAAATGGACGAAATCCGAAGTACCAGCATGAATACCTGCCAGAGTAGGGTTCCGAACAGACTGCGAAGCGCTAGGATCCTCCCTCAAGAGGTTTGCCAAGGAGGCAGCGGGCTTCACAGTCCGAGGACGGGCTGCAGACGACGAAGGAGCATCGGGGCCGCAGGATCGGATGAATGCCACGGAGCCGACGCATGCTTCACAGAGGATCGCGAGATGCGTCGTCGCCTAGAGCCAGCAGCACCCACTGAGTGGGCCCGAGGGCGGTCACAGTCAGGGGGAGGTTCTCTAGGCGGGATGGGGGAAGAGGAGGGATGAGCGGAATCGCCAGGCGCGGAGACCATCTCACACCCTTCGATTTCAAATGATTTGAAATATAACTTGTGCAGCATTAGTTCGAGGCATGCACAAGATAATTATAAAAAAAGTAATGCATTAAAGAAGAGTAAATAAGAAAATAAATTATCTTATATTTCCAGCATGCATATGTCTTTTCAAATGCCTCAGTTACCTATTACAATCTGACCTGCTGTATATTTATTTCATAACCGTTCTTAGTAATTAATCCTGCAGAATCTCTTTACCCCATTCGTTATCACTTCTTCTGTGCTCCGTTCAGTATCATAACTTGTCTTTTTAGCTGCTCTCTTTTCCCTCCATTTAATGCAGCATGAGAGAGAAAGAGAGCGAGTTGTCTGATGTGACGGCGATATTAACTGACGTCGTACCTCTGGCTGCCCCGCCGCAGCAAAATCATTGACCATATCACATGCTTAACGGAGGCCGAGATAACGCCTACAACCCTAGTTTGAGGACGATGATGTCCGAGGACCTCCTCCTGCCCTAGCCTTTTCTAGGGTTTATGTGGTACGTACGTGCTACGTGACGAGCAAGTCATGCATGGCGTCTCCCCAACCCACGCCGTACACTTTGCGTGACCGATCATGCCAAAGATCGCTACAGGTCACCCTCTGCCTTGAGTTGCCATATCTCCGAGTACGGCGCAGTACTGGCGAATCGCCAGCGGCCACGAGCTCGCGCTCCTTTTCGGCTTTAATGGCGTGTGCGGCACCTCGGGCTTCGGAATGATGAGTTGATAGCGCCATTGTAGCGAAGAGTTAATGAATGAGCCATCGGAAGAAGCCACCACTTCCTTACCCTTTCTTAAGTCTTAATTAATTACCTCTTGCGTTGGCGGAAAAAGAAGACGAAATGCTTTTGCGTTGGCCTATTAATTACTTCGATGTTGTGCTCGCCACCTGATTGCTCGATTCCTCCTTGTCTTGCTAACCCTAGCTATTGCAGCATGGTCTCTCGCTCTCTACAAGTAGAGAGAGACCTCGTTTAGAATTCCAATGTGGCTTTCATTGTGGAGAAAAGTTAATGGCAGCAAAGGCACCGCTTTCATTGTGGCTTGAGGAAAAGTTAAGGCAGAAGCCTTTGGGTAGATTTTATATTACGGCGAACTACCGCATGATCCGAAATATTAACAAATGCAGCGCAACCGCACAGACTGCCTTCGTTCCTCGTTTGTCTTTTAGAGAACCATACTTCATTTCAGACAAATGATATAATTAACTCTAAAAAAATAACGCTGCGTTGATGAATTTTTAAAAGTTTGTTATCACAACTGTGTTTAAGAGTCAAGACAGAATAAGGACAGACAATTTTCTTCACATAATCCTAATTGTCTTCGATTATAACAGTAGATATATAGAAACATCAAATCACTGTAACCACAATTACATACTAATTAAGTAGAAAGTTATCTTACAGATCACGAGAAACAACAAGCAAAACAGCATATATAAACTCAGGACTCCGAGACCTCGAGAACAGCCAAAATTGGAGCCTGATCATCATGATCCACTAATCCTTAATATGCTATACCAGACTTAAAATACTTGAAGCAGATATTAGCGTGAGTCGCTGTGAGGTTAGAACAATCCGACTATGTCCTCCCTTGGAGCGGCGACGGCGGCCAGGGGAGTCTTCATCTCCAGCGATAGTTTCAGAACCTCGCTAAGATCCACCGGCATTCCTGCTGCCGGACGCCACTCGAACCCGCGCACCAGACGTGCCACCCACAGACTGACGGTGGCAAGGCCCAGGTTCTTGCCGGGGCACACTCGGCGCCCGGCTCCAAATGGCGCGAGCCGCAGGTCCCCGCCGCGAACGTCGAGGTCGACGCCGCCCTCCGCCTCCACGAACCGCTCCGGGCAGAACGCCTCCGGCTGGACCCACACGGCGTCGTCGTGGGTGATGGCCCACATGTTGACCATGGAGGTGGTCCCCGCCGGGACCACCATCCCGTTGCTGAGGTGAACGTCGTCGGTGGAGAGGCGGGCCCAAGAGAGCAGCGGCCCTGGGGGATGTACGCGGAGGGTCTCCTTGACCACGGCTTGAAGGTACGGCATCCGCGCGACGTCGGCGTCCGTCAGCGCGAGTTGGGGGCTGACGGCGGTGTCGATCTCGCGACGGAGCTTGGCCTGCGCCTCCGGATGGAGGACCAGTTCAGCCATGACCCACTCCGTCAGAAGTGCGGTCGTGTCCGTGCCACGAAAGATCATCTCCTGCAGCAGAAAACGGGCGTGTATTTAACAAACAACCATAAAAAATTAGAATTATGATGTTTCCAAATTAGTCCATTGATTAATAGAAATTACGACTGTGTTGAGAGTTCAACAAGACGTTACCCAAAGTACGGCAATCATGTCGTCTTCATCGAGCTTCTCGTCACCTTCAAGGGAGAGGAGCACGTTGACAAAGTCAGCATTGTCCACCTTCGGATTCTGGCCCCGGCGGCGGTGCTCAGCGATGACTCCGCTCACCAGCTTGCGGACGCGCGGCACGAGGGCGGCGCACCGCTTCTTCACGTTGCAGGGGTCAAAGAGCCGCGCCAGCCATGGGAGGTGGTCCGACCAGTTGAAGGCACCGAGGAGTTCGAATCCCTCCCGCACCATGGCCTTGAGCTCCTCTGCCTCTGGATCGCCGTCGGGGCGAGAGATGTCGTAGCGTCGGCCAAACACGCTGCCCATGATGTTGTTCAGGGCAGCGTTCTGGAGGTGGGTACGGAGGCGGACGAAGCCCGTTCTGGTCTGCTCGGCAGTGATGGCCGATATCATAGCGGTACAGTCGGACTGGCGGCCCGATTCATGGGCGGCGACGCGGCGGGGGGAGAAGAGGTGTGCCGAGGCGATGCGGCGGAGGAGACGCCAGTAGGTACCGCTAGGGGCGAAGCCAATAGCGCGAGAGAACATGAGCTCGCGAGCGGAGTACTTGAGCGGGCGATCAGCGAAGGCTGGGTGGGAAAGCATCTCGCGGGCGATAGCAGTGTCGGATGAAACGACGGCTGGGGTGGATCCGATGGAGAAGGCCATGAGGGACTTGGCGCAGGAGGCGGCGGAGAGGGCGGCGAGGGCGCGGTGGGGGAGGGGGCGCGCAAGGGTGAAGAGGGAGCCGAAGACGGGGAGGCCGCGTGGGCCAGGGATCGGGATGTGGCCGCGGCGGGAGCGGCCGTGAGACCAGGCGACCCCACCAGGGGACATGGTCCACGAGAAGAGGCCGAGGGAGACGAAGGCGATGAACAGGGAGAGGACGAGAAGAGGCGGATCGCAGTGGAGGGTGTCAGCGCCAAGGAAGGCAGGGAGGGTGAACACCCACCAGTTGGAGTCAGTAGTAGTGCCTGCACTCAGAGCCATGCCTACTTCTCTCTTGATGGTGTCCGATGAAATGCCAAAGCAGCAGGAGATGGTGAAATCCAAGAAGGCGAAGGAGGAGGGAAGCGGTGAGAGTCGGTAGCGCAAGCGGTCCTATTTATAGGATAAAGAGGAAGTGGGCTACGCAGTTACTGAAGACATCCGCGCCGCACATCGTGTTGCACGAATCATATTACAATTCAGACGGCTAAAGCAGTACAAATAACTTTGTTTGGACAGGGAAGGGGGGAGAGAGATCACGTGGCTATAAATGATAGATTATTGTAATATTATATTTGTCGGGGAAGATGTTTCGGTGGATTAGATATATATAACGAAACAGTACAAGTTTTTTCTTTTTTTTTTATGATTTTATAATACAGTTATCAAAAAAATAATATATATAACGTAAACATGTAAAAAATGCACAAAGGCTACAACCAGAAATTATACTAATTAGTGGATTCATGCGAAACAGTACAAGTTTAAAAAGACTAATTAGTGATTACTAATTAAGCGCGTTATCATTGCGTTTGAATGTTTGCATAATATTCAAATGAATGGTTGACTTGGAATCACTGGACGTGGATCTTGATGCATGTGCTGTCCTCGTATTCTTGCTTGTCTTCACCTCTTTTTCTTATTCCTGCCAAGCCCATTGAAAAAGGTTAGAAAAGAAGTGCTGCGTCGTTTGATGTACCGGACATGCAAAATAGCTTTTGAGACTGCTGTAATGACATCTTATCTTTTCTCATTTCATTATTCATCCACTTGATGGGGAAATGTTTTTGCCTGAAATAATTCTTACATAGTATTTAAGTAGGGATGAGGTAGATTGGACTGCCCACTTGGTGAAAGAATTAATTTATACTTTTTGGCTAATTTTTTATGTATGTAATTAACTAATTGCATGTGGCATAGGATATATATGCATTTATTAATTTCATGTAGGCATCGAAGTGTGAGCTATGCGACTTATGTGATTTCTCAGCATGTAGAGACTAGAGAGAGGGAGAGAGATGTGTTGGAGAGAGGGATATGCATTAATTATATAGTTATTGTGATTGTGTGTAGATAGTTATGTATAAATTAATTGAGTACCTACGTATGCGCATGCATGCATTGCATGCAGAATTATGATGACGGTGCGAGTGGGGCTGCAATATATAGGATGAACAACGGGAAAAGAAACTTCTGTGCCAAAGTATTTCTGGTTTAGAATCTTCCATGAACTGACTTTAATTTGGTCATGTTGTGGTATTATAGTGTTTTTGAATTCAAGACAGGATGGTAAACCTGTCTTGAATTATGGTGTTTTTTTGTTTAATTGATATGACTAATTCAATTTATTCAAGAAGTTAGTAGTAGACTACCAATTTTAATTTGTTTTGAAAAATCAATTGTAAATCATGAGCACATTTGAGAAACAATTGACAACTCCAACGGTGAGAATACAAAACCCAAATTCCAAAGAGTACAATCACTATATTCGAATTTAGCCACATTGTCACGCACCGCCCAGTGGTGGTCCGTATGCAACATTCCCCTAGGCTAGAGAGATTGTGTCTTCTTTAGAATGTTCTATTTTCTAGCATTTTGTAGAACAGTATAGAATATATATATATTATTCAAGAGGTGCTTCCTGCTTCCTCAAGGCAACCCTAAGGAATCACTCTCCACCATTAGATGGAATTAATCCCAACTGTTCATCCTATGTAGGAGTAGTATAAATAGGGACAATATCTTCACTTGTAATCATAAATAGGGGCAAGATCTTTACTTGTAATCATCAAGTTATAAACTCATCTTTGAGTAAATGTATAGTCGAGAGCTTTTCCCTCTAAACTTTCTCTCTAGTGTGTTTTTGTCTTGGAGGCTGACTTAGCCAATCTTGCAAGGGGCAAGTGAGGGGCTAAGTGCCGCACAAGGTGCTTGAAGGAGTCAACTCCGGTGCAGGTGGCCGGTATCACAGCCAAGTTTGGTTGTGCATTGCATCAACTTAGACTTTTACATGTTCTGAATATGGGTGCTCAGGATAAATATCTAGATCTTCCGTCGATGATGGGAAGATCTAAAAGAGCTGCATATTCTTATGTAAAAGAAAAAATAACTAAGAAGCTCCATCATTGGAAGCGATCTCTATTGTATTCAGGGGAAGGAGGTTCTTATTAAAGCAATTTGTTCTACTATACCTATCTACGATCCCTTGGTTGTTTTAAACTTTCAGATACGTTGTTAGATGAGATTCAAAAATCTATGGTTAATTTTTGGTGGGGCCACATAGGGTCGGAAAGGAAAATGCATTGGATTGAATGGAATATTTTATGTAGGGTAAAATCCGAAGGAGGAATGAGATTTAAGGATTTGAAAGCTTTTAATTTAGCCATGCTTGGAAATTAGGTTAGGAGGCTTTTAACGAGAGAACATTATTTGTTTCACAAAATATTCAAAAATAAATATTTTTGTCATGGTTCTTTCATGGAGGCATCAGTTGGTATCAATCCTTCCTGGGCATGGTGAAGTTTACTGGAGCGTCGAAAGGTGATAGAAAAAGGAGTGAAATGGAAGATTGGTTCTGGATCATCAGTAAGCATTCAGACTGACCCGTGGCTATCCCATTCCTACCCTTTTATTATACCCCTAGATGCTTGCCAAGATCTGGGTCTTATTTTGGTAAGGCAACTCTTGAACATGGATCGAACTTGGAAGGAAGATTTGGTTAGATGCTCTTTTCTACCATTGGTTTATGAGGCTATTCTTCAACTAGTACCCACAAATCAGGATGAAAAGCTAATTTGGACTTTGGAGAGAAATAGTTCATATTCAATGGCCTCTGGATATAAAATTGCTTTTCAATTTTTTCACCCTCGTGCTACTGAGAGCCATTCTAACTTGGCTAATAAAGAACTTTGGAAATTGGTTTGGGACCTTAAAGTGCCTTCAAAAGTTAAGGTTCTTATTTGGAAGCTAATGCATGATGGTGTTTCTGTGCACCAAAGGCTGAGAGAGAGGCTTTCTAATGTTATGGATCTTTGTCCTAGATGTAATGTGGCAGTATAATCTATTAAGCATTGCTTTCTATAGTGGTCTCATGTGCTTCAGATTTGGGAGATGATTGACTTTATTAAGCAAGACTGGGATCTACCCATGGATCCTTTTTGGAAATGGTGGTTGGAACTATCCATAAAATTGAAAGAATAGTATAATGGGAGGAACATATAACTCTAGTTGCATTCTTAATCGGGAGGATTTGGATAGCAAGAAATATGAAGGTCTTTGAAGATGTTGACACTTCTCATCATGACATTTGGACTATAGCTAGTTCTCTTTCAAAAGAGTTTTGATGGCTTCATACAAATATTTTGGCTCTCTTTAAACATTCTTTTTGTGATTGATTTGTTGATTTTTTGGGATATCCTACTATTACTTTGATGCTACTGATTCCATTGAAATCTTTGTATTCTTCCCTTTGTGGAATCATAATATATATATGTTAAAAAAAATAAGGAGAGGAATGCGTCCGAAGTGACCGATGATCGCAGTAGTGAGCCTGTGATTGCGAAGAAGGACAAGAGGAAGAAGTGTGACCAAAACCGACCACGAGAGGTAGTAACTTTGGAAATGACTATTGCTGACTTCAATGAACGTGTGCAGCGAGCAGAGCATGATGTTGGGACATTGGAGGGCGATGTCTTTGGGCAGCTTGATTCCATGAAGGGAAGTGTGGAGGCTTGCGTTGAGGAAGAGTGTCTCAATCTTCTTGAGGTGGCCATGGAGAAATGATACACCCAACGAATTGAGGAGGAAATGATTGAGTGTAACACTCGACTTGAAGCAAGACTAATGGACCTCTTTCAAGCAATACAAATCACCATCGAGGAGATGCGTGATGACCTAGCCCTATTCAAGAAGGCAGCGACCAACGATAGGTAAATGCAGGAGTAATTGGTCCAATAGTGGACCTCTCAAAGCCCAAGTCATTTGACGGAAAGCAAGACGCCCAAGAGGTTGAGAATTTTTTGTGGCACATGGAGTTGTACTTTGAGTGTCTCAACTTGATGGACGAGGCCACCAAAATACGAATCGTCATTCTTTATCTTTCCGAAGTGGCCAGTTTGGGGTGGTGTAAGAAGCATGCTGACTTTGAGAGAGGGGCATGCCGAATAGAAACATGAGACGACTTCAAGAGGGAAGTCAAGAAACTTTCTACATGGAAAATATTGTGTACGAGGCACGAAAGAGGGTGAGAGAGTTGAAACACATATGTACCATTAGAGACTACGTCAAGGAGTTCACCATCATTATGCTTTAAACTCCCAACATGTCCCTTGGACGAGGCCATAGCTGTGGCTAAGTTCTTGGTAGAATTTGAAAGAAGCTGCACCAACAGTCACACCCATCTGAAGGCCAACACTGGAAAAGGTGGGGGAAACTGAAAGGGTTTGTTTGGTTAGCGAAACTAAGTCTGTTTTCATGGTTTAGATTTCATGGAAATTAAAACTACTTACGAAAATATGTTTGATTCAGTGTTTCCATGAAATAAAATCAAAACCAGAATGAAAATGAAAATAGTTTTTGATGAAATTAGTTTTTCTTAATAAAATGAAATGGTCAGGAGGTTATTTTTTGTGGTTCCAAGACTATCAGTTTCGGTATCAAAATACAATGACAAACTTGTAATTATAAATACCAATTTATAAAATCAATTAATTTACAAATAAATCAAACGATATCTAATTTATAACATTAAAAATAAAAATAATCATTTTGAACTCAAACTATTACCAGCACACTCCGATGACAATTCTTCAAGGAATATGGAACAACCCAACTAGTCTCTACTGTGAAGAGATTGAGAAGTCAATATATCGGTTCTAGTTTGATGAAGAAATAGAGATGATCAAAATCCTAAGAAACCAACCTTGGCTATATAAAAACCTACTCCTAATACTTCGGCTGTGGGAATCAAGTAAACCCATGCATACTTACGATTTCCACAAAGCTCCCTTTTGGATCTGGGTATACCCAGTCAGTTCAGAAACACAAACGTTGGACGCAAACTTTGCAGCCAACTCGGCGAAGTTTCAGAGGTGGGCACCTATTCTGTTCGCGATGCACACAAATTCATTGTGAAAGCCCAGACGCCCCTTGATGTTTCAAAACCCCTCTGCAGGGGTATTAACTCAACCTCGGCCTTAAATGGCTCCTTTTGGACCGACTTCAAGTACGAGAGACTACCTCTCTTTTGCTACTATTGCAGTCTCATCAGACATGATGATCGGAATTGCAATAGTCAAATACTGGACGAGGAAGCGGGTACATTAAAGGATTCTCAATTCGGCCCTTGGATGAAAGCACAACAATACGGAAGACGAATCGACCGCGCACCGCGACCATATGAAGCAAAAGAAAAGCAAGACTAGCTGCACCAACGTCAAGTGATGACTCAAGAGGTCACGGAGCTCATTTCCTCCCTCTCTACGAAAACTATGGAAGAAGAACAAACGACTAAGGAGGGACGACAAAAATCATAAACAACATGTGAAACAAATACACATAATGGAACCGAAAAAGGCAAACAAGGCAACTCTAAGGCCGATTGTGAAGTACCTCCCGCACCAACTGACAATACAACGAAACAAGCTTCTCAAAACAACCGACCTCCCCCTCCTGCATCTCAGGTAATGGCACTCAAGTTGAACTGTCCTCTCCTCTTGCAGGAAGTGGATATACCTTAATATCAAAACAATTACACCTGTGATCGATTCATAGGATAAAATGCCTTGCTCGAGAAAAGCTCTCTGTCAAAAATAGCTCGACATGTAAGAGGGAGGCTGAAAAGATCACACTTCCAGAAACCAAAAAGCAACGCAAGGAGAATGCTCTCTCTTCTACTGACCTGGTGGAGGCGGCCAGCTATGAGTGACCCCACCCTCCCCAATGAAAACAATATGTTGACAGTTCATTTATTGAAAGAGCTAAGCTCTAAGCATTTCCCTAACTGGCTGTATCTTCATTTCTAAAGTGAAGAATGACGACTCCAAATACCAAAAGCTGTTACAGAGTTGCGATTTCACAAATGCTTTCTCGGTTAACCCAGTTGGCCGAGTTGGTGGTCTCATTCTGGCCTGGAAGCCCTCCTTGCATGTTACTATTATTGCATCCAATTCTTACTCTATACATGCAAAAATCTACACCTCTTCCCATTACAAAGAATGGAGTTTTATAGGTGTTCATCTACACTACAACCGAGAAATAAGAAGCCGCCAATGCCAGGAACTCACCTCCGAACTCAATAAACTCCCCGGAGCAATAAGGAGGTGACTTCAATGAAATTCTCAGGAAGAAAGAGAAGGTTGGTGGAACTCCAAACTGTCACCAACTGGGAGATAATCTACGACTTCTGATTAACTCGATCCGCTTGATGGAATTTTTGGTATCTAGACACCAGTTCACCTAGGATAACAAATGTTCCTCTGACCAACATATTTCTCAAGTTCTGGATAGATTTTTGGGTAACAATGCATGGAATAATGCCTTCCCAAACTGCAAAGTCTCCCACCTGGATGTGTTAGGTAGTGATCACAGGCCAATTCTTATATCGAACGTTTCATTCCTCAAGCCGAACAAAATCTTCAAGTTTGATAAAAGATGGGCCTCCAATGAATAACTCTACAACTTGATTTAGGACACATGGTCTTCCCCAATAGCTGGCACTCCACAATATCAAGTATTCGTCAAGCTCAAGCGTGTCAAATACAAGAGCACATCCGACAGTTATCAAATCCATATCATTCTCCTCCTCCAAACTCCATTAGGCAACTTGAACGCCAACTAGCAACAGAACTGAGAAAGGAGGAAGTCTACTGGAAGCAAAAGTCCAAGCTTAAGTGGTTGAGAGAGGGAGACCGCAACACGACATTCTTCCACGCGTCTGTAAAAGAGAGAAGAAGCATGGACTTCCTCCACCAGATAAAAGATAAGAATGGTGATTGGCAAGAAGGGACCCTTAAAGTGTCCTCGGTGGCATCGACATACTACAGAGAACTATTCCAATCAACAAAACCCATCGGTATTTCTCAAGCTCTAGCGGGCCTCCCTCAAAGAGTCTCTTCTAGAATGAATAGATGGCTACTTAAACAAGTCATGCAAGCAGCATTCTCCACCAATGGAGACAGTGCTCCCTGAGAGGTTGGATTTGCTGGCTTTTTCTTTCAAAAGTATTGGGATATTATAGGGCCGGAGATATACCAAGCTGTTGCATCATTTTTCAGAGGTCATCGACTATTGAAAGGGATCAACCATACATTGATTGCACTCGTTCCTAAAGAATGACACATCCAAGACATGTCTCAAATCAGGTCGATTAGCCTTTGCAACTGCTTGTACAAAATCTTCTCCAAAGTTCTGATACAACAGCTTCAACTCATACTACACAAAATCATCTCCCCTAACTAGAGCGCCTTCATCAAAGGCCGGCTTATCTCGAAAAACATACTTATTGCCCATGAGCAAATGCACCACTTGAAGACCAAAAAACACAACTCATCGAAGGAAATGACCATTAAGCTCGATATGAGCAAGGCCTATGACCGTATTGAGTGGCCATATTTAGCAGTAATAATGCACCAACTTGGATTCCATGAGCATTTTATAGAGTTGGTCCTTCAATGTGTAACCACGACTTCTTTTTCTATCCTGACCAATGGATACGTAGATGACTTCTTCAAGCCTGGCCGGGGGTTACGTCAAGAAGATCCACTATCCCCCTTACTATTTGTTCTCTATATGGAAGACCTAAGCTCCTGCTAAGCAACCAATCCTCTATGAGCAACATACAGGGGGTCCGCATCAGCCGCCAGGCGCCTGCCATTAACTCGTTGTTCTTTGCAGATGACGTTATCTTATTCTATAAAGCTGATAGATTGAACGTGGACTCCATAGGTTCTCTATTGTCACACTTTGAACGACTAAGTGGCTTAAAGATTAACAAGTCGAAATCGACCGTGTTCTTCTCTCGCAATACATCACATCGCTCTGAGATCAACTGCGACAAAGGCTCCTCATCCGCAACATTGGTGCACAATACCATTACCTTGGTCTTCCGGCGACCATCAACAGGTCCAAGAGTGACACTTTCAATTTCATCATCTCGAAGGTGAAGCGCAAACTGGAAAGTTGGAAGGCCTATTTTCTCTCCCGAGCCGAAAAAGCTACACTTATAAACTCCACTCTCTTGGCGATCCTGTCCTACGCGATGTCATGCTTCTACCTCCCAGAAGCCTTAACAGAGGAGATAGACCATTTATGCAGGAATTTTTGGTGGCGAAACAATGGGCATCTCTGCGCCGAGACAAAAAGGAGGGAGGGCTGGGGATGAAGAACTACCGGCTTGCCAACCTGACAATGCTAGCAAAACTAGCCTGGAGACTACTCTCGTTTCCTTCCTCCTTGTTATGCCAAGTATTGAAGGGCAAATACTTTCCTTACACCTTAATACTTGAGGCGAAAGAAGGTAGCAATCCTTTCTAGGGCTGGTGGAGCATACTCAAAGGCCATGAGCTCATTCAGTCGGGTCTCCAATGAAAACTGGGTTTCCATTCTATTCTTCCTATCATGAAATCCCCCCGGATCCCACTCAAACCCTCCTTTAGTATCGAAGGTCCTTTAGCGAATGAAGATGCACCTCAACTCATCTCATACTTTATCGATAGAACCACAACCATGTGGAATGCTCTGGAGGTTGACAATTATTACCCTCCTTCTCTAGCAGGCATAATATTAAATATAGAGTTGCATCCAGGCCGAGATATACCAATGTGGCATCCATCGCCATCAGGTTCTATCGATGAAAGTTTAGAGAAAAAAGCTCTCAACTATATATATATATTCACTCAAAGATGAGTTTACAACTTGATGATTACAAGTGAAGAACTTGACTCTATTTATACTACTCCTCTATAGGATGGACATTTGGGATTAATTATATCTAACGGTGGGGAGTGATTCCTTAGGATTGCCTTGAGGAAGCACATTTTGAATAATATATTATAGGGTTAATTAATGTATCTAGTCCAAACTATGATACTTTTCATAAATCTAGTCATATTACGCCCCTCCTAGGGTTTCATTTAGAAATCAAACACCGCCCAAGAGGATAACGTAACCAGGGATTAGTATGACATAATAGGACCAAAAAATAACTCATACTTATATAAATCAAAATGCAGCGAAAATCTAAAGTTCAACAATGAAGAACAACTACAATTAAAACATTCCAAATGAAAGATACATAGTAGCAAAGGATTTCCTCTAAATAGAAACAAACTTCAAAAAATGGGTTCCAAGGCTCAAATATGAGACCCGTACTAGAGCATTTTACTAACTTTAACTCTAAAACAAGTAACTTCGAACGTTCCGCCTCCGCACACAATGCCTTTGCTCGCCACGCGCCGCCTCGATTTGAAAATACCGTTCTCAAAGACGTCAAAACTAGGATTGAGCGGAGGGCTATTATTTATAGCAAGGGAGGCACATCCATTTTACAAAAAGGCCCCTCAACATTAAAAATTACAAAATAGCCCATATATATATATGTATATGTATATTAAATTCGAAATTAAATGAATATATAAATAATTAATGCGAATATAACATCATCTCCTCCTAAAAAGAATTTGGTCCCCAAATTCACGCACCTGAAGTCTCAAAAAGTTGGGGATAACGCTCGCGTATAGCCTCCTCGAGTTCCCACGTGGCCTCCTTGTCTGAGTGATGTTGCCATCCCACTTTGACTAGTGGAATCACCTTGTTGCGCAAACGACGCTCCTTCCTTTCGAGAATATGAATAGGAAGCTCCTCATAGGTCATGTCAGGCTGCAACTGGATCACCTGCTCCCGAAGGATGTGAAAGGGATCTAGGACATACTTCCTCAACATCGACACATGAAATACGTCATGCACTCGAGATAAAGATGGAGGTAGCGCCAAGCGGTAGGCTACTGCACCAATCTTCTCCAAAATCTCAAAGGGCTCGACATAGCGAGGGGCAAGCTTCCCTTTCTTACCGAATCTCATCACTCATTTACTCGGTGAAACACGAAGGAAAACAAGCTATCTAATAGTGAATTCATGGTCACGACGTCTCTTGTCCACATAACTCTTCTGCCTACTCTGTGTTGTGAGTAAACGCTGGCGAATTCCCTGAACTAGCTCTGCATCACGCTGTATGGCTTCAGACGCTAGAAGACGACTCTCGCCCCAATCAATCCAAGATACTGGTGATTTGCATCTTCGCCCATATAACATCTCAAAAGGGGCCATTTGAATTGCCGAGTTGTGACTGTTAATATAGGCGAACTCTACCAGGTGTAAATGAGTCTCCCAGCCACCACCAAAGTCGAGAACACTTGAACGCAACAAATTATCCAAGGTTTGGATGGTGCGCTCGGACTGTCCATCAGTCTGTGGATGAAAGGCTGTGCTAAATTTAACCTGTGTGCCCAAAGCACTCTGTAGACTCCCCCAAAAGTGCCACGTAAAACGTGTATCTCTATCAGAAATGATGCTCAATGGCACTCCATGCAATCTGACGATTTCCCTGCAATACAATTCAACCAATCAATCAAGTGAGGTGGTCTTTCTAACAGGGAGGAAATGAGCCACCTTCGTTATTCTATCAACGATAACCCAAATAGAGTCATGACCTCTCTAGGACCTAGGAAGTCCTCATACAAAATCTATAGTGATATGCTCCCACTTCCACTCGAGAATAGGGAGGCTCTGAAGTCTCCCCGCTGGCCTCTGGTGTTCAGCTTTCACCTGCTAGAAAACTAAACACCTTGCCACAAAGTCTGCAATATCTCGCTTCATGCCTCGCCACCAGAACAAGGGTCTCAGATATCGATACATCCTCGTACTCCCCAGGTGGATCGCAAACCGTGACCTATGAGCCTCGGTTAACAATTCTTCTTTTGCAGCGCCGTGCTCGGCTACACACAACCTACCCCAGAAGCGAAGTGCTCCATCCGCATCCCGAGTGAACTCCTATGTTTGGCCCTGATCAAATTCTGTTGCCATTGCTTGTAGGTGGTGATCCTCTCTCTGAAGCTCCTTGATACGCTCTATGATCGATGATTGATCTACCATTACAACTTACACCTCGGTCCGAGTCTGACCAACTAGGTCCAACCTTAGTTCTGACAACTGCTTAATGAGTTCTGACTCTGCCACCCTATGGTGTGCAAGGAACCCCATTGACTTCCTGCTGAGTGCATCAGCCACTACGTTAGCCTTGCCCGGGTGGTAATTGATGGTATAGTCATAATCCTTCAGGAAGCCCAACCATCTACGTTGTCTCATATTCAATTCCTTTTGAGTAAAAATGTACGTGAGACTCTTATAATCCGTATAGATCTTAAAGATAACACCATAAAGATAACGCCGCCAAATTTTTAGAGCAAAAATGATGGCAACGAGCTCTAAGTCATGTACTGGGTAATTCTTTTCATGCTCTTTCAACTGGCGAGAACCATAAGCTATTACTCGTCCTCTCTACATAAGCACAGCTCCCAGTCCCAAAATCGAAGCATCAGTATATAAAACAAATCCATCATTTCCAGAAGGTACTACCAACACTAGGGCGCTAGTCAATCTCTTCTTGAGCTCTTGGAAGCTTGTCTCGCACTGCTTATCCCAAATATACTTGATCTCCTTCCTAGTAAGCCGAGTAAGTGGTGCGACAATCTTTGAGAATCCCTCTACAAATCTGCGGTAGTAGCCTGCCAAGCCTAAGAAACTCCTAATCTCATGCACGGTCCTTGGCCTTGGCCAACTCATGACTGCTTCAATCTTTTGCGGGTCTACGAATATACTATCTCCCGAAATGACGTGCTAAAAAAATCCAACCTCTTTGAGCCAAAAAGCACACTTGTTGAACTTAGCATAAAGTTTATTCTTCATTAGGAACTCGAGCATTATTCTCAAATGTGTCTCGTGCTCATCCTTAGTCATGGAGTACACCAAAATATCGTCAATGAAAACCACGATAAATTGGTCTAAATACTCAAGGAAGATTCTATTCGTCAAGTTCATGAAAGCCGCTGGTGCATTGGTAAACCCAAAGGGCATAACCAAAAACTCATAATGTCCGTATCTGGTACGGAAGGCTGTCTTCTGAACATCTCCTTCTTGAATCCTGAGCTGGTGATAGCCCAATCTTAAATCAATTTTAGAGTACACACGGGTACCCTTCAGCTGATCGAATAAGTCATCAATCTGAGGTAGTGGATATATATTCTTTACTGTCACCACATTCAATTGACAGTAATCAATACAGAGCCACATCAAACCATCTTTCTTCTTGACGAACAGTACTAGCGCCCCCCAAGGAGAAACACTAGGGCGAATAAATCCCTTATCCAGTAACTCCTGTAGCTATGACTTAAGCTCCTCAAGTTCCTTTGGTGCCATCCTATATGGTGCCTTAGAAATTGGAGCAGTACCAGGCTGTAGTTCAATGCCAAACTCGATTGGTCGTATGGGTGGCAAACCTGATAAATCCTCAAGAAATACGTCTGGGAAATACCTAACCACTGGAAGATCCTCGAAACAACTCTATGTATCCTCTACGGTGCCTACTAGGGAAGCAATAAATCCTACACACGCATGAGCCAACAATTTCTTAGCCTGCAATGCTGAGATAATCGGGCACACCGACTCTCTAACTCCTACGAACTCAAAGGGTGTCCACCCAGGTGATGAAATAATCATAGACCTCTCATGATAGTCCACATTTGCATGGTTAGCAGAAAGCCAATCCATGCCCAAAATGATATCAAAATCCACAAAATCAAGCACTAATAAATCAGCAATACAAATCTAGCCATTAATATTGAGTTTACACCCTCTCAACACGAACTCTGACATGAGCACATCGCTTGATGGTGTGTGCACTGTCAAACTCTTCGTGCTCGGTGTAGGCTTCAAATGTAATTTTGCAATCATATGAGGAGCAATAAAAGAATTTGTAGAACTAGTATCAAATGATATGAGTGCATAGATATCAAAAATAGCAATTGTACCTCGGACTACTGATCTTGTGTAGCAATTGTAAAACTACTGATCCTGAAGCTTCCTGAGCCTGCTACCGATTAACCGCAAACACTCGAGTAGCATGAGGCTGTGCCACAACCTGCTGGGAACCTCCCATATTATTCTGCCTCTGTGCTGACTCTGCGCCCTTTGGGGGCACTCTCGGTTCCTATGACCTGCTTGCTTACAACTATAGTAGACATTCTGTCCGTAAGGGCAGTTCTTAGCCCCATGGTTCAGATCTCCACACCAGAAGCAATGGGGCTTGTCTCCCTGAGACCTAGCCCTAGAACCTTGACCCTTCGAGGGAAATGGAGGATGCGAAGAACCCTGAGCCTGAGAAGGCGTTGACCCTCTTCCAAGCTAGCTGAGATACCTCTGTAGTGCTATCAACTCTAGCTTTGCTAAACTGAGCCCTGTGTGCTCCCTGAATGTCGCTCGGCCCTCCAGTCTTCTATGTCTGTGACTGCTTTGGTCGGTTCCCCTTTTCTTTTTGCCTGTCCTCAAAGATGTTGTCATTAACCACCTCAACTCTGAGCCCCATAGCCAATAAACGGGGATAAGAATTTAATGTCTCGTGAGCCAATCTCCCTCTGATCTTGGGATGTAGTCCTCTAAAGAACCATTTAGTCTTTTGCTCCTCATTTACAGCCATGTCATCAACGAACTGAAGGAGTCGATTAAACACACCGACGTACTCAGCAACTCTCATAGATCCTTGCTGCAGATTCTGAAACTCATGTTGTTTCTTCCACCAATAAGCGTCAGGAAAGTAGTTATCATTAAAAGCATTCTTGAACGCTTCCCAAGTAATGGTACCATCGCCAAGTGTTGCACGTGTAGCACTCCACCAGAAACGAGCATCATCAATGAACCCGAAGGTCCCAAAAAGAACCTTCTCATCCTCAAAAGGACGAGCATTCTCGAAAGGACGAGCAATCTCAAAAGCACTATCTACTGCAGCTAAGCACTCATGTGCCGCCTCAGGGTCGGGCTTGCCTGGAAACACGAACTTGGTCGGGCTCAAGTCTTGAAATTGTCTGAGCCTCACTGAAGATGGTAACTGCTCTGTCTGCTATGATGGTTGTGGTGGCTGCGGGGGCTACTGTCCACCAACCTGTTATGGCACCAACATCACGTATCGCACCCTAGGTCGCTCTCGAACTCTAACAATGGACTCCCCTGCTTATAGCATAAGCAGGGATATCGTCCTCGACCTCCACCTCCACGAACTCCTATGGAATAGGCTTAGTAGGTGCAGTCCGTTCCGCTCTCCCTCTACCACGGGTCCCACCAGCAGCTCGCCCTCGCCGAGTGGTTCCACGAGTAGCCCGTACGATGCGTCCGCGACCACGAGTCACTGGGACATTCTGCTCCTGCCTAGCACCTCCATCGGCACTAAGCCGCGGGCTAGACCGAGTACGACCCATCGATCTAGCTCGACCAGCTCCACGACCCATAGAATCGGAACTAGCGGTAAACGCTATAGTTCTCTAAGGGAATAAAAGGAATATAGGCACATAGCACAAGACAACGGCAATATAATATAAATACAACACGCCTTAATACAAAAGAGCTCTTAGTTAAAATTTATTTAACACTTATGATTCTCAATCATATTAGTCCTAAACACATCCTAGCCCCTAATACATTAAGGATCATATGCTCTGATACCAAATTTGTTACGCCCCTCCTAGGGTCTCATTTAGAAAGCAGGGATTAGGATGACTTAATAGGACCAAAAAATAACTCATACTTATATAAATCAAAATGCAACGAAAATATAAAGTTCAACAATGAAGAACAACTACAATTAAAACATTCCAAATGAAAGGTACATAGTAGCAAAGGATTTCCTCTAAATGGAAACAAGCTTCAAAAATGGAACCCAAGGCTCAAATATGAGACCCGTACCAGAGCACTCTACTAAGTCTAACTCTAAAACAGCTAACTCCGAACGTTCCGCCTCCGCACGCTCCGCCTCGATCTGAAAACTCCATTCTCAAAGACGTCAAAACTAGTGTTGAGCAGAGAGGTATTATTTATAGCAAGTGAGGCACATCCATTTTACAAAAAGGCCCCTCAATATTAAAAATTCCAAAATAGCCCCTATATATATATTAAATTTAGAATTAAATGAATATATAAATAATTAATGCGGATATTACAAGTTCGATCTTTAATTTGTATCAATTACATTCCAAACTATCTGATTGATATCAATTCTAGCCCGACGTCAGATGCCCGTTAATGCAAATTTAAAAATATTTTTTTATTATCACTTGTGCCACGTTAGTATATAATAAAAAATATTATAATATTATATAAATATGGAAAATTAATATATTTATCCCAAATTTTGGCCCTTGTAATAAATCTATCATAATCTTTAATATTTCTCCCTAATCTATCCCAAACTTTGGGATTGACAACAATTGTCTAATTTGAAATTAAACTTAAAATTTAGATTACATTACAGTTATAATCAATCCAAAAGTTCGAATTACATTTCTCCCTATTTTTTTATATTAAATTCGACTATTATATTAAAAAAATTAAAACTTGAAATAAAACTCATATGTTTTTTCATATATTCTTATTATTTATTAAATTTTGAAAATTTTGAAAATAATTTTATAATTATCTATTGAAATTATAATTTAAAAATTTGATTCAAAATTTGATTTTCTTATTTTTTTATTTAATTATATTATTTCATTTAAGAGAAAATCGAAATGGCCAAATTAAATTAATAAATTTTCATATAGTATTATTATTTACCAATATTTTATTTTTTTTATTCAATTCGGCTATTGGGTTTTATAAAAAATTCAAAACTTCCTATCAAACCAAGATCTTTTTTGCTTATATTATTATTTATTAAATATTTAACATTATGATTATATTTTACTTAGTGTCTAACAAAATTTGACATTTTAAATTTAATTTTTTAGTTTTGTGTTTTTTTTATTCAATTCAATTATAATATTTTAGAAAAAAAATTAAAAATTTGAACCAAATCAATATATTTTACTCATAATATTATTATATATCATACATTTAATATTATTTATATTATATTTAATTTGGTTTAGTATTTAATTTTCTTCATAAAATTTCTTTATTTTACCACAAATATTTATTTTTTTTTAAAAAATACAAAATCTAAAACTAAATTTATATATAACGATTATAAATTAATTTGGGTGAAATTAGATGTGTGATTCTTCGACGTGTTAAAAGGTTTTTCGTGTAATTTTTTTAAAGGAAAAAGAGTTTAGTGAAATCGGATATGAAATTATCAGATAAAGTGAGAGTTTTGATGTATTTTAAAAAAATATTTATTTTCAAGAATTATAATTGCTGTCAATCCCAAAGTTTGAGATGAATTAATTAGGGAGAAAGATTAAAAGTTGGGATGAATTTGTTACAAGGACTAAAGTTTGGGATATATACATTAATTTTCTCTCTTTATACAATATTATAATATTTTTTATTACATGCTGATGTGGCACAAGTGATAATAAAAAAAATATTTTTTATTTGTTGTGTTAGATGCCATGTCAGCACCTAATGATTGCATTGACGAGCATCTGACATCAGACTGGAATTGATATTAATCTAATAGTTCAGAATGTAATTGATACAAATTAAAGATCGAGCTAAATTTGTGAAAAATATCATAGTTTAGGCTAGATACATTAATTAACCCTATAATATATTATTCAAGAGGTGCTTCCTAAAGGCAATCCTAGAAAATCACTCCCATCGTTAGATGAAATTAATCCCAAATGTCCATCGTATAGAGGAGTAGTATAAACAGAGGCAAGTTCTTCTCTTGTAATCATCTAAGTTGTAAACTCATCTTTGAGTGAATATATATAGTTGAGAGCTTTTTCCTCTAAACTTTCTCTCTTGTGTGTTTTTGTCTTGGTGGCTGACATAGCCAATCTTACGAGGGTCAAGTGGAGGGCTAAGTGCCAACAAGTGCTTGAAGGAGTTAGGTCTGTGACAACATGTACATAAATGTTTAATTTCATTATTATTAATAAATGTCATCACCGAACAGGCTAAAGATAAAAAATTGAGATTTTTAATCCCAAAATCATCAAAATGTTTAGGAAGGATGACAATGTCCCAAGACACAAAATATAAACTATGGAAACTATTTTTTTTTATAAAAAATAACAAGGAAATTTCAATAAATTTTGGTGATCTCATTCATATTTTTTTGGATGAACCAAGTGATAGATAAAACATGAACAGAGGTATATAGTTGAAAATTGAGTTGATAAGGATAGTTTTTTTCCAACTTATGCAAGAAAAATAAGAAAATTTTCTTAATTACCAAGTTCCATACCTAACTTATCACATATTTGTCTAGCATTATCAATGGACATTAATTGGGGAAAAAATACTTTGGAGTTAACATGGTTCAATGTTTTTTATCATAAATGAGTTCATAATTATGGAAAACTCTCAAGAAATTTTTTAGGGTTTTATTTCTGATCAGAAATGAGTTCATAATTAGTCGCCGAACATGACATGATTAATATATATATATATATTCACAAGAGTGGTTAGCTTATTATGAATCACATCATCCAATATATCATAGGATCACCTTGATGATGAATACCAAAAGAAGAAGTAGTGATACAAGCATTAATATAGTCAACGAATTGTTTAGAAAAATTAATGTTGAACATTGCTTAATCGATGTTGTATCTCAAGAAAGTTTATCAATAGATTTTTCAATGTATATTTTAACAAGAATGTAAAGGTTTGAAATTATGCATTGAGTTGGCCAATTTTAAAGTCTTGAATCACAACAATCAGGTTGTTAACTAAATTTATAGATAAGTCGACAAAAAAAACAAATATTGCATTCTAGTTATGAAACTATCACTACTAAAATTGTCGTTGTCACCGACAGCTCGGACCGTGACTGAACCGTCGATGACGACTATCACGGACGGTGCACACCGTGGCAAAACGCCGTCATTGATGTGCGCGTCTCAGATAAGTTGTGATGGCCGACCTCTACCGTCACAACTAATCATCAGCGACAGTCGTGTGCACTGTCGCTGATTTAAACATATCAGTGATGACACACTGTGGCTATCGCTGATTTAAACACATCAGCCGCAGCTGCTAGCCGTCAGTGATATCATTAGCAACTGTGATATTTGGTGTTGCCCAGGCCATCGGCCATTTATGATACGTTTTCAGCCACGGCCTAGTGACGGGTAATCGTGAGTAAGCCGTGGCTGAAGTTATATCCTATAACTGAAAAAAATTAAAATTTTAAAAATTCATGTATACACTGATATTTATACATTACAATTTATTTACAATCACATATTACAACCACAAAATATCATACACATATATTTTCAACCAACTATACAAGTTTTACTTAAATATCATCAATCTAAGCTAGCCTCAAATCGGAAATAAACAAGTATCAAAATATCATATATATACAACTATAATTAAGTATATAAACAACTATAAGCCTCAAACCAGAGGCAAACAAGTATCAAAATATGAAATGTAAAGTATAAACATCTATCAAGTATCTAAGCCTCAAATGAAGGCGCGCTAACAAGTGACAAAATATAATCAAAATACACGAATATACATCTCATGGCCGCGGTGGAGGCGGTGGATTCGATAATGATTGGGTCGGGAGCGTCGATTGGGTCGAGGAGGACGACGACTATGACATCATTGGTAGAAGGCCTGAGTGTGGAGGACCTGCATGTTCTGCATCGTCTGTCTCAACTCTTCATTCGTGCGTCTCTGCTCCTCCATCGCCTGTCTTTGCTCCTCTATCATCGCTCTCTGCCGTGTTAGCTCGGACTCCAAGGCTGCTATTCGGCTCTGGTCCCGCGTTCGCAATGTAGAGGGCCTCTCACCCGCAACGAGAGGGGTCGGTGCCCCATGTGGCCCTAACACGACACGTGCATGACCACTGTTTGCAAAGCCACAAACACGATCGTGGTCCTAGCCACTTGCGGCCTCAACCCATGCACTCGAGTGAAACTCATCTAGCGTGCCTCCACGCTCGATCACGGTCCTTGTGTAGGTCTCCTACACGCGTTTATATTTTAAATAATACATATATATAAACTATAAATAAAAATTGTGTAAATCAAATAGACATAAATACTTACCATGATGATCGAGGCCCTGCTATCGACATAGTCCCCCGCTCCTCGTCATCGACGATGGGTGCGCTCAAACACCTGCATCAGCGAGGGGCGTTGGACGATGCCATCCTCCGCAACTCACATCTTACATTAGAAAACAAATACATTAGTATCATTATACACGATATATAATATTTTAATTAAAAGTAAAGAAATTATACATACCATACGACGCTCATGCACCGCAAAAGACACGGAGCCACCATAAAGAAAATTATACATACCATACAATGGTTCATCGACAGCGTTCAACATCTCGTAAAATTCTACAACCTACTTATTCGACAATTCAATCTGTATTGCAGGTTGTTCTTCAATGACTTCAACTATCGTAGTATCTGGTAGTTGTACCGTCTTAGTCACTGGCTAAACATTGTCATTTAAATGGAATTGTCCGCCAAAACTATCCAGAATCATTATTCTATAAGGATTAGGTGGATTGGAAGAAGAAACAACCACAGTAGAGGATTCACCATGAGTTTGGACAATAGGATTGCTCGACGTCCCGACTTGACATGACTCCCCATGATAATTCCATACAAAATATATTGGTGTGAATCATTTTGTATACAGATGCATTGTGACAGTTTTTCAATCCAAAAATCTTATGTTTGATCATTTCTAGCACGGACATCGAATTTTATCACAACTAAGGAATTTTTGATTTGAGTAGGCGAAATTTAAGAAGTAAGTTATGCCTACTTGAAATTCGTCCGTTATAGCTCCACGATGAATTCGTCGGTACCTCCAACTTCGATCGCCCGACATGTTATGTCAAAAAGTTGGCAATATCTTTAGGTAATGTCTTTAGGTGGGATTGTCCTATTCCATTCGGAATTCATGTTATTTATATTGCACTTAGAATTTTTTTAGTCATTAACTTCATTCTAAATTTCGTAGCATCTCCCTACAGTTCTCCAAATACGCATATCATATGGGCGTGTATCGGAGAACAATGGAGATACAAGTCAAAATTTAAAAATGAATAATGACTAAAAGAAATAAACTAAGTGCGATATAAATAACTATGTTTCCAAATTATTCAATTAGGATCAATTCAAGGGTTGTACGTCGTATAAAAGATCATTTACTTCGTTTACACGAACATACAACATCCGAACGGATCTAAGGTTTTGCAAAATTAAAACATGACTTGTCGATGCGTACGTGAAACGTATCACGTATCAACTCGTCTTGATTTTTTTCTAAATTTGTGGATGCCGGTGCGAGTTCACAGCAGACGATTCCGCGCGAGTCCAAAGTGGACAATTCTAGCGCGAGTCCACCGTGGACGATTTGGCCGCGAGTCTAAAGTGGACGATTCCAGCGCGCGCGAGTCCAAAGTGGACGATTTCAAAATTGTAATTACACCCAACTAAAATTAACCCTAATATTTATTCTACCCTTGATTAACTTGCCCTAACATTAAAACTAACCTAAATTTAATCTAACATCAAAAAAAACTAATTAAATCTAATTAAGTTGAATTAACAAATAACCCTAATTAAATTTAATTAACAAACAACCCTAATTAATTAACAAAACTAATTAAATCTAGCATTAATCCTAATTAACAAAATGAATTAACAATAATTAACAAAACTAATTAAATCTAATTAATAAATAATTAATCTAACAATAATTTAATTAATTATATTATAAATTAACCTATTAAAAAAAATGGCGGACGCCAGCGCCGGCCCAAAGAGGGGAGGAACTCACTTGGGTGGCGGTGGAGAGGGGAGAGGGAGCAGGTGGCGATCGAGGACAGGGGGCGGCAAGGGCGAGGGCGGCGTCTCCGCCGACGACGAGATGGCGACGTCGAAGGCGTGCGAAGTCGGTGTAGATCCTATCGGCGGCGGCGACAACTCGGTCGGCAACAAAGAGAGAAGAGAGCGGAGGAAAGAGGTAGGGTTGGGCGCGAACACAAATAAAAAGGTTTGTCACCGACGGCCCATCGGTCGTCGGTAAACCGAGGACAACTAATAATAGTATCAGCGATGGTCACGTAGCCCTCTCTCAGCCATCAATGACGTGTTTTTTATTTTCACGCCGCGTTCGCGCCATTAATTAATAAGCGATGGCTGCTTCTGGCCGTGGCTAATTACTTACTTATATCACTGATGGCCCTTTGGCCCGCGCTAAGCCGTCGCTACTAGGTTATTTCATTTCGTGCCCCGTGTACGTCATCACCTATGAATGACGGCCTTGGGTGGTTGTATACGAGCCGCGGCTGATTTGGTTACATCAGCCACGGCTCCTGCGGCCGTCGAAAAGACGTGAATGATTTTGATGGCCCAAGCGGCCGTCGGTGAGTCCTGTGGCTGATAGCTAATATTCTAGTAGTGTATTTGGAACCTTTAATTACTTGATCCATGAAAGATAATAAGAATCACTTAAGAGAGGAATGTTCTCAACAATATAACAATTAATATTTTTAAATTAATGATTCTTTTGAGTACTCACTAAGCCCATCCAAAGTATTCTAAGCTCAAGCTTAGTTTTAGTCACCTTAAGGCCAACCCCAAGTTAGGCTAATGCTCATATCTTACCCTACGAGTTAAACTAAATTATCTTAATTCTTGATTGATTACACCAAAAATTTAATTGTATTTGCTTCTTGACCAACGACAACAACATTATCATTACATCGATGATATTATTTTATATATGTTTGAGTTCCTTACAAGTATATATAATGTTACGATGATAATGATTTCTAATATTTTTAATTATTGGCATATGGAACAACAATTTCACTCGGTCTACTCTACCTTATGTACATAATGAGACGCGAAGAGGATATAAAATCATAACAATGTGCTTATCAATTGAGCAATGTAAGTAGATTTGAAAAAGAGAAAAGAAAGAATCTTCAATGGCTTTAATGAAACTGAATAAAGAGATACTAAGCCTTAAGTTTTGGCCATTTTGCAAAATGAAATATATATTATATATATTTGTCAGTGCATAATATAAAGAATTGAATAAATTAATTTAATATTAATGGAGCAATTATTGATCTGGTCACTCAGCATTTCTTTAGGTCAACTATGATGCTGAATCATCAGAAAACATGAAAACCTTCCGGAGATATTCACATTATATATGGACCAGTCAAACCTATTTCATTCTTATTAATTAATTAAAGTCATTCAAACATTTTCTTCAAATGTGGTGCATGTTGACATTTTAACTCAAGGCATATAGAAATCAAGGTTCCCTTTGGTTGACTAAACCTCCAAAGTCAATTACATACAAATACAATTACATACAAAGTCAAACTAATTAATATGTTCATGTCATTCTCCTTATATAATAATTAAGATGAGACATTATCTTGTTCTTGGTTAAATATTCCATGTCTTAATTAGCAGCCAGCAATTTGGGATCTCAATTAGCAACAAATGCATGAATTAGTCCTTCATTTCTTTATTCTAACTTCTTGTCAGTGTGAGAAGGGTTGACAAAGGCCCTGAAACATTTCTTTAACCTCCTAATGCCCCTTGAGCATTTATTTGGGAAGTCAAATGACTATTTGACTTTTATAAAATAGTAGGTCATGGTATTAATAAGCATAGAGAATTTGAGAGAAAGTTAATATTATTTGTGTGTATACTAAAAACTGTGAATCAAAATCATGACATGGCATCCAATGTTGACTTCCTCAATCTCCTGTATATATGTATATATATATCTGTACTGTACTTAACTAGTTGGAAGATTGACTACTTATTTTGTTGTTCATCCACCAGTCGATAATTAGACTGGTGGATTGACTATAATTTGTAGAGTCAATTCTGCATCCTCTTGTTATCTTCTAACCTGCTGATATCATCTGCTTTTTTTAATTGCAGCAGAAAAGGTATACAGACATTACTTACATCAATTGGAATTTTAATATTTTATCTTCTAAATAAAATTAATGCCACTAGAAATTAACAACATAATAATTAAGAGGTTAAATATATTTGAGTCACCATCCAACAGGCAAATGCATGAACCCTAACTCTACACACCATATCTTCATGGTCAATATTCATGACCAATTAAGTTGACTAACGTTATTGGAGGATCAACAACCCAAGTATGTTTTTAAATTTGATTGAACTTCAACCAATTGGAATCTGAATGATTCAACCAATCTAGGTCATTAATTTAAGTTTGATGGAATATGAATATATGATGGATTTTTTATGTAATTTGATCTAAATTCAATAGTAATGAATACAATTAATTTGTAGTATTTCTTAAGTATTTTAAATTAATGTTTTTATAATATTTCATATTATTATTATTATTATTATTATTATTATTATTATTATTATTATTATTATTATTGTGTTTTAATTTTTTTTTGAAGAATATGAGTTTTTAACTCTAATTCATCTACTGGTCCGACCGATGAAATGATGATCTATAGATATGTCGTGGGTCAATGTGTAATTCAATTATAATTAAAAACTATGTTTAAAAGGTCAATAAGAGGAGTTGCTACTATGTTTGATAGTAACACTATAATATTTTTAACCTATAGAAACGATTGAAAATCGTTCCCATAGACCTATGGAAACGGTTTCCCCATGTGTACTAAAATCAGCCGTTTCGCTAGGCTAACGATTTTCTTACCTATGGTCACGCTGTCAAAAAAATCGTTCCTATAGGCGAAGCTTATGGGAACGGTTCCGAAAAGTGTTCTTATAGGTCACGCTTTTATAGGAACGGTTGGAAAACTGTTCCTATAAACTTTCAGGAATAATTGTGAAAAGTGTTCCTGTAGGACACGCCTATAGGGACGGTTTGAAAACTGTTCCTATAGGCAAAGCTTATAGGAATGGTTACCGAACCGTTCCTATAGGCCGAAACTATAGGAACAGTTCTCAAACCGTTCCTATAGTTTGCTTATGAGAACGGTAAGGAAATATTCCAGTAATAGACAACCATAAAATTTCACAAACGTTTAAATATAAATTTCTTTCATAAACGTAGATTCCAAAATATAAATTTCATTGATAAATGTAAAACATATTTAATTGTTAACTCAAAACAACAATATTCACAATTAAAGTACTACGACTATCAAGTCTAATAAAGTTCGCAAATAACATTGAAATTAATCTATCAAGCCTAGTATTCCCCTTCCAAATTAGCCAAACCCTCTTGATGATCATCTTCTCCATGAAATTCATCTTTCATCTCCTCTCAATTCATCATTTTTCTGTACAAATTAATTAATAATTAAAAACAATAAAAAAACTCCATAATCATATATTAAACTAAAATTACCTGATTTTGAGGAGGATGTGTGGAATTAAGTGGAAGAACCAAAGATGCTATTGGCATCCCTTGGAGTAGTTGGTGGTGCCAACAAATCTGTTATAACCTCTATGTCCAAATTTGGGTTCGTCTGTGCCATAAATGTCTTCAAAAGAGATTGCATTCATTGTATTTGGTGTTGCATCTGGTTCTATTTCTCTATCATTATTGCTTGTCTCTCTTCCATTTTTTCATGTTGCTCCTTCAATGACGACTTCACCTCATGATCATGTTTTTTCTGCATTGCTACCATTTTTTTCATTTTTTTAAGATTGTAGATGTAATTGTTCCTCCATAGCAATGCACCCTCCCCGACTTCTCTTTCCCAAACATAGATTAAAAGGCCTTAGCAGCAGGTTTCCCATCATGCTCAACCATGATTTTAAACTTTTCCTAAAATGTACATTTAATAATGTTAGTGATAATAATAAATAATTAAGTAAATCAATAGCTAAAAGAAAAACTCACAATTGCCTCTTCGATTTCATCATCTAAGGCTTTTTCGTCCGTAGTCCGAGTTTCAACAAACATCTCAACTTGACTGGGTTTTTCATTCTTCTGAGCATGCTTTATATAAATCACAAGAAAGAGTTAAAACATAATATCGACATTACTTTAAAATTCAAAATATGAATCTGTTTATACAAAGAAATATTACCAATCTATCTTTTATTATAGAAAATCTTTTATTGCCCATCTGATGCCTCCATTTTTGCTGTGATCTATTAAATCTATTTTGTTGGCACATATCCTACACCAATAACAAAGAGACTAAATATATGCAACCAGAAAAAATTTAGAAGTATCAATGCACAACCATATAAAAAAAATAGTTTGTTTAGACTACAATTTTATTTGAAACCCTAACACCATAACTGTAGCAAATAATATAGTATTATAATCAAAGCTACTTACTTGGATGGGTTCATAGCTCCAATAGTCAGTCATTTGTTTGAAGTGTTCGAGAAGAATGTCTGTAGGACGATTTTTTATCCTCTCGCTATTTGTTGCGTAATTGTCAAAGTGTTCATTCTTGATTTTTGATTTGTGCTTCCTCTAAGCTTCATCTATAATTTTGAATACAACCTATTTTCCTATTTCCGGAAGGATAAAGTTTTTCTACAAAGTGAAGCAAAACAAGCATTTATTATTGTTATTATATGGGGAATTAATTCAATCTTCAGATGAATTGTGCAGCTTTGACTTTGATGATAACAACTTGAATTCAAAACCCCCCTACTCTGCAGCAATCCCTCTTTATTTGTTGGGTGAAGAATCCAATGCAGTTTTTCAGCAACTTTAGACATTGTACACAAAGACAATATATTTTAAGCGGGTAGAGGAATAATTAAGGATTAAATCTCTCATTAACCAGCTAACAATACAAAGCCTCCCGTCCTTCTTGCTTGAGGAGGTAAAACTCTCAAAAAAACAAGAACAAAATTCTTCACTGAACTTTGTTTAAGTGAGAACTCAATAACAAGTTTCAGCATCAGACATGAGGAACAGGTAGGGCTTTTACTAGAAACCAGGATGCTTAATTAACTTGCTTGCAACATCCAAACTCAGGACTTGTGCTTTGTGAGACGTTTATTAAAATGTCAATTCGCTTAACCTTATCCACTGCATTGAAAGAAGAAACTAATTCAAGGAAAAGAGATAGACAAATGTTTCCCTATCGGGTCAATTTTTGCAACTATCAAGCTATTTTTGTTGGATTGTTAATCTCCATGGGGGAGGGGGAGTTGAGGATTCCTGCTACAAGACCCCCCACTATGACTTTAAAGTGGAACATGGAATCAATGCTACGGGAGTGCATGCCATGAATGTGATTTGAGGGAGGGGGAGTTATGGCAGGAAAGGCTTATATAAGTGTCCTAATTAAGCTTCAAACACCTTTATTCTTGCTATATTACAAGCTTGATATCAACTTCTTAATATCCCAATCCCATTTTTTTATCCTATTAGTATTACAAGCTTGATGAAGAACTCTAGCTTCACTGAAAAGAAACCTTTTGTTGATGAAGAACTTTGGTACTGTGTTACTTGGCTATCCTTCTTAAGAATGTTAGTTAACTAAGCCTGTGATCTCGATTTCATGATTAAACCAAATGAAGTTATGCTTCATTTTAATATATGATATGTCTGACAAGATTACATCTGAAGAAAAGGTCTAATGTATTCTAAGTTGCTAATGGAACTCTTCTCCCTCCTTGCTGTTAGCCATTTAACTATTCCTATTTTCAAATAAAATGTTGGTTTTAATGAATGAAGTAACCCTCTTGTTCAGGTAAATGGAATATTCAATTGCTAGTTTCCTGGCTGAAGGCAAATGGCAAGACAAGATTATTGGATTTGCTGAGCCATACTTGGTTCTTTGTCATCGTCAGTCATAATACTCTTTTGCATGCCACAGATATGAATGACGATTGAATTGTATTCGCTTTATCTTTATTGTTGGGATGTGTGGCGATTGATTTGTCCTAACCCTCTTATGTTGCGCTACGCAGAGTCTTCGACGGTCCTGCTAGCTGATTAGCGGGCATGGGTCAAGGGGGCAGCGCCCCTTGCCATTGGTGTGGGGGCGGAGCCCCCGGAGATTTTTTGGGCCCTTTGGGCTGTGTCACCCTATATAAACTTGTGTGTTCTTGTGTGTGTTTCATTTTTTTCTCTCGTTTCTCGTCTATTATGCCAGATCTATTCTCAATATTTATTCCAATGATTGAAATAAATTTTTTCATATAATTCGATTTTTGTTAAAATACAGTATTCTCAACATGCTCAGAGCAATGCCATTATACTAAATAGCAAGAAAAAAATAAAAGAAGTACATAAAGGGAAACTTTCTTCATATCCAAGAATAAATAAATAACTTGGGTATACTCGAGTCAGACAAGCAGAAAGAAAACAAAGTTCAATAAGATGTAAAAGAATAAACTGATAAGCATAGCAGTTGCTCCTATTTCTATTGGATATAAATATTGATTCACAGAATCTGAGAGAAGGAAGGAGATAAAAAAAGATTTGGAGAATCTTATCATTCTTCTCCTTCTATAGCAAAGTTAACCTATGCACCCACGATTAACATCACAATAGTTAATTTCAATAAGTTAGATGCCGACAAACTTGGGGAGGGAGAGACGAACCTGGATTTGGATCGCGATGTCCCGAGGCGGACGACGGTGTCGTGTCGTTCGGCGTCGTAGAGGCGTTTGAGGGGATCATCGTTTAGATCGCCACAGAGGCGTCGTAGAGGGTCGATCCGGATCACGCAGAGCTCTTCTTCGGTGAGGACGGCCGAGGGTTTGAGGGGAGGCGGAGAAAGAGATGGCCAAGGGTTCCTCAGAAAGGGAGGTGGAGATAATGAGGGGAGTTCTGCGGCACTGTTTTGAGTCGGGCGGTGGAGATGACGAGGGTTTTTGGGAGGGTTTTGTTGCGGGGAGAGGGAAAAATCAAAGAGTCGGACAAGCGAGATCTTTTATTGGTTGCGAAAAAATAACGGAGTATTTGAGTATAGGAACGGTTTGGCTACAGGAATAGTTTAATTTTGTTCCCATAGTATATTAGACTACGTGAATAATTTCGAAAACTGTTCCCATAAATTGGCTACGAGAACGATTCTTTTTTTTTGTTCCCATAGTATAAAGGCTAAGGGAACAATTTCGAAAACCATTCTCATATATTGGCTATGGGAACGATTTTTTATTGTGTTCCCTTAGCCAATATACTATGAGAATATTTTTTAAAACCGTTTCTATAAGTAATGCATGAGAATACTTTTTTAACCGTTTCCAAAAGTGGCGTTGCCACCGAGCCAAAATGTAGTAGTGTAAAACTCCAAATCCAATATTAGGTTGTAGGCCACAAGCTATTGAATTTATATTGAGAAGCTAGTCTATAGCTTAATTAATTATACAGAATTTAATTCCCCATACATATACAATATCTATTGCATGGCCTGCTTATAATATATAGATTTGCATTATGTGTCCCTCCACTTAGATCTTGAAGCCTGAAGACCCCTTAAAGAAGTACAAGACCTTTTAAGTAAGGGCAAGGGTTGTGCTACACATGAATTAAGAATTAAAATTAAGCTAAACATTGAACCTAACCACCATTGATTAGTTCAGAAGACAAAATCTTCTAGAAAATACATGAAAGCTAGGAAATTAATTAGAGCTAAAGGTCTAGTGAGGTAGTGAAGTGTCAACATGGAGCACAATTCATTGTAAATGCATTGTGGAAGCAATATTAATGCCTTCATGGTAGTAACCATGCAAACTTTCTCTTTAAGATGCACTACTTTCCATATACTAGACTAATATTTAGGACAGACATTAGTTTGACATTTCACAAGCGTCCGAGTATTTATTCGATAAAGGTTTATTCGACTCAATATATAGTACCACGTAATCTTTTAAAAAATATTCTGGGTGAGTTATTTTAACTCCATGGTTTCTTTTTCTTGAACCCAAGTTAAAAAAATTAAAGTATAACACTACATTCAGTTATTTTATTTGTAGTGAACAAGAATTTAATTCATCGTAAAAAAAAAGAAAAAAAAATGATGTTTTCTTTGGTGACATAAGTTCTCCTTGTAGTAAGAGATAGAGGTTTCAGGTAATTTTTTTTTATTTTTTTTATTTTTATTTTTTATTTTGATATTATATGTATAATAATATTAATTATTTTAGAATTAAAATATAGAATAGATAGTTTCTATTTAATTATATAGAATTATAGTTGATATTATTTATTAAATTAAAAGTAAATATTAAATAAAAAGTAAAATTAAAAATCCTCTCAAGTTTAAATAATTCAATTTAGATAAATATTTCTTAAATCAATGAGTTAAAATTAATGTTTTACGAAGTGAATATTCAAATTGTGACAAAAGGTTACATTTTTAAGAAAATAATTAAGTTCATAAATCGAGTTCGATTACATCGGACCGCTTGTTGAACTGATTGATCTTTGATCAATCCCTAGGCAAGTGCATGCTTTTGAATGTTAATTTCTCCGAATTCAAAATGTTCCATTTTTTATAATATAGGAGCCCCAAACTTCAAACAATGTGCTCTTGAGAAGTTGCAGGGGGGCTTCAGTTGGAATCCCTAAAAAGTTAGGAACCAAAGTCCACAGAAGAAGAACAATGTCAGCCTTTCCCACTCCAACACCATGACTAATTTAATTGAACCTCCCCGCCCAATATGAATAGGGCATGTGCATTCACAGTACTTAACCTCAATTTACTACTATTTTTGTGTGCTAATGGTCCAAAATACCACCTTTTGTTAGGCAAAACTTGTCCTTAAAAAGGATGGTGATCGACCTACTATAAGTCAAGCCTGCTTTGTTTGATTTATTAGTACTTAGTGTTGAATTAAACAATTAATGTACTTAAAGTGAGTTGAGACCGAGATTGTTTTTTTACTAATAAAAATAGACTTTATTACCCGGGGAGTGTTGGAGCCAAAATGGTCATTAGATAAGATGATCTCCACTTCTAAAGGCCGAATAGATGATCAGATCAAAATGCTTTTGTTTATCCCTCTAAAATAAAAATTAAAGCCAACAATATTACATTTAGACTTCAAAGCCAAAATGTTGAAGACAATCGTAAAAATAGTCCAAGAGGTTTGGAGTGTGTTGTCGAGGATGTCGACTAAAATTTTTGAATCGGTCTCCAAAATGAAAGGAAGCAAGACATTTGTGATTGCATAGTTAAGACTCTTTTATAGCCATGGCCTCAAGGAACAGGGCCGAGCCCCACCCACATAAAAGCTGGGGTAGCAATGCATGTACCATCATTTTTTCGAACAATGAAACCAATTCCACCTGCATAATTCAAAAAAGAGACATCATAATTTATTTTGAGAAGATGCAATGCTAGAGTTCATTTTATGTAGGACCGAGTGCTACTTGTATAACCCCCCAGATATGTGAGTTTTAAAGTAATTATTAGTGAAAGCCACAATTTTGTTCATAAGGCAAGAAGGGGCAAGCGGCCTAACCTCGTTCTGCAAGTCGTTCCTCGCATGCCAGATAAACCAACAAGAGTTGGCTATAAGGGCGCGACTAAAAGCAGACCTAACATAATGGTGGGTCGAGGAGGTTAACCGGTCAACAGAATCCCAAGAAACTCTATGGGAGAGGTTAAAGCCAGAATTCAAATTTAAGAGGGTCCAAACTTGGTTGACAAAATTACATCCAAAGAAGAGGTGGTCAGTAGTCTCAAGGGAACTAGAGCAAAAAAACATGCATCAAAGTTGCAAAGGCCAAGGTGCAATAATCTGGATCTAGTGGGCAAGCGATTATGGAGGAGTTTCCAGTAAATGAGTTTTCAATCTCCATGGCAACAAGCCTTTCATCCAAGTGGAGGTTGTCGACAACTCTAACATCCTACGACGGTATGGGCGACTCTACCATACACCCGACGACATTCAGGACCATGATGCTCTTCAACGGAGCAACCGACTCTGCCCTCTACAGAGCTTTCCCAACTTTCTTGGAGAAAACCGCTCTATTGTGGTTCGGTTCTCTCCCACCGAGATCTATAGACTCTTTCGCGAAACTCTCCCACCTTCCTCAACCGATTTTCCTCATCTCAGGTCTACTACAAAACAGAAGACACCCTCCACTACGTCAGGCAAGGGCAACATGAACCTCTAAGGGAATACATACGTAGGTTTTGGGCTACGATTGCCGAAATCTCGAATCTCGACCCCTAAGATGAGCTTTACTCCATCAAATACGGACTGAAGCCCGGATACTTCGCCGACCAGATCGCCCTGATAAAGCCCAGAGATATGGCCGAGTTTCAAGAGAAGGCCACAAGTTTTATAGAGATGGAAGAACACCGTGAGGCTAGAAAGGCTGACATGCATAATATCAAAAAATGTCGTCAAAAAACAGAAGTTGCCACATAACGCCGACATGACCAAGAAATGTGCTTTCCACGGCACCTATGAGCACATCACTGAAGACTCCGTAGTACTTAGAAAAAAAATTGAGATAAAATAGAAAATAAAAAATTTAAATTATTTTAAACTTCATGAAAAAGTCAAAAATTATAACAATTTTTTATACATTTCAGAAAATTAAAAAAAATAGAAAAAAAGTAGGTTGCAAAATAATAATATTTTATGTATAAAAATTATATATATATATATATATATATAAGATAACAAATTCAGATAAAATAGGAAATAAAAAATTTAAATTATTTTAAACTTCATACATTTTTGGGTTTTGAAATAGTATTAAAAACCATCCAAAGAATTGATAGGTCAAAAACTCAAAAGCTCATATAAAAAAATAATTAAACATACTAACAAATAGTTATAAATACAAAATTAATAAAATCAAAATAGGTCAAAAACTCAAAAGCTTATATTAAAAACTCAAAATTTAAATTATTTTAAACTTCATACATTTTTGGTTTTGAAATACTATTAAAAATTATTCAAAGAATTGATAGGTCAAAAACTCAAAAGCTTATATAAAAAAATAATTAAACATATTAACAAATAGTAATAAATACAAAATTAAGAACACCAAAAGTAGGTCCATTCAAAATAAAAATAAAAATAATAAAAATCTATATTAAAGAGTATAATTTGTAAGTAGAGGAGAAGGTGTAAAGCTTAATAATTTAAAGATCTCAAAATCAATCTTAATTAAGAATTAAATTATTTATATATGCATGGAATGCAAATGACCAAATAAAAAAATGACGGTAGATAAGATATATTATATGGACCTAGTTGAAGACCATGAAGCCGAGGTCGAGATCGACGTGGTTGAAGGTGAGGATCTTGACATTCGTCCAATTACTACACCATGCCAACACCAGCCTTGGTGAAAAAAAATTTAAATGATCATTTAAATAATTTATTCAAATTAATTAGTCCATAGATGAGTGATTGGGTCGAGATGAGTCCAGAGGTTCAAACGGAACTCGAATCAGACTTGTATTGGTCAGATTATAGTTTATTTTAGACTTGACTTAAGTTAAGGGGTGCTTAAGTCATTTGGCGATTGATGTTTTAATATTTATACCTCATCCCTCAGGGGCGCGCGGCTCATAGCAGCCGTTGCACACATACCCTTGGACGCCCATAGGAAGAGACGTGCACATGAAGAGGGAGGAAGGAATCTCGGCAGAGTGGTCGTTGCGGCATCGGACGTCTGCATACTATGCGATCGGTGGCGCGTCCGTGGTCGGATTGTAATAAAATTTGGACTGTAAGTTGTAGACTTCTTAATTCACATTCTGATAAGTGGTGATCGGTTTTTGACGACCGGATCTATCGCTATCATGGAATTACTGAGGCCCTATTTTTGGTTTCTTCTCTAGGATTCTGCTATGTCGAGTTCTGCCGATTCGAACAATCGGGATCATATCCTGTGGCTGATCGGGCTGAAATTTTGGGAGCATGTTCAAGACCACTTGTTCCTATCTGTGAACGGTGGAGATCGGATTTGAACGGCTAAATATTGGGTTACATGAGAGGAAAGGAGAAGGCATGGGAAGGACTCGAATCTGGGCAGCACACCCGGACTTGTTGTAGCGTGGAGGATCATCTTCCTTTTTAATTTCCTCAAGCCGGTGAGTGGTTTAAACCCTCTTTCCTTGTTCCTTGATTCCTATCGCCGCCCCCTTCCTTAAGGATTTTATCGAGGATTTTTATGTCATGGTTTCGAGATTCTTGGTAAATCTAGAAGCTAATTTGTTGTTTTAACGAATATAATCTCCGGTTTCTCCCGATTCTTTCTCCTTGTCGCATGGGAGATGTCAAAAATTTAGGTGTGCTGTGCCGCCCCTTTTTCTTGAGGTTCTTGGTCTTGGATTTTTTATGATAATTTTTGTAGGTGGTAAACCAAATTATGATATTTAAATCGCCATTGTAAATATGAATATTGAAATCTTTCCCTCTTTAGCCTATGCCGCATAGGGTAGCCCTTATCAAGGGGTGTGGCACCTCTTCCCATCATGAAAAATTTATGCCATGATATCTATGGTTTAAATTCATAGACTTGGTTGTTAGATAGAATTTATTCTCATTAGAAATTAAGCACCCACTATTTTGATTAAGCTAGGTGGCCGTATGGCTTTAGGTAAATTAGGGAGTATGCCGCCCCTCTCTAGGACAAGGTTTGAGGAGCCTAATGTTAAATTGTTGAGTTTGATTAGTGTACAATAAATTAGAGTTCTTAGCTTTGTTGAACAAGATTATACCGCCTTGTAAAATTATTACATTTGTTTAGGAAGATGATCATAATTAGGGAAGGGTTAGAGACACATGGAATTTAGTCTCTCCTTGACATACTATTTAATTTTTATATAAACTCATGTTATCATAAATTGAGGGTGAGGGAATTAATCTAAGCCGTCGGCCCCATGTATAGGAAATAGGGTGAAAATTATATAAGATTTTTCTCTTGCATGAGATTATGGAATGGTTGAATGAGTTGTTATGGTGTTTATATCCTGTTGGTTTTTCTTTCTGATTATGTTCAGGCTAATTGCTGCTATATAGATAAATGGATGCTTTATTTGATATTTATTTTTAGCATAATCTTATTTTTACACATGAGATATATTTGTAAGCTTGTTTATTTGCTGGTTGAATTAATGAATAGGGAAGTAGGGAATTATGTCACTCACTAAGTCCTAGTTGGATTTACTGTTTATATTTCTATCTTGCAGCACTTGAGTGTGATCAGACAAGTATTGGGGTGCAGTAGCGCAGCTGGTGACGTTAGAGACAACGAATCTCGTGACACGTCGTGGTCGGGGGATATGATATATACCCAAGTATGTAGGATCATTATGTTTTAGTCTTATGAGTCTATGTTAGAGTTGTTTTGCGCATCTAAGTGAAGAATTTTATTCTTGTTAACTAGACTTCATTCTTTTGTTTTGGACGTGTTTGGGACTGTTATTAAAATTCTTATTTATTTGATAAATATATGTTAGAAAAACAACTTCTATTTTATGAGTTTGTTCAGGATTTCTGTGTAGTTTTTCTTTCATTTGGTTGGGTTAGACTTCGAGGTACGAGTTGTATTTTGGCCGGTTACACATGATTTTGGGGTGTGACAATAAGGTGTAAGTATTGAATAGGAAAAAGACTCACGTCGCTTTGCCGACGGATGAAAGCACTTCTCGCCCTTCTACCGGCTTTATCAAAAAAGGTACAAATCACTGGAGTAGTGAGTAAGAGAGAGAGACACCTATTTAAACTACAATTAGATAAAACAAACAATTAAACTACGAATTGGGAATATCATATACCCACATACAATACCATTAAAGCTTGGGAATATTATACCCAAACCCTAATTTAAGATGAACGTTTGAAATCGTACAACAATTAATATACACATAACCATTAAAGCTTGGTAATATTATACCCAAACCCTAATTTAAGATAAGGTTTGAAATATTACAATAATTAGTATACACAGTAGACTAGACTAACACTTTGAGTTTGATCGAATTAGGCATAGAAACATTCACACTCATGAACCACACTTAAGTCAAACCAGATGGCTTAGCTCGGGGCTTCATCTAACCATACAAGGACTCCCACATCCTCATTAAATACGAATGATTCGTCATTATGAGCCCAACATCTTTGGGATCAGTCTCGACCCATTTTGAGCAATATATCTCCATGAGATTATCGGACGATATTATCGTCAACAATCTCTCATCATGCAATAAATACAGACACAAACACGCCTTAGGTAACCTATAGCCTAATTTCTACCTCCACCTCGATCATCTCTTGACTTGGGCGTCAACGTATCTTTTACAGGAGCTACACCTGACCAGGAGATGCACCAGACTGGACCGCATCACCTCGCTGGATCGCATCACCCCGACTTTCAGGTAGGAACACACAACAATTCAAATAAATAGATTACATTCAAAAAGAGAGAGAAAGAGGGGAGATGGGAGAGGGGAGAGGAAAAAATGAGTAAATTTAGATAGCCACTAGAAATGGAGCAATTAATGATGTTGAACTAAAATAAATCAATAAATTATTTAAAATAAATAAAATTTTAAAAATTTAATAATAATATGAAATATGGAAATATTAAATTAGGAGAGAGAAATAGTTGAAAATTTATCTCTCTTAGTAATAATACTAATTAAATCAGCTGAATATTTAATTAGGAGAAGAGAGAGAAATAGTCAAAAATTTCTCTCTTAATCAAATATTTAATTAGGAAATAGAGAGAAATTAAATCATCCGAATATTTATTTAGGAGAGAGAAAGAGCCAAATTCTCTTTCTCTCTCTTAGTAATAATATTTAATTCTTATTGATAGAATAAATATAAAAATACAAACAAAACAATTACTAATATGTATGGAATAAATATAAATAGCCAAATAAATATAATTATTATTATTTATGTAATAGCTGAATATTTAATTATTATTAAAAGAGAATAAATATAATAATTAAATAGTTGAATATTTAATTATTATTTTTGGAATAAATTTAGAAAAGAATAAAACAATAAGTAGTACTAATTAAAAGATAATAAATATAAATATAAATTTACTCAAATAATAATGAATAATAAAATTAATAATTTCATTTAAAATTGTAAATATTCATAAAAAAATACTTCCTCAAATACAACCTAAATAGGCGTATTGTAAAAATAATAAATATAAAAATATAAATAAAACAATAACTAATACTAATTAAAATAGAATAAATACTACACTATTAAATATATAGACTTCAACGACGGCTAAACCTGTTGGCAAGTCGTCGGTGATGACCTTCACCGACGGTAGAAGCCATTGCAACACGTCATTGCAACTAATGACGTCGTTAATAGTTTAGCAACAGTCGAATTGGCCATGGGTGTTTATATATCATCGACGACCGCCTCAGATGTTGCTGATATCAGTGACAACCAATAGGGCCGGGGTAAGGCCGTTGCTGAAGGCCTATTGCAGAGCCGTCTCTATAGGTCTCAACAACGATGTTAACGATGCGACCCAAACATTATGATATGCTTTCAGCGACGACCTACGAACAAACGACTATTGGTAAGCCGTCGCTGATGTTGCTATCCTGAACTTGAAAAAATTTAAAATTTAAAATTTCTATTAATACATTTACAATCCCTGGTACATAACTAACACACACCCATCACATATACACGTATATACATCACAAATAAGCATCAAAACAATTATATTTTATAATTATAAGTATCAAAACAATCGTATCAACACGATACGAATCAAAACTATCGTATCAACATAAGTATCAAAACAAAAATTTATCGTCACACAAGTATAATGTAACATAAGTTAAGTCATAACACAAGTATAACGTAACATAAGTTAAGTCATAACACAAGTATAACGTAACATAAGTTAAGTCATAACACAAGTCAAATATATAAAGTCTCACGACTGCAGTGGAGGTTAGTTTTGGGATCGTGCGGCGGAGTCTGCAGTGCTTGGGTGTGGAATGACGTGGATTGGGTCGAGGACGATGGATCTGATGTCGAAAGTATGCCAACGCTGGACTGAGTTGTTATATGCCTCAACATCGCATGCATCTCCTCCATCACCTGACTCTGATGTGCAACCTACTCCTCCAATGCTGTTATCCGGCTCTAATACTGAGATCAGGATGTGGAGGGCCGCTTACTAGCAAGCGGAGGAGTCGGTGATCCAAGTGGCCCTGGCACGGCTCGCGTATGATAATTGCCTCTGAAGCCATAAACACGGCTGTGGCCCCAGCCACATGCGGCATCGACCCACACTCGAGCAATAGAGTCATCGAGTGGACTGTATTAGAGCTATTTGCCCCGATCGATTAGACCCAGTAGCGCCCTATCATTCATTCGGAACCAAATCGCGTGGTCCCACCCAGGGGGCTACACTCAACTACACCCTTGGGCCAGACTCAAGCCGAACCAGACGGCTCTCTCTGGGGAATCCACCCGGCCATACATGGATTCCCACGTCCTTCCTTATCACGAGGGATATACTATCGACCCACCATCTCCGGGATCGGCCTCGACTCATTTTGGGAAATAATCTTAGCGAGATTGCTGGGCAACATTATCACCTCCACATGCAATATATACAAACACAGCATACCTCGGGTAGCCCTAATTCCAATATGCATTACCCCACCTTGGAATCCCACTGACTTCAGCGTCGGCCTTTTGCAGGTCCCCCCCCTCCCACCGGCATCGAACCAGAGAAGGAGAGGCACCAAACCGGACTAGAAGGCCCCAACTCTCAAGTAGGAATATTTGGCGCCGACCGTGGGGCCGAGTAAAGATTACCTCCCTCATAATGGTTAGAACCCGGAGCCAAGCGATTGTCACTGCACACCAATGGCCAAGACCCGACGACAATGATCGACCACAACCTGGTAACGCTGAAACAACGAGGATCGACGCTCCGGTACCGACCAATCCACCACTCGAAGATCCTTATCGACGAATAGATAATTTGGAGGCTAAAAATAAATAGCTAACGGTCCAAATCGAGATGCTAACACGATCCCGTGGACAGCCCCCGATGGACCACAAACAATGTCGCTCACAACCAGGAGACAACTCCCACTCGGGAAAATAGAGACTCGATCTAGCTCCCCACGATGAAGTCTCCAGCAGCCCAATTCGGAGAAAGGCGAAGACTCCAAAATCCGAAAGGCAAGGGCTGCTCCCGCTCTTGATGTGAGGCCTTTCGTCGAGCACATCATGACAACCCGCCTCCCACCGAGGAGAGAGTTACCTACCATCCTGACACCCTACACTGGTACGGGCGACCCTTGCACTGCACCTGACGGCTTTTCATACTGTAATGCTCTATCACGGAGCAACCGACTCCGCACTATGCCAAGCTTTTCTAGCGTTTCTAGGGAAAACAGCTCTACTGTCGTTTGCCTCCCTTCCGGCGGGCTCTATTCATTCTTTCGAAGATCTCTACCACATCTTCCTCACCTGTTTCACCATGTCACGAGTATACCACAAGACGACAACCGCACTCCACTACGTCAGACAAGGGCAACATGAGTCCCTAAGGGAATACTTGAATAGATTTTAGGCCATAGAGGCCAATATCCCCAACCTTGACCCACAAATCAAGCTTTTTTGCATTCAACTCGGGTTAAAACCCGGATTCTTTGCTGACCAAATCGCGTTGGCGAAGCCTAAAGACATGGCTAAATTTTAGGAGATAGCCGTCTGCTTTATAAAGATGGAAGACCTCTGAGAGGCCAAAAAGATCGACTAGCAGAGGCCATCATCGAAGATAAAAAAATCCAGGAAGCGAGATAGAAAAACCAAGGATCGCAGAATAGCAGAAGAGGGCCAAGGTCACCACCTCGATTGAGCGCTCAATTTGAATAATACACTCCTTTCAATACTTGAAAGGAAACTATCCTTTGTGACATCTACCACCTAAAGCTCATCAGATATCCCGCTAAGGCAGGGAAAAAAGCTACCGTTGAATGCTGACATGAGTAAGAGATGCGCATTCCAAGACACAAATAGACATACAATCGAGGAGTGTGTGGTACTCGGTGATCAGTTGTAGGACTTGGTCCGAGCAGGATTCCTAGATAAGTACCTCCACCACCACAAAGAAAGAAGTCGAAGCAGAAGCTGCGATCCTAGACGGCGTAGTTAGACACCCTTCGACCCTCGCTCAGGCCATAAGGATGGCAAGCGAACCATTCCCTCAGTAGGAGAACCCCGAGGGGTCATCAATTACATAGCTGACGAACTTACCAGAAACGGGGAATCAAGCTCCACCATGAAAAAATCTTCGCAAACAATAGCAGCAGTCAACAATCCAACCCGACCACACTGGCTTCCCTCAAGAACCCCCGATAATATCATTCTATGATCTGATTTTCATGGGACTAATCAAAATCTGCACGATCCAGTCGTAATCCCCGTGATTGCAAGAAGTTTCATTATTAAAAGGGTCCTAATGAGAAATAAACAATGGAGAAATAACTGTTAAAAGATGCATTAACACACCTGATCCGAAAAAAGCCATAAAGCGAAGAAGAGGAATCCTTTTACCCAGCAGATAATAGGGTGACTTGCAATCCACTTAGCCCAATCGCCTCGGGAAGAGAGAGAACGAAAAGAGAGACCAATCACATTAGGTCATTACAGGTCCTATTTATAACCTAATGGACATTTACAAAAAATCGAAAATACCCTCAAGGTCCCTCATGCCAAACATGTGATATGACATGTGGGCTGCAGACTGGGCTATGAGTTGGGCCTCTGCCCAAAGGACTTGTGAGTGGCCCAACCTATCATGGTTCACTCACAATTATGTCCTAATTAATTATAATCTGAATTTAATCAACAAAATTTGATCACTAAATCCTAACAACTAATTAATGCTAATCCACACTAATAAAATTAATTCAATAATCTCCCACTTGGATTGCATTAATCAATTATTAGACATAATGACATAATTTTATCAAGTGTCACGTGATCAACATACACCAATCCAGAACAAGATTCAAAAACACAAGATCATTGAATCCGATAGGGAAACAAATGATATAATATTTCAATATCTGAATAGAACAAAGAAATATAAATGGAATTTAACCATTAAAAGATGTCAAAATAAATAAATCACAAATGCCCTTAGGGACAAAACTCAGACTTCCACTAGATCAAGATTACATCAAAAGATTTAACAAGACCCATATGAGCAACATGATTTAGAAATACTCCTACAGGTAGACCTTTGGTCATTGGATCTACAAGCATATGTTCACAAGGAATGTGAACCATATGAGTCTGAGATTCAACAATCTTCTCTCTAACAAATAGGAGCGTAACATCAAAATGTTTGGTACGACTAGAATTCCTGTGATTTTGAGAGAAACATACGACAGACGAACTATCACAATAGATGGTTAGAGGTCACGATATGGAATTGACAAGATGCATGCATGATATCAATTTCCTCAACCATATAGCCCAACAAGTGGCTTCATAACATGCGATGTACTCTGCCACCATAGTTGAGGTAGCTGTGAGTGTTTGCTTGGCACTCTTCCACGAAACAACTCCTCCTGATATCATAAAGATGTATCCAGAAGTGGATTTACGATCATCCACACAAGATGCATAGTTTGAATCTGTGTACCCCATAATCTCAAAGATATCAGATTTTCTGAAAGTCAACATATAAAGTTTAGTACCCTGCAAATACCTCATGACTTTCTTTGCAGCTCTCCAATGATCCTTGCAGGATTACTCAAGTATCTACCAAGCACCCCTATAGCAAAAGCTATGTTTGGACGAGTGCATACTTGAGCATACATAAGACTACCAACAGCGGAAGCATATGGAATTTTATTCATCTGATCCCTCTCAGCATCAGTTTGAGGGCACTGTGATTTGGACAACCTTTCACCTTTCTGAACAGGTGCCACACAAGGAGTGCAAGAGTGCATATTAGACTTTTTAAGCACTCGATCAATATAGGTTCCTTGAGACAAACCAAGAATTCCAAGAGACCTATCACGATGGATTTGAATTCCAAGAACAAAAGAGGCATCACCAAGATCTTTCATGTCAAAACGGCATGAAAGCATATGCTTTGTCTCATTCAGAAGGTTAATTGAATTGCTGGCTAATAGGATGTCATCAACGTAGAGCACAAGAATTGCAAAATCACTCCGATTAAATTTTTGATAAATACACTGATCTGAAGCATTCTCAATGAATCCCAAAGAGGTAACAACCTCATCAAACTTCAGATACCACTGCCTTGAAGCTTGCTTCAGCCTATATATAGATTTGTTCAATTTGCACACCATGTGCTCCTTCCCAGATTCAATAAAATCGTCAGGCTGAATCATATAAACTTCCTCAAATAAATCTCCATTCAGAAGAGCAGTCTTGACATCCATCTGGTGAAGTTCAAGATCAAGTTGAGCAACAAGAGCCATGACCACTCTAAAGGCATCTTTAGTAGATACCGGAGAGAAGGTTTTTGTGTAATCAACACCTTCTTTCTGATTGTAGCCCTTAGCTACGAGTTTGGTTTTATATCTTTCAATTTCACCAATTGCCCCTCGCTTGGTCTTAAAGACCCATTTGCAACCAACAGGCTTGAAACCATTTGGTAATTCAACAAGTTTCCAAACATGATTGTGTTGCATGGAAGCAATCTCATCATTCATGGCCTTCAACCATTCAGATGAGTGGGGACCTGAAGTTGCCTGCTCAAAAGAGATAAGATCTGTGTCGTCAACAACACTAGACTCACATTCTTGCAGATAAATCATGTAATCACTCGAAATTATAGGTCTGCGGATTCTCTGAGACCGTCTTAACTCAAAAATAGGTTCGTCGGCAATTATCATAGGAGGTTCAACTACAACATCAATTGGATTTTCAACAATAGTATCAATTCTATCAACTGTGGAGTTGACATAATGGGTACAAGCAAGAAGGTGCTTTCATCACGAAGATCAATGACCCTAGGCACAAGACTCCCACTATCCAAGTCATCCTCAAAATAAAATGCCCGATCGAACTCGATAACTCTAGTAGTGTGAGTAGGGCAATAAAATCTGTATCCCCTTGATCCTGAGTAATACCCAATAAAGAATCCACTTATAGTTCTAGAGTCAAGTTTCTTGAGCTGAGGATTATACGGTCTTACTTTCGCCTTGCAGCCCCAGACATGGAAATGTTTCAAGCTAGGCTTTTTACCAAAATAAAGTTCATACGGGGTTTTTGACACTGATTTACTTGGAACTTGATTAAGAATGTAAGTTGTAGTCTTCAAAACATCACCCCATAAAAATTCTGGTAATGAGTGGCTGATCGTACTCCTAACCATGTCCATCAGGATACGATTTCGCCTCTCTGCAACACTATTTTGTTGAGGGGTTCCAGACATGGTATACTGAGCATCAATGCCATGTTCCCGCAGATATAAAGCAAATGGATCGGGATTTCTACCTGTCTCAATATACCTCCCATAATATTCACCACCCCTATCAGATCTGACATATTTGATAACTTTGGCAGATTTTAATTCAACTGGTGCTTTAAAATTCTTGAAGGCATCTAAAGATTCAGATTTCTCATGTAATAGTTCGATCCACCCATATCTAGAGTAATCATATATAAAAGTAATGCAATATTTGAATCCACCCATAGCAGTTGGAGTGATGGGTCCGCAAATATCAGTGTGAATAAGGTCTAAGATATTCTCAGATCTACTTGCCCCTTTGTTTCTAGCTCTAGCAGAAAATTTCCCTTTTATGCAATCAATGCAGTCATCAAAATATGAGAAATCCAAACCATGTAACACATCTTGTTTGACCATCCTTTCCAATCTCTCTATTGAGATGTGACCTAAATGCCGATGCCACAGCATAGAAGAATTTTCATCAATTCTTTGGCGTTTGTGTCCAACAACAATATTAACAGAAGTACTAGAAAGCGGGGTTGGACAAATATTTAAATTCAAACAATACAAGCCATTTTTCAAATAAGCAGTGCCAACAATAACTGAGTTATAGAAAATATCTATTTTTCCATTTCCTTGCCAAAAAGAATATCCACACTAGTCCAATACAGAACTAGAAATCAAATTCCTCCTAGAAGAAGGAACATAAACTGCATTGCTCAAATTTAGCACATGTCTAGAAGTCAAATTCAAACTTATAAATCCTATACAATCTACGGTAGCTGCACTTTCTTCAAGTCCCGAGTTGGTTTTCTCCACCTCTCTTGGCTTCCGCCAAATTTTGAACTCCTGCAAGGAGTTTGCAACATGAACAGTTGCCCTAGAATCCAACCACCATGAATCAGAAGGTATTTCAAAATTGTTGGATCCAAAACAAACTAGAGCTAGAGGGGCAGATTCAAAAGATATACCTTCTCTTTCACGCTTGTTCTTAAGTTTGAAGCACTCAAAAATTTTATGATCAGGCTTCTTACAATAGTGACATTCACCCTTAAAGCCTTTCTTCTTTATAATCTTTGATCCTTTGAAGCACTTATCATTTTTCTTAAAACTGAACCTCTTACCCTCCGGGCGAGATTCAAATTTCTTTCCCTTCAGATCATCTCCACCTATTTGTGGTTAGAGCCATGAGATAAATAATTAACAGATGGCGGGTGAGAGCTTCCTTTCTTCATTGACTCCTCTTGAGTCACAATTGAAATCATTTGGTCCACTGACCATTCAACCTCCTGAGAGTTATAAGTGATCCTCAAAACCCCATATTTGGAAGGAAGAGACCGCAGAACTCGATAGATCAAGTAACTCTCTCCCAGGTCAATGTTGAAGGATTTCAGCTTGTTGAAATAATTTACAAGCTTCATTATGTGTTCACGTACACCAGACACCCCATCATAACGGGCGTTGTCTAATAGAGAGAGATAGTAGGCCTTCTGACTCTTGTCAATTTTTTTGAATTTCTCACCCACTGCCTTCAAATATTCAGTTGTTGTATCATTCTCAGGAATACTCTATTTGGTAGTTTTTTCAATGGTAAATTTTATAACAGTCAGACAGATCCTATTGGACTCGTACCGTTGCTTGTGATAGGCCTTGTCAGCAGCATTAGAATCAGCAGTGAGATCTACAGGTTTAAGTTCCCTAAGAGCCAAATCTTCCTTAGTAATTATGAAGTACATATCAAGAGATTCCTAATGTAACCCTAATTAATAGAATATTGAAGAGAGAAGAAGGTTTTATTCATGTCACAAATGTTCAAGAGAAGGAGATTTTATTCATATCACAAATGTAATAACTGTTTCTGCATTGATAGGATACAAGAAACATTGAAACATTAGATTTAGAAGAATTATTGAATCTGTTGATTTAACCCAAAATTATATTGCTAATGTAACATCGATAGGATATATCCATTAGTAATACAATAAGCACATTTTATTTCAACCTACACACACCGTCGTAACTGAACTCACGATAGGTGAGTACACAATCACTAGGTGTAAAAATATCTCATAATATTGTTTTGAAATTTTATAGTTTTTTTTTCTTGAATACGGGAAAGTAAACAATGTATATGTATTTAATGAGGTATTATACATAAAATAGGTTGTAGTATAGAGGTAATATTTTTGCTTGTCACTTAGGTGACCTAGGTTCAAATCTCAGCAACTATGTTTTTATATGAAGAGATTTTATTTCATTTCAGTGGCTCATATCTCACACAAGTTGGGCCAAGGCCCAGACCTGAGCATTAATATAATACGGAATAATGCTTTAAACAACATTAGATAATACAAAAAAAAACTTAACAACATTAAATAATGCATTAAACAACATTAAATAAGGCATTAAACAACCATACTAAACAACATTAAATAAGATATCAAACAGCATGGTAGCATGGCATAATAATGTAGAATATTAAACAATATTAAATAAGAAATTAAAGTATTAAACAAGTACAAAAAAGATATGACATAACATATACAGAAAAGATATGACATAACGTATACAGAAATAAAATAATTCATTTTTTATTACAATACTATGCATTATACATCGGGTAATAGAGTATTTATAAAATAAAATAAAATAAAAAATAAAATACTCAGTATCCCGAAATAATAAACTGATTAAAACACAAACGAAAAAGATCAAACATAATATACTTCAAATATATATATATTGTATTGATGAAGCAGCGAATGCTCCAGCAGACAGAAGCATGTTTTCGCTAAAAGAGACACTATAAATCCGAAAATAATAGTATGAGTAGTAAGATTAAATTATAAACATAGACATAAACTGAAATCTCATTCATTACACAAAATACAACAACTCGAATCACATTAATACACAAAATATAATAAACATAATCTTACTAATACATAATCTTACTAAACTGATCATATTAATATAAAAGATGCAAAAGATTCAAAACTCGGTAATACACATCATGTAATAGCATGCTCTGATACCATTTGATAAATAAACAATGAAGAAATAAATGTTAAAAGATGCATTAACACACCTGATTCGGAAAAGGTCATAAAGCGAAGATGAGGAGTCCTTTTACCCAACAGATAATAGGGTGAATTGCAACCTAGTTAACCTAGCCGCCTCGAGAAGAGAGAGAACGAAAAGAGAGACCAATCACATTAAGTCATTACAGGTTCTATTTATAACCTGATGGATATTTACGAAAAACCGAAAATACCCACAAGCTCCCTCATGCCAAACATGTGATAGGACATGTGGGCTGCAGACTGGGCTGTGAGTTGAGCCTCTGCCCAAAGGAATTGTGAGTGGCCCAGCCTATCATGGTTCACTCACAATTATGTGCTAATTAATTATAATCTAAATTTAATCAACAAAATTTGATCACTAAATCCTAATAACTAATTAATGCTAATCCACACTAATAAAATTAATTCAATACCTAGTCGACCAGGGCAGATCGACCAACATCCTTTTTCACTCTACCCTCAAGAGGATGCAATTAACAAAAGCCCCACTTACCCCATGCAAGTGAAATCTCGTGGGCTTGTCCGAGAGAAAGTTGACGTCCGGGGAGCCATATGGTTAAGGACGATATTCAACTCCCAATCAATGGCAAAAACGATTGATGTGCAATACCTTATCGTCAACGTATCTAGCTCGTACCACATGATCCTAGGGCGACCGTCCTTAAATAATTTGGGAGTTGTTTTTTCCACTCCCCATTTGGCATTAAAGATCCCCGTTTCGGAAACAAAGGTAGGTGTGCTATACGCCTATGAAAAAGAAGCCCAATTGTGCTATAACGAATGCCTCAGGCCAAAGGAGATCGAGCACCGTGACCCGCGAACGCTCTCTGCGTCCAAAAATAAATAACCAACCGAAGTCTCCAAACCAAACCCAAGACGGGGTAGGAGAAAGCAACCACAACTAGGGCTGAGCATCGGGTGGGCCGGGTCAATACCCGACCCGACCCGATCGGGTATAACCAAAAAAAATGAAAAAAACATACCTGACCCTACCCGAATTTTGAATCGGGGCCCGATCTGAATAACCCAATAAAATTGGGCCCCGATCCGATTCACCCGTTTAACTCGAAGGAATTGAGGATAGCCGACCGCTGAGACGCAGAGTGAGGACAAGCGTCGGGCAGCCGGGGTGGTGACTGCCGAGTGAGGAGGCAACTTTCGGGGGCGAGGAGGCGATTGCCGAAGGTAAGGAGGCGAATGCCGGAGAGGAGGAATACGAGGCGACTGCCGAGTGACGGAGTGAGGAGGAGGCGAGGAAGATGTCGGATGTGAGCTTCGATGTCGCAGGACGCGAAGGTGAGGGAGGACTGGCATCGGTGACTCGGTGGGCTGGCGGCGATGCGGGGTGGGCAGCGATCGGGAGTCGGGAGTAGGGTTAGCTAGTTAGGGCAGAGAAGAGGGGGGCGGGCTCGGGCGTAGCGTCGGGCGGGGAGTTAGGCTCCTGTAGTCGGGTAGATGTCGCCGGATGCGAAGGCGAGGTAGGACCGGCATCGGCGACTCGGTGGGCCGGCGGGGTTGCGGGGTGGGCGGCAATCGGGAGTCAGGAGGACAGAGAAGAGGGGGCGGACATAGCGTCAGGCGGGGAGTTGGATAGTCGGGTATAAGTAAGGCTCGGGTATATGCAAGTATGTAATTGGTTTAACTTAAATCGGGCGGGTCGAGTTAAACAGGGTTTTCACCCGAACCCGACCCAACCCAAAAATTTATATGAAATTTAAAAAAAACTAACCTGACCCGACCCGTTATACCCAAATAACCCGACCCGAATTGAATTTTTGGGTCAGTTTTTTCGGGTTTGTCGGGTCGGATCGGGTTTTGCTCACCCCTAACCAGAACTCCATCATTGAGAAAACTCAAGTCGTGACCGAAAGCATTAATAAAGCTCGGACCCGAGCACTCCTCTTGTATGCACATTTTCTCTATTTAAAGTAAAGTTGTATTCCTAGCATTTTTTCTCTATGAATGTCCAGGAAACCACTGTGATTATCTCGCCGCTTTAACAAACACTCTATTTGAAAAACTTGTTTGATTCCTTATGCGTGAGCTCGGCCTCAGTGCCTATCTCGGGCTCTTACGCCCTCAATGGTTCCTCTCGTGCGGTTCCGCCTTACGCTCGTCAACGAGCTCGGCCTGAACCCCCTGAGTGCGGTCTATGGCTACAACATCACTACTTCCGGCCTCAACGCCCTTACACGACTCCTCGCGCGCAGTTTCGCCTTACGCTCCTCAGCGAATTCGGCCTGAACCTCCGAGTGCGGTCTTTGGCTACCACACTACTACCTATAGCCTCAACGCCCTTACATGACTCCTTATGTGGCGGTTCCGCCTTACGCTCCTCAGCAAGCTCGGCTTGAACCCTCGAGTGCGAACTTTGGCTACCACGCCACTACTTCCAACTTGAGCGCCCTTACACTACCCCTCGCGCGCGGTTCTACTTTATGCTCCTAAGCAAGCTTAGCCTGAACCCCCAATGCGGTCTTTGGCCATCATGTCACTACTTTTAGCCTCAGCGCCCTTACATGACTCCTCGCACGCAGTTTCACCTTACGCTCCTCAACGAGCTCAACTTGAACCCCCGAGTGCGATCTTTGGCTACCATGCCACTACTTCCAGCCTCAGTGCCTTTGCATGACTCTTCGCGCACGGTTATGCCTTATGCTCCTTGACAAGCTCGGTCTGAACCCCCGAGTGTGGTCTTTGGCCAACACGCCACTACTTCCGGCCTCAACGCCCTTACACGACTCCTCGTGCACGGTTCCGCTTACGCTCCTCAGCGAGCTCGATCTAAACCCCCCCTGAGTGTGGTCTTTGGCTACCACGTCACTACTTCCGGCCTTAGCGCCCTTACACGACTCCTCGCACACAGTTCCGCCTTACACTCCTCAGCGAGCTCAAACTAAACCCCCGAGTACGGTCTTTGGCTATCACTACTACCGACCTTAAAGTCCTTATCTAATCTACACACTCGTGGACTTGATACCCTACCACGTGGCTTGAGACCAGGCCCAATCGAAACGAGGCTATTTCGGACACTCCAACCAAAGAATCACCCTAAATAGGGGAACACCAAACAAAATCGAATAGCGAGGTGAGAAAAATTCAGCATGCAAATTACAAAGTGAGCCCACAAAGGGCTTATAGTTAAAGGACCCCTAGGGGCAATAATTCATTACAGGCTAAAATAAAATGACCCACATACGGGTGGATTCGATGAAACTACTTGGATTCGGTCGACACAACATGAACCAACTTCCCCGAAATAGCACTCTCGGATAAATCCTCCTCAAGATGGGCGGAAGTCTCCTCCTCCGGTACTGAAACCACGAGCAGACCATCCTTCACTTCCTTAGAAGGATCGGCCCCTGAAAAGTCAATGCCGGGAGCAAGAAGTCGAGCCTGCTCGAGGGCTTTGAAGAAACCGACATCATACACCTCGACAACATCACTATTAAAATCATGCACCTCTGCCTCAAGTCTCTAGGTGTCGGATCACCATTTGTCTCCCTCAGTCTGTAGTTGCGCTTTTATCACCTCAAATTCGGATAGCAATCGTGCCCGGACTACCTCATTTTTAGCCTGCAAACGGGTATTCTTTGCTACAACCATAGTTAGGTCTTGACGAAGCTTAGTTAACTCGGCATGGGCTATCGCAAATTTGTTCTCTACCTCCTTTACCTAGGCGGTTAAAAGATTAATCTCGCCGGTCTTGGACTCTAGGGCCCTCTTTAACGGCCCAACCTCACCAGAACGAGCATCCGACTCCTTGCGTAAAGACTCAAGCAACTTCTCGATCAAACTAAAAATATCAAACTCCCATGGATTTACCTCGGCCAAAGAGGTCACCTAGACACTGGAACAAACACCACTGCCGCCACTAGAAGGAATAACTAACGAAGGGTTTTCCATCATCTCCATCGGTGCAATTGTAACCCCACATACTGGAAAATCAGCTCCCCCTCGCTTGTATCTGAAACAGGAGGCGTTGGAGACCTTGCGGGCCAAGAGTTCACGGACTTAAGCAAAGTCTCCGTCAAGGGATTAGTCTCTGAGTCACCCCCCTTCATCGCCACCCACCGAGTGCGAGCACCAGGAGCTCTCCACATCAAAGACATTCTCTCTTTACAAAACAAAGGGGAGAACAAGTGAATAATTTCTAAAGAAAGAAAGGACACTGAGCACGTTACACTACAAAACCTACTTATGTACTCCAGGACTAAGGACTCGTCGTAACTTCTCTTAAAAAGCTCTTGAGGTGCAAGAGGGATAGGCGGACAATTCTTCTCTAAAAAGTCAATCAAGACTTCATCTTCAGGGCGAGATACTTCCCTCCTCAAAGTCCTGAACAGAGCAGGGATCCAGCCTCCAGGACAAAGGAAATTTCTCTACACAGTTTGCGGGCTCCAACTAGAAGGGCCAAAACCCCCTCTCGCGATCAGACCCTGAAAAAGCAAAACTTGAAGCCTTTATATGAACTCTTAAACAAGGCAAAAAGCTTCCTCCCTGGTCACCTGCTCAACCTTCACAATTAAAATACTTCGAAGCAGTATCTAGGTCACCCCTTGGCCATCCAAAGCAGCTCAACAGAATATTTCAGAGAATTCTTCAAAAGACAAAGTCCAAACTAAGAGCTAGGCATGTAGTTCTCCGAACTCTGACCAAGTTAGGGGGCTGTGGACTAGACTAGAACTATTGGGCCCGTTCAGATTAGACCCAACAGCGCACCATCATTCATTTTGAACTAAACAGCACAATCGCACCTAGGGGGCTTTGCTCAACTACACCCTTGGGCCAGACTCAAGCCGAACTAAACAACTCTCTTCGGGGAACCCGCCAGGTTATACATGGACTCCCACGTCATTCCTTATCACGAGGGATATACTATCGACCAACCATCTTCGAAATTGGCCTCGATCCATTCTGGGCAACAATTCTAGCGAGATTGTCAGGCAGCGTTATCACCTCCACTTGCAATATATACAGACATGACACGCCTTAAGTAACCCGGATTCCAATCTGCATTACTCCACCTTGGAATCCCACTGACTTGAGTATCGGAGTGCCTTTTGCAGGTTCCCCACCGGCGTCGAACCAGATAAGGAGAGGTACTGAACCAGACCAGAAGGCCCCCAACTCCCAGGCATGAACATTGAGGGTGCCCCCGAGTTGAGTCACAGTCCTCGTGTAGGTGGCCTCACGAGTTTGTATTTTGTGTTTCATAATTTTTCTAATTACGAACTTAAATTATAAATAAAAGATTGCATAATTAAAACAAATATACTTACAATGATAGACTGCAGCCCGTCTTTCGACGTACTCCCCCGCCTTATGTCCCTGATGGTGAGTCCACTCGAACACCTCCATCGGGGAGGGCCGCCAAACAGTGCCGTCATCCCCGACCATCGTCTACATTTACAAAACAAATACACCGTAAAACAAATACAATATATAATTTAATTAGAATTAAAGTATAATACCTATCATACGACACTCGTGCACCACAAACGAGATAGAGCCGCCAGTGTGGCGCGCTCCCCCCTAGACATGCAGTTGCTAGCCACAATCCGAGAGACCTCCTACCATTGCTCGAAAGACCATCGCTCGACAAGCTAGTCCCACACATCCGAAGTAATCCAATCGGGGACGCATCCCTGAGTCATCGCAATATTTGTGATCCCAACTTGAGTGATCGCCTGAGTTCGGACCTGGTTTAGCTACCTGTTGTAGCGAGCACGGGGAACCGCGTCTCACATGCTCTCTACGAAGGGTTTCTGGTCCTCTAGCCAAGTATAGCGAGCCTGCAATATAAAACAATATTGTCAGTATAAATATTTATAATTATCATTTATATAATTTTTTTTAATACGTATCTCAAACTCGTGCCAGAGCATGTCGACGTGCTTACGGGGCACGTGAGACCACGTGGGCCATGCCCCTGCATGTATCATCTGCGGGGGACGTCCTGCAACCTACCCTACTCATGTCATCACTGAAACGGTAAAATTAACATATGGTTGATGTCGGAATATAAATTGAAACAAAATTAAAGTTGAAATATAAAATTGATTCAAATAAAAAGTCGGGACACAATTAAGAAAACACCCAAAGTTGAGGATATACCATGTAATTAACCAAAAAAATTTGAAGAATCATACATTGACATTAGACAGATTGAATAATTTCATCAATTGATTCAATGAAACAATAATTTTGAATTTTGACTTCAATTAGACTTACAATTACAGAACTTACAATTAATTACGGAACTTATAATTACATGATTTGATTCAATGAAATTGAAACAGTGCTGTTCGAACGTGAAGTTGAGAAGTTCATATATTAAACTTACAATTACAGAACTAGAAAAGAGATTAAAACTAATTATTATTTACTAAAGAGAATTGGGTGTTCTTGCATGCTGCGGCTTTGACCTTTCATGAGCAGCAAAGCCAAATAGTAACTGCACAACACCTCACAACGAATACAACTTGTATGGAGCCAGGCTTTATGGAGCCAGGCTCCACAATTAAAACACACATCTCAAACAACTTTTAAGTTGCTTTGAGATTTGTGTTTCATGAAACACAAATCTCAAAGCAATTTTTTAATTGCTTTGAGATTTGTCTGTCATTTGTGGAGCCCGGCTCCATTAGCAGGAGCCGGGCTCCATGGCAGTTATTTCCCCTCACAAGAGTCAACACCAATACACCATACAATTAACTTAATTTGCTTCACAACATCAACTTCACAACTCAAGTAAAAGAGAAGAGCACAGTCTGCGCAGATGCAGAGATATTTCTCCAGAAATGGCAGCTCTTTTTTGAAGAAGACTTTGAACTCTGCAATCCTTCTCCAGTGGTATTGAACAGTGCTGCCAAATAGGTTGAACAGTGCTGCCAAATAGGGAGCTTAAAGGTGAATTTCTACAGGTGTATGCTATTGAGATTAAGCAACTAAATAATCAGTTTACCTAAACAGTGTCTTGGTTCAGTGTCTTCAGAGTTCAGACCAGCAAACCAGACTTCAGCTTCATCTTTAAATAATCATAATAAGCAACTAAACAAAACAGTAAACATAGATATCAACTCAAAAGAACATAAATCTAAATTATCAAATTGAATCAAACCTTCTTGATGCTCCAACCTTCAAACTGAAGTTTACCTTGTCTCAAGTCACAAATGAGATTAAAATTTAAAAGATAAACAATCACACTAACCAGTTCTTAACAAAACAAACTGACCACTAACTAGTAACCACTAACCAATCACATTCAAACTGAAGTATGAAGTAAAGTCTCCAAATCATGAAGGTTTCAAGCAAAACAAACTGAAAATGATAAACAAGTCCAGACCAAAGCAAACAAGTCCAAAGAAAACTGAAAATGATAAACAAGTTCAATCTCCACTTCTCCGGCACTCAAGTCTCCAGCAGATTTTCTTCTTCACCTTATAAATATTAGTAGGCAGTAGCATACATTAGTCATCATAATTAAAAGATAAAAAATAGAAACATCATAAATTATTATTAACTAAATTTACCATATAAAAAGTAGAGTTGACAATTTTGTAATCATGTTTCAGCCAATCTGTAGTGCATATGAAAGCTTGGACAGTTTCAGGCTTTAGAGAGCTCCTATACTAATTCAAAACTCGACACAACACTGTATGTGGACTCAGAAGCCACTGTGGTCATAAGAATTGAGAGTACATCTTTTGCTATTTTTGACAAAATCTTAAACTTTAGAGTGTTTGCTTTCCACCATTGCAAAGCATCAAAACTTTCTCCATTAGTACAAATGTATCTACCCTCCCCAAGATATTCCTCAAGATATGCATCAAGATCAGATTTAGAAGGTGTGACAGATTCTACCCTTTGAGCCCACATATCAAATTCACTCCTGCTCTTTGTTTTATTTTTTTCAAGCAATGAAGTTTTATTTGAAAAGCAACTGTCCATATTGCTTTGAGAAGGTTGTTCTGACTTATGCATCTCAACATAATAGTTGTAAAGATCATAAATTGCATCTTCCACAATGTCAATTTTTCTTTTTGCTTCAAACTCATTCAAATATATTTTCGAAAAATAGAAAAAGACTAATTTCATCTTGTATCGAGGATCTAATATAGATACAATTATCATTAACAAGTTACACTCACCCAGGTACTTTTCGAATTTGTCTTTCATTTTGAAAGCCATGGCCTTCATGTACTCACAATCATCAACTATAGTTAACTCCAACAGTTCATTCATTTTCCAAACTTCTGGTAAGAAAAGATTAGTAGTCGGGTATTCATAGCTAGAGAATACATTAGTTGATTCATTAAAAACCTTGAAGAATTCCATAATTTTGGCAGCTTTTTCCCAATCCTCATATGATGGCACCGACTTATAATTTGGATATCTTTCATGGTATCTCGAAAACGCATCTTTAAACTCTAAAGCTAACTCAAGCATGACATAAGTCGAGTTCCATCGAGTAGACACATCTAATACAAGTCCTTTGGTGGTGGATAGTTGCAATTGCCTCGCAATTTCATTAAACTTGTGAAGTCTAGCAGGTGACCCCTTAATATATTTAACACTTTCATGAACTTTAGAAATATTGTCATGAATTGCAGCCAATCCATCTTGAACCATGATGTTGAGGATGTGAGCACAACATCTCACATGGAATATTTTTCCACCAAAAAATAGATTTTTCTTTAAAGTGAAACTATCTTTTAAATGTGTAACTGCTGAATCATTTGAAGAAGCATTGTCAAGAGTGATTGTTGAATTTATATTTTCAATGCCTCAATCATTTAGACAAGAAAAAAATACTATCACTAATCATGAGACCAGTATGAGGGGGTGGCATGTTAATAAAATTCAACACTCTTTTCTGGAGGTTCCAATCATTGTTTAAAAAATGGGCCGTCAAGCACATGTAAGTTTGGTTAGAAGTCCACAAGTTAGAAGTAAGACTTATCTTATCAACACTACCAAGCAAAGCTTTGATTTTTTTCTTCTCTAAAGCATATATCTTCATGCAGTCATCTCTAACAATCACTCTTGACATGCTTTCAAATTTAGGATTCAAAGTTTTCATTAGAACTTGCAAAAATGCATGCTCAACCATCCTAAAGGGACATTTATAGACAATAATCATTTTTGCAAGTATGTCTCTAACTTTTTACTTGTCGTATCTAAAAGATGTCAAGTTACCTATTTTTTCTTCAGGTTCCATAGTAGGAAGTGCCAATACCTGCTAAGTTCTTCTTGAAATAGTAGCCAAGCAAACTCCACATGTGAGTATGTGTCTGTTTAGATGTGTTGTTAAGCCAATGTTTTGATAAGCTAGACGAGCCTGACAATAGTTGCATTGGTTTTTTTGGGTACCATCCTTCATTGAGACCATAGTGAATTCATTCCAAACTTTAGATGTCTTTCTTTTTTCTTTTCCGGAGTAGCAGTATCACCATTCCTAGTTTCAGTTGCAACTGTACAATTACATTGTCCTTCGTCTGGAGCCTCTTGGCTTGAATTGACAATGGCAGAATTATCACGAGCTTCATATCGTGGTCCTGGAGTCGTGTTTGGATTATCCCCAAGCAATCCAACACCTCAAAAACAAAATAATAAATTAAAAATGATTACAATATATACTAAATTACTAATACTATATACAAAAATTTTGCTCACTGTTTACCATTATCAGAGTTAGACTTGATGGAAAGTTCTGATGGATAATATTTTGCTGATCACTACTTAGTGCTTACACAGTGAAGAAATGGAGGATGGAGGATGTATCATGTAACTAAGTTTGGGGCTTACGAATGCTAAATTAGGGTTAACAAGCCGAACATAAGGGAGATTGCGACTTGCGAGAACTGGAGGCCAAATGGCCAATTATTTATAGAGATTCAGATTACATCCGATTAATTGAAAGTCGTGCAAAAAATAAATTTAAAGTTTTGAAACTTACACGATTACAACTGATAAATCTTCTTGGAGCCAAGAAATACTCTTCAAATTCTTCATCGGCTAGTGATTTGGAGTCCACGAAGATGACAAATGATTTCCGATCGACTTGAAAATCGCCGATTGGATATTTGGAGTAGGCGGTTTCGATATAGCTTGAACTTCTCTAAAAAATTTAGGGCAAAGGAGTTATCGAGAATGGAGCAGAAGTAATGGCAGATTCGAACATTTGCATGATACATTGAATGTAGACAAAGTATCGGAGATTGTGTAGTCGATCTCTACTCGAACAGCTCAGGCGATTTCGAGCGAATCCTTCTCGAAGGGTTCAGGAAGAAGATGAGTAGTTTGAGGGGTTATCAAGCCTAACTCCCCATTGCTTATATTCAGCTCACCTAAATGACCGAACTTTAAACGCAGATCGGATTTGGCTCTAATCAACATCAAACTCAAGTCCCGCGCACTAATTTCTGAGTCGATTCCGAGTCAAACCGGTTGATCCCGACCGGTTCTACTCGATTTTTAGCCCTAGTATCAATATATGCTTTAACGAGTCAAAAAGGTAGGAAACTACTCCAGCTTGCATATGATTTCAACATTATTAGTTTCAAATGTTGACATATATTTGACTCAAAGGAAATTTGCATAAATGTTTCTAAGAAACATACTTACTTCGATCAACGGACCCCAAATCTTATCAGGTTGAAGATCTCGAAATGTGACTAGAAGTAATATCTACAGGAATACATGACAATCGTGGCTCATCATCCCTAATATTTTGCAATCATCAACTTTCACATATTGAGATAACTTTGAGATATATTCATAGGTTAATCCGAGTTCTTTGATTCATTGATAAATATCTTTCATCTGTTGTTTATTTAAAACATACGACACCTTCGACTTAAGACATCGTCTGTAGACCTCTTGTAACTCCAACTCCGATCTCTTATAATATATTTTAAGATCATGTTGGGCCTTCACATTATCTTTACTTTTTCCAGAAACATCAATCAAAGTGTTAAAAATTATGATGTGCACGATGTCCAAATTATGTCAAATCAGTAATGAACTCCAATACGACAATTCCCGACAGATACTTCTTTTGACGCAATTATATGTTTAACCAAAGTCTAACACTCTTTCATTCCGACCCAAACACTATCTCTGGAAGCAAGGATACACGTGCTAACATCTGTTCACTAGACAATAACGGTGGTGGCTCATCTCTTTCGACTATGCCCTTGATAAATTTATTGTGATTCCTTCGATAGTGATGGTTAGAATGTAGGAATCAACGATGACAATCAAAGATTAAAATTTTCCATCCGTTTTGAAGATTGAATGATTTAGAGTGTTCCATAATATACAATCAAGAGAGTCGTCTATGAGTGCTCCAACCAAATAACATGCTGTAGGCCGGAAAATCATTGATTGTCCACAAGAAAGTGGCTCTTAATGTGAAGTTTTCCTTCCGGTGACAATCATAAGTGACATCTCCCTTAGTCCATAATATTTTCAATTCATCAATTAGGGATCAGAGAAATATGTAAATTTCTTTTTGTGGACCCTTAGGACCTAGAATAATCATTGAAAGATAGATAAATTTATTTTTCATACACATTGACGGCGACAAATTATAAACGGTTAAAATCAGTGGCCAAACTGAATAAAGAGTTGTCGAATGACCAAACGAATTAAAACCATTCGTGCACAATCCCAATTTGACATTTCTAGTATCCCTAGCAAATTAAGGATAACATTTATCCAAATGTTTTCATAATTCAATGTCAGATGGATGAGTCATTATTGTATCATCATGACTTCTTGCATACCAACTCATGTAGAGGGCAATCTTTTTTGACATGAATAATCTTTGAAGCCTCGCTGTTAGTGGAAAATACTGAAGCACCTTAAACACGATATTTTTCTGTCTGAACGTTGTCTTCTCCTTATAACGACGATGTTCACATGTTGGGCATTTATTCAACTGTGCATTTTCTTTAAAATATAAAATGTAGTTATTTAGGCACGCAAGTATATTTTCGTACCCAAGCCCTAATTTTTCGATAAACTTTTTCGTCTTATAAAAAGTTGGCTCAAACTTGTTATGTGGAGGTACCATTCCATTTATAAAGTCCGCAATCCGATCAAACGCAACCCCGCTGATATTACAATCGGACTTGATGTTCAGGAGTTGCATCATTGCCGAAAATCTAGTGTATTTATGACAATTCTCATACAAAAGTTCATCGGTGGCTTTCAATATCTCTTAAAATTCCGCGGCATCTTGATTCTACTTCAATGACGTCAACACTCGTAACATCTGGTGGCAGTGATGTGTTAGTAACTGGCTCGACATCATCATTCAAGTCGAATGAACCGATAAGACTATCAAGTATCATTGTTCTATATGGATTAGATGGACTGGATGAAGAAACACCTACAGAAGAACATTCACCATGAGTTTGAACGACCAGATTGCTCGACGTCCCAACATCATGTGACCCAGTATTATAAGTCCATCCAAAATATCCTTGCATGAATCCTTTTGTAGACAGATGTAGAGTCACTACTAGAATTGTGACTTTCACCGACGATCGGCGGAGCCGTCGGCAAGGGCCACGACTTACCAACGATTGCTAGGACCATAGCAGATGTAACAACATCAACAATGACTATCTTACGATCACCACGGTTGCCGCATATTAGTCAACGGCGCGCACGCTACGTGAAAATGAAATAACTAATAAGCAATGACTTAGAGAGGGCCGCATCGATCGTTGATGATTTAATAAATCAATAGTGGTGGCTCTCTTACGGCTCTAGGGCCGTCGCTTATGAGTTGATGGTGTGCGCGCGACGCACAAACGAAAAAAAAACTAATCAACGATGACTTAGAGAGGGCTACGTTGGTCGTCGGTAATTTAATAATTTAAAATCGACGGTTTAGTGATGTCTACTTCTGTTGGTGAAGAGTCTTTTATTTGCGTTCGTGCCTGCCCCTTTCTTTCTTCCTTCTCCTTTTTCCTCCCTATCACCGTCGTTTCTCCCCGCTTCTCCGCCGCTCCTCCGCCAGTTCTTCGCCGCTCATTCGCCGCGTCTCCGTGTGCCTCTAGTTAACCCATTGCTTATCCGCTTCTCCGCCCCTCTGTCGGAGACGTTCTCCGCCCCTCTCTTGAGGCCGTTCTCCACCCTTTGAAGTTGGGACCAAAACCTAGTGTTTCGTCCTGAACCCCGACGGCGCCAGATTTGGGGCCAAAACCCTAGCTTTCAGCCCTAATGCTACTGTTTGATTAGAGTTTAATAATTTTTTTTGTTAATTAGGTTTTTTAATATCCATGCTGATTGATTAGTTTTAATTAGGTTTAATAATATTTAATTAGGTTTAATTAGGGTAGATTAATGTTTTAATTAGGTTTTAATATTTTTTTACTAATTAGGTTTAGTAATTAGATTTTAATGTTGTTTAATTAGGGGGCGTTTGTTTACCCGTAAGTGCAAATGCCGCAAAATCTATTTGCATGCAAAAGTAAATATCCGCAAATAGATTTTGCAGCATATCATTTGGTTGCACGCAAGTAGAATTGCAACTTCTATTTGCATGCATTTGGTTGGCCGCAAATGGAAGTTGCAATTACATCTTACGATTTTTTTTGGCTGGGTATAAGTCACGAATTTTTGCGGGTCGGACCGAGTCGGGCCGAGACGCACACAAATTTTTTTGGCCCGAGCACGAATTTTTGCGCGTTGAATTGAGCCGGGCCGGACCGTGCACAAATTTTTTCGGGCCGAGCTAGGCACAAATTTTTTCGGGCCGAGCTAGGCACGATTTTTTTGGCCCTGGCCGGGCATGAATTTTTTCGAGCTGGGTTGGGCACCAATATTTTTGGGCCAGGTCGGGAATGAATTTTTTTGGATCGGGCCGAGCCTGACCGGGATGGACCGGGCCGTGCACGAATTTTTTTGGACCAGGCACAAATTTTGTTATGTTGGGTTGGGCATGAATATTTTTGGGTCGGGCCGAGCCGGGTCGAGTGGTGTATGAATTTTTTTGGATCAGTGCGAGCCGGGTCGGGCATGAATTTTTTTCAGGCCGGGCCGAGCATGAATTTTTAGGGTCAGGCTAGTCGTGCACGAATTTTTTGGGTTGGTTTGGGACGGGATGGGTCGAGCCGGGTCGGGCCGTGCACGAATTTTTCCGGGTCGGGCTGTGTCGGGCACGAATTTTTTTGGACCGAGTTGGACATGAATTTTTTTGGGCCGGGTACGAATTTTTTTCGGCCGTGCTAGGCACGAATTGTTTTGGATTAGGTTGAGCCAGGTCGGGTCGTGCACGAAATTTTTTAGGCTGAGCTGAGCACGAATATTTGCAAGTTGAGCTGGGTACGAATTTTTTCGGGCTGTGTTGGGCACGAATTTTTTGGGTCGGGTCGGGCACGAATTTTTTCGGGCCGAGCATGTCATGAATTTTTTTCAGGCCGGGCCAAAAACTTAGGCTCGACACAATTTGCCATGCGTAGTGTGATAAATTAATAATTTTTAATTTTTATATAATATTGAAAATATATTTAAAAAATCTATCAAACGACATTAGATCTAAAAGCTGACACTAACATTACATTCAGCGCGTGAAAACCTACAAACATTAATATTTATCCCATCTCCATCCGACGACTCTAAGTCATCAAAATTAATTATTTTTCAATACTTAAATTATTGCATTTGCAGCCTGCAATCTCGTATTGCGGGGTTTTTGGGCTGCAATTCTATTTGTGGCCCGCAAATGATATTAGAAATACAAGTTGCAACCAGTAAATGCTACAAAATACTTTTGCAGCCAACCAAATAAATTTGTTATCTAAATGCTGCAACTAGAGTTGTAGCATTTGCACTTGCTGGTAACCAAATTCCCCCTTAATAGATTAGCGCTTAATTAGTATTTATCATGTTTAATAATTAGTTAATATTTAATTATATTGTATAATTATTGTATAATTATTGTGTAATTAGGGTGTTGTAGATTTAATCTTAGATCGTGTTGATATCTGTCGCGTACGTATCTACGAGTCAGATCACATAAATTTGTAAAGTACCTTTAGATCCATTCGGGGGTTGTATATTCATGTCAATGAAGTTAATGATCTTTTACATGATCTACAATCCTTGAATTATCATTAATTGGATAGTTTTGGAGCATAGTTATTTATATTGCACTTAGTTGTTTCTTTTAGCCTTTTTTTATTCATAAATTTTGGCTATTGTACCTCCGTTGTTCTCTTATACGTGCCCACATGATATGCGTATTCGAAGAACTAGAGAGAGATGCGGCCGAAATTTAGAATGAAAAAAATGCTAAAAGAAATACTTAGTGCAATATATAAATAACATGAATCGCGAATGGAATATGATCATCTCACCTAAAGACATTAATTGAAGATATTATTATTGATTGACATAATCATGTATTTGTTTCGTAAATGTAGACGACGGTTGGGGACGACGACCCTATCCAGCAACCCTCGTCGATGGAGGTGTTTGAGCGAACTCACCGTCGGGGACATGGGGTGGGGGAGTACGTCTACAACTAGGCTACAGTCATCGTGGTAAGTATATTTGTTTTAGTTATGCAATCTTTATTTATAATTTAAGTTCGTAATTAGAAAAATTGTTAAACACAAAATACAAACTCGTGTAGGAGACCTACACAAGGACTGTGACAGCGCGGTGGTATCCCGATGACTTTGATGGCCGAGCATGGGTCGATGTCGTCGGTGGCTGGGACCATGATCGCGTTTATGGCATCGCGGACAATGGTCATGTGCGAGCTGTGCTAGGGCCACCGACCCCTCTGCTCGCTGGTGTGGGCCCTCCACATCCCGATCGCAGGATGGGAGCTGGATAGCAGCCTTGGAGGATATCGTCACACGTCGGAGTCGATTGGTTGATAGAGGAGATGCATGCGATGTTGAGGCATATAATAGCTCAGTCCAACATTGGCATCTCTTCGACATCAGATGCATCGTCCTCGACCTATTCCACACCCAAGCATTACAGACGCCACTGCACGACCCCGACTAGCCTCTCCACCACAGTCATGAGACTTTATATATTTGACTTGTGTTTATAACTTGACTTATGTTACAATAAATTTTTGTTTTGATACTTATTTTGATACGATAGTTTTGATTCGTATTGTGTTGATACGATAGTTTTTGTACGATTGTGCTACGATTATTTTGATACTTATAATTATAGATATAATAGTTTTGATGTGTATCTTTATATCTGTGTATCTATAATGTGTATATGTGATGCATGGTACGTGTTGTGTATGGTGTTGTGATTAGTGTGTGTGTGTTTGAGTTATGTATCATGGATGGTAAATTCATTAATGGAAATTTTTAAATTTTCAGATTCAAGATAACAACATCAGCGACGGCTTACCAACAACCACCTGTGCGTGTCATAATGCTTGGGCCGCATCGTTAACGTCGTTGCTGATGTTCTATATTGACGGCTCAGCAACAGGATTTCAACAACGACCTTACCTCGGCCCAGCGGGCTATCGCTGATATCTATATCAGCAACAACCGAGGCGACCGTCACTGATATATAAACACCAACGACCTCTTGGACTGTCGCTGGCACCATTTGTTGCAACGTCGTATTTGAAACGGCTTGAGCTGTCGGTGACGGTCTTCACCGACGGCTTACCAACAAAATTGTCCATTGGTAAAACCTATATATTTAGTGGTGAGTGATAGTTTCCCGATAAAAAATCTTGTGTTCGTGCAATTGCGGCACAGACATCGGATTTCATCACCACTAATGAATTTGCGATTCGAATAAGCGAAATTTATGAAATAAGTTACGCCTAATCAAAACTCATTTGTTAAAACTCCACGATCAAATTAAACGTCAGTACATCAATCTTCCATCTCCCGACATGATTCTATCAATCAATGACAATATCTTCAGTTAATGTCTTTAGGTGGGATGATTCTATTCCATTCAGGATTCATGTTATTCATATATGCACTGAGTATTTCTTTTAGCCTTTTTTTTCAATTCAAAATTTCGGCAGCATGTCCCTTTAGTTCTCCGAATAAGCATATCATCTAGGCGAACAAGGAGATACAATGGCCAAAAATTATGAATGAAAAAAAGGCTAAAAGAAACAACTAGTGCAATATAAATACCTATGTTCCTAGACTGTCCAATTAAGGACAATATTCAAGGGTTGTAGATCATCTAAAAGATCATTAACTTCATTTACACGAATATACAACCCCCGAATGGATCTAAGGGTATTTTGTAAATTTATGTCTGACTCGTCGATAAGTACATGACATGTATCAACTCATCGATATCATGTTTATTCTAAGATTAAAACCCTAATTACACAACAATTAACTAATTCAAACAATAACTAATTAAACAATAACCAATTAATCTACTAATTAAACATTAAACCTAATTAACCAATTAATCTACTAATTAAACATTAAACTAATTCATTAACCAACATTAAACCAATTAATCTACCAATTAACCAATTAAACATTAAACCAAATAATTAACCTATTAAATATTAAACCTAATTAATTAAATTATTAAAAAAACCTAATATTACTGTTTGACCAAAACCTAGGTTTTTGGCCCCCAAATCAGACAGTAGAGAATGCCAGCCGAGAGAAGAGGCGAAGAAGAGGAGAAGCGATAGAGATCATACTTGGAGGCGGAGAAGCGTCAGAGAAGCGGCGATGATCCGCAGTAGCGAGCGGAGAAGAATGGAGGCGCAACATGTTGGAAGAAGAAGGAAGAAAGAAGAGGTGCGTGCACAAACACAAATAAAGGACTCTTCACCAACAGCCCAAGCGGCTGCTGCTAAACCCTCGCTATTGAATTATTAAATCACCGACCGCTGACCCGGTTCTCTATAATTTGTCGCTGATTAGTATTTTTATTTTTGCGCCGCTTGCGCGCCATCGACTCATAAGCGACGACCTTAGCGATCGTAAGTGAGCCGTCGCTGTTGATTTATTAAATCATTGACGGCCTACACGACCCTCACTATGTCGTTGTTGATTAGTTATTTCATTTTCACACCGTAAGAGAGGTGTTGTAGATGTTGTTACATCTGTCATGGCCTGAGAAGTTGTAGGTAAGCCTTGGCTCTTATCAACAGCTCCGTCGGGCGTTGGTGGTAGCCGTCGGTGAAAGTCACAATTTTAGTAGTGCTAATTAAATAGCCAAATATTTAATTATTATTTATGAAATAAATATAAAAAAGAATAAAACAATAAGTAGTAGTTGAAGAGGGGAAGAGAAAGAGATATTAAAAGAAAAAATTAAGAGAGAGAGGAGAAGAGGTTACAAAGAGAGAAAGATGAGAGAGGGGGAAGAGGAACACGTGTTAAAAGAAAAGAGAGAAAAATCATTAAAAAATAGAATAAAGAGAGAGGAGAAGATGTATAGAGATAGGAGGAGAGATGGAGAAAAAATACTATATCCTCCTAGCTCATATGCTTAAAAATTCTCCTAATACTTACATATAATAAATTGCTCATGATTATTATTGAAATTATAAGTCATGTCATTGTGAGTGATTAAGAGGATTTTTAGATTGATTAATTAGGAGGATATAGCAACACTCGAGATAGAGTATCTATTAAATCATTAGAGAGAGAAACCATTAAGAGAGAGAGAGAGAGAGTTGACCAGGAGAGGGGGAAGAAATAGAGAGAAATTATTAAAATAAAGAGAGAGAAATCATTAAAAGAGATAATTAAGAGAGAGAGAGAGGTAAAGTGGGAGTAGGGGTGGCAAAAATGAGCACGACACGATAATTACGGGTCAGGCCAGAAAATTCGGCCTAATAAGCTTATCGGGCCAGGTCGGCCCGGCACGATAATGTTGAGGGCCGATGCGGGCCGGCTCTTATTGGGCAGGCCCGATCTCTTTGGCCCGCTAAGTATTAAAAAAATTAATTTCAAGTCTAGTTTAGTGTTTTAAAATTGAAGGTGAAGTTAATTTCTGGAGCTTTTCATATGAAATATCATATTTGGTGCTTATTTAGTCTCTCAAATATTTTAAATTATTTTTTTTACAAGTTTTTAGTAAGCTTTTAGTAGATAAACGGGCTCGCGAGCTATGTAGGGTGGCCCGCAAAATATTGCGAGCCAAGAATTTTCGGCCCACAGAGTTAGCGGCCCAGGCCGGCCCGGCACGCTACCTTATCGTGTTGGGCCGGCCCGTTTTGCCATCTCTAAATGGGAGAGAGAAAGTTAATTTTTTTTTAAAAAAATCAAAAATTCAAAAATTAACATGTCGGTCAATCTTGAGCATTACAATGACACATGATAATTTTGTTTTTTGCTTTTATACATATAAAAGTTTAATTAAAAGAAAATGTCCAAGTATATATAGCAAATAATTAAAATAATACATTGATTTCAATTTAATATAATTTCAATATATAATATTAATTTTTAAATTATTGTAAAATAATTGGAAGGAAACAATATCTTTAATAATTTTTAATTAATATGTCATTATAAAAAATATTTTATATAAATTCATATTTTTATTGTGTTATTATGAATTAGAATAAATTATAATATAATAATATAGTTTGAATATTACTTAATATTGTTAAGAATAATATTTTGATTATTTTCTTTTATGCTAACAGAAGAAAGCAATCATTAATCTTTGACTATTTTATTTCAATAGTTAGGATAACAATGCGTTGATTAACTGTTTGTTATCAAAATAGACAGAATTAATAAGGACAAATATTTTTCTTCGTGGAAACCTATTGTATTCGATTATAACAGTAGATATATAGAAACATCAAATCATTGTAACCACAATTACATGCTAATGAAGTGTCACGGAGGAAGATTGAACATTGAACAAAATTCTGTCTCTTAGTCTCCTAGGCGTCTCTTGCTTGGCAACCGTTCGAGTGCAGCATCTTCCGACGCTCGGCGATCGGCATCTTCTGGTGAATCCAGCTTTATCCCGTGTGGATCTCGTCCCCATCAGTCCCCTCTGTAGCATGGATCCATTCCCATCCACCCATGCAGCGTCGTCCTCCAACCATGGTGAGCAACCTCCTATTGAAGACACTTTCACGCTCCGACTGGTTGAACAAGAATCTGACAATAGCCAACGAGAAAGCTCCTTCTGCCTTGTTGATAAGCTATGGCCGGACAAGGTGCAATCGCTGGCAACGATGCATGCCGTCCTATCATCCATCTGGAATAACCCAGAAGGATTTCGATGCAAAGAAGCCGATCGACATATATACAAGTTCTACTTCAGCAATCAGTTTCAACTTAAGAAAATAGTAATGAATCAACCCTGGCTGTACAAGAACCAACTCCTGATGATTCGCAGATGGGAGAAGGATAAAGCTTATGAAGAATATAACTTCAACCTTGTTCAGTTCTGGATTCAACTCTGGGGTATCCCTGGTCAGATCCGAAACATTCAAACTGGTAATCAAATATTGAATACCATCGGCCTGGCGGAACAAGTAGCTGTATATGCCGTCAGAGACTCACAAGGATTCATCATCAAAGGAAAAGTAACGATCAACCTCACCCTTCCCCTCCGACGAGGAATAAATCTGGATTCTCCCTCACTGGGTAAATTCTGTACTGACTTTAGATACGAAAAACTCCCTCTCTTATGTTATTATTGTGGTCTTGTAGGCCACCCCGACTCATCCTGCGACAAGCTTGTAGCAAAAATAGAAGATGAACGGTCACCAGAATACATGTATGTCCTTGGTTAAAAGCTACACAAATGGGATCTCTCCTACATTCTCTCCTGTCTGATCTGAGAAAGCAAGCTATTTCGGCATTTGCTACACGACAACGGCAATGTCACGAAGTTGCCTCACTACTATCCTCACTGTCCATGTCAGCAGACAAGGCACCAAATGGTCTTCAACATGCAAAAGTTACCTCTCCCTCCCATCTTGATAGAATGGATACTCAAACTATGGAACCTGTCATCGACAAATCTATCGTCAGGGACACCAATGATGACCTTCCAGGGGTAAATCTACCTAAGGATCGATCTGACTCCACCCCCAAGGCAAGAACCTGTGCAATCACCAAACGACAGGCTCTAACAAAAGAAGACTCCACTCCTCCTGCTCCAAGGAAGAGACCAGCTGAAGGTGCAACTGAAACTACTTCAAAGAAAGCTCGAGGCACCAACTCTGAATCGACCAACACGGTGGTGGAAGCGGCCAGCCCAAATTGGCCCCCACCTACCCAATGAATACACTAATATAGAACTGTCAAGGGCTGGGGAATCCCTTGGCAGTCCGCCATCTGAGGAACACATGTTATATCCATTCCCCCTAATGACTGTTCCTGATGGAGGTTAAACAAGATGGTAACAAATTCCAAAACCTTCTTAGAAGGTGTGGCTTTGACAAATGGTTCGTAGTTCATGCGAATGGTAAAGCCGGAGGCTTAATATTAGCTTGGAAATCCCAGTTCAATATCCAAATTATTTCTTCCGAGTCTTTCTACATTCATGCTGCATGTGACTCCCCAAATAACTCACTGAATTGGCATTTCCTTGGTCTGCACCTGCACTATGATCGAACTATTAGAAAGCAACAATTTCAGTTTCTTCTCCATCAAATAAATACTCGAACCAGCCCTCTTCTATTAGGGGGGGTCTTCAATGCTATTCTTCGAGCATTGAAAAAATAAGGTGGTCAGGAATTTAATACATCTATGGTTGAAGACTTCTCCCATCTGGTTAATGAAGGCGAACTCTTGGAGTTTCCTTCCACTGGTCATGCATTCACCTGGTCAAATAAAAGGACTTCATCTTCCCATATAGAAAAGGTTCTGGACAGATATCCAGCCACACCGGACTGGCATGACATCTGGAAGAACTGGTATGTTTCCCATTTGGATGTCATGGGGAGCGATCACTGTCCACTCCTCCTAAAGTCAGCATCTTTCAAGAAACAAAGGAAAACTTTCAAATTCGACTAACGGTGGCTCACCAATCAATCTCTATCCTCCATCATTACTGCTGCCTGGTCCATTGAAGTTAATGGTTCTCCTCAATATCGAGTTCAGATGAAGCTTAATAATGTCAGAACCACTATCCTAACCTGGTTAAAGCAAAATAATCAAAATTCAGCAACAAAAGTCGAGCGGCTGCAACATCAACTCCAATCATTATCACGATTGCATGATGACACTTCAGTTGCTGCTCGAAAGATCATAGAAGTTGACCTCATTCAAGCCATCCAAGAAGAGGAAATTCCATGGAGGCAAAAGTCGTGTATTAAATGGCTCCAAGAAGGGGGCAAAAACTTCTCCTTCTTTCCCGCGACCACAAGATTAAGGAGAAGTTACAACACTATATACAAGTTGCAAAATCAAGAAGGCTTTTGGGTTGAAGGCTTTGAAGGTGTAGCGTTTGTAGCACAAGACTACTTCAAAAACATCTACACCTCGACCAGGCTGAGGCTCACAGAATTTGATTTTAGCTTTCCCTCAAAACAAGTTTCTAGACGAATGAATAGTTGGCTCCTGCGTCCGGTATCCAAAGAAGAAACAAAGATGGCAGTGTTCTCTCTCAACTCTGATAGCGCATCAGGTCCTGATGGGTTCACCGGCTATTTCTTCAAACATTTCTGGCCACTAATAAGGGATGACATTACTACAACCGTTGTCTCCTTCTTCAGGAGTAGGAGAATCCTTAAAGTTTTTAACAGAACATCGATTGCCCTCATCCCAAAGACTAAGGTCCTCCAAAATATGACCCAGATACGTCCCATCAGCCTCAGTAACTTCATATACAAGATCTTTTCGAAGATTCTTGTACACCGACTTCAACCGCTAATGAACCGTATAATATCTCCTAACCAGTGTGCATTTATCAAAGGTAGACTCATTTCTGATAATATACTCCTTGCGCATGAGATAACACATCACTTGAAGACTAAGCAAAAAAGTTTCTCTCATGACATGATAATTAAACTAGACATGAGTAAAGCTTTTGATCGTCTGGAGTGGCCCTGTCTAACTGCAATTCTGCAAGCAATGGGATTTCATGCAAACTTCATTGACATAATTGAACAGTGCACACAAACAGTTACATACTCGGTGCTTGTGAGTGGCCAAACATATGGATCTTTCATCCCCAGTCGGGGTCTCCGACAAGGAGACCCACTCTCCCCGTTTTTCTTCCTCATAGCCATGGAGGGTTTGAATTTTCTCTTGGACAAAGCTCGATCTGAGCAGCGATTACGGGGAGTTCAAATTAATCGCAAATGTCTGAAAATCTCTTCCCTTTTCTTTGTAGATGATGTTATTTTATTTAGCAAAGCGGATGAGACCCATGTTGCTGCACTTAAGCAACTCCTCACCAGATTTGAAGAGCTGAGTGGCCAAAAAATTAATGTTAATAAATCTGCAATCTCTTTCTCTAATCACTGTCCGCCTCATTTGAGCGCAGAATTATGCAGAACATTAGAGATTCCCAACATCGGCCATCAAGACATGTATTTGGGCCTTCCAGCAGTAATCCATAAATCTAAAATGGTTTCATTTGAGTACATAATTCACAGGATTGAAAGGAAAATACAAAGCTGGTCTTCTAAGCTTTTGTCAAGGGCCGGTAAGGTAGTCCTCATCAAGTCAATTTTGAATGTCATTCCAATGTATGCAATGTCCAGCTTCTTCCTCTCAAACTCTATATGTGATCGAATCAACAAGTCGTGCACCTCCTTTTGGTGGTCATCCAGCTCGGAGAAAAGAAGTATACACTGGCTCAAATGGCAACAGCTAAGTTGCAGCTTTGCGAAAGGAGGTTTGGGGTTTAAGGAATGCCGAGCTCATAATCTATCCCTCCTAGCCAAGCAAGGTTGGAGGATCTTGACCCAACAGAACTCTCTGTTAAGCCTCACCTTAAAGGGTAAGTACTTCCCCTACAGCTCCTTCATGGACGCTAATGCAGGAGGCAATGCATCATGGGGCTGGAAAAGCATTCTTCGAGGTCGTCAGCTTCTACAAGAGGGCTTTAGATGGAAGATTGGATCCTCTACTATAAAATCGGTCCATGCAACCCCGTGGTTAATTACCTTGCCCTCCACACTTCGCCATCTGTGGACCACACCAAAATCGCCAGTTGCTAATCTCTGAATTATTTGATAGAGAAACTTATATGTGCAATGTGCCACTCGCCCGTAACTCTTTTCATAGCTCTCTGGCTGATGAGATCCCAGTATTGAGATTCATTCGGGGGTTGACAAACCTCAGTGGCATTATAACAACAATGGGCAATACAACGTCTCCTCAGGATACAACCTTGCCTGTAACCTATCACCAAGTCATATTGATCCTCCTTCCACACTGCCATGGACGAGTATTTGGAAGCTCAAGTTACCACCGAAACAATTTTTTTTTCTATGGCGACTTCTGCACAACTCCTTCCCGACGAAGTTGGCCTTACAACATCGCAAGATCCCCATTCAAGATGTAACATTCTCCCTTTGTCGGATATCTCCTGAAGATGTAACCACCTATTCCTCTCATGTCCTCATGCAAACAGTGCATGGCAAAGACTAGCCATACGTCTACCTACACTACTAGAAAAATGGGCATCAGCAACGGCTGATGCCGTTGCTGAGCCGTTGCTGAAGAGCATCAGCAACGGCCGCGCCGTTGCAATAGAGCCGTGATAGAAAGTCGCGTTGCTGATAACTTAGCAACGGATCAGCAATGGCCGCTCGGGCCGTCGCTAAAAATATTATCAGCAACGGTTTTGCCACAGACCCGGAGCCGTTGCTGATAACATTAATAGCAACGGCCGCTGAGTCCGTAGCAACGCCGTTAGTAAAACCCCGTCGCTAAGCCGTTGCTGTAGGTCATCAGCAACGGCTTTCGATACACTTTTAGCAACGGCTTTCCCACGGACGGCCGTGGGAAAGCCGTTGCTGATGACGTAAACCTGGGAACAGAAAAATTGAAAATTTCAAATTTCCATTGATACATTGATACATTATCTGATACATAACTCACACACTCATACCCTCATACACACATTCATTCACACATCACAAACACACCAAGATATACATCAAAATAATTATATTTATATTGATAATTATCCACGATAGTATAAAAATAATTCAAATGCAAAATTGAAGTATCAATATCCAAACAAAATAAGTTAAACAAGTTCAATATCTCAGTAACAAGTTCAATATCCAAACAAAAAATCTCACGATCACGATGGAGGATGGTCTGGATCATAACGCGGGCTCTGGAGTGCTTAAGTGTACACCGGCGTGGACTGACTCGAGGACGATGGATTAGATGATGCCGAAGAGATGTCTGCTTCGGGATGACCTGACATGTTGCGTAGCATAGATTGTATATCTGCCATCATCTGACTCTGGCGCTCCATCATCTCAGTCTGACGCGCGACCGTCTCCTCTAGAGTCCTTATTCTGTTACTATGATCATAACTGGATCTAGAGGTGGACGGTCGCTCACCAGCGACCGGAGGGGTCGGTGCCCCAAGTGGCCCTAGTACGGCTCGCGCATGACCACTATCTGTGAAGCCATATACGCGGCCATGGTCCCAGCCACCTGCGGCCTCGACCCACGATGCTGCGTCAAAGTCCTCGGGGGTACCCCCGCGCTGCACCACCGTCTGGCTGTAGGTCTCCTACTCGAGTTTGATTTTTTGTTTAATATTTATCATAAAACTTAAATTATAAATATATAATGAATAATTTAAACAAATATATAATTACCATAATGTATGCAGCGCGGTTGTCGATGTACTCCCCCGTCCCATGTGCTCGACGGTGAGTCCTCTCAAACACCGCCATCGGGGAGGGTCGCTGGACACTCCCATCATCCGACACCGTCGTCTACATTTACAAAACAAATACATTAATTAGTACACATAGTAACAAATAAAATATATAATTAAAAGATATACTTACCATACGGTTCGCATGCACTGCAAATGCAACAGAGCCGCCGGTCTGACGCGCTGCTCCCCCCGACATGCGATTTCTAGCCGCATTCCGAGAAACCTCCTGCCATCGATCCGTCGACCATATCCCCACGAGCTGGTCCCATATATCCGGAGTAATCTAACCGGGGCCGTATCCCCGAGTCTCCGCGATGTTAGTGGTCCCAGCTCGGGCCATCGCTTGGGACCGAGCCTGCCCCAGCTGCCCGTTGTACCTTGCCCGGGAAATAGCCTCCCAGGCAGCGTAAATGAAGGGCCTCTGGTCCTCGACCCATGTATAGCGAGCCTGCAAAATAATAATATCAGTACCAATATTAATATATCATCATGCATGTAAAAATAAATAATAATACGTGCCTCAAACTCGCGCCATAACATGTCGACGTGCTCGCTAGGCACGTGAGACCACGTAGGCCATGCCCCGTGCATGTATCGTCGAATAGTAGAAGAAATGCTCCTCGGCACTTCTTCTTGCTCGAACCTGCACAACAAAAATAAATTTTAATATTATATTATGATATAATGAATTTGTAATGATTCATAATTCATGATATATTACCGCTCCCCAATCACGCTAATCAATCTACGTGACTCTGTGGCTGGTGGAGGCTGCCACTTGTTCGGCCCGCGTGGCCGCCTGCGTCTAGATGTACTAGTCTCGGCAGTATCATCCTCATGAGGATCAGCAACAAGAGGATCAGCAGCATGAGTAAGTGCTGGAGTCTCACCGATCGGAGACTCCGAAGCTCTCCTGCGTCGATAACCACGACCAGACATATCTGTCGAACAGACATATAATCAGATTATTGTATAAATAGTAGAGATATATTTAATAAAATATTACTTTACAATTATTCCTCATCATCTGAATAATAGTCTTCGAATTCTTCTTCTTCTTCCTCTTCTTTCTCTTCTTCATCTTCTTCATCTCCAGCTTCCTCAATTTCATGATCGTCATCATCAGCATATTCAACTTCTAATTGAATTGACGTTGTGTCTGCATCCTCGAGTATTGGAATAATACGATCCACAGCAGGAAGATCATCTTCTTGATATAAACCAGGAGGATCATTTTCTCCTACTATCGGATCAATTTTTCCTCTACCTTTTGTCTTACAGACTACACGCCAATCTGCTCTATCTTTATTTTGAGCCGGATACTTCGCGTAATATACTTGTTCGGCTTGTGATGCCAATATAAAAGGCTCATTTGCTGCCAATTTCGATTTGTAATTAACCTCAACAAGTTTGTATTTTGGATGAACTTTCATGCCCCTTTCTGTTGTATCGAACCAATGACATCTAAATAGGATCACTGATTTCAAGCCGAAGTAGTGTAACTCTATCACTTCTTCCACCAGTCCATAAAAATCCATATCTCATTCAACATAGGTTGTCCCTTTCACGCAGACCCCATCATTCATCGTCTTCTTTGTAAATGAATATTCAACCGTGTGAAATTTATACCCGTTAACAAAATATCCGCTATAGCACGACACAAGTCGCGACGGTCCACTAACAAACTCAAATATTCTTTCATCTATTTCAGCTCTGTGATCTTTGCTGTAAGTCTGAATCCAAGTAGGGAAATCACGATTCCGTAATCTCTCCAATTCTTGATCGTTGTGAATAGAGTATTTTTGCACCATCTCAATGTCAAATATTTCAATGAATTGTTCAATCTCTGGACAATTGAGTAATACATACAAGTGTGCCAAATGATACTCTTCATCGCTTATGTGTCGAGATGGACGAGAACCAAAAGCACGACCAGAGTGACAAAATATATTTAAACGTCCATCTGAATGTCGAACACCCCCGTCGTCGTTACGTGGAAGACAATCAAATCTTGTCTGTACTGTCGATTCAAAGTAAAATGAGCAGAATGTTGAAATTTCTTAGATGATATACGATTCAGATATTGATCCTTCAACAGCTGCGGTGTTCTTTACTTTTTTCTTCAGACGATTCATGTATCTTTCAAATAAGTACATCCAACGATATTGGACGGGGCCACCAACTCGTGCCTCGTATGCCAAGTGTATCGGTAGATGCTCCATCGAGTCAAAAAATGCAGGAGGGAAAAATTGCTCCAGCTTGCATATGATTTCAACAATATTATTTTCAAGTGTAGACATATCTTCGACTCAAAGGACATTTGCACAGATGCTTCTAAAAAACATACTTAATTCAGTCAACAGACCCCAAATATTATCAGGTAGAAGATCTCGAAATGCGATCGGAAGTAATCTCTGCATGAATACATGACAATCATGGCTCTTCATCCCTGATATTTTGCAATCATCGACGTTCACACATCGAGATAAGTTTGAAGCATATCCATCGGGTAATCTGAGTTCTTTTACCCATTGACAAACATCTTTGATCTGTTGTTTATTTAACACATATAGGGCCTTCGGTTTCAGATATCGTCCGTTGACCTCTTGTAACTCCAACTCTGGTCTTTTACAAAGTATTTTCAGATCATGTCGGGCTTTGACATTATCTTTAGTTTTTCCAGAAATATCCATCAAAGTGTTGAAAATATTATCAAACACATTTTTTTCAATGTGCATGATCGACATCTAAATTATGTCGAATCAATAATGAACTCCAATAGGGCAATTCCCAAAAGATACTTTTTTTCACCCAGTTGTGTGTTTGGCCAAAACCTGACACTCTTTCATTGCGACCAAATACTATATCTGAAAGTGCTGAAACACGTGCTAATATTTGTTCACCAGACAACATCGGTGGTGGCCCATCTCTTTCGACTCTGCCCTTAGTAAATTTATTACGATTCCTTCGATACTGATGATTAACCGGTAGGAATCGACGATGACAATCAAAGAATGAGATTTTTCGTCCGTTCTGAAGACTGATTGATTTAGAGTGTTCCATACAATACGGACAAGAGAGTCGGCCGTGAGTGCTCCAACCCGACAACATGCCGTACGCGGGGAAATCATTGATTGTCCACAAGACCGCGGCCTTTAAATTAAAGTTTTGCTTCCGATGACAATCATAAGTGACAGCTCCCTCAGTCCACAATGTTTTCAATTAATCTATCAAGGGTCTGAGAAATATGTCAATTTCTTTTCGCGGACCCTTAGGACCCGGAATAATCATCGAAAGATAAATAAATTCATCTTTCATGCACATTGACGGTGGCAAATTATAAACTGTCAGCAGCACTGGCCAAACTGAATAAGGAGTTGCAGAATGTCCAAACGGATTAAAACCATCTGTGCACAATCCCAATTTGATATTTCTAGTATCCCTAGCAAATGAAGGATAACATGTATCCAAATGTTTCCATGCTTCACTGTCAGATGGATGAGTCATTACTGTATCATCACGACTTCTTGCATGCCAACTCATGTAGGGGGCTGTCTTTTCCGACATGAATAATCTTTGAAGCCTCGGTGTTAGTGGAAAATACTGAAGCACCTTAAACGGGATATTTTTCTGTCGGACCAATTTTTTCTCCTTGTAACGAGGGTGTTGACATACAGGGCTTTTATCCAACTGCACATTTTCTTTATAATATAAAATGCAGTTATTTTGGTACGCGTGTATTTTTTCGTACCCAAGCCCCAATTTTCTCATTAGCTTTTTAGTCTTATAAAAAGTAGGCTCAAACTTGTTATCAGTAGACAACATTCCATTAATCAATCCAGCAATCCGATCATACGCAACTCCGCTGATATTACAATCGGCCTTGATGTTTAAGAGCTGTGTCATTGCTGAAAACCTAGTGTATTTAGGACAATTCTCATACAAAGGTTCATCGGCAGCTTTCAACATCTCGTAAAATTCTGCAGCTTCTTTATTCGGTAATTCAATCTCTACCGCAGCCCCTACTTCTATGATATCAACCGCTGTAGTATCTGGTGGGACTGATGTCTGAAGAAATGGCCGATCAACATTATCATTCAGGTGGAATTGACCCCCAAGACTATCAAGTATCATAGTTCTATATATAGGGATTACATTGACTGGATGAAGAAGCACCAACAGAGGAAGATTCACCATATGTCTGAACGACAGGATTGCTCGACGTCCCGACTTCGCGTGACTCCCCGTGACAAGTCCATAGAAAATATCTTGGTGCAAATCCTTTGGTATATAGATGCAGAGTGACAGTCTCCCGATCCAAAAATCGTCCATTTGAACAAATGCGGCACAGACATCGGATTTGATCACCCATGCTAACGAAATTCCGATTCGAATAGGCGAAATTTAGGAAGTACGTTACGCCTAATCGAAACTCTTTCGTTAAAGCTCCACGATCAAGACGTCGATACATCCAACTTCGATCAGCCGACATGATTCTGTCAATCAATGACAATTTCTTTGGTTAATGTCTTTAGGTGAGATTGTCCTATTCCATTCGGGATTTATGTTATTTGTACTGCACTTACGTTTTTATTTTAACTGTTAACTAATTATTCTAAATTTCGACAGCATCTCCCTATAGTTCTCCGAATACGCATATCATCTGGGCGCGTATCGGAGAACAAGAGAGATGTTGCCGAAATTTAGAATAATTAGATAACAGTTAAAATAAAAATGCAAGTGCAGTACAAATAACTATATTCCCAAATTATCCAATCAGGGACAATTCAAGAATTGTACATCGTATAAAAGATCATCTACTTCTTTTACACGAACATACAATCCCCGAACGGATCTAAGGTTTTGCTAAATCATATCTGACTCGTCGATGCGTACGTGAAACATATGAACTCGTTGGATGCATGATTTTTTTCTAAATGTTTCGAGACCGTTCGAGTCCATATTGGACGATTCCGGCGCACGTCCGAAGTGGACGATTCCGGCGCGTGTTCGAAGTGGACGATACCGGCGCGCGTCCGAAGTGGACGATACCGGCGCGCGTCCGAAGTGGACGATTCCGGCGCGCGTCCGAAGTGGACGATACCGGCGCGCGTCCGAAGTGGACGATTCTGGCGCGAGTCTGAATTGGACGATTCCGGCGCGCGTCCGAAGTGGATAATTCCGAAATTAATCTAAACCCTAAAAATTATTCTAACAAATTAAATAACTAATCTAAATAATTAATCTAAATAATTAATTAACAATTAATTAACAATTTAAAAACAATTAAAAAACAATAATAAAATATTATTAAACTACAAAATCCGGCGCCGGAGTCAGGTGGACTCCGGCGCCGGCGTACACTGGCCGGACACACTGTCCGGCCAATGTACAAGGTTCGGCGGCGGCCATCGGCCGACCGCCGCCGGCCGAAACCCTATTTTAGGGTTTCGGTCGAATTTTCTACCGGCCGCAACGGGAAGAGATGGCAGCCGGAGGGAGGGCACATACCGGCGCGGCGTCGACAGTAGCGGGAGGAGTCGTCGGCGTCGGCAGCAGCGGCTGCGGCGGCGAGAGGCGACAGCAGGAGCGGCGGCGGCAGCAGCGGGATGAAGAAGGGTCGGGCGCGACTGGTGCCCTATATAAACTTATCAGCAACGGCTCACTCGCCCGTTAGAAAGCCGTTGCTGATAAGTTATCATCAGCAACGGCTCACTTGTCCGTTAGCAAGCCGTTGCTAATAAGTTATCATCTGCAACGGCTCACTTGTCCGTTAGAAAGCCGTTGCTGATAATTAACATTATCAGCAACGGCTCGCATGTCCGTTAGAAAGCCGTTGCAGATACAACATATTTGCAACGGCTCGAGCGGCCGTAAGAATGCCGTTGCAAATAGCAACGGCTTGAGCGGCCGTTGCTGATAGCCGTTGCTGAAGACCAAGTTTCTAGTAGCAACATATTATCACCTCTTTGCTTGCTTGGTGGAGAAAGGTCCAGCTTGCTATCGGGTCCAAGGATGATCTGTCGAAGGTATGCTCCCTCTGGAGTATCTGGAAAATAAGGAATGAATCCACCTTCAACAACGTGCAATCAACTCCCGAAATCACTGTCCTGGTGGCCATTTCAACTTAGGATAATTTTCAGCATTCTGGTTGTAATATTTCGGTTTGACCTTTGCTTTGGAAAGATTGTATTATCTATTTTCATGCTTACTTACTGTATGTAAGCAATTGTACCCCCTCTCATTCTATGAATGAACATGCTTTTACGGAACAAAAAAAATTCATGCTAATTAACCACCGATCACAAGAAATAACAAGCAAGACACAATATATCATCTAGGATGTGCAAAATTCGAACTGGCCCAAATAAATCGAATAAACCAATCCGAAATTTGCATCCATGTTGGGTTATTAGGATTATTCGGGTCGGGCCGGATAGTGAAATTTGTCATTTTTCGGGTTTGGATCAGGTCGGGTTAAAATCCAAAAAACTCGAACTAAATCGAAATATATATAATTGTGTATATTATAATTATAAAAAATAATAGTTGGCTTGGTGGTTGGGACATTGGAAATGAAATCTATTTTCCTAAGTTTGAATCTCGATGGAGTCATATTTTTATACCATTTTTTAAGAAAATCATCATTTAAAAAAAAATTAAAGGGAACTCGGGTTATTTGGGTCGGGTCCCTAATTCTTATAGGGCCGAGTGGTGTTGAAACCTCCATATAATTCAGATTCTAGTTATCCCGACCTGACCGATGCTCACCCTAATATCATCAAAACTTCAAGACCTCAAGAAGAACCAAAATTGGAGCATGATCATCATGATCCACTAATCCTTGAGAGCATGTTTGCTTCATAGGAAAAGGAAGGATAACATAAGAAATGAATTAATATCTATTATTTTTTGTTAGTGCATGCATGGATTAGAAGAAAAATGATAATAGAAGAATATAAAATTAATATTATATTCGATGTACACCGAATTTAAAAAAATCTTATCAAATCATACATCATTTATTATCCAATCCAAGTATAGATTACCACCCGATAATCTCGCCGTAATTTTGTATCTTGCATATATATATATATATATATATATATATATAACATAAAATAGTTTAAATTAAATTAAAATGCCCAAGTATAGCAAATCATTAAAACAATAGATTGGTTTCTATTTGATATAATTAATATTGCAATATATAATATTAATTTTAAAATTAATGTAAAATAATTGGGAGGAAATAATATTATTAATATTTTTTAAATTAATATGTCATTATAAAAATTTATATTATATAAATTTATATTTTTATTGTGTTATTATGAATTAGAATATATTATAATATATAATATAGTTTGAATATTATTTAATATTGTTAAAAATAATATTTTGATTATTTTCTTTCATGTTAACCGAAGAAAGCAATCATTATTCTTTGACTATTTCATTTCAATAGTTATATATGATAACACTGCGTTGATGAATTTTTAACGGTTTGTTATCACAACTGTGTAGTGTTAGACGAGACGACGAGACAAAATAAGGACAAATATTTTTCTTCATGGAAACCTATTGAATTCGATTATAACAGTGGATATATAGAAACATCAAACCACTGTAACCATATTTACCTGCTAATTAACCACCCATCACAAGAAATAACAAGCAAAACATAATATATAATCTAGGGCTGCGCAAAACCTGAATCGACCTAAATAAATTGAATAAACCAACTCAAAATTTGCATTCGGGTCGGGTAGTGAAATTTATCATTTATCGGATTCGAGTTAAAATTCGAAAAACCCGAACCGAACAAAAATATATATAATTATGTATATTATAATTGCAAAAAATAATAGTTGGTTTGGTGATTGGGACATTGTAAATAAAATATATTGTCCTAAGTTTGAATTCCGGTGGAATCATATTTTTATACGATTTTTTTAAAAAAACACCATTTTTTAAACTTGTTAAAAGGGAATTCGGATTATTAGTGTTGGAATCCAATCTTATTTGGGGATTAATCGGGTCGGGCCCCTAATTCTTATTCGGATATGGTCGGATGATGTTGGAGCCTCCTTATTTGGGTTCGAATTATCCCGACCAGACCGATGCTCACCCCTAATATCATCAGACTCCAAGACCTCAAAAACAACCAAAATTGGAGCATGATCACCATGATCGACTAATTCTTAAGAGCATATTTGCTTCATAAGATAAAAGATAATAGGGTAAGAAATGAATTAATATTGATTATTTGTTTAGTGCATGAATTAAAAGAAATTGAGAATCGAAGAATATAAAATTGATATTATATCTGATTTACACCGGATTTAAAAAAATCATATGAAATAATCCATCATTACTTGATTCGGACAATACTTGATTCAAACAATTCAATCCTATCCTATCCTACCCAATTCAATCCAATCTAAGAAAGCAAATATAACATAATATATTGTAGAGTAAATATAAAAAGAAAATACGAACTTTGGACCTTTTTCTATTTTTAACATAATCTTTTTCCATTAGCAAGAAAACACACGAACTTTAATTCTGTCACCCCGTTTAGTACGCACCGTCTTTTCTGAGGGTTTTTGCTGACATGGTCGTTAACGACAATGACATGGCAAGTTACTTTGCCAACGTGGCATATATTTCAACGGACGAGTAAAGATTAACAGAAAATTACGAAATTACACACCCCCGATGGTAATATTTTTTGAAACGGGGACGGGCAAAATGATAATTTGCTCGTCATCTCCAAGTTGGGCGCGCTCGATGCCCTAGTCCTTATTTTACCTGCTCGCCTGCTCGAACACTGCGAAGAGGGGGATTGTTGTCGTCTTTGTCGCCGGATTAGGGCACGAAGGAATGAGCGATGGATACATTGCGAAGCTGTGGTCCCAAAAACAACAGGTATATTTTTGGTTTCTTTCGCATGTGCCATTTTTTTAAAATCCATGTGTTGTGGTCCTAATATTATGTTAATCCATTTTTTTCATTATTTTTTCACTCTTTGTCATCTGTCGCATATTCATTTTCATGTAGGATGGAAAAATTTGAGATTGTAGTACATCACGGTGGTCACATAAGTTTTGAACCTCATGTACGCTATGTGAGGGGTGAACTGCTCTTAGTCAGAGAAGATGATATGATTTCAAATACAGTTACATTGTCTGACATGAAACTCTTGGTAGGGACTTTAGGTTACTCTCGACCTAAATTGTGGTACAAATATCCTAAGAAGTCCTTATCTTCTGGACTGGTGGAGATAAAGACAGAAATTGAAATTAAGGAGATGTGTAAATTGGCGATAAGTTATGGGTCTATACACTTCTATTCAGAATGAGTTAGAAACTATGAACTATTGAGGAAAAAGAAACTAGAACAGACTCTCAAAACTCAAAATTAGGATGAGAATTTAGAGCCTGATCTTGAAGGAGATGACCAGGATGAGGCAAGTGATGAGGATGATGAGGAATACAAAATAGTGATGAGAAAGAAGAGAATTTTTAATTTACAAAGTGAAGGTGAGCACATGGAAGATGAGCAAGGTACTAGTGGTGGAGGAGATGAGCAAGGTACTAGTGGTGGAGGAGATGAGCAAGGTACCAGTGGTGGAGGAGATCAGCACAGGAAAGATGAGCAAGGTACTAGTGGTGGAGGAGATGAGCAAGGTACCAGTGGTGGAGGAGATTAACACAGGAAAGATGAGCAAGGTACTAGTGGTGGAGGAGATGAGCACATGAAAGATGAGCAAGGTACCAGTGGTGGAGAAGATGAACACAGGGAAGCTGAGGGTGGGAACAATGATTCATCAATTTCTGATGAATCATCAAGTGATACTTCAACTGAATTAGTGCAGACACCTAATAGTAGTGATGATGAAGATATAAAAAAATTTAGAAAACCGAAGGGTAAATGATTTAGGGGCAAAGAATCTGATGAATTTTGCCTTAACATGAGGTTTGAGTCAGCAGGAAAGTTCAGGCAAGCTGTTTAAGACTATGCTTTGAAGAATGAAAAGACTACTAAGTTTATTAGATCTGGTGAGACAAATGTAGAGGCTAGGTGTAGTGTCAAATATCCTTGGAGGATTTATGGAAGCTTAACACAAAGGAATGAAACGTTTGTGATTAAGATATATGATTCAGAGCATAAATGCTTTAGACCGGCAAGAAACAAGCAAGCCTCATCTAAATGGCTTGCAAGGCACTACATGGAAACTTTTAGGGAAAAACCAGACTGGAATGTACTTGAAATGTAAAGGGATATTGACCAAAAATTTGTCATATCAATCACTAAGAATGTATATTATAGAGTCAGAGCAAGAGCAATGAAAGTTTTATCAGACTCATTGGCTGATCATTATAAGATGTTGTCATCTTATGTAGCAGAACTAAAAAAGATGTACAAACATGAGCTATTTTCCACAATGGTTGAGGGGCATAACAGATCTAGATTCAAGAGAATGTTTGTTGGTTTTGATGCATTGAAAGAAGGGTTTTTTGGTGGTTGTAGACTAGTGATTTCATTGGATGAGTGTTTTTTGAAGTCAAAAGCTGGTGGCCAACTACTGTGTACAGTTGGTAGGGATGGAAACAATCAGATGTTTCCAGTATGTTGGGCTGTGGTTGAATGTGAGAATGAAGACTCATGGAGGTGATTTTTGATAAGATTAACTGAATACTTACGCATTATAGATGGTTTTAGATGGACAATTATAAGTGATCAACAGAAGGTATAAGTGAATACTTAGGCTTTGTTTTTTTATCTCATATATACTCTACTTATGTTTGTTTGTCTCATGTAGGGTCTTCAAAATGCAGTTAGGGCTTTTATGCCTAATGCAGAACATAGAAATTGTGCAAGATATTTATATGCTAACTAGAAGAAGAAGCATATGGGTTATGCTTTGAAGAACCTTTTCTAGAAGGCTGCAAAGAGCACCACAGAAGCTCAATTCAATGAAAACATGTATGAGATGAAGGTACTTTCTCAAGTTGCACATGATGATTTCATTAAAATTGGTTCAGACCATTCTGTATATTTAAAATCAGTACATTGCCAAAATATGAGGTTATTGACAATAACATGTCTGAATGTTTTAATGGATACATTTTGAGGGCAAAAAATAGACTTTTGATTGACATGTTAGAGGACATTGGAAGGACATTAATGAAAAGAATGACAGAAAAGAGGGAGATGATAATGAAAAGTGATGATACCATATGCCCTAAAATTAGGGAAAAAGTAGAAAAGAACAAGGTTGTTAGTGGCTTCTGCATAGCAACACATGCTAGATATAAGAAGTTTGAGGTAAAACACATGGATAATAATTATGTTGTAGAGCTAGAACAAAATAGTTGTTCATGTAGGATGTGGGAACTTAGTGGCATCCCTTGTCCTCATGTCATTTTATCAATTCATTGGTTGGGAGAGGATTCCACATAATATGTTCATGATTATTTTAAGAAGTCTACATATCTAAGGGCATATGAGCATCTTATTCAGCCATTAAATGAGAAAAAAATATGGGCAAAGATTGAGTCTGAACCTATCTTACCTCCCATTGTGAGAAGACAAACATGGAGGCCAAAAAGAGCAAGGAACAAGGATATTAGTGAGAAGGAAAAAGAACAAGCAAATCCAACAAAGATGAGTAAGAGGGGGTGCAGATGAAATGTACACAGTGCAATACATATGACCATAACAAACGGTCATGCAAAAACAAGGATAAAAGACCAGTATCAAGTCAACCATCATCTAGTCAGGTAACTTAATATTTGTCCTTACCTATTTACTAACAAATCTATTTTGACACAGGGGAAGAAAAGAGGGGGAGACCACATAAGAACCAGTGTGTGCAAATCAATTTGGAGAACCAATGTGTGCAAATCAATTTGAAGAACCAGGGTGTGCAGTCATCTGTAAAGAGACCAAAGATTGCTGTTATTAAGAGACCTGTTAGTTATGAGAAGCTTGTGCACAAGGAGAGGGCTATGGCAGGCAAGAGATTTGGAGTAATAATTGGCACTGAAACAGGAAATACATATGTGCATGTAAATTATTTAATTTCATTTATAAATTATAGATTTCAATTATCTAATTCTAAGTTTTATGTAGATGTCTAATACAAAAGTTAGAATACTTCATGAAGGAAGATTTGGAGGAGGGCAGTTTGTCCATCCTCAAGGCACCCAGGTCAGCCAACCCACTCAAGGCACCCATGTCAGCCAATCAACTTAAGGCACCCAACCCACCCAAGGCACTCAACAGAGCACCACCTCAGTAAGGAGCAGGAGCAGCACCTCAGTAAGGAGCAGGAGCACCACCCCAATAAGGAGCAGCAACAGACTAAAGAGAAAAAAGAAGTCAGACAATCAGTCGTCTTCAAGTGTTAGGATTGATGTGGATTGATATGGATTGTATGTGGATTTATATGGATTGTATGTGCATTGATATGGATTTATGTAGATTTATGTGGATTTATGTTGATTTATGTAGATTATATGTAGTAACCATTACTTGATTTTGTATGAATTATGTGGAATTCTAAATTTTATGTATGTGAAATGATGTGTACTAGTTGAATTGTGTATTATGCTATAAATGACAAAGTTCATATATTTTAAAGTTAAAAGTAGCAAAGTTCATGTATTGTTAGGTTAAAAGTGGCAAAGTTCATGTATTTGTTAGGTTAAAAGTGGCAAAGTTTATGTATTTTTACGTTAAAAGTGGTAATGTTCATGTTTTGTTATGTTAAAATGGAAAAGTTCATGTATTTTCTCATAAATATGTGAAAGTTCATATTTTTTGGTGCACAATTTACTAACAGATTGAAACATGCTAAAATATATTATCTTCAAATATACATGAGAGAGTAATATCAAGATACATAAATCAAACTACTTCATGGTAGTAGTTTTAGGCTATTGTCTTTGTTCTCACCCCCAAATAACATACTAGAAAATACGATACATACAACAAAAAACATCATACACACACTATCCTTCCTTAAATTGACTTGTTTTTTGTCATTCCTCAGTTGAGCTATCTCATCTTCAAGTGTTGCAATTCTTTCTTGAAATGTCATTTCTTTCATCTTGCTCAATTCTATCCTTTCTTCCATTAGCTTTAGTTTCTCGAGAAGATTTTTTTTCCGCAATAAAATCTCACAAAATATCCTTTGTGTGGCTGTGATCCTCAGGATCATGCCACGCAAAGAAGGGCAATCATTCTCCTATTAAAAGATAGGAGTGAGTGATTACAATAAAGATAGGACTTTGGAGTGAGATGATTACAAGAGATCGTACATTCCAATGTCTGCATCCCCAAAACCTTCTTCCGGGATTTCTTTGGCTCCATACGGTGAACATAACAGCTCGCACGTTATGGCAGCAGTGCGGAACAATAACTTGTGATGAATTCACTGAAGATTTCTCCATTCGTCCCACAGTTACCCTTCCTGACATGATCGTCCCTTCGTACCCTAATCCAGCGACAAAGACTCCAGAAGGCGTGCCCTAATCCGGCGACAACAATACCCCTCTTCGCAGTGTTCGAGCAGGCAAGTAGGTGAAATAAGAAGTAGGCCATCGAGCATGCCCAACTTGAAGACGACGAGCAAATTACCATTTTGCCCGTCCCCGTTTCAAAAAACATTAGCATCGGGGTGGGTAATTTCATAATTTTCTATTAACCTTTACTCGTCCGTTGAAATATATGCCACGTTGGCAAAGTAACTTGCCACGTCGTTGCCATTAACGGCCATGTCAGCAAAAACCGTCAGAAATGACGGTGCGTGCTAAACGGGGTAACAGAATCAAAGTTCGTGTATTTTCTTACTAACGAAAAAAGTTTATGCTAAAAATGGGAAAATGTCTAAAGTTCGTATTTTTTTTGGATATTTACCTATAATGTACCAAACGTACAACACTTGATTCAAACAAAACTTGATTCAGGCGACATTAGCGTGAGTTGTTGTGAGGTTAGAACAATCCGATAACATCCTACCTCGGTGAGGCGACGACAGTCAACGGAGTCTTCATCTCAAGTGATAGTTTCAAAACCTCACTAAGAACCACCGACATCGCAGCTGCTCGACGCCAATCGAATTCGCGCACCAACTGCGCCACCCACAGACTGACCGTGGCAAGGCCAACCCAAGTTCTTGCTGGGCCAGAATCGGTGCCCAACTCCGAATGGCGCGAACCGCAGGACCCCACCGCGAATGTCGAGTTCGATGCCACCCTCTGCCTCCATGAACCGCTTTGGGCGGAACGCCTCTGACTAGACCCACACGGTGTCATCGTGGGTGATGGCCCACATGTTGACCATAGCAGTAGTCCCCGTCGGGACGACTATCCCGTTACTGAGGTGAACATCGTCGGTGGAGAGGCGAGTCCAAGACAGCAGCAGCCCTGGCGGGTGGACACAGAGGGTCTCCTTGACCACGGCTTGAAGGTATGACATCCGTGCGACGTCGGCGTCCGTCATCGCAAATTGGGGGTCGACAGCGGTGTCGATCTCACGACGGATCTTGGCCTGCACCTCGGGGTAGAGGATCAGCTTAGCCATGACCCACTCCGTCAGAAGTGCGGTCATGTCCGTGCCATGAAAGATCATCTCCTGCAGCAGAAAGCGCGCATGTGAATTTAACAAACAACACATCAATATTTTCCAAATCAGTCCATTAATTAATATAAATTACGACGTAGGGATTGAGAGTTCAACGAAATGTTACCCAAAGTACGACGATCATGTCGTCTTCATCAAGCTTCTCGTCGCCTTCCAGGGAGAGGAGCACCTCGACTGGTGTAGAACAAAATATATATTCTAATTGAAGAATCAAAGGAGATGAAGATTCAGATAGTTTTCTGAATCAAACAACTCGATTAGATTGATTGAAGAACAACTTCAGTCGAAAACTGGTTCAAAACAAAAGTCGGGGAAAAAATTACATTTCAAAATGAAAATATTACTTTTATACATTTAAGCTGACACGTGTCAGCCTGGGATTTATTTGGCCATTCAGATAGGGCCGTCAAATGTGCCATGAGTTTAAAACTCATTTGAATGACTTTAACCGTCGCATGAATACTCTTCGCGACTGCAGCTCCTCTCTGCTATTAAAGGCTCGTCTCCTGCAGTGCTTCATTTGGTGTCTCTTGGATATGCTCCTACATCAGCTCCTCTCTACTATCAAAGGATTCGACCTCGAGTCCAACTTCCTTAAAAGGTGCTGCATCTGGAGGAATATAAGGGAACAAGTCGGAGACGTTAAATACAAGAGAAATTTTAATTTCATCAGGAAGGTCGATGAGGTAAGCATTTTCTCCAATCACTTGCAGTACTTGGAAAGGACCTATCTTTTTAGGCTTCAATTTGTTGTATGTGCCTGTAGGAAATCTTTCTTTCCTGAAATACACCATTACTAAATCTCCCAACTGATAGGTTTTAAGTCTCCGATGTCTATCTGTTGCTGCTTTATATTTTAACTTTGCAGCTTCAATTGTTTCCTGTAATTTCTTGTGTTCTTGCACATAATTGTCAGCAAATGTCACTGTGTCTTTTCTTTTGTCCCCTTTGATAGTAATCAAGTCCACTGTGTGGTTTGATGCTTTGGTGTAGACAATATCAAAAGGTGCTTTACCAGTAGTGCGATTTGTCATGCTATTGTATGCGAATTCTGCTTGAGGACAAATTGTATCCCATTGTTTTGATTTCTCCATGGCTAGAGACCTGAGCATTCCTCCCAAAGTCCTATTTATAACCTCAGTCTGACCATCAGTCTTGGGATGGTAGGCATTGCTAAAGTTCAACTAAGTACTCAGCTTTTGCCAAAGCACTCTCCAAAAATGGCTTATAAATTTTACATCTCTATCTGAAGTTATGGACTTAGGTATACCATGCAATTTCAATATTTCCCTAAAAACAGACTAGCCACGTAGCTAGCATCTGAAGTTTTTCTACAAGGGAGAAAGTGAGTCATCTTAGAGAACCTATCCACTACAACAAATATAGAATCTACTTTTCTTGCTGTGGTTGGAAGTCCTAGAATAAAATCCATGGAAAGGTCTTCCCATATAGTGTTAGGAATAGGTAGTGGACAATATAAGCCAGTGTTTTGTGAATGCCCTTGGGCTCTCTGGCAAACCAGGCAGCTCTCCACATACAGTATGATATCTTTCACCATCTTGGGCCAATAATATATATTTGTGATCAACTTGATTGTTTTGTCTCTCCCAAGATGAGCTGCAAGACCACCAGCATGAAGTTCATTCACTAGATACTCTCTTAGGAAGGTCCTGGGAATGCATAATTTGTGACCTTTACACAGGTAACCAATTGTAATGTGGAATTCCCCCATGTCTTCCTTACTCACACATTTCTCCCATAAGATACTAAAGTCTTCATCTGTAGGGTACAGATCTTTCAAGTATTCAAAGTTTGTTATGTTGGCCTAAGGTTTTCTACCTTGGTCTTAATCTCGGTTTTGATGATAACAAATATGGAACTAATGTTTCATTAAGAAATACTTTCAGGTTCCAAGTCAGTTAGCGCACGACGTCTACGATCGGAAAAATCGGTAAGGATGCTCGTCGACGCTTGGGATTCTTCGAGAAGTTAAAATTTAGGTCTAAGGTGTCTAGTTTATGTTGTAAATTCTCATGATGATGCATAAGAACCCAAAAACCAAACCCGAACCCCAAAACATAAAAAACTAGCAAATTAAAAAATGACCCTAGAATTCATTAAGACTAGGAAGCTCCTTGGAGGGCTATATGACCTAGATATTTTTTTGACACAAAAAATATCAGTAATTATTTCTTGGGTAAAAATTAGATAACGAGGTATTTTTAAGGAATTTTTGGAAGCCTTTAGCATACCCATATTTGACACGGGAGATTAGAAAATTTTTATTTTCCAAAAATTTGTACTAGACCCCAAAAACTAGATTTTGATTTTTTAGATATTTTTATTGAATCCAAATGGGGGTAATCCTTATATAACATTTATGTTTTAAATTTTTTAACTTAAAGTTAGTAAATATAATATAAGTAGACTTAGTGAAGATGAAACCCTGAATGGAGCCAAACCAAGTAGTCTGCCCAATTTCGGTCAACCGAATGCTGCCAAAAACTAGCAGTATGCAAGTCGGTCAACCGAACAGTCGACCGAAGTGTGCTAGAAAGCGGCAGTATGCCTTCGATCGCTCGGTCGATCGACCGACGATCGATCGAACCTGCGATCGAAAGGCGGAAACGACTAGTTTCCTAGTCGTTGAGTTGGGTGTTTTATGCAACTCTCTATGGTTTATAAATAGAAGTCTTAGCAAGCCTTCCACCGCTCATCTAACATACCTTGAGCCATATTTTGATGATCCTTGAGCTTGATTGAGCCACCATTCTTGAAAACCCTAGCTTTGATCTCTCAACTCCTTGAGTAAGCCCTTACTTCATTGATTCACCATCAAAGGCACCAAGAGGAAGCTATAAAACTTTGTTTGGAGCTAAGTATAAGTTGTTTGATTTATTACTCCATTAAGTTGTGTATTTTCTTATTTATTTCATTATATTTGAGTTTGTAAAAAAAATTAGTGTGTGGTATTGTACGTGTGTAAGTGGTTACCTTGGTGTAGAAGGTGTAAATCTACTTGTGTAAACTAAGTTAGGAGTAGGTTTTAGGAATTGAGGTGGGAAAGCTCACTTGGTAGGAAGGCGGGATACTTCCGAGTGTAGAAGTGCTTTCGAGGTGAGTGTAGAGTCTTTTCGGTGTAAAGTCCTCAATTGTAAGCTACTCATAATTTAGTGGATTTGGGTGTGAAATCCTAAGCATAGTGCTTAGGTAGTGGAGTAGGCATTGAGGCCGAACCACTATAAATCTTTGTGTTAGCATTGATATTTTGTTTGTATTAATTGTTTTATTATTTATCGTTTCCGCATTTGGTCATTCAATCGTAAATTGTCTAAGTAGTTTAAGAAAAGTTTAAAATCGAATTTAGGCAAATAGATTTAGTTGACATACTATTCACAACCCCCCCCATCTAGTGTGGTCATTTCACCAACATGTTATTCCTACTTGCATTGTAGTCAACAGTATACCTTTTTAGCTTAAGGCATCAACTACCTTGTTAGCTTTGCCACTCTTATGTTGGAAGGAATATTGAAATTTTTGTAAGAATTCTAACCACCTAGCATGAAGGGGGTTTAGTTTCTTCTTAGAGTTGAGATACTTGAGTGGATGGTGGTCACTATGTAGAATAAAATCCTTTTGTATAAGATAATGTGTCCAGTGATCAAATTAATGCCCTAACCACTGCATAGAGTTTTTTTTCATAAGTGGTCCATTTCTACCTGGACTGACTAAGTTTCTCACTGAAGTAAGTTATTGGCTTGCCTTCCTGCATGAGTACTACTCCTATCCCAATTTTGGTGGCATCTGTCACAACTTCAAAGAGCTTGTCAAAATTAGGGAGTTTTTGAGTGCTAAGACTGGAGCTTCAGTTAACTTCCTTTTTAGTAGTTCAAAACTAGCTTGTTGAGCTGAACCCCACTCAAACTACCCCTTTTTCAAGCTATCAGTGAGTGGTCTAGCTATTTCACTGAAACCCCTCATGAACCTCCTATAAAAAGTGGCCAATCCCAAAAAACTTCTCAGTTCAGTAACACTGGTACGTAGGAGACACCCATTCTTTAATGGCTTGCACTTTCTTTGGATCGGTGTGAATACCATGCTTGTTGCCGATGAATCCTAGAAACAATAATTTTTCAGTGAGGAATTCACATTTATGGATACTCAAGTATAGCTTGTTTCTTCTTAGTACTTCAAACACTGCTATCAGTTGTTGTAAATGCTCCTCTTTTGATTTACTGTAGATCAATATGTCATCAAAGTACACAACTAGAAATTTTCCAATGTAGGGTTTGAGTACTTGATTCATGAGCCTCATGAATGTACTAGGTGCATTACACAAGCCAAAAGGCATGACTAACCACTCATACAAGCCTTCCTTTGTTTTAAATGTTGTTTTCCATTCATCACCCTCTCTTATTCTTATCTAATGATAACCACTCTTAAGGTCCAACTTTGAAAAAAAATTGGAGCCCTCAAGCTTGTCCAACATATCTTCTAACCTGAGGATTGGGAATCTATACTTCACTGTGATTTTGTTTATTGCTCGATTGTCTGAACACATTCTCTAAGTTTTATCTTTTTTTGGTACTAGTGAGGTAGGTACAGCACAAGGGCTTGTATTTTGCCTTATCAACCTTTTCATGAGTAAATCATCAACTATATTCTGCAGTACTTCATGCTCCCTGGGGCTCATCCTATAATGTGGTAAGTTGGGGAGACTAGATCCTGGCAAGAGATCAATATTATGTTGGATGTCTCTCAAAGGAGGCAATTCTGATGGCAATTCTTCAGGGTGTATATCGGAGTACGTACTCTGATAACAGTGGCTTCATTTCTTCAGGTACCTGATAGGACTCCAAAGGCCCTTGACTCCTAAGAACTAGAGCCATGATAATGTCTCTGGTTTGCAACTGTTGAGGACGTTTAGATGTGAAGCAATGGTCAGTAGAAGTCTTTTGTGCTTGTAGAGTCTGATCTGATGGCAATGACAATGGTAACATGTCAGTTTCTTTTACTTCCATACAAATGTGTAAGTGTTGTCCTTTCCTTGATGAGTAACTTCTCTGTCATAAACGCCATGGCCTTCCAAGGAGAATGTGGCAAGCATCCATATCTATGACATCACATGTGACATTGTCTTTGTAAACAACACCAATGGAAATGGAAACTGAACTTTGTTGATTCACGGTGATATCAACCCCTTTTTTCACCCAGCCTATCTTGTAAGGATTAGGATGAGGCATTGTAGGTAACTTTAAAGCCTTCACCATAGCCTTTGATACCACATTCTCACAACTACCTCCATCTATTATCAGGTTGCACACTTTTCCTTGCACTGCACACCTAGTTCTAAAAATTTCATTTCTTTGAGTTAGTACTTGGTGTTTTTCAATGATAAGTAGCTTTTGTAAAATGCAAATTAGGGGCTCTCCTTCATCCCCTTCCAACTGAGCTTCAGTGTCAAACTCTAGTCCCACATCATTATCATAGTTCTCAACCTCTCCATCCATGTGTTCAGCCATGTTTAGAAACTTTCTTTGAGGACACTCATTAGACTTGTGTCCTGGTTAGTTGCATTTAAAACATTTGAGAGGAAAAGGCTTCTGGTAAGGGTTGCGTGGTTTGCTTGCTTGGCATGTAGACTTTTCATTTAAACTGGTTTCAACTAATTTGGTTGCAGCCATAGGTTGCAAGCTGCTATGAGTGGTGTTTTGATGATGACTAGTTGCCTGCACTGATTTATCCTTGTAACAATCAGAGAGAGGTTTCCATTTTATGGGTGTCTTGCTGGAACTTCTGACCAATTGCCTTTCCACCCTTAACAAAAAATTGACTGCCTCATTCAAGTTCCAAATTGTGTTGAGTTCTAATTTCTCCTGTATTGGAGCATTTAAACCACTAATATACCTAGCAACCTGCTGAGCATCAGATTCTTGCAGATTATTTCGAGAACTTAATCTGTAGAACTCTTCGGTGTAGTTTGTTACTGTTCTTGCTATCTGTTGGTAGTGGTGGAACTGTTGGTACAATATCTGCTCATAGTTATTTGGTAAAAACTTGGCTTTCATAAGTTGCTTCATATATATGTGACCATGTTTTCACTTTGTCTTTACCTTATCGCAGTCTATTCTGCTGGTACTGATCCCACCAGGATGAAGCACCACCTCGGAGCTTATATGACACTAGCTTACACTGCTAATGTTCCGGTATATTCATATAGTCTAGGAATGTTTCAACACAATGCAACCAATCCAAGAAATCTTCTATATGCAAATGCCCATCAAAAAATGATATATCTATTTTCATTTTATACTCAGAGTGTTCTGCATTGAAATTGTACCTGCCTTGGTTGTTGTAAGGCGAAGGATTTCTGTAAGGTGGAAGAGGTTGATTCCTACGCAGGGGAGCTCCCGCGAGGGTGGCCTCAAGTTCATCGTCAGAATCCATATCAGGATAACATGTTGCAGCTTGAATCTGATGTGAAATAGTATCCTCCAGCTCACAATAGTCTGATCTCCGAGTACCCATTTGAGATCCCAAATTTGGGGGCCGAGGAGAATCTTGTACTCGCGATCGATTGGAGGTGCCAACATTGTCAGCGCTAGGGCATGTCCTATCCACCGCATGTCGAACCTCTAATGTAAGGTTGTCCATCTTCTGATTCATCAGCTAGATCTCCCTCCAAAGCGATTCCAGTGAGATCGCCATCGTCGGCATAGGACCTTTGTCTTCTTCAGGGTTTACCATCGCACGATGATTTCCTCGCTCTGATACCACCTGGTGTAGAACAAAATATCGATTCTAATTGAAGAATCAAAGGAGATGAAGATTCTGGTAAGTTTCTGAATCAAACAACTCGATTACATTGATCAAAGAACAACTTCAGTCGAAAATTGGTTCAAAAGAAAAGTCGGGGAAAAAATTACATTTCAAAATGAAAACATTACTTTTATACATTTAACCTGACACATGTCAGCCTATGATTTATTTGGCCATTCAAACAGGGGCCGTAGGATGTGCAATGAGTTTGTAACTCACTTGAATGACTTTAACCGTCGCATGAATACTCTTCGCGTCTGCAGCTCCTCTCTGCTATTAAACGCTCGACTCCTGCAGTGCTTCATTTGGTGTCTCTGGGATATGCTCCTGCATCATCTACAAGTTAGCATTGTCCACCTTTGGGTTCTGTCCCCGGTGGCGGTGCTCAGCTATGATGCCGCTCACCAGTTTGCGGGCGCGCGGCACGAGGGCGATGCACCGCTTCTTCACGTTGCAGGAGTTCGAATCCCTCCTGCACCATGGCCTTGAGCTCCTCTGCCTCTGGATCGCCGTAGGGGCGGGAGATGTCACAACGTCGGCCAAACACACTGCCCATGATGTTGTTTAGGGCAGCGTTCTGGAGGTGGGTGCGGAGGTAGACGAAGCCTGCTCTGCTCTGCTCGCAGTGATGGCGGATAGCATGGAGGTGCAGTCGGACTGGCGGCCCAATTCATGGGCGGCGATGTGGCGGGGAGAGAAGAGGTGCGTCGAGATGATGCGGCGGAGGAGACACTAGTAGGTACTGCTAGGGGCGAAGCCAATAGCACTAGAGAGCATGAGCTCGCAGGCGGAGTACTTGAGCGAGCGATCAGCGAAGGCCGGGTGGGAAAGGATCTCGTGAGAGACAACAGTGTCGGAGGAAACGACAACTGGGGTGGATCCGATGGTGAAGTCCATGAGGGCCTTGGCACGGGAGGCAGCCGAGAGGGCGACGAGGGCGTGGTGGGGAGGGGGCGCGCAAGGGTGAAGAGGGAGCCGAAGACGGGGAGGCCGCGTGGGCCAGGAATTGGGATGAGGCCGCGGCTGGAGTGGCCATTAGAACAGGCGACCCCACCAGGAGATATGGCCCACGATAAGAAGCCGAGGGAGACGAAGGCAATGTAAAGGGAGAGGGCGAGCAGAGGCGGATCACAGTGGAGGGTGTCAGTGCCAAGGAAGGCAGGGAGGGCGAAGGCCCACCACCCACCAGGTGGAGTCAGTAGTACTGAAAACTTATATGGGCAGTCTGCTCATATAAATTTCTATGAACGAGTGGATATGAACTTTAAGCGACAGAACATGGATAAAAAATGAATGGATATGAATCAATTCCTTTTCTATCCATGCTCATATTCATTTCTTTTCTATCCATGTTCAATTGCTTAAAACTCATATTCACTCATTCATAGATTTTCTATGGGCAGCCTGCTCATAGAAGTTGCACTCCCCATGCCTACTTCTCTCTTGATGGTGTTCGATGAAATGCCAAAGCAACGAAGGAGGACAGAAGCAGTGCGGGTTGGAAGCAGAAGCACGTGATCCGTATTTATATGATAAAGAGGAGCTGGACTTCGCAATTACCGAAGACATCCGCGCCGCATATAGTGTTTTGATGAACAACTGGAAAAGAAACTTCTGTGGTTCTGTGCATGCATGCAGAATAGATGAAGAACGGGAAAAGAAACTTCTATGCATGCATCTAGAATTATGATGAACAACTTTTGTGCCTTAATTGGTTATATTTAATTAAATTACTTACGTTAATGTTTTAATTATTATTAAATGATCACTTAGATATCTTTTAAATAAATTACGTTACTTAGGTTAATATAAATGAGTTAACAATTATTTTATAATTTTTAAGGTTGAAGGCAGCCCTTCACTGGCCAAACACAGGACCGGAGAAGTCCGTAATAATATTAATCTTTTGGATTATTGAATCCTGCAACTGTCACTTTGTTAAGATTAAGTAGTAATGTTAGACTAAAAAGTAACGAATTAACTAGTTAAAATTTAAAAGTATATTTGTGTGCACAAAATGATAGGTAACTTGCATTGTCACTTTCGGTATCTTGCATGTTTAAGATTCTTAATTTTATTAGTTTTTGAAAATATGTAATTTATATAAAAAATGACATATGGGTTAATTTGATTTCAGATTAGATGCTTGGTTAGATCGTCTTACTGAGTAAATTTTCAAAAACATCTTTCTTCAATTTTCTAAAGGTCAAGAATTAATGGATCATGACAAATCAAGCATGCATTAAAAGTGAAGAGGTAGAAATTTAAACAACAAACACACAGAGCTACATAAATCCGTTAAGCCTGTTAAGCTAATTAAGTACTAAGAAGTAAGAACAATTGATTGAATTAATGAAGAGAAATAATTAAGCGCTAAGAAGTCTGCTCACCAGCTACTACAGTTGCGCATTTGCACAGCACTAGCTACATGGCAACGCACAGTGGTCATCGGTCGGACTCGGAGGTGATAGATGGAGAGTCGGCAACGCACTGCGAGCCTGCGGCGCTCGCGAGTGAGTGAAGGAGCTGCTGATACGGCGCTCGCAAGCGATAAAAGCGCTGTCACTGGGACTGCGACGCTCGCGACAGCACTGCGTGAGTAAAGGAACTGTGGGTGTGCCACTGCGGCGCTCGCGACTCGCGAGTGAAGGCGCTGGCCGCTGCCATCTGCAGGCCGAGCGACAAAGGCTTTGCCGCCGGCACCGCGTGAGTGAAGAGCTGCTAGCATGAATAGGGATGACAATTCAAACCGGTTAACCGAACCACAAAATCCGGTTTTGGATAGTAAAAACCAAAAACCGTTTAAAATCGGTTCAGTTTCGATTTTCGGGCCATGATTAACTGGTAATCGAAACTGGTTATATATTCGATTTCGGTTATCAATTTTTTGCAGTTAACCGGTATCCAAAATCGGTTTTGTTATTAATCTTTGAACCGATTATCCGTTTACTATCGGTTTTTTGCGATTAATCGGTATCCGAAACTAATTTTGTTATTAATATTTGAATCGGTTATCCATTTACTACGGGTTAACCAATTAGTAAACGGATAACCAGTTCTATCTGAATCAAAAAATTTAGTTTCGGTTATCAGCGAGATATAGGTTTTTGAAACCGACCGATTTCGATTTTGGTTAGCGGGTTTGAAAATCAGTTTTGGTTTCAGTTAACCTCCAAATGTGCGGTTAATCGAACCGTTGTCATCCTTAGGCATGAAGGAGCTGCACGACGCGATCACGCGATGACACGAGTGAAGGAGCTGCACGCCTGCACGACATGATCACGCTCATGAAACTGTCTGCCGGAGAGGGATGGAGGAGAGGTGAGCACACAGCACAGTTGCTACCTCGCTATGCTTGTGAGTTGTGAGAGAAACGAAGGAAGAAGGAGAAGACAGTACATGAGCCCAGTAAAATATAAATTGTAAAGGAGAGATAAGCACGGCTCATTAAATGAGAACATGCATTGGGAAAGAAATAAAACCATGAAAAGATATGGTAGTGTCGTAGAATGAAAAAAACAGGGTTAATTAATGTATCTATCTCAAATTATGATAACTTAACATGATTTTTAATTTGTATCAATTATATCCTGAACTATTAGATTGATATTAATTCTAACTCGACGTCAAATGCTCGTCAATGCAACTATTAGGTGCTGACATTTGACTCAACAAATTAAAAAATGTATCTATCATAAACTTTTGCTCTTGTAACAAATCTATCCTAACATTTAATATTTCTCCCTAATCTATCCCAAACTTTGGGATTGACAACAGTTGTCTCATTTAACATTGAACTTAAAATTTAGATTACATTACAATTATAATCAATCCAAAAGTTTGAATTACATTTCTCCCTATTATTTTATTAAATTCGATTATTACGTTAAAAAAATTAAAACTTGAAATAAAAGTCATATTTACCAAAATTTTATTTTTTATTTTTTATTTTTTTATTCAATTCAGTTATTGCATTTTATAAAAAAATCAAAACTTTCAATCAAATCAAGACATTTTTACTTATATTATTATTTATTAAATATTTAACATTATGATTATATTTTATTCCGTGTCTAACAAAATTTGGCATTTTAAATTTGATTTGTTATGTTTTGTGTTGATTTTTTTATTCAATTCCATTATAGAATTTTAGAGAAAAAAAATTAAAAATTTGAACAAAATTAATATATTTTACTGATAATATTATTATATATCATACAATTAACATTATTTATATTGTATTAAATTTGGTTTAATATTTAATTTTCTTCATAAAATTCTTTTATTTTCCTATAAATTTTTATTTTTAAAAAATACAAAATCTAAAATTAAATTTATATATAACGACTATAAATTAATTTTGGTGAAATTAGACGTGGCATTCTTCGAGGTGTTAAAAGGTTTTTCGTGTATTTTTTTTAAAAAAAAAGAATTTGATGAAATCTAATATGGAATTATCGGATAAAGTGAGAGTTTTGTTATATTTTAAAAATTATTTCTCTTCAAGAATTATAATTGTTGTCAATTTCAAAGTTTGGTATAGATTAGGGAGAAAGATTAAATATTGGGATAGATTTGTTACAAAGACTAAAGTTTAGGGTAGATACATTAATTTTCTCTATTTATATAATATTATAATATTTTTTATTACATGCTAACGTGGCACAAGTGATAATAAAAAAATATTTTTTAATTTGCTAAGTCAAATGCCACATCAGCACCTAACGATTGCTTTGACGGGCATCCGACGTTGGGCTAGAATTAATATCAATCTGACAGTTCAAAATATAATTGATACAAATTAAAGATCAGAATAGATTTGTGAAAAAGATCATAATTTGGGCTAGATACTTTAATTAACCCAAAAATAAGCAAAGCTAGTCAAACAAATGCACAACACATCCCCACACCCGTGGGGCACTGGGGCAGCGGGGTCATCTCAAAAAAAAATTGAAAAAAAATTATTTCAGTGGGGGTAGTAGCCCCCCCCCCTCCCCACTAGGCCTACAATGGATCCGCCACTATTACTTAGGTTAATATAAATTAGTTAACAATTATTTTATATTTTTTATTTATTATAAAATATTTTATTTTGAATTAGCAAAACTTTGATGTGTATTTAAACCTTATTTGAATTTTTTTATTTAAATCGCTATCTTCATATATTATAAAGGGAAAATCATACTTTTGGTCCCCATACTTTTAAATTTTTGGTTTTAGTCCACATACTTTATTTTTGTTTAGGATTGAATTTCTGCCGTCATATGAGACCTAAATAGAGTTGACGTGAATAACATATGCTAATTGGACATTGCTGACGTGGAGCCAAATCAATATTCCTCAATTCTTAGAATAAGTTATTACAAATAGAAGGATTAGTATAAGCTAAAGCATGAATACAATGAGTGTGGAGAGATAGCACCTGAATTTTAACCCTTGAGGTATCCAAGCAATCAAGAGCCCCTTGAGGCACCAATGGAGGAGAAGGTTGAGCCTTTCCAAGATTGGCCCATTAATTGAGAGACAAATCTCAAAGCTTCAGTTTCGGATAGGTGGGTTTCCTGCAAAAGAAGAAGGGGAAACGACATAGTACGCTTGTCATGAAAAATCAAGTCTTAGACTGGCCTCCGACCAAGTCCTCTACAATTCCAATTGAACGCAATCATTTAAACAGAAGGAGGAGTATTGCCTGATTAATGGAAGCCTTAGGAGCAGGTACAATCTGAAGCTCCATAAGCTAAGCAGAAGATCTCGGCCTATTAGAGGAAGAAATAATATGACATATTACTAAAAGATTGATTTTTATTTAATATAATTACAATTATATAATATTAAAAAAATTAAATATCAATGTAAAATAATTGGGAGGAAATAATATTTTTAGTTAATATGTCATTTTAAAAATTATTTTACATAAATTTATATTTTATTGTGTAATTATAAATTAGAATAAATTAGAATATAATAATATAGTATAAATATTATTTAATATTGTTAACAAGAATATTTTGATTGTTTTTATTTTTATTCCTTGTTATTTCTAATGCTAATCGTACAAAGCAATAGTTATTCTTTATCTCTTCCATATTAGCCAACGTTGTCGCCTGATCATGAATTTCAAAAATGCTATTTTGTTTTACCAATGATGTGTTACACGAACTAAGTTTTGATAACCCCATCTTTCTGCAATTTAGCTCTTTTCTCGTGATTTCTTCTCATTGCTTGACAAACTATACGACCTATCAGGCGAGGAAGGTCCCTTCACTGCCAACACCATTCAAATTTTAAATTAGGTCGTGAGAGGAAAATTACATAGGTGTAAAGGGTATTGGGATATGTCGGGACTTTCACACCGATTGGACAAATGCTATAGCTAGAGTCAAGCGCCGTAGGAATTCATGTGAAGCCCCGCATAGAAGTGAATATAATATTATTAAGAGTGAACCTAAAATAAAAGTGAATATGTGTTGGGTAAGAGTGAATCTAACACTTATATTCTCTAGGGACCCGTTTGGTTTGCAAATTATTCGTCATACGATACCAGACAGGGATAAGGACATGACAGGACATCAAGTGTCTTGGGATAGGAGCTATACCATATTTATTTCGTCAAGAACAGGATATGATATTCAATCATATATTGTATTTATTTCGCTATAACATAGTCATGTACAAGTCAAAATGACACAATTACCTTTTGAGCAAATACTCAAAACCATAACTTTGTCTCATCTTTTTCCCAAATCCATAATTTTGAATTGGATTTTCCCAAATCCATAACTTTCTCTTCATTTTTCCGGTTTTGCCCCCTGACTTTTGGTTTGGACGTTTGTCGACCGATTCAACAAAATTTGAACCGGTTCAACAGGGTTTAATGAAAAAACCCGGTTCACAGGGTTTCTCGCTCTATCTCTCTCTACTACATTTTACTTTTTTTACTGATCGACTTTATTTTTTACCTTTTTACTGATTGCACTTACGTCTTCCTTTGTCGCCGTTGTCATCGCCTTTGTCGTCGTTGTTGTCGCTTGAATCGCCTGAAGAAAACCGCAGTCCTTTGTTGTCTTCTTCGGCCGAATCCCTAGAAGGAAACTGCGACCTGTGTTCTCACATCCCGCACAAAGCCCTTGAAGCAAACTGCCACCCTGTGTTCTCGCGTCCTCTGTTGCCTCCCAAATCGCTCCAACCGCTGCATCATACCTCAGTGTTACCGCCCCATTCTCTGGACAAGTTCTTTAAAGCTCCTAACCCCGCAGATAAGCTCCTTACTTTAACTTTGATGGTGTGCCCTAATTTTCTAAATCCAAGTGGTATAAATTCCAACTTTTATGAACTGTTTCCTTAGTTTTTATTTATTACCTTTAATTGTTACACATTACACATTTTGTTATTTACTGTTTAAGAATAGCTCATCTAATTTCAATGCAATTCCATACTTCTGCAAAAGTATGGAATACTATTTTATTGAATACTATTTGATTATATTTGAGTCCTTTATGAGCTTGTGCCCTAATTTTAAATTTTCAAAATTTATAAAAATTAAATAGTGTGATTTTAATGTGATTCCATACATTTGCAAAAGTATGAATTTGTCAATAATTAGGGTAATATTGCATTAATTAGCTTTATATAGACTTATATATACATGTAGATATTGATTTCATATTTTGAATGAAATCTAATTTTTTTTGGGTTAGTTATAGACTTTTAAAGAAGTATGAAATACTATTTTATTGAGTACCATTTGGTTTTATTTGAGTCCGAGTACTATTTGATTTTATATGATCCTATTACATGCATATATGTTGATAAACTTATGAAATAGTATAATGTAAATGCAATTTCATACTTTTGCTAAAGTATAGAATTGCCATAAATTAGGATAATATTCATTAATTAGCTTAGTGGTGACTTCTATATATCGTTTATTGTTAAATTTATTGAAATACTTTTGAAATATTATAAATTCAGTTCCTTTCCACACATTCAAAAAAGTATGGAATGGTCATATATGAGTTATAAATTAGTCTAATATTGAATCATTAAGGCTTATATAGACTTCTATATTTCATTTATCCAATGATTCCATATTTTGAATGAAATCTAATTTTTCTTTGTTAGTTATAGATTTTTAAAGAAGTATGAAATACTATTTTATTGAGTACTATTTGGTTTTATTTGAGTCCAAATACTATTTGATTTTATATAACCCTATTACAAACATATAGGTTGATAAACTTATGAAATAATATAATGTAAATGCAATTCCATACTTTTGCAAAAGTATGAAATTGCCATATATTAGGGTAATATTGCATTAATTAGCTTAATATTGACTTCTATATATAGTTTTTTGACAAATTTATTGAAATATTTTTGAAATATTAAAAATTTAGTTCCTTTTCACACTTTTGGAAAAGTATGAAATTGTCATATATGAGTCATAAATTAGTCCAATATTGAAACATTAAGGCTTATATAGACTTCTATATGTCTGATTCATTTATTTTCAATGAAATGTGGTGCTTAGTTTTTTTAGAATTACATTTGGAAAATGAGGACCTGACACAACACTCGCAAGGTTAGCTTTGCAGGTATGAGTCTGTTGTTTTCTTTATTTATTAACGATTAGATCTTATCTTATTTTTTAAATAACAAACTACTTATGTTGCAGACCCAATTGATGATAGAAGTCGGCAAGCTCCAAATCAACTAGATGAAAGTTGTGGAATAGAGTTAGTAGAACCCTCATATGCACCACCCTCAAGAGTGGTAAAAGGACATGAACATGTCATTTAATGGACTTGCTATGTAGACAGATTCAAAAGGTTCCTCCGACTAGTTTCAGAGCATAATTGGGGTAACCTACAAAGCATTCACATAAGTGCACAAGAGAAAGCTCTGATACAAACCACCCCTTTTGGAATATTCCTGGACATAGGAGAATTCCCAATGTCTTGGAATTTACTTCTCTTAATTATGAAGCAGTGGGTGAAAGACCTAGTTTTTAACTTCAAAAGAAATGAGGTGACGTTTTCAGAATCTGACGTGGCTCTCCTCTTAGGCCTGCCTAATCATGGAGAATTAATTCCAACTCCATAGGCAAGTGAAGCCACTTGCGAGGGCTATATGAAGGCCAAATTTTTTCCGGATGGAGCAGCACCTAGTAGGGCACAAATTGAATACCTAATAATTCAAGTGCATGGCTCCAACAATCGTCAAGATATAGAGGATTTTTGTCGTTTGTACATTTTATATGTATTTTCCTATATATTGTTTTGTACTCCCGGATATCATGTACCGAGTTATTTGTTGGGTTATGTCGATAACCTGAATGACATTAGTAAGTACAATTGGTCCAATTGTATATATTCATTCGTAGCCGGACAAATCCCCTCCATTGGGGAAAGAATCAGATTAGTAGTTGAACAACAACAAGCTAACCCAGCTGTCACATACATGCGTGGTTGTGTTATTCTTTTGCTGGTCAGTATGATATTTTTATATGTCAATATTTTGTTTTATATTGTTAATAACCTGTTTTATGGATTATATTTTCTTTGATATGGTTGGTTTTTTGAACATATTCCCATTTTGCAGGTTCCTAGAGCCATACCAAATAAGCCTAGATTGTGGAAATATGTTATTATAAACTGGCAAACAAGGACCCTCGAGTCCAAATGGGAGGCTGTGACCCATTTTCAAGTTGTTGAAAATCTTATTCCTTCAGCCGAAGAACAAGTTTTATTCCGGCCACGCACTAGGGTATAAAGTTACATATTGAAGTTGCATATATATTCTAGTTCAATAGTATTTTATCTAATTTCATACTTTCACCAAACTATGAAATGACTTTTTCTTATGTAATTTTTTTCACACGATCGAAGATTTGTTGATTGATTTTGTAACGGAATACTGCCAAGAACATATAGATAGATATTTGCGAAGGGAAATGAAGGAAAAAATAAGATAGAAGAAGAGATTTACTGTTGATGCATGCCCTCTCACCCCAGCATTGTATATATGACTATTGTTAGGAGGGCATCAATTCAAAAGAATAAATATAATCTGAGGGAAAAGAGGGGAACCCCCCTGTGGCAAAAAATAAATGGCAAAAAAACTAAAAAATTTGAGAAGAAGGTTGAAGAAGTTCTTGTTGCAACCCCGGAACCAACCATGGCTGCTGTTGCAAGCCCGGAGCCAAGCAAAAGAAAGTAAAAAATTGTTGCAAAGAGATACACTAAGAGGTCCAAACAAGAGACAAAATATACCACATCAAATTTTCCATTGAATTTAAGTTTGGATGATGAAGATGAGGAGAAAAAATATGAGAAAACTAAAGTTATTAGAAAGCATGGAGCCGCAAAAGGAAAAATTTGATGTGGTGCAGATAAAAAATGAATTCAAAGATGCGGAGGAGGACATTGCCAATTTACTTCTAACTTTGAATAAATTAGAGTGGGTGTTACTACAATTTAAATTGTTATTGCGGGACAATAATTGTATTTATGAGTGAGTATGCTGGAATGTTGTAGTAGATTGAATACTTATTAGTATTTTTTATTTGATTAGATTGAGCAATGATTATATTTGGAGATGTGGGCACTACTTTTTAAACTTGGAATGTTTATGGAATATACTAGACTTCCAGAGTATGGAATCTTTATTTTTGCACTTCCAGAGTATGGAAGTTGAGTCTTTCTATGTATTAATGGCATTATATAGTTTTGATAAAGTGTGGAATTTGGTTAATGGTTTATTTCTTGTAATTCCAGAGTTTTAACAAAGTATGAAATCATTATTTTTGCACTTCAACAATATGGAAGTTGAGTTTTTCGGCGTATTAATGACATTCTATAGTTTTGATAAAGTGTGGAATTTGGTTAATGATTTATTTCTTAGAATTCCAAAATTTTGACAAAGTATGGAATCATTATTTATGCACTTCAACATTATGGAAGTTGAGCTTTTCTGTGTATTAATGACATGCTATAGTTTTGATAAAGTGTGAAATTTGGTTAATGGTTTATTTCTTGGAATTTCAGAGTTTGGACAAAGTATGGAACCATTATTTTTGCACTTCAACAGTATGAAAGTTGAGTTTTTCTGTGTATTTATGACATTCTATAGTTTTGATAAAGTGTGGAATTTGGTTAATGATTTATTTCTTAGAATTCTAGAGTTTTGTCAAAGTATGGAATCATTATTTTTGCACTTCTAGAGTATAGAAGTTGAGTTTTTCTGTGTATTAATGACATGCTATAGTTTTGATAAAGTGTGGAATTTGGTTAATGGTTTATTTTTTAGAATTCCATAGTTTTAACAAAGTATGAAATCATTATTTTTGCACTTCAACAGTATGGAAGTTGAGTTTTTCTGTGTATTAATGACATTCTATAGTTTTGATAAAGTGTGGAATTTGATTAATGGTTTATTTCTTGGAATTCTAGAGTTTTCTCAAAGTATGAAATCATTACTTTTGCAGTTCCAGAGTATGGAAGTTGAGTTTTTTTGTGTATTAATGGCATTCTATAGTTTTGATAAAGTGTGGAATTTGATTAATGGTTTATTTCTTGGAATTCTAGAGTTTTCCTCAAAGTATAAAATCATTATTTTTGCACTTCCAGAGTATGGAAGTTGAGTTTTTCTGTGTATTAATGATATGCTATAGTTTTGATAAAGTGTGGAATTTGGTTAATGGTTTATTTCTTGCAATTCCAGAGTTCCGACAAAGTATAGAATCATTATTTTTGCACTTCCAAAGTAGGGAAGTTGAGTTTTTCTGTGTATTAATGACATTCTATAATTTTGATAAAGTAAGAAATTTAGACTAAAAAGGTTATTTCTTTTTCCAGAGATATTATAGAAGCCATGGGGCTGCTGCATTAAATTCCATCCAAAGATCATCAGTCGTGTCATCTATTCCTAAATATATTTTTATGCCCATTAATAGTAGCCGCCTCCGACATGCAAATCAAGAAAAAGATACCGAAGGACATTGGCATCTCCTTGTGGTGGACATTGAGCAAAAAATATTCTTTCATCTAAATTCAATGTGGTCCTACCATGGCTCCTCCAAAGATTTCGAGGATAATGTTTCATTGCTTTAATACATGCCGAATGAACATTTGGATGACATATGCCCCAACTTGAGCATCCAGATGAAATCTCAAGGTTGGAGAAAAGAAATGTTTGAATGTCCTCAACAAAATATGAGTGTTGATTGTGGTGTTTTTCTGATGAAGTATATTAAAAATTTGATCAAATCAGAATAAATGGACTGGAATCAACAGCATATGAAAAGGTTTCGGCTTGAGCTTGCAACATTCTTATATGACTCTTATTCTCTTATTCAACAGTGATTCTGTAACGTACGATAACAGTTTGAAACAAAAACTATTTATAATCTCCTATTTGATAGAAGATTATCAAAGTGTAATATAATTATACAGTGTTTAATTTGTATTTTATCATACTCTAAAATTCTTCTGAGTTTTATGATAAAAACTTGTTGGCTAATTGAAATTCTGAGTTGTTTAATTTGCTAGTTGGCATTTTGACAGAAAAAACTAGTATTTTTATTAGTTCCATACTTTCATGAAAGTATGGAATGTCTTCTTCTGTGCTCAACTTATACAGAATTAAACTTCCAGACTTTAGAAAGAATATGCAATATGGCTATTTGGCATTTTGATAGAAAAAAATTAGTATTTTCACCAGTTTCATACTTTCATGAAAGTATGGAATGCCTTCTTTTGTGCTCAACTCATACAGAATTCAACTTCCAGACTTTAGAAAGAATATGCAATATGACTATTTGGTATTTTGATAAAAAAAAACTAGTATTTTCACCAGTTTCATACTTTCATGAAAGTATGGAATGCCTTCTTCTATGCTCAACTTATACATAATTCAACTTCCAGACTTTAGAAAGAATATGCAATATGACTATTTTGCATTTTGACAGAAAAAAACTAGTATTTTCACCAGTTTCATACTTTCATGAAAGTATGGAATGCCTTCTTCTGTGCTCAACTCATATATTAACAAATAGTAATTGTGATATAAAGTCCAAAATTAGTACTTTCACCTATTCAATATGTATGATTTAAGCTCAGGAAAGTATGAAATGTCTTCTTCTGAGCTTAACTCATACAGAATTCAAAAATAAAGTATGGCTATACATCAAATGGTATCCAAAATATGAAATGGAGTATGTTGTCAGCTGGGTGGGGGAGCTCTGCATGAACGTTTGTTGTGCCCTACTTGCTTGCATCTTGAGCACTTCCTCTGAAGTCTCCCACTATGTCTTGATTCTCTTCTATTTTTTCTTTTTCTACCAAGTTGTGCTAGAGATTGGGGTGGTTTCACTTCGGTATCATAAGGTTCTCTATGCCAATATTGTTTGCTTCTTGTCGGATAAATTTTATCCTCATATATTTTTTTATAAGTCTCAATAGTGAAATAACACTCACAATACTCATAAGGGTCAAGACTACAATAACCGATAGCAGCCATAGCATGTGAACAAAGAATACCATAAAGTTGAAACTTCCTGCAAGAGCATGATCTATTAGCTAAATCAACAATAACTGTTTGGTATGATGTTTGTACCTAGTAGCAATGGTCCCAATGCGGATGCACAGCATGCCAACGACATTTGTGGCAATTATTTGCTAAAATTGTTTCCATTTTTCCAGTCAAAGTAGTGATCAATATAAGAGAAACTTTACGTCTCTTGAAGAACCACTCTGAGACCTTGCGTCTTGTCATCTCAATCAATGTTGTGATTGGCAACCCACAAACTTCCCTAAATAATGCATTCAAGCATTCCACAAAATTAGTTGTTATGATATCATACCTTCTACCGGGGAAAAAGAAATTAGCCCATTTCTCCTTCTCTAATTGAGATATCCATTGGTAACTTTGCTCATGAATAACCAATATCTTTTGCATACATTCACTAAATGAATGTTCCGTGGTTGATCTTACAGCTGCCCAAAACAAGGGCACAACATCTTTTGAATGAACATCGTGTACTAAATTTTTTGCAAGATGAACCATACAATATCCATGCGCAGCATCCGAAAAGATATTTCTCACAGCAGCTATAATGTCTGGGTTTCGATCACTCATAATACTTAATCCCCTATAACCGGGGATGCATCTATAAAGTTCATCCAAAAACCACTCCCATGTTTCTGTTTTATCAATTTCAGTCACAGCAAATGCCACGGGAAAAAACCTATTTTCTGCATCAAAAGAAGTTGCAATCATAAGAACACCTGAGTATTTACCTCTTAGATGTGTTGCATCAATACATAATATAGGCCGCATATATTCTCTAAATCCACGCAAGCTTGCACCGAAAGCCCAGAAGACACGATGGAAACGGTGGGTCGAGGAATAACTCATCAATTTAACTTTTGATTCAAAGTCATGAATCCTTAATTCCCTAAGATATGTTGCAACAGTACAATTGTGCTCATTGACAAAAGTCACTATTTCAAATTTACCCCTGCCGGTTGCTGACAACGTCCAACAACAATTGGGCTCTTTGCATCTGACTTTGATATAGTAACTATTGCTTTGGATGCGTCTCAATTCAAAATTTCGCTTGATGCAATAAATGGTAAGAGCTCTCCTGAAACTATCTTTATCAAAAAATACCTGAAATTAATACAAGACTGGTATTTATTAGACTTATATCCAATATTAAATGATAACTGGACTGATATTTTATATAATTCCATACTTTCACAAAAGTATTGAATATCTATCAACGAATACGACTATTAGACAGAATTCAAATATAATCATTACACATGGTATCTATTAGACTGATCTAAAAAAAATGATACCTGGAATGGTATTTTCTCAAGTTCTATACTTTGGTGAAAGTATGGAATGTCTTATACTGGTATGATTATTGTAGTTTTACATAGGGTAACATATACAAGTATACATTATAGACAACATAACTATTATTTCCTCTAGTTGGATTTTTCTGTGTAAAACCCAACTTCCATACTCTGGAAGTGCAAAAGTAATGATTTCATACTTTGAGGAAACTCTAGAATTCCAAGAAATAAACCATTAACCAAATTTCACACTTTATCAAAACTATAGAATGCCGTTAATACACAGAAAAACTCAACTTCCATACTCTGGAAGTGCAAAAGTAATGATTACATACTTTGAGAAAACTCTAGAATTCCAAGAAATAAATCATTAACCAAATTCCACACTTTATCAAAACTATAGAACGCCATTAATACACAGAAAAATCCAACTTCCATACTCTGAAAGTGCAAAAGTAATGATTCCATACTTTATCAAAACTTTCAGAAAAGTATGGAAGACACATTATTATTTTCAAATGAATTACCTGATGTAGATACAATTCTGAAGTATGTGAATCATCATCAATTGGATAAACATTCATGGAGTTTACCAAGGTGTCATCTTCTTCTTCTTCGACTTGAAAATCATGATCCCTTATGTCATACTGACCGTTTGTGAAGTCAAAATCAATGCAATTGACATATTCAGAAGTGAAAACATCATAAGATTCAGAAGGAATGACATCTTCATCATTGTTCACATATGTTTCAGTCTCCTCATCGCTTGTGTGGATATTCTCCACACCCTCACATGCTCCATTAATCTCGTACATATGTTCCTCCAATGGAAAATATCTTCCAATTACATCACTAGAAGTAAAAATTAAATTTGAGAATTCCTCAATTGCCTCCACTTCTTCTCTTATCCTCTCCTCAGCAAGCTCTTCCTCAATGTAGTCATACTGATCATCATCACATGTCAAACGAAAGTTCAGATCTAAAAATGCTTGACTTGTATTTTCTTGAGCCTCTTGAGCTACAATGACAGTGTCAGTTATAGTTTCAACCTAGTTTGACGCTTGTTGTGTAGAAGTTTGTACATTGGCATATGTATCAGGCACAATAAAGTCATCATTGTCAAGATGTTGCGACCTACAATGATATTAGTTGATAATTATTTGTTTATCCGTAGTTAACAATAAGTGAGAATAAATGACATATAATTCAATAACTCACAAGATATTATCAATATCAGAATCTTGCACCACAAAACTATGTGCATCAGCCATCACACATGCACCTATAACCAAATTAAATCAAAATGAGTATGGAATAGACTATAGAATTTTATAATTTCACAAAAGTATGGAATTTATCAAAAAAGATAATATCATTATTTTTATCATTACTAATATAGAATGATTTTACTAAATTAAACAAAAAACTAAGGACACTGATGATACAAACCTGGGCGGATGTACTTACAGACTTTTGCGAAAGTCTTGAAACAACTCCCAAGTTACAACTAGGGTTCCTGTTAAATAGAGTGTAACAACCATTCTTGTTTGAGAAGTGACTAATAATGAAGAAACTTTACTAATGGAACTGTATGTGTATGAAATGCCGCTAAGTATTCAAAAACTAGGACATTAGATACTTTCACAAAAGTATTGAATCAAGCAAAAAAGAGTACTTGATTAGAGATTTGTTTACTAATATGGCATATTTCTACATAATAAACCAAAAAAAAGTGAAACAGTAAGTACAAACCTGTGACTTTGCCGAAAGTATATAACAGCCAAGGTATTAGTTGAGGTCGTGGAGGAATGAAAAGAAAACCTCGGCGTTAACAAAGAAAGCCGTTAGTAGCAACAAGGTCGAGCTAGCTGAAAGTATGGAAGACCATGGGGAAGAGCATTCGATTGAGCGGAAGTTGAGCAAACGACACGTCCTAGCATGGGGAAGAGCAAATGCGACGTCAACAAAGCAAGGCGCCGGAGAAAACCTTCAGTCTCTAGAACTTCTAACATCGGCCAGAGAAGAAGTGTGAAGAAGTTGCGTGCTCCAGTTCCACGCCCATCGATACTTAAAAACATTTTTTTTTCATTAAACCCTGTTGAACCGGTTCAAATTTTGTTGAACCGATAGGCAAACGTGCAAACCAAAAGCCAGGGGCAAAATCGGAAAAATGAAGAGAAAGTTATGGATTTGGGGAAATTCAATTCAAAGTTATGGATTTGGAAAAAAAGATGAGAGAAAATTATGGTTTTGGGTATTTACTCTTACCTTTTTATATTTTTAATGGACAAATTAAATTTTATATATTTCAAAATTAATGTACAAAAATGGAATACCAACTATCACATATACAATCTAAATATATATGTTAAAATCTTGCATATATAACAAGTATTTATTCAATTAAGAATAAAGAACAGTTTGATATTTGTAGCCATATATTTAGTACACAAAATTTTGAATTAAGTAAATCAAACATACATCAACAGATAACAATTGAGGAGAAGTATTGTTCTTGAGCATTTACGGTGGAAACTCTTTTTCATTCTTGTAAGTAAGTCTTACATTAGAAACTATCACCATCTTCTTTGGTTCGCAAGGTAATACAAAAATGAATATCTCACAAGAAATCAAAAGATTACATGAGGGAAAATCTAATCTACCTTGTAACAATACAATAGGAGTTCAAATACTTGTATGGATTATATAGCACATGTATCATCCTTAACTTTCCAAGTCAACAGTGGAAATTTTTTGGCTTCTGCATTTGGCCTTCTCTTTTGGATCTGTTCTTGACATCTTCCTCCTTGTCATCAACAAAAGAAAAGAACTTGAATGTTGCGGCCATAGAACTTCACAAATCACACAGTGTCCTTTTCCTTTACCCAAAGAGGATAATTTGTTAAATTATTTATTTAATAATTTATTATGGTCCAACATTTTATATATTGGCATGTGGTTACGCTATCAATTTGATTGGCCGATTATAGGTGATCTAGTAAAGATTATTATTAGGCCTTGTACCATTTCATAATTATGGGAATAATTATCTATGCATAGATACCATAGTGGTAATATTACAATTTCATGATGGGCGAAACTGTAATTTACCGACCTCTAATTTTTTATATAAAGAGGGGTTATGGTCCCCGAGTCACGTGCTAAGTTCCTCGCATCTGAAATCCCCATCTCTCATTGTGTGTATACGGGCTCGCGTGTTGATTTGGAAGTCCAACTTGATAATTTTTATCCAAAGAGGAAAAGTCAATGTTGTGTTTGATATCTTGTAATGGGGACTGCCATTATTTATTTCTTTATGTTATATGATTAATTGTATTTAATTTTTTGAGGTGCTTATAATATCATGTTTTATTTTGTTCTCTTTCAGTGAATACATCTGTTACTTTAATTGCTACTAGTATTAACTCCATCTCTGTGTTGACTGACACAAACTTTAAAGCATGGAAAGAGAATGTTATGATCGTTCTTGGATTCATGGATCTGGACTTAGCTTTTCGTATGGATCAGCTCGCTGCTCTCACAGCTCAAAGTTTCTATGAGGAAAAGATGGCATATGATCGGTGGGATAAATCCAATCGCTTAAGTCTAATGATCATAAGGCGTGCTATTCCCGAATGCTTTAGGGGCGTCATGACTGACGAGACAAATGCCAAATCATTTCTTATTGCCCTTAGAAAAGTATTTTGAAAGAAATGAAAAGCCTGAGACAAGTATGCTTTTAGCCAGCCTGATCTCAATGAAGTATAAGGGCAAGGGGAACATCAAGGAGTACATTATGGAAATATCAAACATTGCTTCAAAATTAAAGACATTGAAGTTAGACCTATTTGAGGATCTACTGGTGCATATAGTTCTTATCTCTCTCCCTGCACAGTATAATCAGTTTAAAATCAATTATAACTGTCAAAAGGAGAAATGGTCTTTGAATGAACTCATTTCTCACTATGTGCAAGAGGAGGAGAGATTGAAGCTTGACAGAACTGAGAGTGCTCATCTGGCTATTGCTTCCAAAGGCAAAGGCAAGAAAAGACCTAAATCTAAGGAAGTTGCAAGTGCTCTACTGAAAAGGAAGCAGAAGGAACAAGATAAGGGTATCACTTGTTTCTTTTGCAAAAAGGCTGATGGACACATAAAGAAAGATTGTGCCAAATATCACGCATGGCGTGCTAAGAAAGGTACACTTCTCACTTTGGTTTGTTCTGAAGTTAATTTAATTTCTGTACCCCAAGACACATGGTGGGTAGATTTTGGTGCTACTACTCACATTAGTGTATCTATGCAGGGTTGCCTGAGTTGCTGAAAGCCAACTGATGCTGAAAAATTCATCTACGGCGATGGCAAATCTGTTCAAGTTGAAGCTATAGACAATTTTCGATTATTGTTAAGAACTGGATATTATTTGGACATGATAGAGACCTTTGTAGTCTCATCTTTTTGACGAAATTTAATTTCTATTTTTGTATTGGACAAATTCGAATATACTTGTTCTTTTGGAAATAGAAGTTTCAGTTTATCTCTTGGTTCAAATATTATTGGTACTAGTTCTTTATCTTCTGTTAATAACCTTTTTATGCTTAATGTATTAGCTTCATTTAATGAAACCTTGCACACTAGTTCACGAGGTACAAAGAGAAAGTTAACTTATGAGAATTCCGTCATCTTATGGCACAAACGTTTAGGTCATATATCCAAATAAAGGATACAAATGCTTGTGTCAGATGGAATTCTTAACCTCTCTGATGTTACAGACTTTAAGGTCTATATTGAGTGCATTAAAGGGAAACAGACAAACATTAAGGGATCAGGTATTAATAGGAGTTCAGACGTCTTAGAACTAATACATAATGATATATGTGTACCCTTCCCTATGGCTTCTTGGAATGGTCAACAGTATCTTATTACATTCATAGATGACTACTCTAGATATGGTTACATATACCTGATTAAGAAGAAGTCGCAATCACTAGATGTGTTCAAGTCCTATAAGGCCAAAGTTGAAAATCAACTAGGCAAAAGGATTAAGGCTGTCAGGTCTGACCATGGTGGTGAATACTATGGCAGATATGATGGATCAGGTGAACAACGTCCAGGACCTTTTGCTAAGTTCCTAGAGGAATGCGGTATCGTTCCACGTACAGTACACCATGCTAGGAAGTCCTAGCATGAATGGTGTTGTTGAAAGACGAAATCAGACTCTTAAGGATATGGTGAGAAGCATGATTAGTCACTCTACCTTACTAGAGTCCCTTTGAGGAGAGGCACTTAAGATTGCAACTTACATCCTTAATAGGGTACCAACTAAAGCAGTATTGAAAATCCCTTATGAACTTTGGACGGGCAACAAGCCCAGTTTAAGGCATTTACACATTTTGGGTTGTCTAGCTAAGGCTAGGCCATATAGGCCAAGTGAAAAGAAATTGGACTTCAAAATAGTTAGCTGCTATTTTCCAGGGTGAGAAAAGGGGTGAGCCGTTGATGGCGATATTAGCTCTTAAGGACCGAAAGTTACTGATCGGTGGGTGTCAGTCATTTTTTGGCCTTTGTGTCGGTGGTAGAGGAAGGTGGAGATGCGACCAGAGACATCGGGAGGACGCCTGTAGTATGCGGGTTCTCTGATGTATTTCCATAGGAGTTGCCAGGGTTACCTCCAGAGAGAGAGAGATCGAATTTTGTATCAATTTACAGCTAGGGGTGAAGCCGATCTCCATTCCTCCGTATCGGATGGCACCAACTGAGTTGAGGGAGTTGAAGTCCCAGTTGCAGGAGCTGCTTGATCTGGGTTTCATTCGCCCCAGTGTTTCGTCTTGGGGTGCTCCAGTGCTCTTTGTAAAGAAGAAGGATGGGTCCATGTGAATATGCATTGATTATCGACAGCTTAACAAGGTAACAGTGAAGAATCGATATTCGTTGCCCAGGATTGATGATTTGTTTGATCAGCTTCAGGGAGCGTAGTGGTTTTCTAAGATTGACTTGCGGTCAGGGTATCATCAATTGAGGATTCGGGATAGTGACGTCCCTAAGACTGCTTTCAGGTCAAGGTATGGGCATTTTGAGTTTCTGGTGATGTTATTCGGGCTGACTAATGCACCTGCAGTATTTATGGACCTGATGAACCGAGTGTTCAAGGAATACCTGGATAAGTTTGTGATTGTGTTCATTGATGACATTTTGATTTATTCCAGGAGCAGGGAGGAGCATGCTGAGCACTTGAGGGTAGTTCTGGAAACCTCTAGCCATGTGGTGTATGTCAAATTCTCCAAGTGCGAGTTCTAGTTGGAGAGCGTAGGGTTTCTTGGTCATGTGGTGTCCAAGGAAGGAATAATGGTGGACCCTACAAAGATAGAGGCAGTTCAGAATTGGAAGAGGCTGACCAATGTCTCGGAGATTCATAGTTTTCTAGGGTTGGCAGTTCCTACAGAAAGTTTATGGAGAATTTCTCCAGGATTACAGCGCCATTGACCCGTCTGATCTAGAAGAAGGTCAAGTTCTAATATGACAGTAGGTACGAGGAAAGCTTTCTGAAGCTCAAAGACCGCTTGACGTCGACGCCAGTTCTAGTAGTACCCTCGGGTTTAAGAGGTTTTGTTGTTTATTGTGATGCCTCCCGAGTCGGCTTGGGTTGTATGCTGATGCAGAATGGCAGAGAAGATGGCTTGAGCTGTTGAAAGACTATGACTGCATGATCATGTACCATCCAGGAAGGTTAATGTGGTAGTTGATGCTCTGAGCAGGAAGTCTATTGGCAGTCTAGCGCATTTGGCAGTCAGGAGGAGGGCGTTGGCTCAAGATTTGGCCCTATGTTTGGATGGCGGAGCAGTCTTATCAATATCAGATTCTGGTACGCTGGTGGCTCACTTAAGAGTGCAGTCCACATTGGTTGACATGCTGCGGGCAGCGCAGGAGGAGAATGTCTTTTGTGCACTCACTAAGGATCTGGTCAGGAGAAGAGATGCAGATAATGGGTTCAATGTGGACTCGGGGGGGCGTCCTGAGGTTTAAGAATCAGATTGTGGTACTAGATATGGCTGAGGTTCGTAGGCATGTGCTGGAGATGGCTCATCGATCCACCTATACTATGCATTCGGGAGCCACGAAGATGTACCAAGACCTAAGATAGAACTATTAGTGGAAAGACATAAAAAGAGAAGTGGCCGGGTGGTTGGACGTCAAATTCCCAACCTGCAGGATAGCCTCGAAGGGCTTTCCCCGATTATCCTCGTATGTGCGGTTGCCTCTGGGCATGGTAGAGATTCGACCCGATGCACCTCTTGATGGTGATGTTGCCTTTGGGCATGGTAGAGATTCGACTCGATGCACCTCTTGACGGTGATGTTGCCTCTAGGCATGGTAGGGATTCGACCCGATGCTTATTTTGTGGGTGATGTTGCCTTCGGGCATGGTAGGGCTTCGGCCTGATGCACCTCTTTGAGAGTTAGATGTCGTGGGCATAGGTAGCCTGTTGGACTGGTGGCTAGTCACACCTTTGTGACATTACCTCTGTAGAGATATATATATATTCTTATTATCTCTGTGATGTTGATGTGTGGGGGTTGATAAAACTGCTCACTGAGTTTTTTGAACTCACCCGTTGCCGTTGTTTTATTTTATTTTGTAGAGCCTAACCGGTTAGATGGGCTGGAGCACTTGGCGCAGTTGGAGGGCAGAGGAGCTACATGATCTTATAGCAGTCCTAGTTAGGGGTCGTAGTCGAGTCTGTAGTAGGTTGTCATGCACTTTTGTTTTGATATTTGGAGTTGTAGTCCCGTGGGGACATTCACATTTTATTCAGTTTTATTTATTAAAAGAACTGTTGCTCTTCGATTTATTTTCGTACTTGAGATATGTATTTAAAACCTTCTTATTTTGAAATGAAAATCTATTTTGGTTCTTTTATTATTAAAAGTTGTTATTTACTTTGTTGTTTATGATGTTTTCATGTGCATGAGTTAGGCTGCAGGGTATAGGTACGTATACCATGGCCGGTCACGTGACCCTGCTTTTGGGGCATGACAACTGCAGCTTACATCCTTAATAGGGTACCAACTAAAGCAGTATTGAAAACCCCTTATGAACCTTAGACGGGCAACAAGCCCAGTTTAAGGCATTTACACATTTAGGGTTGTCCAGCTGAGTCTAGGCCATATAGGCCAAGTGAAAAGAAATTAGACTCCAAAATAGTTAGCTGATATTTTGTAGGTTATCCTGATAGGTCTAGGGGGTATAAATTTTATGATCCGACAAATAGGACATTCTATAAGACTGGAAATGCCTGATTATTTGAGGATGTAGAGTTTGGGGGGAGATAAGGTTAAGGAAGTTGTCTTTGAAGAGGAGTTCATATCTCTTCCTTCAGTTATTGTTCCTGACATTGATCAAACAATAAATCCAGATTTACAAGATAACATTGAGGTACTCATTCAACCTCAAGAGTTTACTCCTGAGGAGCCTATCCCTGTAGAGCAAACTCAACTACCTCAAGAACCAATACCATTAAGAAGGTCCACTAGGGAGAGGAGAAGTGCAATTTTGGATGATTACATTGTATTTCTCGAAGAGCATGAGACTGACATTGGTATGATGGAAGATGACCCAGTCAACTTCTGTCAAGTCATGCAAAGCTCTAACTCTCAACAGTGGATTGATGCCATGAATGAGGAAATAAGGTTTATGCAACACAACGATGTTTGGGATCTTGTACCATTACCTGAAGGGGTGAAACCTATTGGTTGCAAATGGATATTTAAGACCAAAAGGGATTCAAAGGGTAATGTAGAAAGATATAAGGCTCGTCTTGTTGCAAAAGGCTTTACTCAAAAGGAAGGAATTGATTATAAAGAGACTTTCTCTCCGGTGTCTTCGAAAGACTCTTTTAGGATTATAATGACACTTGTGGCTCATTTTGATCTAAAGTTACATCAGATGGATGTTAAGACAGCGTTTCTCAATGGTGACATTGAGGAAACGATTTATATGTTGCAACCAGAAAACTTTGTCTCTGGAGATCCAAAGAAAATGGTTTGCAAACTAAAGAAATCCATCTACGGGCTAAAACAGGCTTCCCGTCAGTGGTATCATAAATTTCATCAAGTTATTATCTCATTTGGTTTTGAGATAAATCCGATTGATAAATGTATATACCACAAGTTCAGTGGGAGTAAGTATATTTTCCTGGTCTTATATGTTGATGATATCTTGCTAGCTTATAATGATATAGGCTTGATGCACGAAACCAAGAGATTTCTATCGGAGAAATTCGAAATGAAAGATGTTGGGGACGCCTCTTTTGTATTAGGAATTCAGATACATCAAAATCGTTCTCAGAGTATCCTTGGATTATCACAGAAGAGCTATATTGATAAGGTACTTGCTAGATTCGGTATGAAAGATTGTAAATCTACTAGTATCCCTGTTGCAAAAGGAGACAAATTTAGTCTCAGTCAGTGCCCCAAGAATGAGTTTGAGCAGAAAGAAATGCAGAAGATTCTCTATACATCTGCTGTAGGGAGTTTGATGTATGCTCAAGTGTGTACGCGTTCGGATATTGTGTATATATATTATTGGGATATTGGGTAGATATATGAGCAATCCCGGAATGGATAATTGGAAAGCAGCCAAATGGGTTATGCGGTATCTACAGAGAACAAAGCATCACATGCTCACTTATAGAAAATCAGATCAATTGGAGATCATTGGGTATTCTAATTCTGATTTTGTCGGATGCCAAGTCAGTCGTAGATTCACTTCTGGCTATGTTTACTTGCTTGCCGATGGAGCTGTTTCTTGGAGGAGTGCTAAGCAGACACTCATTGCAACTTCAACTATGGAAGCAGAGTTTATAGCTTGTTATGAAGCATCCAATCATGGAATATGGCTGCGCAATTTTGTCACTAGGCTGCATATTGTTGATGACATTGAAAGACCACTAAAGTTATTATATGATAATAAATCAGCAGTGCTATATTCCAATAACAACAGGAGTTCGTTTAAGTCAAAGTATATTGACATTAAATTCCTACTTGTTAAAGAAAAAATTTAGAGTGGTCAATTATGTATAGAGCATATTGGTACAGCTTCCATGAGGGCGGATTCACTTACTAAAGGATTACCACCAATAGTCTTTCATGAGCATGTTGCTCATATAAATGTTTTATCATGTAATAATATGATGGTTTAGTGGGAAGCTGTAATTTGTACTATGCTTTATAAATTTTTCTGCAGAATAAAGTTCTTTTGCTATGTTCATTCTACATATGTGGTTTTGATCTCACTAAAGAATAAAGTAGGACCAATTGAAAATAGACATGTTTAGATCATGTTATATGTAATTTCCATGCTGTGCACCCATATTTAATCTATGTCGTTGAAAGTATTAACATTGTGATCATTGATGGATTTAGTCACGATAAATATGACGAAAGTCGCTTTGGTTATATGTTGGTATGATCAATGGATCAGATTGTTGAGATGATTGATAATGATAGCGAAAATGAGCTCATAAAGTAACTTTGGTACACATAATCCTATGATGATATTTATGTTGGCCCAAGTGGGAGGTTGTTAAATTATTTATTTAATAATTTATTATGGTCCAACATTTATATATTGTCATGTGGTTACACTATCAATTTGATTGGTTGATTAAAGGTGATCTAGTAAAGATTATTATTAGGCCTTGTACCATTTCATAATTATGGGAATAATTATCTATACACAGATACCATGGTGGTAATATTACAGTTTTATAACAGGCGAAACTGTAATTTACCAACCTCTAGTTTTCTATATAAAGAGGGGTTATGGTCCCCGAGTCACATGCTAAGTTCCTCGCCTCTGAAATCCACATCTCTCATTGTGCGTTTGTATGGGCTCACGTGTTGATTTGGACGTCCAACCCGTCTCTGACATTTGAGCGATGGAATCAGGTACGCTTCCATTCTTGTTGTTCTTGATGATTTAGCATGAAGATTCTTGGCTTTTGGATTTAATTACTGTTCTAGAAATTCCTTCATAATTAATTTCAAAAACACGTACATACCATACAGTTTATAAGACATTTTATCATAACTACAAACAAAAGATTAGTTGAGCTATAGCAAAAATATAAAACTTAAATTACTTGGGTTTCACAAACTAAGAGTCCTCGCGATCAACCCAAATTTCATTGGAGATGTGACCAATATCACTTTGCATGGTGTAATCAGGAGAGCACGTGTATCACAATTTCAAAATGGATGGATACTAAAAACAATATATGACATACGTTTGATAAAGATATTAAGAATTAGATGATTGTCTGCATATTGCATTGTCATTTCAATTTAAGCATTGACTTACAACCGCTTCTTCTCTGGACCTGACTCGCTTTTTTGGAATTGGGGGAAAATGGTGAGTTCTCTACAAAATTCTTCTATCATATTCTCAATTTTCGAGGGCTCAGAGATCAGAAAGCTTCCTACCTCTGACAGAAAGATTGCCCATCGGCCTGCTCTATGCATAGTTGGTTGGTTGAGAGACAGTGGCTTCTTACAAGGATAGACTCATTGCTTGGAATAAGCTTGTTTGCCCGAACTGCATCCTCTGTTGCAATAATGTGGAGACACACTTGCACCTTTTTATGGAGTGTCGTTTCACCCCTGAGGGTCGGTCCCGCTTTCTTAGACTGACTGACACTCCTCCCTTCCCCTTGACCTACAGACCTTGGGAAGCTCCACTTCGTACAGGAACAATGACGAACTAAAGTGTTTCAGACTTATAATGATATGGAGACACTGGATTTGGCACGAGCATAACATCAGGCTTTTTGACAATTGCAGTAGATCTTGCTCCCAACTCACTTCGGATGTTGCAGCGTCTCTCCATCTGTTGATTTGTTACTTTGTTTCTTTTTTTACTCTACTTTTTTCTCCCACTTTAAACTTTTGTCTCTTTTCTCCTCCCCCACTTGTATTCCCTTCAGATCTCTTGATTTGAATACAAGTTTTCCTTGTTCAAAAAAATAATTGCACTTATAAATCATGAATTTGCATACAACATTTCCGAGGCCAGCTATGCTTTATAGATAAATCTTAAAGCCTAAGATAAACATGGTATTGTTTTCCTTTTAGTATACAAAAAAATCTCGTCTTGATATGTACAATAATAAGATAATAGATACTATTTGATATTACCTCATTCCACCAAAACACCATTTTACACTCTCCACTCCATGTCATGAAGTTGTATGATAGAAGAACGCCAGATTTGAGGTAAAGAAAAGAAAATTGAGCTTCAACGGCTTAGCAACCAACCAAGCCTTCTGGAACCTGGAATCCATCATGGCGCTTGTCAGCCCATTTGCTCCTTTTGAAGCATTGGATGAACGATCTCTCAAATGGGATGAGCTCTAAGCTTGCAGAGTACTCATTCGGGTCCCTTCCCTCAATTCCATCCCTTTCACTATCCACGCTATCGCTGAGCATGTCAAGTTCCCTGTCGAGGTGGTCATTGCTTGGCATGAGCGGCGTTACGATCCTTCTGAGGATGGGCTCGATCCAGACCGTCGCCCGGATGACGATATTAATGATAGGGATGATGAGGTTGATCAGGACCCCCGACCTGCAGAGGATTTCTTGCCGGCAGAACCTGCGCTTGGTTCCTCGCCTTCTGTTGCTCCGGTCGCTTCCCGATCTCGCCATGGTGGTGCTCCTTCGCAGGATGTTCCTCCGGGTTTCTCACCCTCCTCGGCGCCTGTCGACCGAACGGTCGACTCTGGTTCACCTCCCATGGATGTTCAACCTTGGTCAGTGCCTTTTTCCTTGTCGCCTTGCCTTCACGCCGGCGACCATCCTCCCATTTCCTCCTTGGAATCGCCGGTGATCCTCTCTACTGGTCAAGCACCTGTGCCGCCATCTGTCCCGCTAACTGTTGGCTCTGTCACCGCTGTCACTTGCTTCCAGCCTATTGCTGCCGCTCGCCCCAACTTTTGGACGTGGTTGGCTAGCAGAGGCTTCTCTCTTTTGGCTTCCTTTGGGTGGAATGGAAAACTTTTTCTAGTCCGCGGAAAGAAGGATCGAGAGCTGCCATTTCCATCTCCTCTCTCGGAGTATTTGAATTCTTCTTTGGACGTTTCTTTGGACGGTTGGACTTTATTGGACGCCACCTAGATGCACTACTAAAAATCAATCCTTTTGCGACGGTAATTTTGCGATGGCACTGGTGGCAGTCGCAGATGCGACGACACTGATGGCGGTCACTGATCGTGCAGAGGCCAAGTCTGCGAAGGTTCTGCGACCCCCTTGTCCGCCGTCGCAATTTTGGTAACTCGGCGACAGATTGGCGACCACTTGTGACCGCCACTTTGCGACCGCGTATTTGTGACCGTTCCGGCCGTCGCAAAATATTATTAAATTCCCCGCCCAATCCTTTTTTTTCACTTCCCCTGCTCAACCCGATCTCTCACTCGTTCTCTCTGCCACCGCACGCCGACCGCTGCCCGCTGCTCGTCGCTCGCCGCAAGCAAGCCACCCGTCGAACGCGTTCAATCTGTGCCGCTGGTAATCTCCTCTCTGTTTTGTCCGGGACTATTGTTTGCTAAGGGCCCGTTTGGTTTGCTAAAAAACGGGGGACTGGACTGGACATCCGCCCATGTCCCCCGTTTGGTTTGCAAAAGAAGCTTCGGGACAAGGACTTCTCCTTGTCCGGGACAGGATTTCCACTCATTTTGGTGTACCGAGAAATTTCTCGGTACACCGAAATCGGGCGAAGGACAAGGACTGTAATTGTCAAAATTACCCCTTCCTTTGATCGTAGAATCGTCGGATCGAGTCGAGATGAATACCAAAGTTGTAAATTTTCGCGTCCTGAACACGATGGTGGTGTCAGATTTTAGATTGGAAATCATTTGGTATGATTTTTATATTTTTTGGTATTATCCTATTGTTATACTTTTAGGTTAATTGAAAATTAGTTGAACACTTATTAGTTAAACTAAAACTTCTTATTGTATTAAAGTATTTGATACTATATATTAATATTTTTTTACATATTAATTAATTTTAAGACTAATTTACAAGGATATTTTAGTCATTTTGTCATATATAATACTTTGTTATAGCGAAACAAACGCATGACAGAACGGAATATCGTGTCCTGTTCTTGACGAAACAAACACGGTATAGCTATTGTTCCAGGACATCTGATGTCCTGTCCTTGTCCCTGTCTGGTGTCCTGTGATGAGCAGTTTGCGAACCAAACGGGCCCTAAGATTTGATTAATTAAATATCTATACGATTTTATTACTATTCTTAATTAAGCATAATTAGAATAAGTGGAAGTCGTTTGGCTAATTAGCTTGAACAAATCCTTGCACTTCAGTAAGCATGAATGCACATGTTGGTTTGTTGTCAGCATATGCCAACAGGAAACAACTAATTCAGACAGATTTTAGTGATTCCAGCAAGCTGATCTCATTATTCAATAATAATATATAGTTTACTAGTGAATAGGATTTGATTAATTAGCATGTCTTTGCAATATTTCATTTAGAAACATTAGTAATTTAGAAATAGCAGAAATGATCTTTCAGGATTAGTAATCAGATGCAAAAGGGTGATCATATGAACCAACAGCAACTAACAGTTATATTTCCCGCATGCATGTCTCAAAAAATATTTCCCCCATGCTCGACTTGTTCCTGATTCAAAAAGCTTGGATGAAACGTGCCTGTTAGCAAGTGCAATCCATCAGCAGGAACAACAAATTCCTATTTATTTTTTGTAAAGCTATATCAAGGTCAACATTTTTAGAATCCAATAATAATATAAAGTCTGAAACATGATTTGCTTGTATATGTTGTTTACTAGTGAATAGGAATTGATTAATTAAATATCTATAGGATTTGATTAAGAAAACTAATTTCTTGTGAGAATATTTACATGTATTTACTAGTTTTACTATCACGTGGGACATCATAGCTTTGCTTTTTCTTTTGCATGAACTGATGTGATCATGCTAAGAATCCAGTATTTTAGTCTAAAAATTATATATCTAGTGTTCAATGGCCATTAGTTAATCCTCTACAGTATTTTAGAATCCAATATTTTAGTCTAAAGCTCATGATATTTTCATAATTTTCTAAAGAAAATCTTCGGAATCAATATCTGAAAAAGATAGATAAAAGTTTGAGAATAAAAAATTCTAATATGAAATTTCTAATCCAATGACCATTTATTTTATAACATTCAAGATTTTGAAGTTATTTTATTTGAGGCTAACATCAACTTCTAGCAAATTTAGAGGTGTTATTCTTGCAAGTTTGAAGTTTATGTTTAATTTATGTTCAATTTATATCTAATTTTGATAGAATGAAGTCATGAACTATGAACAGTGTATGTTCATCAATATTGCTATATGACTGCAGTATTTTATTTTAGTATTGAATATTTTATTTATGTTATATATTGAATGAGCAGTGTTCAATATATTAAAATTAATATTATTATATGACTGCAGTGTTTTGTTTTAATATTCAATAGTGTTGAATGAGCTGTGTTTAGTTTATGTTTTAATATTAAATGATTAATTTAGTTTAAGGAATCATATATATTTTATGAAACTTCTCCGAACATACATATATGCCTCTTCATATCTGGTTGAATCCTCATCAACTTCTCATCAAATACTTATTGTATGCCAAATGATTTACTAATATTAATTATGAATTTTTATCAGCCAAAGCAGCCAAAAGCCTTCACCGGTCAGCATGGAACTTAATTTTTATTAGTTACTATTAGATGGCATTTTATTAGTAACAATATGGAGGAAAAGAAAAGCTTTTAACGAAGAAGAAGACCTATGTGGAACCAAATTGTATAAATGATAAGAAAAGAAGCTGTGACCAGAACAGAAGGTAAATGAAAAACCTGAGTAGGAGCTCCTGCTAAATAACCTAATTTTGACATTCTTTCCATCTCGCTGAATCCTTCAAGAAGCTTCCCTTGTTTCTTGCAGTACTTTGCAATCCTACTTTCTTTGCCTTCAAAAACAGAGGAATGCAATTAACATATCATGAATAATGGTAACATAGATAGAATTAAAAAATAGCATTAAATATTCTATTGTCTTATAATCTAAAAAGTTTGATCTTCAATCAGAAATCACTTTAAATAAGTAAAAAACAATGGCCGCCAGCGATTAATATAAGTAATCATTTTTAGCACCATTATCCCGATTATAATTAAATGGTGTGATAGTAGTACAATACAGACTGTTCGATCAAAGTGTTACATCTAATCAAAAGTCCACAGATCAATCTATATTAATCAGACGACACATTTGATACCTATTTTAATTAACTTATTGGACTATTCAATCAATCCTCTTTACAACATTGTAAATACATATTCCAAATCACTTACAATTTTGCATCCTGAGTTGATTCATATATCATTAGCACCAACATGAAATCCTAAACAGCATCTAATTTCCTTTTAGCTCTTGCTGGGTTCATTTTACATCTATCTACTACTTTCTTAGTGTTCCATAATAAAGTTTGGTGGGATCATAATTTATTGTCCATAATAATATTATAATTCATGAGTTGATAAAGTGACATGAACTTATCGACCGTTGGATCATAATTTTTTTTACAATATCTTAGATCCGTTCGGAGATCGTATCATTGTCTATAAGAAGTACAAAACTTATAGATTCTTTACGATTTCTGAATTATCCTTGATCGGACAGTTTGAGATCAAAATTATTCTACTTGTAGTTAAATATATATTTTTAACATTCATTTCAGTTTGAAATTCTAGCATATATCCCTTGTTCTCCCAGTATGCGCCCAGATGATATGCATACTTGGAGAACTATAGAGAAATGCTGCCAAAATTTCGACTGAAATTGAATGTTAAAAAGAATATTTAAATGTAAATAGAATAATTTAATTCCCGAATAGAATAATACCACCCCACATATGAAGATTTCTAAAGAAGTAATTGTTGTGATATATCACGTACAGAATCATGACGGAAGATCATAGTTGGATGTACCATAGAGGTTTACTTGAAGAATTCAATAGCGGTGTTCAGGAATTTTTGAACTTCGCATATTCAAATCTGCAATTTGTCAGTGTTGACAAATCAGATGTCCGTGTCATCGGTGTGTCAACTTGTTTTTCCTAGACCGACAGGCAGTGACATTGCACCTATACAGAAATGGTTTCATGAATCGTTACTATCGATGAATTTCACACGAGGAGTCATTCATAGGCATGCCATCGTATAAATTAGGAGGTCAGTCGTCTAATATTGGATCTTCGTCCGCAACTCATACAACATCCGTTGAGCAGTCATATCGAAATATGGTCTTGGATGCTCTGGGCGGTCGTGAATTCAAAAGGTTGCCAATGCCTCACACAGAATTAGGACGTCAGTCATCAAGTACTAAAGCGACAATGGATATAGAGTGTGAGCCACAAGTACAACCGAAAATTCAAATAAAGTTATCAAATCCTGAAGCAACACAGTTTTATGATTTACTGAAAGCTGCAGATGAACCATTGTATGAAGGCTGTGATGAATATTCAAAGTTGTCAATAATGACTCAAATGTTAAATATTAAGTCTGACTGCAACGTAACTGAGATAGCATACAATCAGTTTTTTGAGCTTTTTCACAAAGTGTTGCCTAAAGATAACAAACTGGATGACAATTTCTATAAGACGAAAAAGATGATGAAGAGACTTGGTCTAGGATATCAGAAAATTCATGCATGTCAGAACAACTGCATTCTCTATTACCGTGAATACGCAGACTTGACCCAGTGTCCAACATGTGAACATCCACGATACAAAGAGAAATCTTCGAGTATGCAGAAAGATATATCGTTTAAGGTTCTTCGGTATTTCCCGATAATTCCCAGATTGAAGTAGTTGTTCATGTCTGAAAAAATAGCCCAACATATGATATGGCAAGCTAAGAATCATGATCCGAATGTTATGACTCACCCGTCTGACAGTGAAGCATGGAAATATCTTGATCGATGTTATCCATCGTTTGCAAGTGATCCTAGAAATGTCAAACTAGGGTTATGTACTGATGGGTTCAATCCATTCGGTCAATCATCCACTTAATATTTTGTTTGGCGGTGCTCCTCACATTCTACAATTTGCCGTCATCGATGTGCATGAAAGATGATTTCATATTTTTGAGTATGGTAATCCCAGGACCAAGGGGACCAAGAAATAAATTGGATGTGTTCCTTCGACCGTTAATTGTTGATTTAAAGAATTTGTGGGACGACGGAGTCATCACTTATGATATTCATCAAAAAAGGAATTTTAACTTGAGGGCCGCATTGTTGTGGACAATTAGTGACTTCCCGGCATATGCTATATTGTTTGGTTGGAGCACACACGGGAGGTTTGGTTGTCCGTATTGTATGGAACAAACAAAAGCATTCAGTCTTTGGCATGGACGAAAGATTTCATACTTTGACTGTCATCGTCAATTTTTGCCACTTGATCATCCATACCGGAGAAATAGAGATAAATTCATCAAGGGCATAGTGGAAAAAGACGGACCACCTCCGCGTTGGTCTGGTAATCAAATGTTAGCTCGGGTTTCTGTGTTACCGGACATCACATTCAGAGATGTTGATAGAATTAGTGGTTTCGGAGAAAGACACAATTGGGTTAAAAAAAGTAAATTTTGGAAACTGCCTTACTGGAGCTCATTACTAGTTCGACACAATTTGGATGTGATGCACATTGAAAAGAATGTGTTCGAGAATATTTTTAATACAGTGATGGATTTTGTAGGAAAAACAAAAGATAATGTGAAGGCAAGAATGAACTTAAAAGTATATTGCAAACGTCTGAATTTAGATCTATAGGAGGTGAATGGCAAACAAGTGAAACTGAAAGCCTCTTATGTTCTCAGTAAGCAACAACAAAAAGATGTTTGCTAGTGAATAAAAGATCTCAAATTACCAGATGGCCATGCATCTAATTTAGCTCGATGCGTCAATATAGACGAAGGTAAAATATCATGAATGAAAAGTCATGACTGTCATGTGTTCATACAAAGACTACTCCCTATTGCATTTCGCGATATTTTACCAGACAAAATTTGGGATCCGTTAACCGAGCTCAATTTGTTCTTCAGAGATATCTGTGCCAATGTCCTCCGTATCGAAGATATGGAAAAGCTAGAGAAAAACATTGTAGAAATTCTTTGCAAATTAGAGCAAATATTTCCACCTGAATTTTTTTGATTCGATGGAGCATCTACCGGTTCACTTAGCATACGAGGCAAGAGTTGGTGGTCCGGTTCAATATCGGTAGATGTATTTATTCGAGAGGTATATGCAGAGGTTAAAAAGGAAAATAAAAAATACAGATGTGGTGGAAGGTTCAATAAGTGAAGCTTATATAATTTAGGAGATATCAACAACTTGTTCTTTCTATTTCGAGTCCAATGTGCACACAAGGTTGACTCGTCTTCCCCGAAATGATGATGGGGGAAATATGAATGCTGTAGATTGTCCACCAATATTTTGTTTTCCTAGTCGTGGTTTGGGTTCACGTCCACTGAGATATTTAACTGAAGATGAGTACCATCTTGCACAATTATATGTACTAATGAATTGCCCCGAGGTTGATCATTTCATTCAAAAATTTGACACGGAAGTTCATACATAGACACCGAATATATCAGAAGAAGAATTACAAGATAAACATAGAGTAGAATTTCCAAATTGGTTCAAAACTTGGTCGAGTGAACATATTCAAGAAATAGACAACAAATTATTCGAGTTAGCATGCGGATCGTCACGACTAGTCTTGTGCTATAATGAATACTTTGTGAATGAATATAAATTTCATACAAATGAGTACTCAACCACAAAGAAGACAATGAATGCCGATGTTTATGTCAAAGGCTCCACTTGGATTGATTGTGATTGTGATTTCTACGCACTGCTTGAGGAAGTACTTGAGCTTCAATATGTTGGGTGCAAAAAAATAGTGATATTCAAATGTCACTGATTTGACATATCATCTCGAGGGAGTCAAATTCACCCAAAGTATAAGCTTGTTGACGTTAATTTCAAATCAAAGTTAGCGTCGAACAAGCCTTTTATTTTGGCATCACAAGCACAACAAGTATATTACGTAAAATATTCAGGCAGATGAAGAGATAGATCGGAATGGCGGGCAGTGTGTAAGACTAAGGCACGATTGAGGATTGATCCAATGGCAGAGGATAATGATACTACAAGAATTGTACTAGGTGATTTTTATCATGAGGATGATCCTCCTGTAGTTGAAGTTGTGGGTCAAACATTTGAAGATGAAAATTTAGTCGTTGCACAAGGTCCGTCTGAAGAAAGTGTTGATGTTGAACCAAATGACGCAGAGAACGAAGATGGTGAGAATAGTTGTGAAGATAAAGAGACAAGTGAAAAAGAAAACGACTCAATCGATTATTATTCAGATGATATCGATGATTAATGTGTAATATATATATTTCATCTTTTTTCTATTAATTTATATTATATTATTGGTTGACATCACTAATCAACATTTATATTTGTAGATGTCGCGTGCCCGTTCTAGGGTTCATCGCACAGGTTTATCTTGGCCGCCGCCGCCCGCGACAGCACCACCACCACCAGTCGTGGCAGATGCTATACCACCACCACTTGCACCAGCCGTGGTAGATGCTATACCACCACCACCACCAACTCGAGGTCGTCGTAGGCCTCGTGGGCCTAATCGGGGGGTGATGCACCTTCATCGTCTGACCAGCATCAACGGATATCGCTGAATTGTCTAAAGTAAGTATCAAAATCTATTTATTATAATTATTAATAATTAATTATTACTTATAATGTTATTATACTTGAGTTGTAGATTTCAGCAGGATGGTGTCGCCCGCGCCATGACCGTTATGCTTAAGAGTTTCTTTCTTGAGCCGTGGACTTCATGGACCAGGGTGTCGAACCATTATCGAGATTTATTATGGATCGAGTTCGAGGTATATAGTTCAAGTTCAAATTGGTTTCTTCTACTCTAAATTGTTGTATCATGCAAATTTTTATATTAAACCTTTAGATAAAACAATCTAAAGAACTAAGCTCATTTATCATTATTCAAATTGGTTTCTTCTTCTCTGAATTGGTTTCTTTTTTAATTATTCAACTATGTTTGAGTCTCATAGTAATTTGATATTTCTTTATTCATGGGTTAGCACTTAGCAGTGATGTGAAAGCATCACTTTATGTGAAAGCTATACAGGGTTTCTGTTAGATTTTGAGTCTCAGTTTCTACATATTTTAGTTTGTCTAAAGCAATGCGTAAATACCCCATATTAGTGATCAGAGCTTACGATGGATGAATGACTCATTGCTATAAAAATTATTTTCAAGGCAATGTATCTTTTTTTCTCTAAAATTCTTCTGCTGGTACCGGACCTATTTACCTTTTGTTTTGCAAGATCAATGACTTAAAGATCCCTGCAATTTTCAGTTACCTCTGATGTGTTGGTTGTTTTTGTTTTCTTTGAGAAGAAAATCTGTGTGCCTGTGCTTCCATTCCAACTTCTAAACTTTGGGCTTGTATTAATTGGAAACATATTATCTTTTCAGGAGACTGAAGTTGAGTGAAACCTTTAAAAGTCAACTGATTTTTCTAGTGGAAAATGAAAGTTGTAAAAACTACAGATAACTTCCATATAATAGCATTGAGTAAGTATAACTATGATGATTATGAATATTGGCTTCCAGGAGTAGATTGTGACTACTCTCTTGAACTGCTTAGTGTACCAATCTCAACAGCTAGGTCCAATATGATGCGCTGTTCTATTTGCATATGAATTCCTATATTTTGAAAATTCCAAAGAAAGTTTGGATTAGAGAAGATGAGTAACAGCAGTCCACACTTGGATCATTGTTCACACTATATATGTGTTCATTAGTTAATCATCAGACCTTGCAACTGGTAAGCACAAAATGAAGCATTTTTGAAGAAGATGATGATTTTATTGCTCATTGTTTTTTTTGCATATAAGATTGTATTTACTTTAATTTAGTGATGATTTTAAATAATTGCATTAATATTATCTCTTTTAGGCCCCATATACCTGGGACCCCTTCATTCAAGCTCAGGTGGAGGATGCTGGGGAAGCTTACAATAAGAAGCTTTTCAAGAATATCATCCACCGTGCATGGGATGAGACGCGGGCAAATGTAGGCAGTAATCGGGATACACCTATGGATGCGCTGAAGGGACATGGGTCCAACTGGATAACAGGCCACGTATGGGATCAGATATGCGACATCTGAGCGTCTGAGGAGTGACAGGGTGCCTCCCGAACGGTGCACCGGAACCGGATGACGCTAGTTGAGAGATCTATGGCCCACGCACAGACATTGTTGTAGCCACATGGTACGGGGTCATTTGCCTTCATCTCTTCCACCGCTGGTCCATCAACATCACATGCGGGCCAAGATCGATTTGCAGCCTTAGAGGCTTCGCATACAGAATTACAGACTTCCACTACTAGAATATACCACATCAGCAACGGGGATCAGCGACAGCTGCCAGAGTAGTCAGAATAAGTCACGGCTTTGCGTCGGCCCAGTCGGCCGTGGCTGATGTAACTAAATCAACTGCGGCTCGCATACGGTCGCACAAAGCCGTCGCTCATAGATCATGGCGCGCACAGCACGCGAATTAAAATGGGTTAGTAGCCACGGTTTAACAGGGGCCTCGTAGTCGTTGGTGATGAGAGTAATCGGGCGCGCGAAATAAAATAGGTTAGTAGCGACGGGTACGCTACGCCGTCGGTGATATGCGTAAGTCATTAGCCACGGCTGGCTGCGATCGTCGCTTATTATTTAATGCCACGAACGCAGCGCGAATATATAACTCTCTTAACCGACGGCTCTGCAAGTCGTCGGTGATAATAAAGTTACATATCCACGGTGTTCCGACGGCCAACTCGCCGTCGGTGAAAATCCTTTTTATTTGCGTTCGCGCCCGACCCTTCATCTTTCTTCCTCTTCCTTCTCTACTCGCCGCTGTCACCACTATCGCCGCCGTCCGTCGCTGCCGAGTTGCCGGGGAGTCGTTGCCTGTTGCCACTGTCGTCAATCGCCGTCGGTGAACCTTCCGGTATGCTCGCTTCCTCTCCTCCTCCGTTAAATCCCCACAGCGCCGCCCTTTTCGCCCGCGCTGCCTCTCCGCGCCGGCGTCGACCCGGCGTTCATCTCAGCGCCGGCCTCAACCCGGCTGGCGCCGCATTAGGGCCGATTACCATCGGCCCCAATACCGACGAGCAGTAGCCAGAAGTGATGCCGACTAATGCTTGATTAGAGTTTAATTACCCTAATCACAGTTTGATTAGTTTTTTTTAAAATTATTTATTGTTAATTTTTAGAAATTAATTATTAATTAGGTTAATTATTAGTTTAATATTAATTAATCACGCGGAATCGTCCACTTTCGACTCATGCGGATCGTCCACAATGGATGGAATCGTGCCGAAATCATCCACTTTGGACTCGCGCGGAATCGTCCACAATGGATGGACTCGTGCCGGAATCGTCCACTTTGGACTCGTGCGGAATCGTTCACTTTGGACTCATGGTCAAATCGTCCATGGTGGACTCTTTTCGAAATCGTCCACTTTGGACTCACGCGGAATCGTCCACAATTGATGGAATCGTGCCAGAATTGTCCACTTTGGACTCGCGCAGAATCGTCCACTTTGGACTCGTGCGGAATCGTCCACAATGGATGGACTCGTGCCGAAATCGTCCACTTTGGACTCGCGCAAAATCGTCCACTATGGACGATCAACCGGCATCCATAAAGTTAGAAAAAAATCAAGACGAGTTGATACGTTTCACGTACGATCGACGAGTCAAGTTTTAATTTTGCAAAACCTTAGATCCGTTCGGGGGTTGTATGTTCGTGTAAACGAAGTTAATGATCTTTTATACGACGTACAACCCTTGAATTGTCCCTAATTGGATAATTTGGGAGCATAGTTATTTATATTGCACTTAGTTTATTTTTTTTAGTCATTAACTTCATTTTTAAATTTTGGCTTGTATCTCCCTTGTTCTCCGATACGCGCCCAGATGATATGCGTATTCGGAGAACTATAGGGAGATGCTGCCGAAATTTAGAATGAAGTTAATGACTAAAAAAATACTAAGTTCAATATGAATAACATGAATCCCGAATGGAATAGGACCATCCCACCTAAAGACATTACCTAAAGATATTGTAAACTTTTTGACAGAAAATGTGTTTGATAATATTTTTAACACAGTGATGGATATTTTCGGCAAAACTAAAGATAATGTGAAGGCCCGACATGATGTAAAAATAGCGGGGACGATCCGGAAGTTTATGCACGGGGCGTGGCCTACATGGTCTCACGTGCCCCGTGAGCATATGGATTTATTGTGGCGAGAGTTCATGGTAAGTATATTTATTAAATTAATGTTAATGTTAAATATTCATCGGTAATAATAATTTTTTTTTGCAGGGTCATTATACATTGCCGGAGGACCAGACCACTTTTGTGGATGCTGCATGGGAGCATGTTGCCTGCGCTCGCTATAACGGGCTGCTTCAGTAGGCTCGTCAGACCGTGATGAGACGGCTGGGGGCCACACGGATATGGCAGACTCGGGGACACACCCCCGAGTGGATTCCTGGCCCTGTGTGGGACCAGCTCGTTGAGCGGTGGGACACTCTAGAGTGGCAGGAAGTCTCCCGGACTGCGTCGAGAAATTGCATATCCAGGGGGGACGGTACGGGTGCGCGCCACACTGGTGGCTCAATGTCTTTTGCGGTGCATGAGCGTCGTATGGTATGTATAATTTCCTTACTTTTAATTAAATTATATATTGTGTATAATGATACGAATGTATTTATTTTCTAATATAAGACGCGCGTGACGGAGGACGTCACCGTCCAACGCCCGTCGATGATGGATGTGTTTGAGCGCACCCATCGTCGTCGACGAGGAGCGGGGGACTACGTTGATAGCAGAGCCTCGATCATAATGCTAAGTATTTATATATGTCTATTTGATTTACACAATTTTTATTTATAGTTTATATATATTTAAAATATAAACACGTGTAGGAAACTTAGTCGAGGACTGTGATCTAGCATGGAGGGACACCGGAGGAGTTCGACGCAAGAGCTTGGGTGGAGGCCGCAGGTGACTGGGAGCACGACCGTGTTTATGGCTTTGTAGACAGTGGCCATGCATGCGCCGTGCTCGGGCCACTTGGGGCACCGACCCCTTCGACTGCGGGTGAGCGGCCCTCGTCATCTCGAGCGCAGGACCAGAGCCGGATAGCGGCCATGGTGTTGGAGCTCACCCAATAGAGACAGGCGATGGAGGAGAGGATGCAGGAGCAGATGCTGATGATGGAGGAACAGATGCAGGAGCAGAGACGGTCGAATGATGAGTTGAGACAAACGATCCAGAACATGCAAACACTTATCACTCAGATTGCGTCTCAGTCCGGCCTTCTACCTATGATGTCGCATGCCGTCGTCCTCCTCGACCCAATCAACACTCCCGACCCAATCGTTGTCGACTCCACCACCTCCGTCGCCGCCACCGCCGTCGTGAGGTTTTGGTTAATTGTATTTTATTTATATTTTGATACTTGATATAGATGATATTTTGATACTTGGATGTATAGATGATATTTTGATAATTGTTTGCCTCCGGTTTGAGGCTGAGATTGATGATATTTATGTAAAACTTGTATATTTGATTTCAAATGCATGTGTATGATGTTTTCTGATTGTAATATGTGATTGAAAATATGTTGTAGTCGATATATCATTGTATACAGGAATTTATAAAATTTTCAATTTTTTCAGTTACATGATAACATCTTTAGCCACGGTTTACCCACGGTGACCCATCACTAAGTCGTGACTAAAAGCCTATCGTAAATGGTTGATGCCCTCGGCAGGACCAAATATCACGGTTGTTAATAGTATCACCGATGGCTGTGAGCCGAGGCTGATGTGCTGGTATCAGTGACAGCCCCCAGAGACGTCACTGATGTTTTTAAATCAGCGACAGTCCACGAGGCTGTCGCTGATAATTACGTGTGACGGCCATGCGTGGCCGTCACAACACATCTGAGACGACCACATCAGTGACGGTTGTTTGCCACGGTTGGCGTCGTTCGTGATATTCATCACCGACGTTTCAACCACGGTAGGGATGGCAATATTATCCGTTTAGGCGGGTACCCGAGGGTATTTACCCGTTTATGACAGGTATGGGGGGTAGTTTCCTACCCGCGGGGATTTCATGGGTAATTTTTCTTACCCATTTATTATATGGGGCGGGTACGGGTATTATAGTACCCGTTACCCGTGAAAATTAGTAAATTACATATTATTCTCGGTACATATACTAAAAAATTCCTAACCTAATTCAATACTTATATACTTTATGTTTTGAAAACTTATGATAATGTTGTTATCAAAATGATGTGTGTTTATCAAGATGAAGTTGTTATACTTAAAGTTGTTATCCAAATACTTGAAGAGTTAAAGTGTTATTAAAATATTATAATTTATATATTTTTAAAGTGTCATGGGTACCCGCCAATATCCGTGGGTATCCGTCCACCCGCGGGTTATTAAATGGGTATCCATTTTTGATACCCGCGGGGAATAAACGGGTTGCGGGTACCCGTTTATTTCACGGGGCGGGTAACGAGTAGGCACCCCTCGTACCTGTCCCACCCCGTTGACATCCCTAAGCCACGGTATCAGCCATCGCTGATGACCACAATTCTAGTAGTGTTCTCATGCAGCCTTAGAGGCTTCTTATGCACGCCTCATCGGTGAGGTGGCCGCTATGAGGGAGTACATGATACATATTGCTTATTCCATACCTGGTGCTTTGGCCCCTCCGTCTCCCCCGTCATTCGACGTGACGCCAACTGATGCCACCCTAACGCAGCCCCTCTCCTTGCCGCATCCGTCGCCGCCACATGATGCGCTTCATGATTGATGTATATTTTATTTTCTATTTCATATTTTGATACGATGTAATATATTTTGATACGATGTAAACATTACATTTTGATATAAATATGATGGTTTATAATATAGTTTGATATCTTGTTTGATATATTATAGGCATTTTAGTTAAACATGTAAACAGGCATCTCAATCAAATATTATTAAATTATTTTTTAAAAAACAAAATACACATTTGCGAAGGCAAAGTGAAGGTCGCAGATGTCGCGCGACCACACTGCGACCGCCTGGAACCGTCGCAAAATGGTCGCAGCATGTTTTTATTTGCGATCGCCGCAGCAGCGGTTGCAAACTTTCTACGACAATCGCTTTTGCTACTGACCTTTGTGACCGCCCACGCTATCGCAGAAGGTCTCTAGCGACCGTTTGGCAACGGCTACTTTCGTCGCAGATGACCAATTTTTTAGTAGTGATGGAGGATCGAACTACTGCCGTCTTGGCTTTCGTTCCTCCGACATTATTGGCCTTTTCAACAGATCTGAATCTGTTTCCTCGAGTGTTATCTAGTCCTTTGATTTTGCCTAATCCGTCTTTTGGGCAAACCTTGGAGACCCAGTCTGATCCTCTGGTCCGAGCTCTGTTGTTGAGCTGCCCACCCAACCCTCTTTCTTATCGAGTGAGGATGTTTTGTCGCCCGCATCTCTATCGTCTGCTTGCCTTCAGCCCTCCATCCTTGGGCTGACGCGGGCTGAGCCTTCTCCGAGGGTTGATGCCGGGCTTGCATTCTATCATGGCCTTGTTTTGAACTCTGCCTTGGGCCAGTCCGGCCTAGTGAATGATCATTGTGATGTTTTTTTGGGTTTGGATAATCTCCCTCCGATTGAAGATCATCGAGAAACTCCAAAGAAGCGCAAGCCTCCCTGTATCACAATGGTTAGAATAAGCTCCCTCCTGTCTTCTAAGGAATACGTCCCGGCCTAAAAAAAGCAAAAATTAGGAAAGCGGTTGTTCAGGATTCTTTCGGAGTTTGGCACACTTCTTCGCCGCTTCACACCTCCACTAGGCTTGGTTCCATGGTCATCGCCACTTCTGATTGTATCAGCCCGGAGGTCATGCAATGCATCAGGGTCTTGGGTTTCTCTTGCTTGGGCAGCCCCTCGAAGATAGCTAAAGCCTTGGCAATTAATGGGGTCTAGGGACCTTTTTGTGCTTACAGCAATTTTGGTCTTCACCAGTGGTCTTTTGTTGCAACCTCTTTATGACTTCTACAACTATCTTTACTCAGTTTAACATCCTTTTCTGGAATGTTCGTTGTATCAACCGTCTCTCCAAACAGTATATGGTGAAAGAAGTTATAAGAGACTTAAAATGTAGTTTGATTTTCCTTTTTGAAACCAAATTATCTCAAGTTTCGTTTAGAACTGTCAAACAGCTTACTGGTTTTAAAAGTGGTTCCAACCAAATTTTTTTGGCTTTAGATGTTGTTGGTGCTTCAGGGGGTATTCTCGCTATCTGGAATCCAAATATTTGGGTGTGCATTAACTCTAATATTAACTCTTTTTCTGTCCAAGTTCAGTTGCGTCACATCCAGACAAATGAATCTTTTTGGTTCTCTGGGATCTATGGACCCCCCACCCTCATTGGCCGCAGAGCTTTCCTCTAAGATCTTTATTCCATCGCAGTGGATGACTCTATTCCTTCTGTAATCAGAGGAGATTTTAGCATGACTACTCATAATGGAGAAAGGGTCAACTGTAGGGGCAACAACAACGATTCCAGAAAGTTTCCTAAATTTATTGATGTCTGCGGCCTCCTTGACCTTCCAACCTCAGGTATTTCATACTCTTGGCCAAATTCTCAAGCAATTCCGGCTCTGACTAAATTGGATAGAATTCTAGTCAACTCTAAACTCTGGAATCGCATTCCCAACATTTGAGTTTCTGGAGAGCCGTGAAGACTCTCTAATCATGCTCTCCTCCTGCTTCATCAGATCGTTTTTCGTTCTGGTGCTCCCAGTCCTTTTCGCATGGAAAGTGGTTGGTTAGCCTCCAAGAAATTTTCAAATATTATCTCTAAGGGTCTCCTCCCGGCTATATCCCCTGTTGTTGACTCCCATGACCTGCTTAAAGGGTGGATATCTGCTTGGAAATCCCTCAGGCCCAATCTTAGAGATTGAAACTTCCTTAGGAAAAAATCTTGGTCGGTCAAAAGACATTCTCTGGAAGATCTTGTACATCGGATGACATCTAAAGCTGATGCGGGGTCACTCTCTCCTGAGGAGCAACATGACTTTAGGACCCTTAAGAAAGAATTGGATGCTTTGTACGCCTCGAAAGATTTGTATTGGAGGCAAAGGGTAAAAAAAAGATGTATTAAAGAGGGAGATCGTAACACACACTATTTTCATCAGTGTGCGTCTATCAGGCGCAACCGAAACTGGATAACCAAGATTCTGGGCCCATCTGGACAGATAACTGAGTCTGCCCAAATTGTCGTTGAATTCAGGACCTTTTATGGTAATCTTCTTGGAAAAATTCAGAAGCCACTTATGACCATTAATTGGTCTGATATTTATCCTCCGGTTTTTCCTTCCCTGTCACATCTTGACGATCCTTTCTCTGAAGACAAGCTTTTCATTATCATTAAAGCCTCAAAGAATTATAAATCTCCTGGCCCCGACAGAATTCCAACAGATTTTTTAAAGAAGTACTGGGATATCCTCAAAGATGGTGTCTTGCGTATCCTCATTGAATTACAAAATAATCCTCAGGATTTGGCAAGACTCAATAATGCTTTTATCTCCCTCATTCTCAAGAAAGAGGGTGTCATCTCTACGGCTGACTTTCGACCCATCAGCCTGGAAAATTATATTGTCAATATATTCTCGAAATTACTTGTAAACCGACTGGCAACTATTCTTCCTCATCTTGTGGACTTTTCTCAAGGAACTTTCATTGTCAGTCACGGTTGTATTGACTATTATATGTCTGTTTATGGGACTTTATGGGCCTCCTCCCAACTTAATGAAGACATCTGCCTTATCAAAGTGGATTTCGAGAAAGCCTTTGATTCGGTAAATTGGAATTTTATCTCGGAGTTATTATCTGACAGGGGTTTCCCTCCAAGATGGACTTCTTGGGTTTCTTTCCTTCTTAAAACAACAGTTTCTTCCATTATTATTAATGGTGTTCCGGGCCGAGCTTTTGCACACAAAAGAGGTCTTCAATAAGGTAACCCTTTGTCCCCTCTTCTCTTCAATCTCGTCACTGATGCTTTGTCTAAGATCTTTAAGCATGCGGCCTATAGAGGAATTATCAAATTAAGGAGCTCTCTCCACCTTGTTCCCTGAAGGAATCACCCATGTCTCCTTTGCTGGCGACCTCATCTTATTCACCAACAACTCTATGGAACAGCTCCAGCATATGAAGCTCCTCCTGCGATGCTTTGAGCTTTGTTCAGGCCTAAAATTGAACTGCGCTAAAACAAAAGCTATTCACATCTTTGGTATTGAGTCACGCGCCTCTTCTGTTGCCTCCACTTTTAATTGTTCGATCGCGGCTCCCCATGAGACCGAATCAGCTACTTAAGGAGGATTGGGTCATCATTATATCTAAGTTTGACAAAATTCTGGCCTCTTGGCATGGGTCTCAACTCATGTTGTCAAAATTACACTCATCAACAATGTTCTTTCTAGCCAAGCGGCTTACTTCTTCTCCATCTTTAGAGCCCCCTTTGGATCATCAAGCTTCTGGATAAGCGTAGGAAAGCCATTTTATGGACCGGTTGTAGAGGTATTAGTCTACAAGGAAAATGCCTTGTTAATTGGAGTAAGGTCACTTCTCCTAAATCTGAAGGTGGCCTCAGATTGCTTAACCTCATCTTCATAACTACGCTCGACTGGGTAATTGGATTTGGAAATTCTCAACTAACTTGATTGGGGATGGAAGAACATCATCCATCATTTTCATCACTCTATAGCCACTCTCCTGGAATCTACAAATTCTGCCTTATCTCCAATTTGGAGAGACATCTTCAAGGACAAGGAGCTTCTTAGAATTTCACTTACATACCAAGTTGGGATTGGTTCTTCGACTCAATTTTGGCTTAATCATTGGGTCCAAGGTAACAAACTAAGTTCTCTATTTCTAGATTTTTTGTTGAGGCATCATCTCTAAATTGCACTGTACGTTTGTGACGCTAGAGCTACCAACGAGTTTGGTAATGTTTTGGGATGGAACCTTGGGTTTAATTCTTTGGTTTCCCTCAATTCCATCAATTGTCTTTTATGTTCCATTGACCCCTTCCTTTTTACTCAAGGGGAGGATCTAATTCAGTGGAAATGGACTATCAGTAACTTTCTACTAATTCACTCTATAAATTGCTAAATTTTGGAGGTGTCTTCGATCCCTCTGCAAAATTTGTTTGGCATAGGTCTTGTCCATAAGGTGTTTCAGTTATGAACTGGTTTGCTATCAATCAGAGGCTTTTTACTAAAGACCGCATTCTTGCTCGAGGGCTGATCCTCAATGTTGGGCTTTTCTACTAGACCTGGCTAATCCTTTTGTGGAATTTGCCAATGAGACTCATCAACATCTCTTTGTGGAATGCCAGTATACAACTCAACGTTGGGCATTTCTACTAGACCTCGCTAATCTTCCTTTCTTCTCTTTGAATGATCGGTCATGGCTCGAAATGACTTCCATTAGTTCTTCGAAACTTAGACACTATCGTCTATTATGATTTGGCGATGGAAATTATGGCACGAAAAAAATCTTCGTTGTTTTGAAGCCGTTGAAAAATCTTTTATCGAGCTCGCCTTTGAAGGGTTGCATTTTGATAGTTCATGTGTTGTTTAAACTCTTTTCTTTCTTTGTTCTTATCTTTTTTTTTACCTTCCTTTTATCCCTCTTCCCCCCAACTTGTAACTATCAAATCTTTTGATTAATACAAGTATTCCTTATTTAAGAATGTTGATAGTGGAGCATGTATCGTGATTCTCAATCAAGAGAAATAAGAAAGTACTTTACTTTCAAAACTGCCCTTGACATGTCAAGATGAGTCGAATTGTGATTTGCTAAGACTCGGAACATGAAGTAAACTGAACAACAGTCTATATGTCAAGGAATCAAGTGCTTAATTCCAGTGGAATAGAGACGAAAAAAATCATTTTTTTCTGTTCCATATTTAGATAAACACGTATCGTACAATTAAGAAAGTTTTCTGGAATATAAAAAACAATCACAATATGGAACTTTATTCCTCACTCGAACCTGTGCTCTCCCTCTACGCCTTGTTCTGCCACGGCAGGAAGTAATTGGGACTGCTGGAGACTGTGAACACCTTGACGACTGAGTCGAGAGTGAGCTCAATGGCCACGTACGCGTCAGTATGCCGGTAGCTCACTGGCTCTTCGTCCACCTCAGAGACAGCACAGTGGGAGGCATCTTCGGCGCCGACGCCCTTGGGGGTGGCAGTGGAAATAGGAAACAGGGAGCGGGAGAGCGGACGACATGAAGGAGAAGGGGACGACGACGGAGAAGGGGACGACGACGGAGCAGGGGAGTGGTGGGGCGGAGAAGGAGGAGGGGTGGTGGAGAGAGGCAAGCATTGCGACGAAGGGTTTGTGCGTTTTTTTTTCTTTTTGGCCGGCGACCTACTTGGACCCGGTGGAGGGGACGGCGACAGCGTGGGAGGCCGCCGAGGAGTAGAGGCGCGAGGGGGGCTGGAGGAAGAGGTGGAATGAGATTGAGCGAGGGGGGGCGGGGCGGAAATAACTGCTATGGAGCCCGACTCCATAGCAAATCTTATGGAGCCAGGCTCCATACAAATTGTATTCGGGCCGGGCGGTCGCCATTTGCTTGGGTTCCCAAGTCGAGGAGAGGGGGCAAGATCTGGGAGAGGAGGCGAGAGAGACCCGTATTTAGTCGAGGGTAATGAGGTCTTTTCGTCTCAAAGTCCTCTGTTCTGTTTCGATGTACCGAGAAAATTCTCGATACACCAAAATGGCCCAAAATCATGTCCCTAATAAGATTTAAAATCATGTCCCACTCCATTTTTGCAAAACAAACGGGAAAAAAGCCGAAATCCAGTCCAGTCTCTCATTTTTTAACGAAACAAACGGACCCTAGGTTCAGTTTTAATAATACTAGGTTCACCGTTGAGAATATTAGGTTCGCTCCTATATGAGGCTTCGTAAACATTTTTATACCGCTAGCCTCCATAGTAATTTTTTATTTTTTCCCACCACCGATGAGAAGGAGTCACCCAATTCTATTTGGTCGTCCATTAGACCACCAGAGCTCTCCTCTATTTTGTATTAGGACCTTCATGGACATCCTTTTGTCCGTTAAATAATTTTATGTTTCTGGCAAAAAAAAAAAAAAAAAATTCTACATAGAGACAAAGCAGTCACAGAATTTTCAATCAAGAAAAAGAAGTATGTTTCTCATTCCATTTTCTGACTGCACAATTCGTGGATACAAGGAAACCGAAGAGACAACAAACTATGATGTTGGTAGGTGAAGAGACTCCTAATTGATAGACCTACAAGCACTGAGAATAATTAACATTTAAACCATCTTTAAACCTGAAATTAAATTAAATAACTCTAAGAGCTCCACTAGAATGAAACTAGAGTAAATAAGATTTTGAAAGTCTGGATGCATTTAGAACTTACCAGCTTCACCTTCCAATGGCAATAACTTCGATCTTCTAGAAGAAGGCTTTTGATGCACAGTTTTCTTTGTTTCAAAGTAGACTCGAAGAGCTTCGAAACCATGATCAATTTATCATGTAATTGTTGCACACTTGAGTGGAGATTTTTGTCTAGATCCAGGTTAATTAGAATTATGCCCTGCACCTACATCAGGCTTCTCTTCTGCGCAGCTTAATTGTCTTCAGCGATTGCTGCTCTTCATATTTAATTGCTACTTACTTAACTGTTGGTCTACCAGAACAAAAATATATGTAACATTCATTATGTAAACTGCTTATTTTTCTGCTGTTTATAGCCTGTACGTGTATTATCCTTAAGAACAGGACGTGATCAATTAATTGTGTGTAGTTTTGACGTTGACATTTTGAGTGAGAAAACATTAATGTTGAGGAGCTGAATATTGTCATGCTTGTAGAAAATTCAACTGAAGTAACTCGAGAGTTGCTCGGCCACTTTGTGGTGCACCAAAACTTTGTTAGTATAGTTTTAGAAAACATTAATCAAAGTTGTGCATAATCTTGCAGTACTATAACCTATTCCCAGTTATTGTGTGCAATACTGTGCATAATTTGGTTATTACAAGAATAAGCTTGTAGGGCTAGCTTGCTGTCTTTTATCCTATTACTTCGATACTCGCTTTGTTTAAAGTAAAAGGGCGTGCATTATCCTTTTTTTACTTTTTTTCGTATTCCTTTCATTCTTTAATAAATTTGGGGGTTCATCACTTGGACCACTTTCTTCTCCTTAAAAAGGAAAGGGCTTGCATTGCACTGTCGAGGAACAACCATTCCATTCATGGCGACGATGTCCAACATTTTCTCTAAAAATTTAGATAAATATGTAAATTTTTATCTAATTTAAATGCCTATTTGACGAGGTAGCTACAATTTTGATCCGAATATTATATTGCCCGGCCAGGCATGGGTAAAAATTTAAAATTCATGATCGGGATGCCACGTGGTGCAAATCTGCGGCGGGTGTACTTTGCCTTCCAAGTTCCAATTGGAGCATCTAATACTTTGCCTCCTAACGGCTAGCGAGGTCTCTCGATACCTGCGAAAGGGTCAAGAAAAATAATATCATATATCATATATAATATAAAAAAGAAGCTGCTAAAGATTGTGCAACGCCGAATTCTTCTTCTCCCCTTTCCCTTGAGTCGCAATTTAAAGCTGCGAAAATAAAGTTAACTCGATTCCATCGCTAGCTGAACAACTTTGTCTTCTTCCGCTGCATGTCCTGCAACCCTATCTTCCATCTCCTCATCCATCCAAATTAATGGCTATCTACCCCGTGCTAACTCTACTCCTCGTTCTACCGCTGCTCATCTTTTCCTTCTCGTCGGCGACGCACACGAACGCCTTCACGTCGCCACCATCATCAATCGGGATAAACTACGGTCAAGTCGCCGACAACCTTCCCCCTCCGGCGGATGTTCTCCCTCTCCTTCAATCCCTGGGTGTCTCTCGCGTCAAGCTCTATGACGCCGACCCCGCCGTCCTCCGCGCCTTCGCCAGCACTGACGTCGAACTTATTGTCGGCCTCCCCGACCGGTGCCTGCCCCGCCTTGCCGCCCACTCTGCCGCCCTCGCCTGGGTGAAGTCCAATCTCCAGCCCTACCTCCCTGCAACCAAGATAGTCGCTGTCACCGTCGGCAACGAGGTGCTCTCGGGCGACGATTCCATCCTCATCCGGTCCCTTCTCCCCGCCATGCAATCCCTCCACTCCGCCCTCGTGGCCCTCGGCCTCGAACGTCAGGTTGCCGTCACCACCGCCCACTCCCTCGCCGTCCTCGCCGTCTCCTACCCGCCGTCGGCTGCCGCGTTCCGTCACGAGCTCCTCCCCTACGTGGTCCCGCTCCTAGCCTTCCTCGCCAAGACCTGCTCGCCCTTCCTCATCAACGCCTATCCCTACTTCGCTTACAAGGCCGACCCGAAGCGGGTCGACCTCGAGTACGCGCTCTTCGAGCCCAGCGCAGGCGTGGTCGACCCCGGCTCCGGGCTTCGCTATGAGAACATGCTCCATGCGCAGGTGGATGCAGTGCGGGCGGCCATTGCAGCAGCCGGGGGAGGGAAGGGGGTGGAGGTGGTGGTCTCGGAGACCGGTTGGCCGTCTGCTGGGGACGAGGATGAGGCCGGGGCGACAGCCGAGAACGCTAGGCGATACAATGGGAACCTCATGCGGATGATGGCCGCCGGGAAAGGAACGCCGTCATCGACCGGCACGCCGCTCGAAGTCTACGTCTTTGCGCTCTTCAATGAGAACCTCAAGCCCGGGCCATCCTCCGAGCGGCACTACGGTCTCTTCAAGCCCGACGGCACGCCCGCCTACGATCTCGCGCTGGCTGTGAATTCATCTTCCGCTGCCTCCTCCGGTAGCGAAGGGGCGGAGTCGCCATCGCCGGCGACCGAGGCTTCTTCGACTGGTTACTATACCATCTCGTCCACGACGGTATCACATCTAATTAATGTTTATGTTAAAAAATAATACTTGCTATAAATTTATTAAAGTCGTTCATGATTTCAGGGATCGAAGCCATTATTTTGGAGACAAATGTTGGCTGTGTTGTTGGTGGCGAACGCACTGATCTGGCGTTCGGAGCTTTTCCGGTTTTAGTGTTTTTGACAATTTAGAATCTTAGATTGATTGATAGTGGAGAATTATATATGATTATGATTCTTTTTAGTTGCCACGTTCATTAGATGCAAGTGATGTGAATGCGTTTGCCATGACCATTTTCTTTTCTTTCGTTTCAGATTGCTCATGGATTTCTTGTCATGAATTTTTTAATTTAATAAAGAATATATTTTAAAAAGAAAATTTTGTCTACCTATTTAAAAATTAATTTATTTCAGCTTTGATTTTTCGCAGCTTTCAAATTTTACCTACTACTTTAACTGGTGAAACAATATTAAATTCTCAGCCAGATCAATTACCAATACAATCCAATTATGAGCATTGTATATATATATATATATATATATATATATATATATATATATATATATATATCAAGGCTTAAAAGTTACTACACATTTAAAGTCGGAGTGCAAGCCTTCAGGCGTCAAAGATCGATTAAGAGAGATTTTGCATATGATTCTCGACTTGGGAATAAGATGTAGATAGGGATGCCTTTGGTTATATACAATTAAATCATAGGAATAGACAAGAAATTGATAGGTAAATAATTAAAATATTTTTCTAAAAATATAATAAACTGTATTCTAATGTATTCTAATTAATAAAAATATAATAAAATTATGGATTATTATAAAATAATTTATTAATTAAAAATTAAAAAAATATTATTTATTTTATTTTCATAAAAAAATAATTAAATCATAAAAATAAATTTCAAAATATTATTTTATAATAAAATATTAATTATTTATTTAATATATATATATATATATATATATATAATTATTTAATAATTTAATTTTTTATATTATTATGTAATATTATAAATATTGAATGACAATATTGAAAAGGAAAAATACCTAATGTAGCTTGTACTTTTAGATTTTTCTCAACTGTGATTTGTACTTTTATTTTTCTCAATTAGCGCATATACTACGTCATTTGTTTCAATTGTAGCGTATTATCTAATTTTCGTCAGTAGCCCGTTAAATCGATGATGTGCAACGCTGACGCATAATAAAAAATAATTTTTATATTAAAATTTTATAAATTGAAAAATTGGTCGCATATCTCTCTCTTCTCTTCTCTCTCTCTCTCTCTCTCTCTCTCTCTCTCTCTATATATATATATATATATATATATATATATAATTTTTTATAAAACTGAAAAATGGCATGTAGCCCTACACCGTGTCGGAGCTACTCACCCGAAAGCTTACCGCATTCCGTAGGTCAGCTGGCACGTCGTCCCGCCTCAGAAAGAACTTGTTGTCGTCGCTCGAGCTCGCGCTGCACTTGTGGTACACCATCGTGGTGTCAGGCTTCCCCAAGAAGTCCTTGTTGATGTACCTCACGAAGTATTCGTCGAGTGACACCAACATTATTGCTCTTCGTGGGTTTGCAAGTATGCGGAGTTGTAACGACATGTGTTTGGCCTTGTGGATTACTGCCCTTCGGGGCTTTCTTTGACCTTTTGTGGATTATTGCTCTTCGGGGTCATCTACCTAGTGTGGGATTCTTAGGTTTGCCTTTTGCCAAAGTTGTCCGTGTCCTGCGCTCAGAGCTCTTATGGAGGCCAAAATCCTTGTTCGTGGTTTGTCACATAGTTGACGGCTCTTTTGGAGTTGGGTACAGCGTAGGAAGCTTTCTTGCCCGAGCCTGGCAATTTTGGGTGGATAAATGTTGTGGCCTTTGTTGACGGGCCTTTGGGCTAGGATTAGATTCCTGTCAAGGCAGAGTAAGACCCGAGGTTATACTTGTTTGGTAGTTGTTAGAGCTAGCAATATATGGCCCGGCCCAATAGCCCGAACAAATATCGGGTTCGGGCCGGTCCTTATCGTGATCGGGCCGGGGCGGGCTAGGTGATCTAGGCCTGGCCCGGCCCAATAGCCCGATAGGGATTTTGTGCATTAATAAAAGTATCGATCAATCAGGCCCGAATCGGCCCAATAGCACGATATGGGCCCAATAGCTCGATTATAATGGCACACTTCGGGCCCGATAGCACGATTTGGGCCCTATAGCCCTATTATAATGGCACGATTTGGGCCCGATAAATTATTTGGGCCCGATAACTCAAAAAAAATTTCGTGTTATCGGGCTAAACGGGCCGTGTTGTGTCAGCCCGTTATTTTTCATGTCGGCCCGGGTCGGAGACTCTAGGGTCAAATTTTTATTGGGGCGGGCCGGGCCATGCATAAATTTTTTTTGGGCCGGCCCGACACGAATTGTCATCCCTAGTAGTTGTCGAACTTCTTCGAAGTTGTTTGAGTTTACGAGTGGAGGGTTTGGGACCGAGTGTAATGGTGATGAGGTCGGGTGTGGCGACGACTGAGATCGAGGACCACACTTGGTCAAGCTGAGCTTGCAGGAAGCGTAAGTCAGGACCACGCTTGGGGGCGTTGAGCCCGGGGAGTGGTGACTGAGGCCGAGGACCACACTTGGGATCAAGCCGAGCTCGCGGGGAGTGTAAGGAAGAACTGCGCTTGGGGTCATTGAGGGCGAGCCCGGATGTGGCGATTGAGATTGAGGACGACGCTTGGGATCAAGCCGAGCTCATAGAAAGCATAACGCAAGACCATGCTTGGAGTCGTTGAGGGCGTTGAGCCCAAATATGGCGATTGAGGCCGAGGACCACACTTGGGGTCAAGCTAAGTTCGCGGGGAGCGTAAGACATTACCACACTTGGGGGCATTGAGGGCGTTGAGCCCAGATGCGGCGACTAAGGACGAGGACAACACTAGGGTTCAAGCCGAGCTTGCGAGAAGTGTAAGCAAGGACCACTCTTAGGGTCATTGAGGGCATTGAGCCCTAATGCGGCAACTGAGGCCGAGGACCACACTTGGGGTTAAGTCGAGCTCATGGGGAACGTAAGGAAGGACCACGCTTGGGGTCGTTGAGCCCAGGAGGCGGCGTTCTGCCATGAGTCGTAGGGTGTTTGTCTGTCACACATAGCAAGACAACTATGAGTTTCCCGAATGCACACACAGAGATGTGGATAATTGAAGTAATCTTTATTAAATGAGAAAGAAACTGGTAATACAATAATGATCCTCCGAGCGTGGTACTCAGTCCGCACGTGGCCACCCTGAGCGAGCTTTTATTCTTTTGCTTGGTCCAGTTTGATCTAGCAAGCCTCGGGACCCATTTTGTTTGTCGAGGCTCGCCTCGAGGAGGAGGGGCCTCGCGTTTTCTGTGCGCGCCGAATTTAAATAGTGAGTCACCGAGGTGCCTTGCTTTTTTGGATAGGGGTCTCATGCTCGTGAACCTACGTGGTTTCTTGGCGACGAGCCGAGTTGCATTCTAGGCTCGGATTGGGGGCGAGCTCCAGTGAATGTCATCTACTCAGGTGGTGCTCGGTCGCACTTGGGCACCGAATTGTCGGTTGGCTGGGGCCGCCTCTGTATATCCTTGCTTAAGTCCAGCTCGAGAGTCCTTGGTCGTTGTTCGGTGAGAGATATTGTGAGTGTTTGTCGGGGTGAAGCACTATGTTCCTCTCCCGATTTGATCGTCTTCTATTTAAAACACCCGTTGTAGTATTGTCCGGCTTCTTTCTGGCCGGTGTGGAGTACCCCCATTTATGTCTCTGAAATGGAGAATTTGAGCGCTATGTGGGGAGTCAACACAACAGCTCTAAGCCGTTCAGTGAGGGTCGCCCCCGGATCATGTCATAAGGGCTAGGGATGTCAATGACCAGGTATTGTACGTCGATCGTCTTTGTCTTTGGTCGGGAGTCGAACATCATTCTAAACGGATGAGAAGACTCGATCAATATGATTGACGTGCCTATAAATACCCGTATGTAGTTTAGATGACTGAGTGGATGATTCTGGTGGCTGCCGACCTCATTGTTAAAAAGTCGACCTCCTTTTGAAGGAAGTCGAGCTCCCTTTGTGGCAACCAACCTCCATCAAAGAGAAACAAAGAGAGAAGAGCCCGGAATGAGTTCCATGCTCGTCCAGATAGGATGGAGTTCCGAGAGAACCGAGCTAGCACTCGAGAGCCACCCAGTTCATCGCGTTCGTCCGTGTGCTAACCGTAGAGAGTGTTCATCGCTTGGCAGCACCTTGGATCCAAAGCAAGATCGTGTCGTTGAACTTGCAGAGCAAAAGACGGAGTTCAATCTTCAAAGGTATAATCCTCAACATAGTATTGATTTAGCCGAGATGCATGGATCTGTTTGGGTAGAGGATCGGTTTTATTTCCGCTGCGTGTAAATTTTTTATTGCTTGCCCGGTCTGCGATGACCCAACAGTGTATATGGGAGACCTCATCTCGGAAGGCAGAGGCTAGCCTCCGGGTTCTTTCAAGATGATTGTCTTCATCATGTTTCGAGCAACGATGTTCGTGCTCGGCCTGGTGTTGCTCCCTAGTTTGTGTCAACACCTCGATCTGGGCTATAAATCTTTGGTTTTGCGCCTGGAGATTGTCGATCAAGCTGCGTATCTCTTCTGGTGTTGGTTGGTAGATACTGGGGCGTCACTCCTCACCGTGTTAGCGTCATTGGATAGCGGAGGAACGCTGCTGCTAGGTTGTTGCCTATTTGCAGTAGCGTTCGTCGACCTCCAGGTACCTACCATTATGGGGCAGGTAAGATTTACTCGGCCAACGGTGGGCACCAAATAGTCTTGCATGAAGTAGGGGTGATGCAGTCCTTCGCGTCTCCTGGTCCGATGCAACTCCGACGGGGGATCTGCAAAGACACTCAAACTTTCAAGTAAGAAGGAATTTTAGGTAGTGGGTATGGAGTTGGAATCGAGAGTATACTTGATGTGTGTCGTGTGTCTTGGGATGATGATGTCTTCCTGAATCTTGAGGGATATATCCGAAATGGGTCAAGATTTATCCTGAAGATGTCGGGTTCTTTACTGTCGAATTATTGGTAATTAATGAAGGACGTGGGTGTCCTTATATGGTCGAGCGGAGCCCCCAGACTAGGTGGTGTTTGACTTAATTTGAGTCTGATTCATAAGTGTGAGCGCTTCTGGGCATGATTCAGCCGGGCCCAAAATGTTAGTCCAAATTTATATATAATATAATGAATTATCTTTTAAAAACATGTTTAATTATTTTATCAATTATAATATTGTTGATGATTTGAGTCTACTCGATAATTTTGATTTTTGACTTCGCCATTTATAGATAACATACACAAGCATCCCAAGAAAATGAATATTTATAAAAAAGCAGGGACGAGGATGATAATAAAAGAACACAAAACAGAAGATTGAGGAAATGGACCTGCTAAGCAAGCTTCCTAGCGCTGCCTCTTGCTACGAACAAATATAATCAAAGGGAAAAATAAAGTAAAATTCCTAAACTAACTCTCCTTGTATATTTTAAATTGATAGCAGCGGGAGGGAAGAGATTTTTGTTTGATTACATATTTCATAAAATGCCTAGATTGGACAAATTATTCACCTCTGGTAGCTACCTCCCAGTTTTTTGTATGGTAGAGCAAATAAGCTTCAGAGCTTTTAATGTAAATTACTAAAATTGTTTTCATGACTGTATAGTGATGTTGCTGATGTTTTGCCAAAAATGATGTCCCTCGTCTGCCAATGGGCAAGACAAACCAATGCCGATGGCCTTGGCATCCGAGTCACAGAAATAAATGGTCACAACCCACTCTTGGTTGACCATGCTTCAGCATAGATTTCCTTGCTTCCATCCTCTCTCCAGGTTCACCACAGAGATGACCACCGCATTGCAAAAGAAGCACCTCCAGCCATTCAATAGGTGCCTGTAATGCAGCCATGGCAAGACATGTGATAACATGGCTCAAACATAGCATCTGAATCACAAACATAGCAAATGCAGCAGCAGTTATCCTCATCCTCATCTCCCGTTGGCTTGACTTAGCTTCCTGTTCAACAGGAAGAAGTATTGCCATGCATCAAATTATAATCTCACATTGCATTCAAAAAGGCAATTATTACAGGCATAGATATCAACATTGATCCGAAATTTCTTAGTAACATCAATAATATATGTAACGGTTATGCATATTAAAAGCCCCTGCTGTTAAAAAAAGATATAATATTTTTAATAATAACCTTACAATCTAATACCGTCTTAAATAATAGCAACTGATAGTTTCTCATGGATCTCCCAGATAATCACTGCAAATTCAGTCATGGTCCAGCTAAGTGCGTTAAAGGACGATTGAGAAATGAAGAGAATATAGTTTCATTGTTGAAACAAGCCTTTCGTTAGTAGTACCTGCATAAAGAAAAAGAACAAACTGTGACAAGTAGCACCAAATTTATAGACCATTGAAAAACCACAATGTACAATCAACCTGCAAAGATGCAAAAGCTTTTCAAGATCAACATTACTAATTTATAACTTTTTTAAAAAAGACTTGATTCGGTGAAACTAATAGCAGATTATTTCCAATGTACATTTACCTGTGACTCCAGTTAAAACTCAGGAGCATGACAAACAAAAGAACCACTATTGCTTAGAACCAAAGAGCAGCTCCACAACTCCCATGCATGTTGCATATATTCCTCTTTGCTTCAAACGAGACAATATATAGATGCGATAACTGCAGTTGGTTCAAAGAAATTGGCAAAATCGAATAAACAAATTGGAATAACCATAAAAGCAAATAGAAGCAGTTGAAAAAAAAGAAAAAAAGAAGCTCATTTGCACTCATTTACAAGGAATCTTGACAACTTATGATAAGATAGCCAAGCACAACTGTTGCTAAAATGGAATACAGAGAAGTTTGAGAGACAAAAATAACTCTCGTTTTCAAGATGGTATATTATTCAAAAACTAATCAGGGTAAGTCACTCTATCTCAGTACATGGGTGAAATGATATTTATATACATTTGGACTCGACTGTGCATAACTAATTAATTTGAATGGTATTTTTGCTAAGAATTGACAAAAAAGGTCCTTGACTGAGTTAACTTTGTAGCTAACTTGCAGGGTTATTTGAGTAATTCTCTTCTGGTTCATCCTCATTACTCCAACAACTTATCTAAATACTATAAAAAGTCGCTTCTGAGTCTTCAATTTTCAAAATATAATTAAAGAGATCCAGATTCCACTGACCATACTGATTCTGCAACATTATGTCTATTGATTATCCAGAACTTCAGGTAGTACACTTTCAGATAATCAGCATGTTCTCATGGAGCATGCTGGCACTCAGGAAAAGAATGCTGTCTTTCACATTTTTTTGGCTTGCATACTGATTTTTCAGCAAATAGCGAAGTTTTTTCATGCGGGAGGCAGCAATACCCACTTGAGGGTGAATAATAGTCACAGAACTGCAGCATCCTGAACTTGTCTGCTACGTTCTTATGTTATGAATAAATTTACTGAGGAATCATCAAGGAAAACATCAAACAGAGTTTTCTGATACTGCCTCCACCAAGCTCTTTCCAGGGAATTTTGCAGCCTTCCTCTGCTTCAGCAATTTCCTCACCGTGGCCATGTCATCCCATCTGCTTGCGCCCCCATATATATTTGCCAACAACACGTACCTCCCACCATGACGCGGTTCCAACTCAATCAGCTGCCTCCCCACCTTCTCGCCAAGCTCCACTTCACCATGGATTCTACATGCACCAGCAAGAGCTCCCCACACTCCTGGATGGGGCACTACAGGCATTCTCTCCACGAAATCAACTGCTTCTTTGATGAGTCCCGCCCTGCCAAGCAGATCAACCATGCAACCAAAGTGCTCTTCTAGTGGCGTAATCCTGTAAACGCCAGTCATCATGTCGAACAACTGCCTGCCTTCGTTGATCAACCCAGAGTGGCTGCAGGCACTCAACAAGCCAATGAAGGTTATTGCATTTGGCTCCAGACCCACCATTTGCATCTTCCAAAAGAGTGTTAGCGCTTGCCTCTCGGACCCATTCATAGCCAGACCTGTGATCATTGAGTTCCATGTGTACACATTCTTCTCAGGCATCTCATTGAAGACGCTAAGGGCCTTGCTTATGCTCCCACACTTGGCATACATGTCCACCAGAGCTGTTCCTAGAATGACGCTCATCTCCACCGCGTGCTGCATAATGTACTTATGCACCAATTCTCCCTGATTCAAATCCCTCAATTGTGCACTAGCCGACACTGCGCTGACCAATGTAGATTCATTCGGAGTGACTTCCCTCTTGATCATCACTTTGAACACTGCCAATGCCTCCTCGCAACGTCCTGATTGAGAAAATCCTGAAATAAGCGAGCTCCAAGAGGCTACATTTCTGTCAGGCATTTCGTCGAACAGGTATAGGGCCGCCTTAACATTTCCATCCTTCGCATATCCTGCAATCATCGAATTCCACGACACTGGATTTCTTTCTGGCATCCGATCGAAGAACCACCGCGCTCGGTCCAACTTCCCGCAATTTGAGTACCCCGTCACCAGTGCGGTCCACGAGACGACATCCACGACATCAGAATGCTCATCGAACAGCTTCTGGGCGGAGCTCATGTCACCCCAGTCTGAGTACATGGTGATGGCATTGTTCATCACGAATACGTCAGAGTCGAGTCCGTGCTTCAAGGCGTGGCAGTGAACTCCCTGGCCGAGGCCTGTAGAGCCCAGCAGCGAGCACGAGCGGACCAGGAAAGGGAAGGTGAGTCTATCGGGCCAGATCCCGGAGCGAAGCATGCGCATGTAGAGGCGGATGGATTCGACGGGGTAAGGACTGCGGGAGAAGGTCCGGATCATGGTGTTGTACATGAATGGAGTGGGGCGGTCGATGCTGGCGAAGAGTGAGCGGGCATAGCGGAGGTCGCTGCAGGAGGGGACGGCGCAAGCGGCGAGGAGCCGTGCGACGGTGAAGAGATCCGAGAAGAGGCCGGATGTGATGACGAGAGCGTGGACGCGCCTGAGCTCGGAGGCGTTGGGGAAGGCAGCGAGGCACCGGGAGAGATCAGGGTGACGGAGGACCTCGAGCTTTTGCGCGAAGAATCCGACGGTGCCCATTCCCTTGTGTCCAAACCACATCACGCGCATTCAAAAGATTTCAGGTGCCACACAATTATATATATATATATAATAGTAAATTTAAAATTACCTGATTATAAATTACAAGTACATGAATATAAAATATGTCATTAAGAATCAATAATTTGAATATTACAATTTTAATAACAAAAATATAAATAGTGTAATTTATATTGCTCTTGCACCCAGATTTTTATGTCCACATTTTAATTTGAGTATTTCACTAATTTTTCAAATTATAGATGTTATATTGTGATTATAATACCTTGATGGGCTCTTATGCAAACTAACTATAGCACTTGCCTATAAATAATGCTTACCTCGCCTTCTCGTCCTCTTCTTGGACTCGCAATCGTAGCGTGTGGGATGCGTGAATGCGTGGAAGTGGAGAGCTTGCGTGAATGTAAGGAATTTTTGCAATTCTATGTAGGATTCTCTCCTTCTCTTGCTCTTCGTACTTCCTTAATTAGTGTAAGGTAATTGGTAATTAATGAGGATTTACCATGGCCTTAGAGATTGGATCAATGTTTTTAGTGCTCCTTCGACATTTTTTCGTTCGATAAATCAATTATTTTTTCGAGTTTGATTTCGATAGTTGAGATTCTCTTCTAGATATGAGTTTTTGGAATTTATGATAAGTTGCGCCATGGCATTGGTGCCTAGGCAGGCAATTGTAATGGCACCTGGCCTGACCATGGTGCTGTGACACTTGGCACGACCATGGCGTCGTAGCAATAGGCGCCGCCAGGACACATGCAACAGCGGTTGGCCAAGGTCGGGCGCCACTAGGTGGAGATGGCAGTAGGCCGAGGCTACCAATTTGGATCAAGTGCGATGTAGTTCAATCAGGAGTGCAACAGCTCAGAAAGGCTGCACCATAGATCCGAGGTGGTGGCTACAGTGCTACCCTAAAGGCAACAAACACTAATTATTAATGTTATTTTAATGTCACTATTACTATCATGTAAGAGTATTATATCAAATTAATATTGCTACCTGCTTTGTATCAGAGTTCAAGTTTATAACAACACTATAAACTGCATATCAGTGTTATATTCATTTTATTATATATATATATATTAATGAGTTGTTTTATAAAAAATCTAAATTTATTTTCTAAATTTAAATGGATGTGTTTCTTATTTCGTAGTTGGTAGGCTTCGGAGTACGGACGCGTACTCTGGCCGATCACGTGACCCTCGATTTTAGGGCGTGACAGATGGTTGGTACCTGTGTGGTGCAGATGAGGGTGGCAAACTCAAGCAGCGAATCTCATGATGCGTTGGGTTGTAGTCGAGTCGTAGGGAGTTTTTGGTCATTGTATACTATCTTGTGTTGGGATGTAGAACCTTGATTATGTACACATACTCGGTGTCTTGAATATGCTTTTTCATTTCATTCCGCATTTGATATGTGTATGTTGGTAGGCTTCGAAGTACATGCACATACTTTAGCCTGTCACATGACCCTACGATTTGGAGCGTGACGACTACTTAGTTATTTATGCAATCAGTCGTGTTCTCTTATCATATTCTAGTTTAGTTGTGAGGCTTCGGGTACATACGTGTGTGTATTCTCGGTCGGTCACACTACCCCGAGTTGGGATGTGGCAAGTAGAATTCGCCAAAAAACTCCAAGAACACCAAAAATTCGCACAAAAATCCTATCTCGATCGTATCCAAATTTGGTAAATCCTCTCAGTTTTTCGATTACCTTAATTACACTAAGAACATGAAGGGAAAATAGAAGAGAATAATCCTACCTCGGAACGCGAAACTCTCCTCGACCCGTAAACACCGTACTCCGCTCAACATGTCACACACATCCTCGTTCTGAAATCACCAATTCCAAAAGACGCTAGCATGATAATGAGGCGAGGGTCGTATTTATAGATGGTAAGTCACACCATTTTTACATAAAACCCCTCAATTAAAAATTTCCAAAAATAACTCCAAAATTCCAAAAGTTCATCAATAATTAAATTTTAAAATTGGACAAAAATGAATATAACATATATATATTTCGCATTTGTTAAAACTATTATATAGTATAATTATAATTAATTATAATGGAAATTTTTTAAAAATACAACTCTAAATAGGCAAGGAATAACTATTCCTTACTTCAAGGCAAGAGATAGCTATTCGCCATCCATGAGGAGTAGATGGGGTATAGGAAGAATTATTCATTTTCCTTAAAACCTAACCAAACAAGGTAATCAGAATAGAGGAACAATAATTATTCCATTTAGGGGTGAGAAAAAAAATTAAAAATTCATTTAATCGGAAAATCGGTCCGAAATCAAATCAAAATTTTTAATTAACCCATGTAACGATTTTAGTTTTTATTTTAAATTTTTTTATTTTTGATTTTGATTTTTGAGAACCGATTAACTGGTTCATATGTATAATTTTAATTTTAACAACCTCGATATTTTTTTTTACTTCTAAAACTTTCATAAAGTAATACATTAAAGTATATTTAAATTATATTTAATTCTCCAAAAGTTGATCAAACATATATTTATTAAATATGAAAAAAAATTATGATGCACAAGTCTCTAAAATATTATAGTACATATTTTTATTAAACAAATATTTGAATTTCATGTTGAACATATTCAATCCTTGCAATTGTCTGTGAGGATGCTATCATTCTTTTGACTTTTTTTATCTATGAGTATTATGTTTGATTTTATTTATTTATTTTTTTATTTTGAAGTACTTTCAACAATTGAAATAAACATTACAATTTATATAATTTTATTATTTTTATATGTTAAAATTTTTATTAATTAACTGAAAATTATTAGTTAACTGAACCTCGAAAATCGAAACTGAAGTACTAGTTAACTGAAGTTAATGGACCAATTTATTATTAATGATTTTAAAAAATCGATATATGTTTATGGACCGATTTAAAAAATTATTAATGGACTAGTTCCCCTAATTCCATTTCTTATTTATTCTAACAACCATACCGGCTTTGTCTAGAAGTCCCTAAACTTGTTTCAAGAAAAGAAAAACCAAATTGATTGAGTTAATAAATCGGTTGAATTTTTAGAAATTGAGATATTTCAAGTTAATGATATAAAACTTGTGATATGTCATTTCATCAAATTTTATAGCAAACAATTAATTCTTTAACGAATTAATTCTTAATAAGTATACGTAAGCAATTGATTCAAATATTTATTAACTTTCGAAACCAAATTGAAAGTTAAAATTATATGCCTTTAGCTATCAAGATTCAAGAGGTAGCAATGCTTTATTATATGCAAGCAATTGGTACAAAGATAAATTATGGCTTACATCCTCCTAAAATTTATTAAATCGTGAATAAAGCATAAATTGCTAAGACTTAGCAATCACATGCACATTGATGGTTAATACATTTGACGATGCAATCATCACAAAAAAAAGTTTTTAGACAATCTAGGGCTACAGTGCAATTTGCTACAGTGCTCTGTGAGGAAACACCTACAAGAAAGTAAATATACAATACCATGTCAATTTTCATGTAAAATAAAAATAAAAAAATAAAATACAAGAAGAAACTATTTAAGCAATGAAGTAAATGAAAAAATATATGTAAAAAATAAAAATTGTATAAGAAAGAATGATATTAGATCATATGTACATAAACTTATTACTCACTTGAGGCCATCGCCAGGAGAACCAACAAGAAGCAAGAAACAAAAATAATTTTGTTGGCCATCATCTTAAATTTGTTTGTCGTTGTTGTCTTTGAACTTTCTCTATACAAACAATGGATAAACAGTCTTATATATATAGGAACTAGTCTCATAAATTATTATTACTATTATTATTGTATAGAAAGATTTGCTTTCCTTTATGAATATATATCTAATAAATTATGAGTACCCTCTACTATATAGAGAAATATGCCAAAAATACACTTTTGGTAAAATTATAGAAATCATAGTGATTGGCTAAAATCATAACTATTTTTGAAAAAATCCTAAGATGCCCCCCAAAAATATTAAATCCTTTCAAACTCGATCTTATGGTTTATTTTACAACTCGGTCCAACAACTAGATATTTTTATTAAACACAATTTTTTTTTTGGTTTTTCAGAAAAAAAGAAAAAATTGGGAGGCTTTTTAGTTGAAACTAGAAATTTTTTTGACCCCTAATAACATCATTAAAAAAAATCTTCATGGTCATTTCTCAACCCAATTCAAAAGATTTTTTTTGATTTCATCAGAAAATTTGAGTTGGTATTTTTAGGGCCCAATTTTTTAATATTCAATCATAAAATTCAAAACTTTTTTTTGTTTCTTCTTTAAAAACCATAATTTTTTTTTGCTTCAACAAAAAAATGGGTAAATTTCATAAGAAATCAAGTTTAGCCAAAAAAAAATATTGTTGAACTGAGTTAAAAAATGAATCACGAGGATTTGAATGAATTTATTATTTTGAGGGCATTTTAGGGTTTTATCAAACTGTTATTGTTTTGACTAATTTGTTAGAAAATCATTTCGCAATTTTAGAAACTATTTTCCAGCGCAATTTTCTTGGAATGCATTTTTAGTATATGTTGACAACACTCAATTCATAGAAATATCTATTAAATTATAACATTAATATAGATATCACATTAATACTACATTTAAGTAAAATCATTTCACCATTAATATAAGAACAAAATTTTAATTACGAATTATTTGCAATTATTTTTGATATCATGATTTGTAATTAATTGCAATTTCTAATGAGTGTTGCAAATATCTATTAAATTATAACATTAATATCGATATCACATTAATACTACATTTAAGTAAAATCATTTCACCATTAATATAAGAACAAAAATTTAATTACTAATTATTTGCAATTATTTTTGATATCATGATTTGTAATTAATTGCAATTTCTAATGAGTGTTGCAAATATCTATTAAATTATAACATTAATATAGATATCACATTAATACTACATTTAAGTAAAATCATTTCACCATTAATATAAGAACAAAAATTTAATTACAAATTATTTGCAATTATTTTTGATATCATGATTTGTAATTAATTGCAATTTCTAATGAGTGTTGCAAATATCTATTAAATTATAACATTAATATAGATATCACATTAATACTACATTTAAGTAAAATTATTTCACCATTAATATAAGAACAAAATTTTAATTATTAATTATTTGCAATTATTTTTGATATCATGATTTGTAATTAATTGCAATTTCTAATGAGTGTTGCAAATATCTATTAAATTATAACATTAATATAGATATCACATTAATACTACATTTAAGTAAAATCATTTCACCATTAATATAAGAACAAAAATTTAATTACTAATAATTTGCAATTATTTTTGATATCATGATTTGTAATTAATTACAATTTCTTATGAGTGTTGCTATATCCTCCCAAAGATGTACCTAATAATCTTCCTAATCACTCACACTGTGAGTTGTAATTCATCAACGATCATGAGCACTCACTACTAGAAACTTGGTCGAGCCGTTGCAAATATGTTGTATATGCAACGGCTTTCTAACGGACATGCGAGCCGTTGCTGATAATGTTAATTATCAGCAACAGCTTTCTAACGGACAAGTGAGCCGTTGCAGATGATAACTTATTAGCAACGGCTTGCTAACGGACAAGTGAGCCGTTGCTGATGATAACTTATCAGCAACGGCTTTCTAACGGGCGAGTGAGCCGTTGCTGATAAGTTTATATAGGTCGCAGATCGCGCCCGCCCCCCTTCTTCCTCCCGCTACTACCGCCGCCGCTCCTCTCCTCGCCTCTCGCCGCTGCTGCCGACGCCGACGACGCCGACGACTCCTCCCGCTGCTGTCGACACTGTCAAGTATGTGCCCTCTGGCTGCCGTCTCTTGCCGTTGCGACCGGTAGAAAATCCGACCGAAACCCTAAAAAATAGGGTTTCGGCCGGCGGCGGTCGGCCGATGGCCGCCGCCGGACCTTGTACATTGGCCGGACAGTGTGTCCGGCCAGTGTACGCCGGCGCCGGAGTCCACCTGACTCCGGCGCCGGAATTTGTAGTTTAATAATAATATTTTATTATTGTTTTTTAATTGTTTTTTAATTGTTAATTAATTATTAATTAATTATTTAGATTAATTATTTAGATTAGTTATTTAGTTTGTTAGAATAATTTTTAGGGTTTAGATTAATTTCGGAATTATCCACTTCAGACGCGCGCTGGAATCGTCCAATTCGGACTCGCGCCGGAATCGTCCACTTCGGACGCACGCCGGAATCGTCCACTTCGGACGCGCGCCGGTATCGTCCACTTCGGACGCACGCCGGAATCGTCCACTTCGGACGCGCGCCGGTATTGTCCACTTCGGACGCGCGCCGGAATCGTCCAATATGGACTCGAACGGTCTCGAAACATTTAGAAAATAATCATGCATCCGACGAGTTCATATGTTTCACGTACGCATCGACGAGTCGGATATGATTTAGCAAAACCTTAGATCCGTTCGGGGATTGTATGTTTGTGTAAAAGAAGTAGATGATCTTTTATACGATGTACAATTCTTGAATTGTCCCTGATTGGATAATTTGGGAATATAGTTATTTGTACTGCACTTGCGTTTTTATTTTAACTATTATCTAATTATTCTAAATTTCGGCAACATCTCTCTTGTTCTCCGATACGCGCCCAGATGATATGCATATTCGGAGAACTATAGGGAGATGCTACCGAAATTTAGAATAATTAGTTAACAGTTAAAATAAAAACGTAAGTGCAGTTCAAATAGCATAAATCCCGAATGGAATAGGACAATCTCACCTAAACACATTAACCAAAGAAATTGTCATTGATTGACAGAATCATGTCGGTTGATCGAAGTTGGATGTACCGACGTCTTGATCGTGGAGCTTTAACGAATGAGTTTCGATTAGGCGTAACTTACTTCCTAAATTTTGCCTATTCGAATCGGAATTTCGTTAGCATGGGTGATCAAATCCGATGTCTGTGCCGCATTTGTTCAAATGGACGATTTTTGGATCGGGAGACTGTCACTCTGCATCTATATAGCAAAGGATTTGCACCAAGATATTTTCTATGGACTTGTCACGGGGAGTCACGCGAAGTCGGGACGTCGAGCAATCCTGTCGTTCAGACATATGGTGAATCTTCCTCTGCTGGTGCTTCTTCATCCAGTCAATGTAATCCCTATAGAACTATGATACTTGATAGTCTTGGGGGTCAATTCCACCTGAATGATAATGTTGATCGGCCAGTTCTTCAGACATCAGTCCCACCAGATACTACAGCGGTTGATATCACAGAAGTAGGGGCTGCGGTAGAGATTGAATTACCGAATAAAGAAGCCGCAGAATTTTACGAGATGTTGAAAGCTGCCGATGAACCTTTGTATGAGAATTGTCCTAAATACACTAGGTTTTCAACAATGACACAGCTCTTAAACATCAAGGCCGATTGTAATATCAGCGGAGTTGCGTATGATTGGATTGCTGGATTGATTAATGGAATGCTGTCTACTGATAACAAGTTTGAGCCTACTTTTTATAAGACTAAAAAGCTAATGAGAAAATTGGGGCTTGGGTACGAAAAAATACATGCGTGCCAAAATAACTGCATTTTATATTATAAAGAAAATGTGCAGTTGGATAAATGCCCTGTATGTCAACACCCTCGTTACAAGGAGAAGAAATCGGTCTGACAGAAAAATATCCCGTTTAAGGTGCTTCGGTATTTTCCACTAACACCGAGGCTTCAAAGATTATTCATGTCGGAAAAGACAGTCCCCTACATGAGTTGGCATGCAAGAAGTCGTGATGATACAGTAATGACTCATCCATCTGACAGTGAAGCATGGAAACATTTGGATACATGTTATCCTTCATTTGCTAGGGATACTAGAAATATCAGATTGGGATTGTGCACAGATGGATTTAATCCGTTTGGATATTCTGCAACTCCTTATTCAATTTGGCCAGTGCTGCTGACAGTTTATAATTTGCCACCGTCAATGTGCATGAAAGATGAATTTATTTATCTTTCGATGATTATTCCGGGTCCTAAGGGTCCGCGAAAAGAAATTGACATATTTCTCAGACCCTTGATAGATGAATTGGAAACACTGTGGACTGAGGGAGCTGTCACTTATGATTGTCATCGGAAGCAAAACTTCAATTTAAAGGCCGCGGTCTTGTGGACAATCAATGATTTCCCCGCGTACGACATGTTGTCGGGTTGGAGCACTCACGGCCGACTCTCTTGTCCGTATTGTATGGAACACTCTAAATCAATCAGTCTTCAGAACGGACGAAAAATCTTATTCTTTGATTGTCATCGTCGATTCCTACCGGTTAATCATCAGTATCGAAGGAATCGTAATAAATTTACTAAGGGCAGAGTCGAAAGAGATGGGCCACCACCGATGTTGTCTGGTGAACAAATGTTAGCACATGTTTCAACACTTCCAGATATAGTATTTGGTCGCAATGAAAGAGTGTCAGGTTTTGGCCAAACACACAACTGGGTGAAAAAAAGTATCTTTTGAGAATTGCCCTATTGGAGTTCATTATTGATTCGACATAATTTAGATGTCATGCACATTGAAAAAAATGTGTTTGATAATATTTTCAACACTTTGACGGATATTTCTGGAAAAACTAAAGACAATGTCAAAGCCCGACATGATCTGAAAAAACTTTGTAAAAGACCAGAGTTGGAGTTACAAGAGGTCAACGGACGATATCTGAAACCGAATGCCCTATATGTGTTAAATAAACAACAGATCAAAGATGTTTGTCAATGGGTAAAAGAACTCAGATTACCCGATGGATATGCTTCAAACTTATCTCGATGTGTGAACGTCGATGATTGCAAAATATCAGGGATGAAGAGCCATGATTGTCATGTATTCATGCAGAGATTACTTTCGATCGCATTTCGAGATCTTCTACCTGATAATATTTGGGGTCCGTTGATTGAATTAAGTATGTTTTTTAGAAGCATCTGTGCAGATGTCCTTCAAGTCGAAGATATGTCTACACTTGAAAATAATATTGTTGAAATCATATGCAAGCTGGAGCAGTTTTTCCCTCCTGTATTTTTTGACTCGATGGAGCATCTACCGATACACTTGGCATACGAGGCACGAGCTGGTGGCCCCGTTCAATATCGTTGGATGTACTTATTTGAAAGATACATGAATCGTCTGAAGAAAAAAAGTAAAGAACACCGCAGCTGTTGAAGGATCAATATCTGAATCGTATATCATCCAAGAAATTTCAATATTCTGCTCATTTTACTTTGAATCGACGGTACAGACAAGATTTGATCATCTTCCACGTAACGACGACGGGGGTGTTCGATATTCAGATGAACGTTTAAATATATTTTGTCACTCTGGTCGTGCTTTTGGTTCTCGTCCATCTCGACACTTAAGCGATGAAGAGTATCATTTGACACACTTGTATGTATTACTCAATTGTCCAGAGATTGAACAATTCATTGAAATATTTGACATTGAGATGGTGCAAAAATACTCTATTCACAACGATCAAGAATTGGAGAGATTACGGAATCGTAATTTCCCTACTTGGATTCAGACTTACAGCAAAGATCACAGAGCTGAAATAGATGAAAGAATATTTGAGTTTGTTAGTGGACCGTCGCGACTTGTGTCGTGCTATAGCGGATATTTTGTTAACGGGTATAAATTTCACACGGTTGAATATTCATTTACAAAGAAGACGATGAATGCTGGGGTCCGCGTGAAAGGGACAACCTATGTTGAATGTGATATGGTTTTTTATGGACTGGTGGAAGAAGTGATAGAGTTGCACTACTTCGGCTTGAAATCAGTGATCCTATTTAGATGTCATTGGTTCGATACAACAGAAAGGGGCATGAAAGTTTATCCAAAATACAAACTTGTTGAGGTTAATTACAAATCGAAATTGGCAGCAAATGAGCTTTTTATATTGGCATCACAAGCCGAACAAGTATATTACGCGAAGTATCCGGCTCGAAATAAAGATAGAGCATATTGACGTGTAGTCTGTAAGACAAAAGGTAGAGAAAAAATTGATCCGATAGTAGGAGAAAATGATCCTCCTGGTTTCTATCAAAAAGATGATCTTCCTGCTGTGGATCGTATTATTCCAATACTCGAGGATGCAGACACAACGTCAATTCAATTAGAAGTTGAATATGCTGATGATGACGATCATGAAATTGAGGAAGCTGGAGATGAAGAAGATGAAGAAGAGGAAGAAGAGGAAGAAGAAGAAGAAGAATTCGAAGACTATTATTCAGATGATGATGAATAATTGTAAAGTATATATATTTTATTAAATATATCTCTACTATTTATATAATAATCTGATTATATGTCTGTTCGACAGATATGTCTGGTCGTGGTTATCGACGCAGGAGAGCTTCGGAGTCTCCGATCGGTGAGACTCCAGCACTTACTCATGCTGCTGATCCTCTTGTTGCTGATCCTCATGAGGATGATACTGCCGAGGCTAGTACATCCAGACGCAGGCGACCACGCGGGCCGAACAGGTGACAGCCTCCACCAGCCACAGAGTCACGTAGATTGATTAGCGTGATTGGGGAGCGGTAATATATCATGAATTATGAATCATTACAAATTCATTATATCATAATATAATATTAAAAAATATTTTTGTTGTGCAAGTTTGAGCAAGAAGAAGTGCCGAGGAGCATTTCTTCTACTATTCGACGATACATGCACGGGGCATGGCCTACGTGGTCTCACGTGCCTAGCGAGCACGTCGATATGTTATGGCACGAGTTTGAGGCACGTATTTTTTTTTTTTTTTACATGCATGATGATATATTAATATTGGTACTGATATTATTATTTTGCAGGCTCGCTATACATGGGCCGAGGACCAGAGGCCCTTCATTTACGCTGCCTGGGAGGCTATTTCCCGGGCAAGGTACAACGGGCAGCTGGGGCAGGCTCGGTCCCAAGCGATGGCCCGAGCTGGGACCACTAACATCGCGGAGACTCGGGGATACGGCCCCGGTTGGATTACTCCGGATATATGGGACCAACTCGTGGGGATATGGTCGACGGATCGATGGCAGGAGATTTCTCAGAATGCGGCTAGAAATCGCATGTCGGGGGGAGCAGCGCGTCACACCGGCGGCTCTGTTGCATTTGCAGTGCACGCGAACCGTATGGTAAGTATATCTTTTAATTATATATTTTATTTGTTACTATGTGTACTAATTAATGTATTTGTTTTGTAAATGTAGACGACGGTGTCGGATGACGGGAGTGTCCAGCGACCCTCCCCGATGGCGGTGTTTGAGCGGACTCACCATCGAGCACATGGGACGGGGGAGTACATCGACAACCGCACTGCACACATTGTGGTAATTATATATTTGTTTATATTATTCATTATATATTTATAATTTAAGTTTTATGATAAATATTAAACAAAAAATCAAACTCGAGTAGGAGACGTATAGCCAGACGGTGGTGCAGCGCGGGGGTACCCCCGAGGACTTTGACACAACATCGTGGGTCGAGGCCGCAGGTGGCTGGGACCATGGCCGCGTATATGGCTTCGCAGATAGTGGTTATGCGCGAGCCGTGCTAGGGCCACTTGGGGCACCGACCCCTCCGGTCGCTGGTGAGCGGCCGTCCACCTCTAGATCCAGTTATGATCATAGTAGCAGAATAAGGACTCTAGAGGAGACGGTCGCACGTCAGACTCAGATGATGGAGGAGATGCATGCTATGCTACGCAACATGTCAGGTCATCCTGAAGCAGGCATCTCTTCGGCATCATCTAATCCATCGTCCTCGAGTCAGTCCACGCCGGTGTACACTCAAGCACTCCAGACCCCGCCATATGATCCAGACCATCCTCCATCGTGATCGTGAGATTTTTTGTTTGGATATTGAACTTGTTACTGAGATATTGAACTTGTTTAACTTATTTTGTTTGGATATTGATACTTCAATTTTGCATTTGAATTGTTTTTATACTATCGTGGATAATTATCAATATAAATATAATTGTTTTGATGTATATCTTGGTGTGTTTGTGATGTGTGAATGAATGTGTGTATGAGGGTATGGGTGTGTGAGTTATGTATCAGATAATGTATCAATGTATCAATGTATCAATGGAAATTTGAAATTTTCAATTTTTCTATTCCCAGGTATACGTCATCAGCAACGGCTTTCCCACGGCCGTCCGTGGGAAAGCTGTTGCTAAAAGTGTATCGAAAGCCGTTGCTGATGACCTACAGCAACGGCTTAGCGACGGGGTTTTACTAACGGCGTTGCTACGGACTCAGCGGCCGTTGCTATTAATGTTATCAGCAACGGCTCCGGGTCTGTGGCAAAACCGTTGCTGATAATGTTTTGAGCAACGGCCCGAGCGGCCGTTGCTGATCCGTTGCTAAGTCATCAGCAACGCGACTTTCTGTCACGGCTCTATTGCAACGGCGCAGCCGTTGCTGATGACCATTTTTCTAGTAGTGACTTTATGATTTTAATTAATAAATCATAATGAAGTAAATGAATAAAAATTAAAGAATAATTTAGATATATGTGTAATACTCGTGCCCCTATCTTTTTTTTTATTTCAGACCTGTTACGTCATAAAAATCTAGGGTCGTGTGACCGGCCGGAGTACACGTCCGTACCCCGAAGCCTACCCAGACATAACCACAATACGGAAAAGAAACACTACCATGCAATTACCAAAATATAAAATAAACGCAATTCCAAACCAAATTATGAATGTTCACACTAGAATGCCAAATACTACATCAAAGAGTAAAAGAAAATGAAACATCTACTATAGACACCCCAACGACGGTAATACCCGCAAAAATTTTTAATTAAATTTTTTGACTTCAGCGGGGAAAATTCGGGCGCGCGTCGGAGCAGGCCTGGTGAATCGTCGGAGGGCTTGAATTAAGGTTTGGCCTCTACGCGCAAGGTAATTTTTTTATTTGAGATGGTTTGGTCTTTAGATGGATAGTAGGATTCAAGTTGAATCCGGACGTTCGAACGACACTTGAATCAAACTTGAATTGATTAAGTTATGAATTGTTTTAGACTTAACTTAAATTGATGGACATTTCGATCATTTGATAATTGGGGAATCAATTTATTGACATAATGTGACAAAAAAAAATTGTCACATGATTTGCATTCACCCATCCATCTCTGGCATCTGGACATCCATAAAACAAGCATCAAAATTTTTACTATAGCAATCAGAACTGGATCGAGCTTTCAAATAGGTGGGCATTCAGTTCCATAAAACTGTTTTATTGATCTAGAAATCCTCTAGACCACCCACTTCATAAAGTATTTTGAGTGAATCTTATGAAATCTAATCATACTGTACAAAGAGTGAAAAGCAATCACCCAACGCGACATACTAGCTTACTTAATTAGAAAATTGTGACTACTATCTAGCCAAACTCGATGTACCAGACAAGGTAAATGGAAAAAAGAGCAGCACCACAACACAAGGGTGACTTAAGCTGGATTATACCAATTAAAACTACTGCAAACAAAAAGGTGTATCGGTTTACCACACTAGTTGCCAAATTTGGATGTACTAGACTTATTTAGCTATAGCTTCATGAGGAGAAGGAGAATTATAGCGTACAAGAGGTAAAAGAAAGATAAGAGTAAAGTGGAAAATGAAAAGAACTGCAAAAGAAGTGCTACCCAGAAACTTCTTGTTGGCATTTTCCTCTTGCAGTCAAATAATTCAGACACTAATCTAAATAATTGTATTGCTTGAAATTCTTCTCAGTTCAAAATCCTTAATTTTAAAGACTATAAACAATCAAGATCTTTATCAACAGAATTGCAGGTGCTTGTGCGAAGACATTACCATTCATTGCACTATCATTGTTCATCCAAGGATTTGCTTTAAAAGGTGACAATCCACTGGAAGAGAAATCGGGAGTATGTTGGATGTGGTATTGACTTATAAGACTTGATGGGTGTGCTACCATCAACTTCAGCTTAAGCATTTTAATTAGGCCAATAGGTTGGCCTATGAAGTTGGTGGATCAGTTATCCCATCAAGCGGGTTGTAACAAATGGTATCAGAGCAAGACCTAGTCCTAAGCATGGTGAGAGAGCCTATGTGAGAAAGGGCTGCCCAGGTGATGGGGTGGAACCGCTACTAGACTAGGCCTCACATGCCGCCGACTTGGGTGTGATTCTGGGCTATGTGTTAAACTTGAGTTTGATCTTGACGAGGACGTCAAGACATAAGTGGGGGAAATTGTAATACCCCGGTTTAGTCCCACATCGGGAGTATGTTGGATGTGGTATTGACTTATAAGGCTTGATGGGTGTGCTACCATCAACTTCAGCTTAAGCATTTTAATTAGGCCAATAGGTTGGCCTATGAAGTTGGTGGATCAGTTATCCCATCAAGCGGGTTGTAACAGGGAATGTATTGGGCATTCCTTTGCCAATATATAGGTGGTGAATAGAATCTTATATCTCATGAGAAATCACAAATAGGCTTCTCTCGTTGATCTCTCAACTCTATATTTCCATGAAAAAAATTAAGCTGATATGATTTACCACCTGTTTTAATCACAAATAGCTAGAGAAACAATTTGAGCAACTAGTTGTATCGAATCACAACCACATGGTACGTATTAGCATAGTCTTTGCCTCTCCAAATAGCTTGCTTATCCTCAGACCAAACTAGATGTTAACTAGTACGTAGTACAAGTCTATTTAACAAATATACGACACTGTTATAATGAACATTGTTTAAATGAAGCAAATAAATTAAGAAGGCATCAGCCACCTTATTTCTCTGCGGAGGTTCCTATTGATCTCCTTCATATGGTTCAGACTGTTTTGCATTCTCTACTTCATCACATATTCCCAAAAAAGAGAAAAAAAAAACAAAGACACATATGACATATCAGAAAGGAAAACTTAAGCACAAAGAAATGGAATCAGAGATGGATGAAGCAGCTGCTTGCCTAATATTGGGTGCTCCACAAGTTGATTCTAGTGATATCGATCAAAAATCTTCTTTGTTCTGGTCACAGCAGTAAGCACCCGAATAAGGCAAGAAAAAAGAAATCATAGATCGAAGAAGGAAACACACTTACTCAGTGCATGGGTTGCATTAATCAAAGAACTTGCCGGTGCTAGAAAACATGATGATCGAGACCTCAACATCGCAGAGCACAGTGAGCTCCCTTGCCTTCTTCATGATTCCTGACCGTCTCTTGGAGTAAGTCACCCATCTATCAGTTGGGTCCTCTGTCTTCTTTATCTCAATCTTCTCCCTTTCCATGATCTCTCTCTCTTTAATTTCTCCTGCAAGATGCAATAAAGCCAAAGGGGGAAGATGAGAGCAGCAATATGGCTCAAAGGGAGCTTGAAAGCTTGTGAGGAGTGGTGAGTGGGTTTTGTGGAGCGCGAGAAAGAGAAAGAAAGGGGAGAGGAGAGGGTTTACCGGTAGCTAGCGGAGGGAGATGATGGCTGACGGCAAGAGGGGATCGTTGGCGAGAGTCAGCGAGGTGGGGGCACTGACCGAGAGAGTGAGAAAGAGGGGATTGGAGCAGGGGAGACAAAATAACGAGCGGGAGAAGAAAATAAAGGAGACAAAAGAGTGAGCGGAAGAAGGAACATTTTCGCGGGTGATGAAAATTTTGGGATTTTTGACGGTGATTTACGATGACAATTGCCATCGCAAAATCCGATCGCAAAGTGGTCATAAAGCCGTCGTAAATTGCGATGGCTAATGCTACGATCGCAATGTCGTCGCTAGTTAGCGACGCCAACCCACGACGGTTTTCAAACCATCACATTTGCGACCACTATTTTACCGTCGCAAATAGTGGTCATAAATCGCTGATTTTATAGTAGTGGTAGCCTAGAGCCTTGAGACCGAAATGAGCCGCTTCAATGATGCTACTTTCGAGGGTATACAATCAAGATTTTATACGGAGATCGAGCAGGCTCGACTTTTTGCTCCCGAGGTTGACTTTTTGGGAGTTGACCCTTCCAAGGAGGTGAAGGATGGTGTTCTAGTGGTTTCGGAACATGAGGAGGAAGCTCCTAGTCATCCTCACGAGATGTCTCCTTTAGCCATTCTTGGACAAAGTCTGCCACATAGTGGTGCTTCGGAGGGGAGGGCTCTCGTTGCATCGGTTGGGACCAAGTAGTCTCATGATGTTAAACATTGAATTTTCCTAAGTGTGAGTTATTTTATTCTGCTTGTAAGGAATTATTGCCCTTCGGGGCTTTTCAACTGTTGGCTCTTTGTGGGTCTACTTTGTGCTTTGCATGTTTTGCTTTTTGGGATATGTTTTACTAACTCGATTGTCTAGTAAAGTTTGTCTCCCTTTGAAAGGGGGAATCTTTGTTTGAGGCTGAATCTTTGGTAGCAACTCTGAAGTTATTTCGGAGATTAAATAGTAATGGTGGGGTTTGGTGTCGAGCTGGGTCCGCTTCCTAATTAAGCGGTAGTGATAAAGTACCGAGCCCGCTAGTATGCGTGAGGAATTGAGTAAAGGCGATGAGGTGTAGTGGAATGCATTCAGGGTGTTCAAGCTGAGCTCGCCGAGGAGCGTAAGGCAGGGCCTTGCCTGAGGAGTCGTGTAAGGATTCTGAGGCCGGAAGTAAAGGCTCTGGATGTCGAGGACTGCATCCGGGGATTAAAGCCGAGCTCGCCGAGGAGCGTAAGAGAGGACCACACGCGAGGAGTCGAGTAAGGGCTCTGAGATCGGAAGTAACAGCTCTAGGGGCCGAGGACTACACTCGGGGGTTCAAGTTGAGCTCGCCGAGGAGCGTAAGACATGTTCGCGCGTGAGAAATCGAGTAAGGGCCCTAAGGCTAGAAGTAGTGGCGTGATAGCCAATGAGCCAGGCTGGTAAAAACTGAGTCTTGGTTGTGTAAAGGCACCGAGGCTAGAAGTAGCGGCTCTGAGGGCCAATTAAGGACTGCACTCGGGGACTCAAGCCGAGCCCACCGTGGAGCGTAAGGCAGGACTGTGCGTGAGGAGTCGAGTAAGGGCTCTAAGGCCGGATGTAGTGGCGTGATAGCTAGCTAGGCTGGTGAAAACCGAGTTCTGATCGTGTAAAGACACTGATCGAAGCCAGAAGTAGCGGCTCTAAGGGCTAAATACAACACTCGAGTGGTTCAAGCTGAGCTTGCCAAGGAGCGTAAGGCGGGACCGCGACTGAAGAGTTGAGTAAGGACTCTGAGGCCGAAAGTAGTGGCATGATAGCCAATGAACTAGGCTGGTGAAAATCGAGTCCTGATCGTGTGAAGGCACTGAGGCCGTAATTAAGTAGTGGCTCTGAGGGCCCAGAACTAGACTCAGTGAAAATCAAGCTCGCGAGAAGTGCGCTTGGGGTTGTTGGGGGCGTGGGAGCCCGTAATTGGCACCGAGGCCGGCGAGCCAGACTAGTGTAAATTGAATTCTGGTAGCTGAGTGGAGCGATGTGCACCGAGGCCGAAAGTAACAACTTTGAAGGCCGAGAAACGTGTGCGGGGGTTTAGGCCAAGCTCGTCGAGGAGCATAAGGCCGAGCTTGAAAGGTGGAACCCATTCAAGTAGGTTCTGAATAATGAAATATTCAGTAAAGGGGCGAGGTGGCCGTAGAGTTCCCTAGGCATACACAGAGAAAAGATACAAGGAATGTAATTTTATTGAGTAATAAAGAAATTGTGCGTATAGAAAAGTGCTCGATTTGAGCTTTATTTGTGCCCGTTGTGGCAATTTGATCACGACTTCAGTTCTTTCAAGGATTGAGTCAGGGTTGTTTTCATATGTCTCGTCCTAGATTTGGCTCGAAAACTTTTGTCGATTGTTTGCCTTCAGCTGTGGAAAGTGCTTGTGGGCCATTAGGCTCTTTCTTTGATTCATCCATCCTTGGCTTGAGGCATTGATTATAGTACCATCGGGCTTCTTTCTAGTCGGCGTGCAGCATGCCTAGGTCCGTTTCTAAAATAAGAAATTTTAATGCTAGGTGGAGAGTGGATACGACAACTCCTAGATTGTTCAAGGACGGTCGTCCTAGAACTATATGATATGGGTTGAAGATGTTAATGACTAGGTACTGTACATGAATTATTTTTGCACTTGGCTTAGAGTTGAACATCGTCCTTAGCCATATTGTTAGTATTTGGCTTTTGTATGTTGGCTATATTTGGCAAAAGGAGCTTTTGGTGATCTCCTAAACTCAACAAGAAAGGAGCTCTACTTATATATTTGGCAACAACCTTTTATCTTCAGGAGAAGATTGGTTTCGGGCGGATAACTCGCTACAACACAAGGCTGTGTGGAGGACAAAACTCTTTGGCTGGGATGTCATAGAGAGGCATGTTGGTATTTACTTGTAATAACAAATAGATTTTTGTTATTTTCAATTCACTGTAGTACTGATAGTCGGATTTTGGATGTGAAATCCAGATGACTTATATTGTACTTATAGAGATTGAATTGGGCATCTATCCGGTGAGTGCCCCGCAGATTAGGTGACTACTTTGTCATTAAACTGCATAAACAAATCTCTTATGTTTGTGTATGCTTTTTATTTCGGTTCTTACTTTATTACAATAGGCTGTTGTCAGGCAGTTGCAACTTCCTTGTAACTGTCATTTACAGAAGTTCCCTAAGAGACCTATATTGTCACATATGGCTCTTCGGACGTCAACCCTTTCTCTTGAGAAACCTACCAAGTCTCCTTTGTATGTGGTGAGTGAGGCTTCTATTAATTGCATTTTCTCGAAGGTGGAGTAGAAAAAGATGTCGGCAAAGCTGCCTTGGTCGACTAGGACCTTTTTGATGATAAAGTTTCTTACAATCACAGAGATTCGGATTGTGTCGTGTAGGTTTTTATTAGTTCCGTGAAAATTAGATTCATAGAACGACATTACCAGAATTTTAGAGATGGGCCGATGTGGGCGAGTGGTGCTATCGACTGCCATTATTGCCCGAAGAGATATCTTTCTGGCCGAGCTCGATTCTTCGCCTCTTGCAAATCCATCGATGATGTGGTTGATGACTCCTCGGAGCTCGTTCCCCGAGCGGTCGACTCGGCTGTCCTCCCTGTGACTTGAGTGGGGATTTGGAGGTGTCCGACTTCGTCGTCTAAGGTCGCAACTTCTAATCCGACCTCTCTCTCTCTGGCGGTGGATGTATCTGCCTAGGTGTCCTGCACGCACTAAATTTTCACAATCCTCAGTGGTGTATTCGTAGGTGTCGGGGAATGCACACTTCTTGTTCATATCAGCGATGGGTGGTAGCTTTTGCTTTCTTGTGTTAACGGAGTATCTGATAAGCTTCAAGTGGTAGATGTCACGAAGGATGGTTTCCTTCCTAGTATTGAAAGGAGTGTACCTTTTGAATCGGACACTCAAGCAAGGTGGTGACCTCGGCCCTCTACTATTGTTCTGCTCGTGGCTATTGCGATCTTCACTTTTTCTAGCTACCCTTTTGGATTTTTTAACTTCGATAGCGGGCTTGAGATTTTATCTGTCGGTATTTTTAGCTTCTCGGAGTTCTTCCATCTTTATGAAACTAGCGGCTTTCTCCTGAAACTTGACCATGTCCTTAGGCTCCGTCAAGGTGATCTGGTCGGCAAAGTATCTGGGTTTTAGCCCAAACTTGATGGAGTAGAATTCGACTCGTGGGTCGAGGTTGGGAATTTCGGCCGCTATGGCCTAGAACCTGCACATATATTCCCTTAGGGGCTCATGTTACCCCTACCTATCATAATGGAAGGCATCCTCCGTTTTGTGGTAGACCCACGATATGGTGAACCGGTTGAGGAAGGCGCGGGAGAGGTCCTCGAAGGAATGAATAGATTCTGGTGGGAGGGAGGCAAACCACAACAAAGCGGTTTTTCCCAAGCAAGATGGAAAAGCTCTGTAGAGTGCGGGGTCAGTTGCTCCGTGATAGAGCATCATGGTCCTGAATGCCGTCAGGCGTAGTGTAGGGTCGTCTGTACCGTCGTAGGGCGCAAGGGTAGTAGGCAACTTACTGTTTGACGGGAGGTGGGTTGCCAATATGTATTTGGCGAAGGGTCCTGCATCGATAGTAAGGGAAGTCCCGACCTTTCTGGCTTAGAATCTTCCTCTTTTTCCAGACGGGGGGTGCTGGAGACCTCACCGCAAAGGATGAGAGCCGGTCTCCTCCTCCCGGAGTGATTGCTTTCTTCATACTCTGAGAGGCAGTGCTCATGGTCAGCCAAGAGTTGTCCACAAGATCGTGTCAGCATCTCGATTTGGGTTGTTAGGTTTTTCACCTCCAAATCGTTTATCCGACGCTTGGGCTCTTCAGGGAGAGGATGGGTTGGTACTAGAGCATTGCTCCTCGTTGTTTCAATGTCACTAGGTTGTGGTCGATCGTCCGTCGGGTCGTTACTGTTGGTTTTCGATAGCGGTCACTTGGCTCCGGGTTCTAACCATTATGGGGGATGTAAGTTTTATTCGGTCTCATCCCCACATTGGACACCAAATGTTCCTACCTGAGGATAAGAGTGGTCTGGTCTGGTTCCCGTGTCTCTCTTGGTCAGATGCAACTCTGGCGCAAGGGGGGCTGACTCGCAAAAGACACTTCGACCTCAAATTAGTGAAACTCCAAGGTGGAGGTAACATAATATGGAACTTAGGGTACCTGAGGCGTGTCGTGTTTGTATTTATTGCAGATTGAGGTAATGACGTTGCTTGGTAATCTCGATGAGATATCGCTTAGAATTGGTCCAAGCCGGAGATGGTAGGCTCGTAATGGCCGTATTCATTTATATGATTTTTGTATTTTTTTTATAATTTTTAAAATTATTTTCATGTGATTTTTTTATTTTTTTTCTAATGATTTTTATGTTTTAACTTTATTTTCAAAATTTTAAATTTCTATGTTGATTATGTTTTAAATTATAAAATATTTTTATTTTTTATTTAAAAAACCATTTGTGATGGCTTTCTTAAGGTGTCGTATAAGATACGACAATAGTTTTAGTTATTGCAAATTATCGGCGACTTTTTCACAAAAGATCTTCTTTGACGTCTAAAGTCGTCACTCCGATGCTCAAATTAGTAGGACTCCAAGGTGGAGGTAACATAATATGAAACTTAGTGTACCTGATGTATGTCGTGTCTGTATCTATTGCAGATAGAGGTAATGACGTTGCCCGATAATCTCACCGAGATATCGCTCAGAATTGGTCTAGGCTGATCCCGGAGATGATAGACTCGTAATGGTTGTATTCATTTATATGATTTTTGTATTTTTTATAATTTTTAAAATTATTTTCATGTGATTTTTTATTTTTTTCTAATGATTTTTTATGTTTTAACTTTATTTTCAAAATTTTAAATTTCTATGTTAATTATGTTTTAAATTATAAAATATTATTATTATTTATTTTAAAAACTATTTATGATGGATTTCTTAAGGTGTCGCATAAGATACGACAATAGTTTTAGTTGTTGCAAATTATCAACGACTTTTTCATAAAAGATCTTCTTTGACGTCTAAAGTCGTCACTTTGACGCACAAATTAGTGGGACTCCAAGGTGGAGGTAACATAATATGGAACTTAGGGTACCTGAAGCGTGCCATATCTATATTTATTGCAGATGGAGGTAATGACGTTACCCGATAATCTCACTGAGATATCGCTCAGAATGGGTCTAGGCTGATCCCGGAGATGATAGGCTCGTAATGGCTGTATTCATTTATATATATATTTTTTTGTATTTTTTATAGGCTTATTAGACGAAAATGGACTCAATTTTCGCGAATTTCTCAATTTTGACCAATCCTTTGATTGGTCTCAATTGTATATAAGAACTTTCAAAAACGGTCTCCCGTCTGCGAAAGTGTGAGTATGGCCGTTAGTTTGCTGACGTGGCGATCCATAAATGATTTTAAAAACCCCCCACTTTCCATGTCAGCTCTTTTAATATCCACGGGTCCCACCTCTCTCTCTCTCTCTCTCTAGCTGCAGTCCATTACTTCGTCCAAGGCATGAGGACATGAACTTATATTGTGCAGCACGACCTAAGCGGCCTACCACCCCCACCGCACCCCCTCCCTCTCCAACGCCCTTGTAGCCGCCTTCAAGCGGGCCCAAGCGACCCAGCGCCGGGATCCCCCGCCGAGATCTCCGCCCAGCAACAGCCGCTGCCGCTGCTCGCCCTCAAGATCGAGGTCGAACACCTCATCATCTCCATTCTCGATGACCCGAGCATGAGTCGGGTCATGAGAGAGGTCGGCTTTTGTAGCACTCAAGTGAAGAGCAACATGGAGAAGGCTCCCAATTCAGATTCCACCATCAACTCCAAACCAATCAAAACTTTGCAATCAAAACACAGCACGCTCAATCTTGTTCAAAGTTTCACCTCTTGACCCTCTTCGGATAAAAAATTTGCTCCGAAGCAGCGGCGGATTGCTCCAGCTTTGCAATCTCATTCTCCGCCTCCCCTGCTTCGCACATGCGCTGCTACTTCTCCTCCGCCTTCCTAGGCAAAGGAGGTGCCTCGTTGGAGAATATCAACATCACCTGGTCATCGTCAAGCCGATCAAACTCATGGCCGTCGCCCTCGCCAGCGGCGGCTCCGTCCAGGGGCGCCGCCTCCAGGAATGCAATCGAGTCACTGGCCGACTGCTGGTGCGCCGCCCTCTTCGCTGCCGAGAAGTCGAGGAATTCATCCACCCATGAGCCTTCGAAGCCCCTCTGGTCGTGGCCATGGCCAAACCCATGCCAATTGCCTGCCGCCACCGCGTGCAGAACCTTAGGAGGCAACTGCGCCATTATAGTAGACGCCCGAGCAAGCAAACAGTACCCACTGCCACAATATCCACGCCAATGCGTCTTCGTCTTCCTCTCTTCTTCCTCCCCTTGCCAAACTATTGCATGCAAATGAAATCTCAAGTCTTATTCCTTGTTAAAGATGGCTCTCGTCACATGACAAAGAGAAGAGGGATCCGATGGATATTAAAAGAGCTGACATTGTAAGTGGTGTTTTTTTAATCATTTATGGATCGCCACGTCAGCGAACTAACGGTCATACTCACGGTTCGCAGACAGGAGGCCATTATTGAAATCAATTCGAAAGTTCTTATATACAATTGAGACCAATCAAAAGATTGGCCAAAATTGAGAAATTCGCGAAACTTGAGGTCATTTTCGTCTAATAACCCTTTTAATACTTTTTAAAATTATTTGCATGTGATTTTTTTATTTTTTTCTAATTATTTTTTATGTTTTAACTTTATTTTCAAAAAATTTAATTTCTATGTTAATTATGTTTTAAATTATAATATTTTTTATTTTTTATTTAAAAAACCATTTGTGATGGCTTTCTTAAGGTGTCACATAAGATACGACAATAGTTTTAGTTGTTGCAAATTATCGGCGACTTTTTCACAAATGTCACCCCAACTCAGGGTCACATGATCGGCCAGGATATACGTGCCTATACCCCGCAACCTTAACCATGCACATGTCAACTCATAACAATAAATCATAGTTGAAAGAATGTAAAGAGTTTTATTATTCAAAATGAAAACCAAACTAGATTTCATAAGAAGTAAGTTTAGCAAAAATAGAAAAGTGCGGAAAATAATAAATCAAAGTCCAGTAGACCACTAATAAATGAAATCCGAAATAAATGACATAAACTTTCCCAAGAGACTACAACTCCAAAATGCCAAATCACAGTGCATGACAAACTACTACAGACTCGACTACGACCCCTAACTAGGACTGAATGAGATCAATGTAGCTCCTCCGCCCTCCAGCCGCGCCAAGTCCAGTCCACCTCATCGATCAGGCTCTGCAAAACAAAAAGAATAACAACGGGTGAGTTCAAAAGAACTCAGTGAGCGATTCTACCGACCCCCACGAGAAACCATCACAGAATGAATAGTATAAACGCATACACCTGACTCAAGCAAGAAAGGTCATAAGAGAGTGACTAGATAACGGGCCATCTGGCCACCATATGCCCGAAGACATCCAACACCCCAAACGGTTAAGTACAACAGGCCTAAGCTTACTATGCCCTAAGGCAATAAAACATACTAGGATAATCGGGATTGGCTCATCCGAACTTATCCTAATATAAAGAGACTCGGGAGCAATCGGGATTTGCCCATCCGAACTTGCTCCACAAGACGCGAAGGAACAATCGGGATTCGCCCGTCCGAACTTGCCCCTTTTAGATATTGCAGGGATAATCGGGATTTGCCCATCCGAACTTACCCCATTAAGATATCACATGAATAATCGGGATTTGCCCGTCCGAACTTATTCCTTAAAAATACCTCGAGAATAATCGGGATTTGCCCGTCCGAACTTATTCCACGAGACCATACCGGAATAATCGGGATTTGCCCATCCGAACTTATTCCAAAGAAATAACGTAGGAATAATCAGGATTCGCTCATCCGAACTTATTCCTTTAAGTATAAAATATTGGGAACAATCGGGATTTGCCCATCCGAACTTGTCCCATATGTTGGGAATTAGACATCCAACCTTCCGAGCCTAGCCCACAATCCAGCTCCTAACTGAGCCTCTCCGCTATTCAATAAGATATGGCACGACATGACCTAAGTCAAGTCTCTCCTATGGTGTCTTAGGGGTATCCTTATTGGGAAGCGTCTCAACACTCCAATACCCGACCCCAACTCCTAGATCTGTATTGTCATAAACCCGTGAGGTTTTATTTCATGCATAAACTTTATTTGTTGGTTCATAATAGATTATGCTGACCCCTTGCTCAATTTTAATTATGCAATTAAAATTTAGTTCACCAAGATTAGAGTTTTGTTTTAGGATTTTGTTTTTGCTTACTGTTGTGCCCGAAACTGATGTATCTAACCCGAATCTGGTCTCCAGAGTGTGCCCTATGTTTTCAAACTATATTTTCTGGTCAAAATGATAGATTACATGACCATATTCCACAAACTATGCACATCACAAATAGGATTTCAAAATCAGCTCTAATTCATCAAATCAGCATGAAGTTTCAGCACAATTGAGTTTCAGCATAATTAAGAATTATCACAGAATATAACTCCCTAATTACCATTACATCATATTTAAAATCATCAAGATAAATCTCACATAAACCTTGCTTAATAAACAAGAATAACAAGCATCACAACCCTCTTTAACCAAGAACCAACTTTTATGTTCAAGAAATTAAATCAAGAACCCTCATGTCCTCAGGATCAAATCCATCTTTGAAATACATGATATATTTCCAAAAACCACAGATTTATTATCAAGCATGCATTTAAACTATAAGCATCAAGATTCATGAACAAATTGAATCATAGAAAATAAGATAATCTCTACCCTTCACTTAGGCAATTCATAGAACATTTTGAGGGCACCCTTTTCCTCCACCGTGGCTGAGCACCCCTAGGGTATTCCTAGGGCTGCCGAGCCACAAAGGGGAATCCCCAGGTTCCCTCCCACAAGTCGACATAAGTTCCGGTGATCAAAACCCATGATTCAAAGGAAAACACAAGAATCAAGAACATCGCTCAAATCGGCTCAAGAACACGAGGAAAATTCGAGGAATGAGGGGTAAAACCACTCACCTAGATTAGGAAAGAGAATTGGAGAAGATCTTCCAAGCGGCATTCTCCGAATCCGCCCTCAAAGACAACGGCTCGGCTCCACCAAGGGAAAGAAGGGGGCGGTGACTCCTACTCCTCAAGCCGCCGGCTCCAAGAAGAGCAAGAAGAGGGCAGCAACTCCTCCTCAAGCCAACGGCTTGTCTTCCAAGGGAGAAGAAGAAGAAGAAGAAGAAGGGGCTTGGCTTTGGCGGCTCCAAGAGGAGAGAGGAGAGGGGCGGTTGGCTGGCGGCTGCTCCTCTCTTCAAGAGGCTTGTGCGGCTCCAATCAGGAGCCGCAAGCCAAAGGGGAGGAGGTTTTATACTCCCTCGACCCTAATTCCACTAAACCTCTTAGCAAACCCACATCCACCTCAAGCCAAACCCGAACCCAAACCCGCTAACCTGATTAAACGTAATTAAACCCACTCTAACCCCATGCTACCACAAGCACCAATCACATGCATAACATAACAACATAATGAAATAACTCAAGCACATGCAATAGGATAATTAAATAAATTTATCTATACTGAAAAAAAAAATTACATAATTCATATTCTTACTTACCCGAGCTTGCAAGCTCACACTGGACTATGAGTCGACTCGGCTCAACCTCAAACTAGCCCACTAGGCCGACAACACGCATAATAAATGAAAACTAATATTAATATCTAGGATATTACAACAAAAGATCTTCTTTGATGTCTAAAGTCATCACCAATGACCTTTTTTATAGTAAGGATGGATTAACTTCTCAAAATATGTTTGGTTGATATGCCATGAGTACTTTTCATAAAGTACTTTTAGAATGACTAATATACTATTTATTTGTAATATAGATAAATTAAAATATACATTTTTAAAATTATTCCAACATATATACAATTACAAAACAGATGCATTATATATATTGTATATAATTGGACTGGACTAGCATTTTGGGCTCGGCTGAATCAAGCCTAGTAGCGCCCACATTCGTGAACCAACTCAGCCCGGAGGCTCCACCCGACCATACAAGGACACTTATGTACACATTAATTACAAAGGATTCATCATTCACAAGTTTGGCATCTTCGGGATCAGCCTCGACCCAATCTTAGCAACATCCCAATGAGACACACCTAACCAGGAGAAGCATTAGACCGCATCACCCTCACTTCATGCAATAACAATAATAAATAGAATTCTTAAAATAAATAATATTATATCAATTATAATATTATAAAATTGGCACGCCCCAAAATTCAGGATCACGTGATCGGCCAGAGTACGCGTCTGTACTCTGAAGCCTACCAACTCATGTATACCAAATGCAGAATAAATAAATACAACCATGTAGATACCAAAGAAAATATGAATGTATAATACTCCAACTGGAAGTTAGACATCATGAATATACACAAATCCTTGTCTACAACCAAACACGACAATATGCATAAGCAAACTCCTACAACTCAACTATGACTTGACACGTCACGAGATCCATTGTATGAGCTCGTAACCCCAGCTGCACCACATGGGTACCATCGCACCTCTACTGGTCCGGAACTGCAAAACAACAATAGAGAGAGAGTGATGAATTCCAACGAACTCAGTGAGTGGCTTGAACCAAGCCCTTGCCAAACAACACGTGATAATTAACCCCAAATATACATCATTATTATATATGCACATAATATCAAATTCTCATGATAATACACATGAATAAAAATCACCCATCATGAATAAAAATCACCCATCCTGTGCGTCCTCGCACATCAACTACATCGGCCTACACCGATCATATCACATCATAGCATCTAAACAATCATCTCGTACGCCCTCGCACATCTAATCACACCAGCCTACATCAGCCAGATCACCACCGTGCATTTAAGCACTCACACGAGTCGGTCACTAGGACATCGCCTGACGAGCTTCTAGTCTCGGGCCCTTTGAGCTAGGGTGACCATCTAGCGCCGGTAACCCTCATCTGGTTGGGAAAGACCCTCCAACCAATGTCACTCATGGATTGGCTAATGCGCTTCTCAACCCGGCCATACCTCAAGCACAAGCTTAACACAAGGCAAAGAAAACACACAATAGTACATGCCAATGAGATTACTCGAGCAGTTTAGGCATTTTGCCGATATCACTGGTGCGCGCGTGGCCGTATCGAGTCCAACCTATACCTGGCCTCAATCAATCGTCCATGCACCCCACCACTCCAATCCAAAAGAAACCAAACTCAGGCGTATGTGTTCTTAACCAAACACTATCCAACCATCCAACAATAAAATTCTAACAACCCATTATTGCTCAACAAGTTTGAGATTTTAGCACTAATACAAGTGCCTCTAAACTTAGGGTTTTATTGATGCATCACTACGCGTCACCGCCAACAAGTTATAAATTATAACTCACCTCAAAAAGTGTACAAAACAATTTGATTCGAGCGATAGGCGTAGTTCACCTAATCCAAGAATTTCAACCACATAGAGCTACATGTTCTAACCGAAACATTAGCCCTACACAGCCCTTACCCGGTTGAATTTTTTTGCATCTAGAGTGTCCCTTAACCACATCTTAAGGTACTGCTTTTTCTAGTGTTCAACCAACTGTTTCATGCATAATTTACAGGTACAATAGTAATAAAGAAAGCGTGAAATTTCAGCATGTTACTTCTAGCACTTCATAGCAGAATATTAGCATAGACATGAACTTCAAAATAAATTACAACATGCATAAAAATGAAGGATATCACATGAGATATTAGCAACATCAAATTTCCTCTAAACATTTCCAAAACAGTCCTCGATATCCTATGTTGAAATATACTACAATTTCCGAGTTCTAGCCCTTTGTCCTTACACCAAGATCTAGGTTCATTTAAGCCGGAAGTGAACCTTCATTTTTAGGACCATTCAGCCCCTAAGTAGGGTCTTTCGTCGAGTACTCCTAGTAAAGAATCTCATCCCATTCACCAAGCTCACCAAGCTATCCAAACCCATAATACATAAGTGTATGTCAAAATAGTAATTCAACAAGATTCTTTCCCTATTGCAAGCCACCGACCCCTAAGGATTTTAGGGACTACCCTAGGCTGCCCCACTTTGGTCCCTATCAACAAGGAACCCCTTTTTTTATAAGACATCATTTTAAAGTAAAACATCAATTAAAGCATGGATAAAAAAAATTCAGCAACATCTTCTCCAAGTCGTCGGCCCCAAAACCCTTAGGGCTGCCCTAACCGGCCCTGATCCAAAAGACCATCAAGAAAATCACAAGATCAGATTTGTATCTCATCCGGAATGGTGATGTACGACATAATCATGTGCTCACGGAAATTTTAGACCAACGCTAAAAATTTCAGCATGATGTTCCGTGTCACCATCCACCGATCCAACCCCCTAAACTGCTCCAAACACCCAATAACTCTTGGATCCTCAAGCAAGGTCCCTAAGCTAACTTATTAGTATCAAACTTCAGTATACTTAAGGGTAAAAGTTCAGATTTTAAATTAGTCATCTAGCGTTGGGAATTTCAACATAAGGCTGAAAATTTCTGTTGACCCAAGGGTTTCCTCTAGGCTTCGATCTCTATTTTGATGATAATAAATATGTATTTAATATATTTGGAAAGTTTTAAGTTCAAGTTGAGGTTACAATATGCGCGTGAACTTCGCTTGGAGAAAAGAAAAAATTGGCAAAAAAAAGCTCCAATGTAAATAGAGTAGAATTCATAGTTTACCAAGTAGATTTTATGTAATATCTCTTGGAATATATCCCAAGCCTATTTGTAATGTTATCCAAGTCAAAACTTGGTAACGGAACTCGGAAACAAAGCGCGCAACAAAAAAAGTGTAAAAAATAACCTCAGCCCAGGTTCGGTCGACCGATCGATCGATCGAACGAGGCAAAAAATTGGCAGTAGCCAATTCGATCGACCAGTAGGTTGACTGAATGGGGCCAAAAAATGGCAGTGGCCAATTCGGTTGACCGGTCGATCGATCAGACAAGGCAAAAAATTGGTAGTAGCCAATTCGGTCAACCAATCGTTCGACCGAATGTAGCTAGAAAAAGGTAGTAGCCCTGCGGTCGCTGGGCGGTCGATTAGTCGGTCTACTGACGATCGACCGACAAGCGATCGGACGGCGTCCAACGGGTAGAAAAATGCCTGTTGGAGTGATCTGTCGAGTGAAGGGTTATAAATACCACTTACCAACCTCTCTTAAACCTTCTTAATGATCATTAGTGCATTCCTAAGAGAGATTTAAGCCTTCAAAGATCGATTTGCGCTCGCTTGCTTCACCAATAGCTTCATCTTCCTCGAGCGATCTTCTCATCTCAACTCTGGCAATGATTCGAGCTCACCATCTTAAAGAGTTGGGGACTTAGAAGGCCTTGGAAGGAGCTCACACTTGTGGTTTCATTTTTAGCTCATTTTTGTTGTTTTTCATCGTTCTTTAATTGTAATTCTCATTGTTAGCTTGTTAGGCGTGCTAGTGTAAACACTTAGGATTTGCTTTGTAGAATTGTATTTTGCCTAGGTGAATAGGTTCAAGGCATTCTCAAATGATTGAGAAGGAATGCCTCAGTTGTATTCAAAGGGAAACACATAGTCTATAAAGTGTTAGTTAGAAATCCTTGGTGTGGAGCCGAGTTAGTGGAGTAGGCGGTTCGTCTTTGCATTGCTTGTTTGATCGTGCTTGTTTGTTATTTATTATTCATCAAGCATCTCTATCTAGTAGCATGTTAATTTGGTTGCATTAGAAATCGAATAGAAGTTAAAACTCACCCAATACTATTCAACCCCCCCCCCCCCCCTTCTAGTGTGGGTATTTGATCAACAATTTTAGCAACCCGCACCTCTCTTTAAGAGCATAACTTTGTTGGCAAAATGGCAACACAAGAGGGGGGTGAATAGTGTGTTTACTAATTCGATTAGCCTAAATTCAACTTTAATCATTTTCTTAGATTAGTTAGGCAATTTAAGCACAACAAAATGAAAGAAATGCGAACACGCAATTTATAGTGGTTCGGCCCCAATGCCTACTCCACTACCTAAGCACCCCGCTTAGAATTTCCAAACTAGTTTTACTAAATTAGATTTCGTTTCCCTTATACACGAGGGCTTTTTACTGAAGAGACGCACTCTCGACCTAAGGCACTTCCACACTCGAAAATCACCGCCTTCTTATCGAGAGTCCTCTTCCACCTCAACCCTAAGGGATAACTAAACTAATCCTAGTAACAACTACATTTTACAAAAGTGGCTTTACACCTAACACCAGGTAACCACTTGTACACAACAAGACCTAACAACCTAGGTCTTCACACAAACCCAAATCAAAAAATAGTTTCAAATAATAGTTAAAATTACATGGGAAAAGAGCTTTAAGTAAAATAAAATTATCTACTCTTCTCCAAGCCTTAAAACCTTCAACTCGGCCAAGTCATTGAACTTGAATTAAATCCCGAGCTGAGGAAGCAGACGACGCTTGAAGAAGAACTCGATGAAGAACAGGGCGCGCTTCAATCAATCTTTTGGAAGGCTCAAATCTTCCTTTCAAAGGCTCAAAAAAGTTGTAGGAGTCAAGGAATGTTAAAAGAATCATATGAGGGTATATTTATACCCTGCTCAAGAAATGACTATTCAACGGATAGAAAACTATCTGTTATAGGCCACCGGTCGAATGGTCGGTCGACCGACTGGTCGACCAGTCCTTCGACCACTGCAATTCTCCCTGTGGTCAATCGACCGACGGGTCGACCGCCAGACGCCACTGTTCATTTCCGACCTTCGGTCGACCCATCGATCGACCGATGTGATCTCGCATCTCGGGTATCCGCAGGTTGATCGACCGCCAGGCTTACTGCCTATTTTAGCCCTCTGTCGGTCGACCGACCGGTCGACCGAAGTAGCCACTGCCTATTTTAGGCAGTGTTTGGTCGACCGATCGATCGATCGATAAGGCTACTACCTGATATCTTACCCTATTCGGTCGACCGCCCGATCGATCGAATTTAGGCTGAAACTTATTTTTCAGTCGAGTTCTTCCGCGCTTCATTTCCGAGTTCCGGCTTTCAACGCGCATCATCTTGGAGAGCTCTCATGTGATCTTTGAGCTCCTCCAATACGTCTTTGTCACACACGTCGATCTTTGAGAGATTTCCGCAATGAACACGAGTGCGACGATCAATGTCCTTCCGATTTTTAGTTTCTTACGATATTTTCAATCGAGGACATCGAACGCTAATAGATATGGAACCTGAAACATATTCTCAATAAAATCATTAGTCTCATGTTTGTTATCATCAAAACCATCAAAACCGAGATTAATGCTAAGGTTGAAAACCTAAAGCCAACAATCTCCCCTTTTTTGATGATGACAAACATCCTTAGGAAAATATATTCATTTAAAGCATAGAGGAAATCAACTAAAGGATTTCTCCCCCTATCGACATGCATATCTATAAGAATAAACTTCTTCTATCTATATGCATGTATTTTTTATATTTTTCTCCCCTTTACCTATACTTATCTCCTCATTTTAACTATACATTTCTCTCCATTTATACCTAAACTCTTCTCTCCCCCTTTTGACATCAATCAAAAAGGGCAAGAAGGGTCTATCTATTCAAAGGGATGAAAGACAAGTATTTTTTCATGAAGTTGAGACTTTAAAGATTTTTCATGAAACAAGAAAATCTCAACCAAGGGATGGAAAACAAATAATTAATATGAAGCAAAATCATACATGATAAAAAAAAATGATAGATACAATTCAACACTCAATCATGTATGTACTCAAGTATGAATGTATTCATATGTTTTTCATGACATTTTTAGATTTCATTCAAACTTTCAAACTATCAAGATATAGTCATTTAACTCATGTATTAAGTTTGAAGTGAAACTAATGTCATTTGATCTAAATATGAACTTAGCACATTTTCATTTGAAACAAGCATGAAAACATGAAGGTGCTAAGTTCAAGTTTTGCTATCTACTCATGTTTTTTCATAATTAGGCATCAAGATATTAAACATGAGATAATGTAAGTCTATGAATCAAGTTTGGGCTTAAGATGAAATTTTTAATTCACTTTGTTGACTTAGGTCAACCTATACTTAAAGTTTTCAAAAATCAAGCTTTTAAGTTTATACAAAGTCATATTTTTGATGAAAAAATTTTGAAACCAATTTTTGGATGAAAATTTTTGATACTAAATATTGAATTGTCATTTGAAATGAATGTATCAACTTTGAACTCAAAATGAATTTTTTAAATTCATTTTTCATGCTATATTGTTTTCAAATAAACAAATGGATCCTAGCTATCATCCAAAATATCAGAATCATTTCTAGGAATGATTTTACTCAAGAAATTATGTGAATGGTATTAGAAATGGAATCCAAATGGTATACATGAGTTTTCATTGATTTTTTGAAGAAAAATCAAAGTATCGGAAAGATTAGCGTTTCAAGAATGATGATACTTTGTGTTTTGAAATGCAACTTCAAAAATTCACTTTAAATCCAATTCTTGATGAAATTTTTTGAAATTTTTTACTGATAAAACTAGATTTTTCAGTGAATGTGTAGTTTCAAGAATCATCTAAAAAGAATTTTTCTATATTTTCCTAAAAATAACTGAAATTGGTGATATCAATTGTTGAACAAATGACAATTCCATAATTTTTCAGTTATTTTCAAAGAATGCTTAGTTTTCATTCAAACTTTTATGACACCACATAATGGTCATGTAAAGAGTGTATGCCAAGTTTGAGATGAAAATTATATCCTTAAGTCAAAATATCAACCTAGCATAGTTTCGTTCAAAACTAAACTAGTTTTAATGAAACTTGCTAAGTTTCAATCTTAACATTTACTCATGATTTTTCAAATTTAAACCTATGAATACCTATCATGAGTAACTCTAAACATGTTCCACAAATATGAATTGAAAATGAGACCTTTAAGTCAACTTGTTGACCTGGGTCAACTAGGTTCAAAAGGAGGTAAACATGAATTAACCTTTATGTCATTTTATCCATATTCATATGAATTTTTCACTCTAAATGCATGGAAACATGTCATACCTATTTCTAAATATGTTTATGAAGTTTGGACTTAAAATCAAGTGTCCAAGTCAATTTGTTGACTTGGGTCAAACCTTTTAAGCTTAAGTCCACTAATTGATCTAGTTGTCTCATTTTTCATCTACACATGAACTTTCAAGATTGAGCACCTAGAATCATATCATGTGTGTATCTAAATATGTTCATTTCATTTTTAACTTAAAGTGGAGTCTCTAAAGAAGAATTTTGACCTAGTTAAATTTCATAAATATCATAATATCATGAAATGGGCTAAGTTAACAGAATTTTTCTTACTCATGAAAATTCAATATTTATCATTCAAAAACAACAATGAGTATAGAGACATCAATATTCATGAATATTCAATTATTATACTTAAAAAAATTTGCAAAACTAATTCATACCTTTTTCTTAGAAATTTGTCCAACTTTTTCATTTTATTTTAGATAGCATAGCTTTCCAATTCTTATCACTTGCAAGTAGACATCATTTCGAGATCTAAGACAAGGTGTAGAAGAGATGATGAAATCTCAAGCCATTTCCAATTCTTATCCTAGATTTCCATAGACCAAAGTTAGAGGCATCAAACCTAGGGGGTGAAGACACTACCGACTCTAGAGCCATTTCGAGATCGAGACAAGGTGTAGAAGAGATGATGAAATCTCAAGCTACGAACCCGGTCTGATACCAAATGTTGGCGAAATGGCTACACTAGAGGGGGGGGGTGAATAGTGTGTTTACTAATTCGATTATCCTAAATTCAATTTTAATCATTTTCTTAGATTAGTTAGGCAATTTACAATTGAATGTGATTAGATGCGGAAGCTTATAAATGATTAAACAATTTAAGCACAACAAAATGAAAGCAATGCAAACACGCAATTTATAGTGGTTCGGCCCCAATGCCTACTCCACTACCTAAGCACCCCGCTTAGAATTTCCAAACTAGTTTTACTAAATTAGTTTTCGTTTCCCTTACACACGAGGACTTGTACCGAAGAGACGCACTCTCGACCTAAGGCACTTCCACACCCGGAAGTCACTGTCTTCTTATCGAGAGTCCTCTTCCACCTCAACCCTAAGGGACAACTAAACTAATCCTAGTAACAACTACGTTTTATAAAAGTGGCTTTACACCTAACACCAGGTAACCACTTGTACACAACAGGACCTAACAGCCTAGGTCTTCACACAAACCCAAATCAAAAAATAGTTTCAAATAACAGTTAAAATTACAAGGGAAAAGAGCTTTAAGTAAAATAAAATTATCTACTCTTTTCCAAGCCTTAAAACCTTCAACTCGGCCAAGTCATTGAGCTTGAATTAAATCCCGAGTTGAGGAAGCAAACGATGCTTGAAGAAGAACTCGATGAAGAACAGGGCGCACTTCAATCAATCTTTTGGAAGGCTCAAATCTTTCTTTCAAAGGCTCAAAAAATTTGTAGGAGTCAAGGAAGGTTAAAAGAATCATATGAGGGTATATTTATGCCCTGCTGAAGAAACAGTTGTTCAACGGATAAAAAACTATCCATTACAGGCTGTCGGTCGAATGGTCGGTCGATCGACTCGTCGACCGATCCTTCGACTGCTGTAATTCTCCTTGTGGTCAGTCGACCGACGGGTCGACCGCCAGACGCCACTATTCATTCCCGACCTTCGGTCGACCCATTAGTCGACCGACGCGATCTCGCATCTCAGGTATCCACAGGTCAGTCGACCGACAGGCTTACTGCCTATTTTAGGCCTCTGTCGATCGACCGACCGATCGACCGAAGTGGCCACTGCCTGTGTTAGGCAGTGTTCGGTCGATCGCCCGGTCGATCGAATTTAGGCTGAAACTTATTTTTCAGCCGAGTTCTTCCTTGCTTCGTTTCTGGGTTTGGCTTTCAACGCACATCATCTTGGAGAGCTCTCATGTGACCCTTGAGCTCGTCCAATACATCTTTGTCACACACGTCGATCTTTGAGAGATTTCCGCGATGAACCCAAGGGCGACAATCAATGTCCTTCCGATTTTCGATTTCTTCCGATATCTTTGATCGAGTACATCGAATGCTAATTGATATGAAACCTGAAATATATTCTCAATGAAATCATTAGTCCCATGTTTGTTATCATCAAAATCATCAAAACCGAGATTAAGGCTAAGGTTAAAAACCTAAAGCCAACAAACTTGACTATGAAAAGTTACCCTCTTGTGTCCGAAAGAGACATAGGTATTATCCTAAAGTTTCAAGACACATAAATCCATCTTCTTATAATAATTAACCATGTTAGGGAGGGGTGTGAGCATGAAAGTCGAGTAGGGGATCTAAATTCAGCATGCACACTTCCCCTTTCACGACTCAAACTATTAGGCCGTCAAAGTCCCAATAAGGGTCGGCCCTAAGGACGGTCTTCCTTGCCTAGGGACCCCACTCGCAAGTACATAAACCAAAATATCTGAGTAAGGGTTCTACGCACTGACATTGCCTTCCACAACATGTTCAACTTGAACTCTAGGGTCAATGACCCTTAAAAGCATGCTGCCCTAAAAATATTAGGACTGCCCTAGGGTCACCAACATCCCTAACCATCAAGAATTTTCCCTATCTATCTCAACATATATAATTCAAGCAACACATGAAACAGATAAATCAAGATACCCAAAAAATTCCACATACAACACACTATAGGGTTCACCCCACCCCCCTTGTGGGGCTCTCCTACATCAAGGGGCCGGCCCTATATAGGGTCATGGGGCTGCCCCGTGATGGCCGATCACCCTAGGAGGCTTCTCCTCCGAAAGAATTTAGGATTTTGGCACAAAAAACTAATCAAAATTTATATCTTACCATGAAATTCTAGATTTGACATATCCTATACTCGATTACTCTAAAGCAAGGGAAAAAACCATATTGAAACCACTCACTTGCTTAAAGGATGAAGGAGAAGATGAATATTAAGTCTCGCAGCAACGATCACCGACGACAATGAGCCAATCTCCGATCAAAGCTTCCTTTCTCTTCTTCTCTAAGGGGAGGGCGTGTGCGGCTCCTCTTGGAGTCGTACGGTCGCTTCTCCCTAATTTTATATATTTAACAAATTATCATAATGATCGTAATGACTTAAGTGAGTCCAATCTACATCTAAACTTGACCGAATTGAGTTCCAATCGATCACACGGACTCGACTTGAACTCCACTCGAACCAAATCTTCCAATTCGACTAAAATAATTTAATTTTCATTGCTCATAAGGGCCATATCTTAATTTGCACCTTCCGGTGATTCACTCGGCCCGCTCCGACGTGCAGCCCAACTTTCCCACAGAAATCAAATAAGTAACTAATTAAGCACGAGTATTACAATCTTCCTCCCTTAAGGAAAATTTGTCCTCGAATTTTGGGGTGAGAAAAGAATTTACTAACTCATCAACTGGTAAGAAAATATCTCTTTTATTCCTACAATAAAACACTGGAGCTCTCCACTGGGACACACTTGGACATACAAAGCCTAGATCCAAAAGCTCTTGCAACAAAGCCTCATGTTCTGCAGTCCACTGATGCATAATGAGCGAACGACCAATCCATTTTTCAAAATCACGTCCAGCTCAAGCGACGGTAAGAGCACCAATTCTTCTTCCAAAGCATACTCTCCTTCCTACCCATTCGCAATGCAAACTCAGCGGATACAAAAGAGTGCATAGCACCCGGATCAAGCAACAGAAATACAATAATTGAACAGACTACTGGTTTTACTTGCCACTACAGCCTTTGACGCCTCAGCGCCATCCCGAGCCAGTTCGAACATCTGTGCGGGAGTCATCCCAGAACCATCGGCATGTTGCCCCTTTCCCTGTGACTAACCCCTCTAAGCCACTGATGTCGCTGACACAGGTGCCTCCCGCAATGACTGTGCTGCCCTCTGCCCACCGCTGACCGTACCAGACGGTCCCTCTTGAAGTGCCTTAACTGATCGCACCTAAAGCATGTGCTTGTATTGCCGTAGCAACCCCCCCCAGTGTCCACTGACATTGTCCTCTGAGTGTGCTCTACCCTTGGCGATCCCTGATACTACTCTATCCTCATCATAATTCTTGTGGGTAACAGGTACCCGCAGGTACGGGTACTATAATACTCATACCCGCCTAATATAATAAACGGGTAAGAAAAATTACCCGCGAAATCTCCGCGGGTAGAAAACTACCCCCCATACCCGTCATAAACGGGTAAATACTCGCAGGTACCCACCTAAACGGGTAATATTACCATCCCTAGTCCTAATAGTGCTAGTGGAGGCTATTGTTGCCTCAGTTCTCGCTCACTATGGGGCTCCTCTATCAGTTCGGCCACCTGGGCCTCCAACTGTGCCACTCTAGGGTCTTGTCCCAATTCCTCCTGAGTAGGTCGCTCAATGCCACGACCCCGACCTCGACCTCGGCCTTTGCCTCGGCCTCAGCCTTTGCCTCGGCCTCAGCCTCATCGACCTATGTAATTACTTCCACTTCCACTTATCACAGCGTTAATATTGGTCTCCATCAGCTATAAGATAGCAATAAGTAAATAAATTAAACACTATAATTTATAAATATCAACTAACCATACATATTGCCATTGGTGCGCAGACTCAGTGGCCCGATCTCATGACTAAGACACACTATATGCCGACACGCTAGCAATGCTCGTACAGTACTCTATGCCCTATAGTCGTAATCAGGATCTAACCATGCTCTCATACCACTTTGTCACGCCCCAAAGTTCAGGGTCACATGACCGGCTAGAGTACGTGTCCGTACTCCGAAGCCTACCAACTCATGCATACCAAATGCAGAATAAATAAACACAACCATGCGGATACCAAAGAAAATATGAATGTATAATACTCCTTTCCCTATCGCAAGGCACCGATCCCTAAGGGTTTTAGGGACTTCCGTATGCTGCCCCACTTTGGTCCCTATCAACAAGGAACCCCTTTTTTTTATAAGACATCAATTCAAAGTAAAATGGCAATGAATGCATGGGATAAATAAAAAAAATTCAGCAAGATCATCTTCCCCAAGCTGCCGGCCCCAAAACACTTAGGGCTGCCCTAACCGGCCCTGACCCAAAAAACCATCAATAACACTGAAAGATCAAATTTGTATCTCATCCTGAATGGTGATGTACGGCAGATTCATGTGCTCACGGAAATTTCAGCCCAATGCTGAAAATTTCTGCATGATATATGTTTTGTGCCACCATCCACCGATCTAACCCCCTAAGCTCCTCCAAACACCCAATAACTCTTGGATCCTCAACCAAGGTCCCTAAGCTAACTCATCAGTATCAAACTTGAGTATACCTAAGGGTAAAATTTCAGATTTTAAATTAGTTACCTAGCGCTGGAAATTTCAGCATAAGGCTGAAAATTTCGGCAACAACACCTCTCTTTAAGAGCATAATTTGACTACGAAAAGTCCATAAAATCTTACCCTCTTGTGAGCTTTGTTACTACACTATATACTTAAATTTACATCCCCTACTCGACTTTCAAACCTTACCCCTCCCTAGGTATTATCCAAAAGTTTCAAGACACAAAAATCCACCTTCTTATAATAATTAACCATGTTAGGGAGGGGTGTGAGTATGAAAGTCGAGTAGGGGATGTAAATTTAAGCATACACACTTCTCCTTTCACGACTCAAACTATTAGGCCATTAAAGCCCTAATAAGGGTCAGCCCTAAGGATGGTCTTCCTTGGCAAGGGACCTCACTCGCAAGTACCACTACTAGAATAATGGTTTTTAGCAACGGCCATCAACAACGGCCGCCCAAGCTGTTGCAATAACTAGCAGCTTACCAACGGTCGTTGTAGCCATTGCAGATATATCACATCTGCAACAGCCTATGTACGGCCGCTCAGGCCGTTGCCAACAAGTAGATGGAGCGAACGCAGTGCGCAAATGAAATAATTCATCATCAATGGCTTATGTACGGCCACGTCGGTCGTTGCTAATGATATTATCATATTAGTAACGACTTACTTACAATTTTTTGCTTTTTAGTCGATGGGGCACTCGCGGCACAAAAATGAAATACTTATCAACAACGGATTAGTGAGCCGTTGCTGATGAATTTGTTTAACTCGCGACCACGTCCGATCCCTTTCTTCCCTGCTTCTTCTTCCTTCTCTACCAACGTCGTCGACGCTTGCCGTTGTCTTAGTCCGACGACGCCGCCTGCCAACGTCGTGCCCTTCGACGTCGAACGATTTCTAGGTATTAGCTCCCCTCTTCTCTTCTCATTTACTAGGACCGGTCAAAACCCTAACTATTAGGGTTTCAGCCGGCCACCGGCCATTGAACGTCGAACTAATGTCTAGTGTCCAATGTCGGACACTGGACAACAGCGCCGGTACACTATTGGTTAGAGTTTTATTGTAATATCCTAGATATTTAATTTTTTTTTCTGTTGCGTGTGGTTGCCAGCCTAGCAGACTAGTTCGTGGTCGAGCCGAGTCAACTCATGTCCGGAGCGAGCTTGCGAGCTCGGGTAAAAAAAATATAAATTTATGAAATTAGATTTGAGTGATTGGAATTATTTTTAATTATTATGGTGTTTGGAAAAATATGAATTATGCCTATGTGGGTGCATTTAATTAGATACTTATGATTTAATTGTGTGTTTAATCAAGCCTAAATTAATTTAATTAAGTTATCGGGTTAACGGATTGGTCTTGGCTTAAGTGGATGCGGGTTGGGCAAAGGTTAGAACGGTTAGGGTTGAGGAGGAATTATAAAAACCCCTCCCCATAGGTTGTGGCTCCAAATTTTGGAGCCACACAATTGTGAGAGGAGAAGCAAGCCGACAGCCCAAGCCGCCAGCCACCCCTCCTCTTCTTCCCTTGGAGCCGCCGCCACCTGCAGCCAAGCCGCCCTCTTTCCATCTCTGTCTCTCTCTCCCCTTCTCTCTCTCTCTCTCCAAGCCGACGGCTTGGAGTGAGCCACCGCCTCATCTTCTCCTTCCTTTGGGTCGAGCCGCCGGGGTTTGGAGCTGGAACCGGAGGTCGTTGATTGGGAATCCTTCTTAGATATTTTTCCCTTTTCATGTGAGTGGTTTCATCCCTCCTATTCGGGTTTTCTTTGAATTTTCTTGAAGTCGCCTTGAAGATTCTTGATTTTGATAATGTTATTTTGTATTCTTGAGATTTTTTGGGTTTCTATGTCATGCTTAGATCTTAAAATTTGATCTCATATCATGGGATTTATGTTTAAGGGAAGATATGTGATTTTATAATTAAATCTTGTGAATCTTGGGTGTAAACCTCATCTTGGAATTCTAGATATTCTTGATGCTAAAGAATTAATTTAATCTCCTTGATTCTTGGTTAGGGATTCTTGATATATACGCTAGTTTTTATTGAGTAAAAATTATGAGATTGTATGCATAATTGGCTTCATGACATGAATCTGTGATGTTAGAAATTTAGGAATTTAATTCTGTAAAATTCGGATTTTATTTCATGTTGTGCGATAAATTTCAACTTTCTAAAATTTATGTGTTGTTTATTGAATCTGGGCTTATTTTTTATTTCTTTATTATTATGTGATTAGATCTCTGATTATAGTCGTGTAACCTATCATTTTAACCAAAAAATATAATTTGGAAATATAGGATACACTTTGAATAGTATATTCGGAGTATACACAGCATTTCTGGGCAGAACAAAACCCTAAAATAAAACTCTAAAACAAAACCCTAATTGAGATGATCTAGATTTTAATTCTATAATTAAAATTGGGTCTAAGGGTGAGCATAATCTGTTATGAACCAACTTACAAGGTATGTATGAAATAAAATCACACGGGTCCATGACGTTGCGGGTCTAAGGGGTAAGGGTCGGGTTTGAAGTGTTAAGACGCTTCATAGTGAGGACACCCTTAGGACACCGTAGGAGATTCTTGACTTAGATCTTGATGTGCCATATCCTTGGGAATGGCGGAGCGGCTCATTTAGGAGCCAGGTTACGGGCTACGCACGGGTGGTTGGTTGGATGTCAATTCCCAACCAGTAGGATAAGTTCGGAGGGACTTTCCTGATTATCCTGGTATGTGTGATTACCTTTAGGCATGGTAGGGCTTCGACCCGATGCACCTCTTGATGGTGATGTTGCCTTTGGGCATGGTAGGGATTCGACCCGATGCACCTCTTGACAGTGAAATTACCTTTGAGCATGGTAGGGATTCGACCCGATGCACCTCTTGACGGTGATGTTGCCTTTAGGTATGGTAGGGATTCGACCTAATGCACCTCATTGATGGTGATGTTGCCTTTGGGCATGGTAGGGCTTCGACCCGATGCACATATGTGATGGTGATGTTGTATTTGGGCATGGTAGGGCTTCGACCTGATGTACATTTTTAGGTGATGTTGCCTTCAGGCATGGTAGGACTTCGGCCTGATGCACCTCTTTGAAGAGTTAGATATCGTGGGCATGGATGGCCTTCAGGCCTGGTAGCTAGTCACGTTTTTGTGACGTGGCCTTTTTAGAGATAGAATTTATTTATGTTATCTTTGTGTTTATTTGTGAGGGCGGATAAAGCCACTCGCTGAGTTCTTTGAACTCACCTGTTGTCATGTGATTTTTGTTTTACAGAGCCTGACCGGTGAGGTGAGTTGGATGCACTTGGCATCGTTTGAGGGAAGAGGAGCCGTTGGATCTCATAGCAGTCCTAGTTAGGGTTGTAGTCAATTTTTTTTTTGGTAGTGTCATGCACTTGTATTAGCTTATTTTGGAGTTGTAGCCTGAGGGCATTTATGTTATTATTTTAGGTTTTATTTGACTGAACTTTTGAACTGTTGAACCTAATTATATTTTCGCATTTTCTTTACTTTTGAGTTATTAATCTAAACTTGGTATTGATTCACTTTTCCTTTAAAATAAAACTTGTTGTTTTCTTTCCGCTACATTATTTGTTTAGTCATGTGCATGGGTTAGGCTTTAGGGTATAGGCACGTATACCTTGGCTGGTCACGGGACCCTGAGTTGGGGCGTGACAAAGTTGGTATCAGAGCATGTGGTTCGATCCGACTATGACCTAGAGTTGTCATCGTATAGGGCATTGCTAGCGTGTCAGTATATAGTAGGGGTATGCTATGAGATCAATGGGCTAAGTCTGCACCTCAGCGCGACCTGTGGTTTAGTTTGCAAAACATTGGGTGAATTCAATTGCTTAATTTTGAATTATTTCTTTTGTGGTGTTTCGAGATCAATGGAGGCCTTTGATGCCGCAAGGAGCGGTAGTGATAGCAACTGCACTGAGCACCGAGGCCGGGGTCGAGGAAGACCACCGCAGACTCGGGAGGAGGTGGGATCAGATCCCATAGTTGTGCAGCTGCAGGCCCAAGTGGTTGAGTTGACTGAGACACTCCGTAGGGAGGAGGAACTGGGACAATCCCAGGGGTAGCACAGCTTGAGGCCGTGAATGGCCTTGTGCTAGAGAGTGCACCATTCGGGAGGGGGGGGGCTACCTTTGTATGGGTGTCTGGATTAGAGATCTTTGCAATGATTGTTTAGTATCTTTAATGATTCATTGGGTCTCGTCATATAGTTAAATATTTATGGTGCAGTATGGTTAGGGCGGCCCTAGGGATCCTAGGGGTGCCGATTGATAGAGTTCTGCAGAAGGGATGTGCAGGGGTTGGTTGAGAGTAAATTTTCCCTATAGATAAAATTTTGGATTGATTGGAGGATCTTTCCCTTAGATTTTAGGAAATATAAATTATGAGTGTATAGTGACCTTATGCTTAAGGGCCATGGTTATGTGCGACCAAAGAGCGATTTCGTTCTGAGGCATGTTTTGGGTGCGGACATGTTGGACACTTTATGAGGGATTATCTTGGAAGAGGTAGCTAGTAGCCTGATCAGACCATAGGAAAGGCACCGATGTTAGTAGGTTCCGTAGCTCAGAGGGGTCAGACTCAGGCAGGAGGCTAGCAAGCTGGTGGTTCAGAGAGGTTCGTTGTACGGGTGTTTGCTATGAACCAAGAGGGCGCTGAGGCATCCAAGGCAGTGGTGTCAGGTAATATTATGGTTGGGTCTGTTGTTGCTTATGTCTTATTTGATCCGGGTGCTACGCACTCTTTTGTATCTGCCTTGTTTGCTGCTAAGTTATCAGAGATATCTTCTGTGCTTGAATTACCCCTTGTGGTGTCTACGCCTATGGGCGTTTCTGTGATGGCAGAGACAGTCTTTCAAGGCTGCAAGGTAGTCATTTGTGGGCATGTGCTGATGGCCGATTTGACACTTCTATTGATGTTGGAGCTTGATGTGATATTGGGCATGGACTGGTTGGCGGACCATTTTGCCTCAGTTGATTGTAGGGCTAAGATTGTGACCTTCAGTAAGCCCGGGATGCCCCAGTTTACCTTCCAAGGTGAGGGAAGGGGTGAGCCGTTGATGGCGATATCAGCTCTTAAAGCCCGGAAGTTACTTTTTGGCGGGTGTCAGTCATTTTTGGCATTTGTGTCAGTGGCAGAGGAAGGTGGAGGTGCGGCCAGAGACGTCGGGAGGACACCTGTAGTATGCGGGTTCTCAGATGTATTTCCTGAGGAGTTGCCAGGATTACCTCCAAAGAGAGAGATCAAATTCTGTATCGATTTACAGCCAGGGGTGAAGCCGATCTCCATTCCTCCGTATCGGATGGCACCAGCTGAGTTGAGGGAGTTGAAGTCTCAGCTGCGGGAGCTGCTTGATCCGAGTTTCATTCGCCCCAGTGTTTCGCCTTGGGGTGCTCTAGTGCTCTTTGTAAAGAAGAAGGATGGGTCCATGCGGATGTGCATCGATTACCGGCAGCTTAACAAGGTAACAGTGAAGAATCGGTACCTGTTGCTCAGGATTGATGATTTGTTTGATCAACTTCAGGGAGCACAATGATTTTCTAAAATTGACCTGCGGTTAGGGTGTCATCAGTTGAGGATTCGGGATAGTGACGTCCCTAAGACTGCTTTCAGGTCAAGGTATGGGCAATTTGAGTTTCTGGTGATGTCATTCGGGCTGACTAATGCACCTGCAACATTTATGGACCTGATGAACCGAGTGTTCAAGGAATACCTAGATAAGTTTGTGATTGTGTTCATTAATGACATTTTGATTTATTCCAGGAGCAGGGAGGAGTATACTGAGCACTTGAGGGTAGTTCTGGAAACTCTCAGGGAGCACAGGTTATATGTCAAATTCTCCAAGTGCGAGTTCTGGCTGGAGAGCGTAGGCTTTCTTGGTCATGTAGTGTCCAAGGAAGGAATAAAGGTGAACCCTGCAACGATAGAGGCAGTTCAGAACTGGAAGAGGTCGACCAATGTCTCGGTGATTCGTAGTTTTCTGGGGTTGGCTGGGTACTACAGAAAGTTCGTGGAGAATTTCTCCAGGATTGCAGCACCATTGACTCACTTGACCTAGAAGAATGTCAAGTTCGAATGGGACAGTAAGTGCGAAGAGATCTTCCTCTACTGGTGTTTCTTTATCCAGCCCATCTAATCCCTAATACTTGATAGTCTTAGGGGTCTCTTCCACCTGAATGATAATGTCTATCGGCCAGTTACTGAGACGTCAGTGCCACCAGATACTACAGGTGTTGATATCACAAAAGTATAAACTGCAGTAGAGATTGAATTATCGAATAAAGAAGCTGCAGAATTTTATGAGATGTTGAAAGTTGCCGATGAACCTTTGTATGAGAATTGTCCTAAATACACTAGGTTTTCGGCAGTGACGCAACTCCTGAACATGAAGGCCGATTGTAATATCAGCGGAGTTGCGCTTGATCGAATTGCGAGATTGATTGATGGAATGCTGCCTACTGATAACAAGTTTAAGCCAACTTTTTATAAGACTAAAAAGTTGATGAGAAAATTAGGGTTTGGGTATGAAAAAATACACGCGTGCCAAAATAACTATATTTTATATTATAAAGAAAATGCGCAGTTGGATAAATGTCATGTATGTGAACATCCTCGTTATAAGGAGAAGAAATTGGTCCAATAGAAAAATATCTCGTTTAAGGTGCTTCGGTATTTTCCACTGACACCGAGGCTTCAAAGATTATTCATGTCGAAAAAGATGCCCTACATGAGTTGCCATGCAAGAAGTCATGACGATACAGTAATGACTCATCCATTCGATAGTGAAGCATGGAAATATTTGGATAGATGTTATCCTTCATTTGCTAGGGATACTAGAAATATCAGATTGGGATTATGCACGGATGGTTTCAATCTGTTTGGTCATTCTGCAACTCCTTATTCAGTTTGGCCAGTGTTGCTAATAGTTTATAATTTGCCACCGCCAATGTGTATGAAAGATGAATTTATTTATCTTTCGATGATTATTTCGGGTCCTAAGGGTCCCCGAAAAAAAATTGACGTGTTTCTCAGACCCTTGATTGATGAATCGAAGACATTGCGGACTGAGGGAGCTGTCACTTATGATTGTCACCATAAGCAAAATTTCAATTTAAAGGCTGTGGTCTTGTGGACAATCAATGATTTCCCAGCCTACGGCATGTTGTCTGGTTGGAGCACTCATGGCCGACTCTCTTGTCCATATTGTATGGAACACTCTAAAACATTCAGTCTTCAGAACGGATGAAAAATCTCATTCTTTGATTGTCATCGTCGATTCCTATCGGCTAACCATCAGTATCGAAGGAATCGTAATAAATTTACTAAGGGCAGAGGCGAAAGAGATGAGCCACCACCGATGTTGTCTGGTGAACAAATGTTAGCACATGTTTTAGCACTTCCAGATATAGTGTTTGGTCGGAATGAAAGAGTGTCGGGCTTTGTCAAACATATAACTGGGTGAAAAAAAGTATCTTTTGGGAATTGTCGTATTGGAGTTCATTACTGATTCGGCATAATTTGGATGTCATGCACATTGGAAAAAATATGTTTGATAATATTTTCAACACTTTGATGGATGTTTTCAGAAAAACTAAAGATAATATCAAGGCCCGACATGATATAAAAATACTTTGTAAGAGGTCGGAGTTGGAGTTACAAGAGGTCAACAAATAATATCTAAAGCCGAAGACCCCGTATGTGTTAAATAAATAACAGATCAAATATGTTTGTCAATGGATAAAAAAAACTCAAATTACCTGATGGATATGCCTCAAACTTATCTCGATGTGTGAACATCGATGATTGCAAAATATCAGGGATGAAGAACCACGAGTGTCATGTATTCATGCAGAGATTGCTTTCAATCGCATTTCGAGATCTTCTATTTGATAATATTTGGGGTCAGTTGACTGAATTAAGTATATATTTTAGAAATATTTGTGCAAATATCCTTCGAGTCAAAGATATGTCAGCACTTGAAAGTAATATTGTTGAAATTATATATGCAAGCTGGAGCAGTTTTTCCCTCCTGTCTTCTTTGACTCGATGGAGCATCTACCGATACACTTGGCATACGAGGCACGAGTTCGTGGCCCCGTTCAATATTGGTGGATGTACTTATTTAAAAGATACATGAATCGTCTGAATAAAAAAGTAAAGAACATCGTAGTTATTGAAGGATCAATATCTGAATCGTATATCATCCAAGAAATTTCAACATTCTGCTCATTTTACTTTGAATCGACAGTACATACAAGATTTGATCATCTTCCACGTAACGACGACGGGGGAGTTCGACATTCAGATGGACGTTTAAATATATTTTGTAACTTTGGTGGTGTTTTTGGTTCTCGTCCATCTCGACACTTAAGCGACGAAGTGTATCATTTGGCACAATTGTACGTATTACTCAATTGTCCAGAGATTGAACAATTCATTGAAATATTTGACATTGAGATAGTGCAAAAATACTCTATTCACAACGATGAAGAATTGGAGAGATTACATAATCATGATTTCCCTACTTGGATTCGGGCTTATAGAAAAGATCACAGAGCTGAAGTAGATGAAAGAATATTTGAGTTTGTTAGTGGACCGTCGCAACTAGTGTCATGTTATAGCAGATATTTTGTTAATGTGTATAAATTTAACACGGTTGAATATGCATTTACAAAGAAGATGATGAATGTCGGGGTCTACGTGAAAGGGACAACATATGTTGAATGTGATATGGATTTTTATGGATTGGTGGAAGAAGTGATAGAATTACATTACTTCGGCTTGAAATCAGTTATCCTATTTAGATGTCATTAGTTCGATACAACAGAAATGGGCATGAAAGTTCATCCAAAATACAAACTTGTTGAGGTTAATGACAAATCAAAATTGGCAGCAAATGAGCCTTTTATATTGGCATCACAAGCCGAACAAGTATATTACACGAAGTATCCGGCTAGAAATAAAGATAAAGCATATTTGCGTGTTGTCTGTAGGACTAAAGCTAGCGGAAGAATTGATCCGATAGCAAGAGAAAATGAGTCGATACCTAATGTGACAGATGATTTATATCAAGAAGATGATCCTCTCGCAGTAGACCGTATTATTCCAATACTCGATGATGCGGACACAGCGTTAGTTCAATTAGAAGTTGAATATGTTGATGATGATGATCATGAAGTTGAGGAAGCTGGAGATGAAGAAGATGAAGAATTCGAAGACTATTACTTAGATTATGAGAAATAAATGTAAAGTATATCTTCTATTAAATCTATCTCTACTATATATATAATCTAATTATATGCTTATTCGACAGATATGGTGGGTCGTGGTTATCGTCAAACGAGAGCTTCGGAGTCTCCGATCGGTCAGACTCCAGCACTTCCTCCTGTTGTTGATCCTCCTACTGATGATACTCTTACCGCTGATCCTCATGCCACTGAGGCTAGTTCATCGAGACGTAGGCGGCCACGCTAGCCGAACAGGTGGCAGCTTCTGCCAGTGTGATCATTAGTGTGATTGGGGAGCAGTAATGTATCATGAATTATGAATTATTACAAATTCATTATATCATAATATAATATTAAACTTTATTTTTGTTGTGCGGGTTCGAGCAGGAGGATGTGTCGAGGACCATATCTTCTACGATCCGACGATACATGTATGGGGCATGGTCCACATGGTCTCACGTGCCCCGTGAGCACGTCGACATACTATGGCGCAAGTTTGAAGAACATATTAAAAAAAAATTTATACATGATGATTAATATTGGTACTGATATTATTGTTTTGTAGGCTCGCTATACATGGGCTGAGGACCAGAGGTCCTTCATTTACACTGCCTGGGAGGCTATTTCCCGATAGAGGTACAACGGCCAGCTGGGGCAGGCCCGATCCCAGGTGATGGCCCGAGTTGGGATCACAAACATCGCGGAGACTCGGGGATACGGCCCCGATTGGATTACTCCGGATATATGGGACCAGCTTGTGGTGTTATGGTCGACGGATCAATGGCAGGAGGTTTTTAGGACTGCGGCTAGGAACTGCATGTCCAAGGGAGGAGCGTGTCACACTAGCGGCTCAATATCATTTGTAGTGCACGGTCGTCGTATGGTAAGTATTATACCTTAAATTCAATTATATATTTTATTTGTTACTCTTTGTAATAAATAATGTATTTGTTTTGTAAATGTAGACGATGGTGATGGATGACGGGACTGTCCAGCGACCCTCCCCGATGGAGGTGTTTGAGCGAACTCACTGTTAAGGACATGGGGCGGGGGAGTACATCGACGACACCCGCGCTGCAATCATTATGGTAAGTATATTTGTTTAAATTATTCATTATTTATTTATAATTTAATTTTTAGTTAAAATATGAAACAAAAAATCAAACTCGAGTAGGAGACCTACACTTAGACGGTGATGCAGCGCGGGGGCACCCCCGAGGACTTTGATGCAGGAGCGTGGGCCGAGGCTGCAGGTGGCTGGGACCACAGTCGTATATATGGCTTTGCATACAGTGGTCATGCGTGAACCATGCTTGGGCCACTTGGGGCACCGACCCCTCCGGTCGCTGGTGAGCGACTATCCACCTCCAGGACTAATTATGATCAGAGCAACAGGATAAGGACACTGGAGGAGACGGTCGCGCGTCAGGGTGAGATGATGGAGCGTCAGAGTCAGATGATGGCAAAGATGCATGCTATGCTATTAACTTTGTAGACATACCGGAGTAACATCTCAGCTCATACCGGAGTAGGCATCCCTTCGGCATCATCAGATCCATCGTCCTCGAGCCAGTCCACGCTGGTGTACACCCAAGCACTCCAGACCCCGTCATATTATGATCCAGACATTCCTCCACCGTCGTCGCGAGGTTTATTGTTTTGTTTGGATACTACTTGATTGACTTGGTTTGTTTGGATACTGATACGATAGTTTTGAATTTGAATAGTTTTTATATGATTGTGGATAATTATAAAGATAAATATAATTATTTTGATGTATATCTAGGTGTATCTGTGATGTGTATGTTATGTATGGGTGTATTAATGTATTAATGGGTGTGTGAGTTATGTATCAGGTTAAATTTATCAATGTATTAATCTAAATTAGAAATTTTAAAACTTTTCAGTTACAGGTTAACATCACCAGCAACGGTTTTCCCACGGCTGTCCGTGGAAAAGCCGTTACTGAAAGTGTATCGTATTTTCTGGGCCGCAACCTCAAAGTCATTGCTGGTGACCTACAACAATGGCTTAGCAACGGGCTTTCACTAACGGTCTTGCCACGGTAACCGGGTCGTTGCTAATGTATATATCTACAATAGCCCTACAGTCGTGACAGAACCGTTGCTGATAATGTTATTAGCAACAGCCGCTCCGACCGTTGCTGATTCGTTGCTAAGTACGGTCACTTCTCGCCAATTATATATATATATATAGCCCAATCTATATCTAGAATCGACCAAATCGAGTTCTGATCAATCCCCCGTACTCGACTCAAACTCCACTCGAGCCAAACCTTCCCATTCGACTTAAATAATTCAAAGGGGTGCATTGCCCCCCCCCCCCCCCCCCCCCCCACCCACCTCTTAATTTTTTGCGAAAATAAATAAATATTAAAGATAATTTGGTAGTTTTGAAAAAAAATATGATTAATTAAACTGCATAGATGTTATCAACTTTAAATATTTTAACAAGTTTAGCTTAGAGTTGTGTGCTTGTGTATTTTACTTATAGGTTTTAGGTTCAAATCTCATCTTTAATTCTTTTATGTGCATTATTTACTTTGTCTCTAATGGCTAAATATAAAGTTATATTTTTATTAAAAAACTCCAAATCTTTCTCTATTAATTTTTGACTTAAGTCCAAATTTTTTTTCATTAATTTCTATGCAAAGTTTAAATTTTCCATTAATTTTTTTTACCTCTAAAGCTCTCGCGCGTGTTGATTTTATTCCTAATACATCTTTATCCATACTCATATTATTAAGTTGTATCAATTTTTGTAGATGAGTTATTTAATATATTATTGAGTTAGTTTGCTTATCAAGTACTCAACAAAATTTTTAGAAAATGAATAAAAAATCTACTTATTTCATGATTGTGAATTCTATTTTAATTGAGATCTCAAATTTAAAAATAGTGAATTTTATTAATAATCTATATTAATTATATAATATATCTTCATGATGATTATTTTTATTTTTGCAACATGAATTATGCATTTAAATTAGTTGATACTTCAGTCAACTGTGGGTAGCACAGTTAGTGGCAACATATTGTATGTTGTATGTTGTATGTTGTATGTTGTATGTTGCCTAGAGATCTAGGATTCGAATCCTAGTATGATCGCTTATTGTGACTTTTTGTCTTTGTTAAAAGGGAAAACTATACTTTTGGTCTCTATAGTTTCCTCCAATTTTGGTTTTGGTCCCTATAATTCCAAAATTTTGGTTTTAGTCCCCACACTTTACTTCCGTTTAGGATTTGGTCCATGTCGTTAAATAAGGTTTAAACGGTGCTGACGTGGATAACATGTGCTGACTGGACAATATGACATGGAGCCTGCAAGGACTAACTTTGTAAATTATAGGGACTAAAACCAAAATTTTATAAACTATGAGGACTAAAACTAAAATTTTATAAACTATAGAGACTAAAATCAAAATTTAAGTAATTATTTTTTCTAATAAATGTAAAAAATTATATGATATTATCTGGCTCGGCTCAGCCTACTCCGAAAAAATTCGTGCCCAACCCGGCCTAAAAAAATTTGTACCCGACCCAACCCAAAATAAATTCATGCCCGACCTGGCCCAAAAAAAAAATTTCAAGCCGGGTCGAGCACAAATTTTTTCAGGTCGAGTCGGGCACGTATTTTTTCGGGCTGGGTCAGGCACGAATTTTTTTGGGCTGGGCCGGGTCGGGCGCGAATTTTTTTGGACCAGGTAATATCATATAATTTTTTATATTTATTAGGAAAAATAATTACTTAAATTTTGGTTTTAGTCCCTATAATTTACAAAATTTTGGTTTTAGTCCTTATAGTTTATAAAAGTTTGGTTTTAATCCCTATAGTTTACAAAGTTGGTCCCTGCAGGCTCCACGTCAGCACCGTTTAAACCTTATTTAACGGTAGGGACCAAATCCTAAACGGAAGTAAAGTGTGGGGACTAAAACCAAAATTTTAAAACATAGGGACCAAAACCAAAATTGGAGGAAACTATGGAGACCAAAAGTATAGTTTTCCCTTGTTAAAAAAAAAAGTTAGTTGATACTTCTCGAGTACATATTAAGTATAATTCATCAAAAAATAATTAATTTTGTGTATGTGCTTGTAATCTCATCAATCTCTTACTTGTTTCTTATTTTTTCACATAGTATGATTCATAGTTCGATTCATAAAGTTGCCTTCCCCTTACTCGTTCTCTTGTAACTCAATTCCTGCTATGGGTACGTAGGGACGCACGAGACGAATCAATTGCCCCTGGCGCTAGCAGGCGCTGGAGAAAGAGAAGCAATCCCCCTATTCCCACAACTGAGAAGTCAGAAGCGGTGCTACCAGCCAGTAAGAGATTGTGTAGAAAGTCGCTAGTGTGATATGAATCTATTGCCATGTACGTATCAATGGACGGTGGGATAAGTGCTAGTGTAGGCATTAGTTGCTATTGAAAAAGGGCCAGCGGGCACCGAGCAAGGGACACTGCCTGATTGTGCGGACCGGCCAGGAGACGAGTCACTAAAGGCCCCTCGTCAAGTATTGCACCTATATCGTCGACGTCTTGTTGGAAGGCCCTTCGTTAGTGCAACATGACTCCAGAGGTCCTCTATATCGGCACTCGAACCATACCGAAATGTATTGGGAATTGCGGCAGGACTACCAGCCAATACGGCCAGACGCACTCAAATCCCGAGTCATGTCCCGACTTACAGCGACCATTTCGTCTGGACCAGATGAGGCATCTATGAATTAATAAAGACTGCCATAACATAAGAAAAGAAGAACCTACTCAAATATTGAAGTGAAGCATCATGTCGGGTAAGGAATTCTCCCTAGCCCGAGCTGCTTCCCCTTTAGTTGTCAGCTCGTTCTTGACAAATCCGATCAGGTGTTCATAATCTGGAGTAAAAGGATACCTTTGCATGCCGGTACCAAAAACCGATGCCTTACCACTTGGTTATAATCCATATGGTCGGTCCGGTCCCTGGGGAGAGGGGGAAGGGAGAAGCAGGGCTCGAAGAAAATGAGTCGTGCAAGGACGCGGGGATATAGCAAGTAAGCAGCAAGGTTCTCCCTTTAGGACTGACTACAACAAACTCGCGATTCTATTAGAAAGAAATGTTGTCTGCTCTATTTGCTTGCAATGTGTTGCCTGTCAAAGTAGGCGAATGCTTCCACCTCCTCTTGCCCTTGTTATGCAACACGACAACAAAGAACCTTGGTTCTATTGCACCCTGTATTCCGAGGTGACCATTTCGCGCGGTTCGATCCCGATTTGATTCATCCGATAGCGTACCTAGTTGAGTGGGATGGATGGTCAATCATTTGCAATCTTTTTCGGCAGGACCTAGATAGGGAGGTTCGGTTTGGGAAGTCGTGCGTACCAGAATTCATTGGTATTTGGACTGGCAGCGGCGAGAGCATCATGGTTGGCATGGTCGGAGCTAGATACCCCATATCTGTCTCTACTCTTGACTCCCGTTAGCCCCTCCTTTGAAAGGTCTTCCACTAGTGGCTGAGGGATATGAATCTGGATCTCGATCTTGTCTGACAGACTATCCCTCTGTGATCCTATGACCGCGCTCGAAATTGGATCTCTTTCTTTCACACGGTCAACTGGCTTTGGTTCAACTAACTGGTTGGTTGCTATTGATATCTGAGCCCGACCCTTTGCTTCCCATGGTGCCTTTGCTCCCGTCTTTTTGCATGGTCAACACTGCAAACTTGGTAGTGCTACTGAAACCACTTTGTGCATCTTCTGTTGCCGGGAAAGAAAGACGTGTTGGGTCAAAAACGTCACGCTTGCTAATACGGCCCGGCTGCCCCTATACATAGTTTGATCGATTGACCGACTTAACATATGCATTTTCTAGATGATTGTGCGCATCGATCGGATTTGCATAGGGCGTAGCGCATCGCATCAGAGATTGTATGACAATAAATGTTTCCATAGGTGTAGATTAATACAGGGGATGTGGCGTATGCCATTGAGTTTCTGGTGTGTAGGATGCACTTCCCATATGATTGTACAATAGGCGTTGAAGCCCTCATCTGTAGGTACATGGAGGTGTGGTGATCGCATATGCGGAGCAGCTTCCTTCGAGATGCCTTCGACCCGGGACCTACAGTCAGCACGAGAGCATTAACATCAAGGACGGAAGGATGACCATGATACGTACAACGTAAATTGCAAAGCGAACTATCCATCAAACTAACCGATAAAAGGAGAGAATGCGGGAGACAACATAATGTCGGGCCAGCACAAGAGGCCAGACTAAACAACCCGTTCGACGCGTCGGGGGTACTCGACCACCGGGAGATAGGGATTTTTTGACTTACCCACAGACTAGGAGGGCAAGACATACCATAAAAATCGCGACTTCGACTGCTGCTCCCCTTCCCTAGACCAACTGACCTATCTTCGTCCCTTCCCAGAAAGCTGCTCCGAGTCGTGCAAGAACTAGAAGGTCTCACAGGGATTGGGACAATTATCCAAACTCCAGCACTAACCAGGTGAGAAAGAAGACCGGATTACCTATCAAGCCTAGGTCACTGAGACTATATCCCAGTCCTCATACTATCTGATCAGTTAATTGGAGTTTGAGGTCTTTGCCTTATCTCCCCTTAGCAGAAGAACATCTCTTCTTGTTGACCATCTCTCCTGGATGTTCATCCACCTACACTAGTCGAGTCCAATTATTGGAGCTGATTCACCAGTCCACTCTGTTGGGTGAAATGGCCACACTAGAGGGGGGGTGAATAGTATGTTTATTAAATCTATTTGTCTAAATCCGATTTTAATCGTTTCTTTGGTTACTTTAGGCAAATTATAATTCGACAACTAAATGCGGAAGTGATAAATGATAAAGCAATTAAAACAAATAAGATATCAATGCAAACATAAGAATTTATAGTGGTTCGGCCCCAATGGCTACTCCACTACCTAAGCACCCCACTTAGAATTTCCAAACTAACTTTACTAGATTTTCTTGTTTCCTTTACAACGAGGATGATTTCACCGGAGAGTCTACGCTCTCACACCGAAGGCACTTCCACACCCGGAAGTCTCTGTCTTCCTACCGAGAGCAATCTCTCACCTCAATCCTAAGGACAACAAGAAATAATCCTAGTAAACTAAGTTTACAATGGTGGGTTTAAGCCTTAACACCAAGGCAACCACCAATTCAATCAAACCTAGCAATCTAGGTTTACACACTTGATGTACAATCAAAATAAATAACAAAATACAATAACAATTAGAGCAATAAATCAATCACATATACTTAGCTCCAAAAGACACTCCCTAGTCCTCTTGATGTCTTGAGATGATGAATCGATAAATCTTGAAGGCTAAATCAAGGTGTTATCCTGGAAACTAGGGATTGTAGAGGGATGGCTCAAGAAATGCTTTAGAATGATCAAGAATTGGCTCAATGGAAGCTTGGATCAATTGTTAAGTTGTTTTGAGGAAGAATGGAGAGGAGTATTTATAACCCCTCAATGAAACGGCAGATCAATGGGCGGAAAATTAGTCAATTTCATCGTTCAGTCGCATGTCGATCGATCATCGGTCGATCGACCGATCGACCGCCTAGCGACCTCTGCCCTTCTGTGACTTAATCGGACTATTCGATCGACCGACGGGTCGACCGAATGAGTCGCTGGCTCATCAATCCCTAATTCGGTCGACCGAAGCCGTTATGCCAGAGTCACGATTCTGCGATCCTCAATTCGATCGACCGACGCACTCACTGCCATTTTTTTGCCTCTGTCGGTCGATCGAAAACTGGACAGACTGGGCAGTTTTCTATTTTGCTTGGGTTTTTCTACTCGTTTGGGTTCCTTCTTCGCTGAGTCTACTTATATAATATTTATTAATAACTTTAAAATATAAATGTTATATAAGGATTAACCCCATTTGGATTCAATAAAAATATCTAAAAAATCAAAATTCTTAAAGAAACAAAATCTAGTTTTTGCGGTCTAGTACAATTTTTTCAAAAACGGAAATTTCTAATTTTTTCGGTCAAATAAGGTTAGGCTAAAGGCGTCCAAAAATTCCTAAAAAATACCCCACTATCTAATTTTAACCCAATGAACAATTACCGCCATTTTTTATATCAAGAAAGTATCTAGGTCATACATCCCTCCAAGGAGCTCCCTAGGTTATTTCAGGACGATTTTCGAGTTTTTATGTTTTGGGTTTCGGGTTTGGTTTTAGGGATCTTTGCATCATAAAAAGGATTTACAACATATGTAGACACCCTAAAGCTAAACTCTAACTTTCTGAATAATCCTAGCGCGACAACCAACGTCCTTTCGATTTCCCGATTTCTTTGATATTTTCAATCGAGGACGTCGAGCGCTAACCGACTTGAAACCTGAAAGATTTCTTAATGAAACATCATTAGTTTCATGTTTGTTATCATCAAAACCGAGATTACCACTAAGGTTGAAAATCTTAAGCCAACACACTCATCCCTTATTTCGATGTTGGTGGGTAGTGAGCTCTACTTAGGATCGACTCGATAAAAATTTGAACTCAACTCAATCTTGTCGAGCTCGAGTTGAGCTTGTGATTTAAGCGAGCCGAGCTCAAGCTAATCAATACTTGGCTCGAGCAACTCGCGAGCATAATCGGCTTCATATATTATATATAATTATATATATACATATATTAATATTTCAGATTGGGTCGGGATTTTAGAACCCATAAACCTGTATCGAGTTGAGCTAAATCTAACTTATTCACGAGCTTAATTGAGCTCGATAGCATTCCAACCCACCGAGCTCGATCTTGAGCCGAACTTAATCGAGTTCGTTCACGAGCTCAATCGAGCTCGATAGAATTCGAGCCCACCCAACTCAATCAAGCTCGATAGGATTTGAGACCGGCCACCCAGCTTGATCTCGAGCCAAGCTTAATCAAGTTCATTCACGAGCTCAATCGAGCTCGAGAAAAATAAACGAGCCTAACGAGTTGAGCTAGCTCGCGTTGCTCGAGTATAACTCGAGCCGAGCTCAAGTCTAGAGATAGAAGCTCGATCGAGCTCTAGCTCAAGCTCTAGCTCAATATTTGTTAAACAAGCCGAGCTTGAGCATTGGCAAGCTCGTCTTGGCTCGGCTCGGTTCAGTTACAACCCTATGAAAGAATTTTATTTTATGAGTGCAATAACATAATTATCTTGAACATAGCTAAAGAAATTTTACTAATTATAAATTGTGACTTTAATTAAAAATTTAAAATTGAACGATTAAAATAATATATATTATATTTTTTATATTTTAAATTGAGCCCTTCTGGATTAAAGTTACGCGTCTGTCGCTGCATTATTTCTTGTCAACCAAATGAGCCTCAATTGCATTTTAAAATTTAAAGGATATGATTATTGGATTAAGATCAAGTATAAGAGACCTTTTTAAAAATATATATAATATATAATTGCTAAAAACCCAAAAGAATGAGATTGTTCGAGAATACGTTGAAATATTTGCCCAAAGTCAACATCGGACAGGGTCAATTTTCTAATTAAAATGAAGTTGGCCATTAATCTGGCAAAAAAATAGGGGCTTTTGCAATTTAAAAATATATATATACAATTTGGTTCCTCAATCAAATATAGTCGAGTTTTTAAAATAAATCTTCAAAAAAAAAAAACTCGATCAATATGATCCCTCTAAAATATGACTCGGATAAAATAGTCCCTGACTCGAGCAAAAAAATCCTTGAATCGAACTATTTTATCCGAGTCATATTTTAGAGAGAGCATGCACATTTGTCGAGATTTTTTTGAGATATCATTATGAAAACTTAGTTATATTTGAATGATCAAATTGTAAGTTATTCCAAAAAATAAAATAAAATAATGATCGTTGTGTAAAAGTTAATAAACTAGATGATATTTTTTGATAAATTACCCCGAGTTAATTTAAAAGAAAAGAAATATTAATTTCTATCTGCATTCCACATATATTCAATCAACATTATTCAATTTTTCTTGCACTTAAATTAGAGGCAGATACCTTTTGTCGGTTCAGAAGATTATTTTTAATGTGAACAGTCAAATAACGGACTAAACTTGTGCAAAATTTAAGAATAAATAACTCTCATTTGTACTTCGAGCACCTCCAAGTTTGAGCTGGATATAGTAAACATCTGATCATCTTCATGTTCATGGCAGAATCTAAAATTTTGTATTAATTCTTGAACAAATCTAGCAGGCAAACTCTGGAAGATTATTTATCTTTTAGAATAATATTTGTTTTCTCCCAATAAGTGACAATTAAAATATACGGACATATTAGTTAATTAGAGCTACCACTTTTTAGTAATCTTGATTGGTCCAATTCAAATGCCAACCTAGCTAGCCAATTGTAATTCATCATAAAATTAACAAGCATCGTCCTCCAAAGTTCTATTCGCAATCCTCTTTCAATGAGATTTCGGTGTCATGACTCAATCCTATATATCCAAAATTAATGATTAAATCAAAATAAATAGTAGTATATATACATCCATCTCAAACCTCGTAATCAACAACACGTACCTATGACTTAATTAAACTCTTGATGATGGACTAAATCAAATGCATAATTCAAAATCATACCTCAGTTGGTTGCATGGAAGACATAACCTAATATACAGTAGCTCCATCATTTTGGCTTAGTATTGTCTACGTACATACGTTTTTTCATCATCATTTTTGGTTAGTCTTGTCTACATACATACGTTTTTCCATCAAGCTTAGGATTAGGTTTGCTTCGATATATAATTTATGACGATTCTAATACGTAGATGGAATAATTAGCTTGTCAATTTCATATGCATAATTAAACCGGTTATCAGACATGATTAAATTGGAGTCGATAGTAATATATACTTTCATTATGTTGATAATCAACATAATTTCTCGTAAACATTCCTTATCAAAATAAATTTAAATATTATAAATAATTAAAGGTAGACAAAACTTTAACGAAAACATGAATTAACCTAGCTCAATTTGAACCCTAATATGAATAACTTGGACGTACTCAATTTGAACCCAATATGAAATTTTGTGTCTCAGGCCAATTTTTGAGTCACATTTTCTAAAATCATTGCGTATTATACCTAACTCAAATCCAAATTTGAATCTAAATAGATGTTATAAAACTGTGCGACCTAATAAAAATTATATTTCGTTCACTAAAATCATACGACTAGTTTTTTTAAAAAAAATTGGACTAAAACATAACCTGACTACTTAGACCAACTAGATCCCACCCTTGTATATATATGACACAATCTATAGTAGTCGGAAGCAATCACCCAATGTTGTCATAGCAATTTGTCTCGTAACAAGTTTGGGAAATTTATTCTAAATTATTATCATATTGTAATACATTTCTTGTTATATTGGCTTCATGATTAATTTTATTACCTCGATTGGTTTAGTCTCACATCAAGAATATATTGAATGCTATGTTAGTTAATAAGACTTGATGAATACACTACGTACTAGGCTAGACCTCGTGAAATGGCTACTAGGCTAGGCCTCACATGCATGTGTCCTTGACTAATGAGAGAGTAGTTTTGTGTTATGTGTTCAATCGACTTTAGATCTTGACGTACCGTGAAATCAAGACTCAAGTAGGGACTATTGATTTTAGTTTAAGCATTTTAATTAATTAGTCTAGTGGTTTGGGCCTATGAAGCTGATGGGCAAGTTATCCCATCGAGCGAGTTGTAACAAATGATGTCAAGATAGGATCTAGTTCTAAGCATGATGATGAAGCCTATGTTAGACATGACTGTGTGGAGATAAGATGAAACTACTAGGTTATGCCTCATATGCCGCCGACGTGGGTGTGATTTTGGACTATACGTTATACTTAAGTTGACGATGATCACATCAAGACATAAGTGGAGAAGACGGTAGTATTCCGAGTTAGTCTCACATTGTTATATATATTGGTTAATAAGACTTGATGAATATACTATTATCAATTTTTGTTTAAGTATTTTAATTAGACAAATAGTTTGGAGCCACGATGTTGATGATCATTTTATCTCATCGATCGAGCAATTGTAATGTAAATGTATTTGACACTAGATTTGTAGGAATCATTCACCAATAGCAATCAAATCTTTTACAAAGGCAAGGTAAAAACTAACCATTTTCATACCATAATTGTTGATTCATTTGAAATACATCCCCTTCTTCGGTGATAGATTACATTTAATTAGTATAGTAATTAGCCTTAACCACTATCAGACATTTTGTCTCGTCCTTGTAATTAACCATCTTAATTACATATAATTGTGAATGTTTTGAATTGGTTGTTCAATCGCCTGCAGTGCTCTTGAAAAGATCAAAAACAAGCCCTAATGTCATCTTGAAAGTGTAAACAATTAATTACCCCCACTATCATTAAAAGAACCCACATTAACATAAAAAGAACAAACCAATTTGCTCCTATCCATATATCAATTTGGCCTCCCAAGAAACACTTTGGAGTATCCAAGAACATCCATTAATTAAAATAAACATAAAGGAGTACATTTAAACTAGCAAAATTTTAGCTCATTAATTAATTAGTACATATTGATCAAGGATCGATCGATACATCTATTAAACATTTAAACTAGCACATTGCATTAATTACTCGGACTGTGTAATTAACGCATGAAACTTGTTTGATATCTAATAATTAATTACCCAATAAGCAAATTAATTTAAGCAAAGGATCACATGAGGAGGCTCCTAATGATGGCAGCTTGATCGCTGCTGCTCTCCTCGAGCAGCTCCGACAGCCGCTCGCTCAAGCCGTCGACCTCGCGGTGCAAGCTTCTGATGTAGTTGCAGGTCTCCTGCAGCACTTTGGCGGCTGATACCTGCAGCGGCGAAGCAAAATGTCAAATACCTGGTGTGCGCGCGGCAGATAATTAGTAAAGCTAGGGAGAGTGAGTGGAGAGTGGACGTACTCTATCGGATCGGCGAATGCGAGCCTCCGGGAGGACGGCTTGCAGCTTGGAGACGAGATCGTTGATCTGCTCGTCGGTGATCCTCGTGGAGCTCGACTGCCGTGATCGAGTTCTCCGGCTTGACATAACTGCTTTCAAGTAGTGTTGTGTATGTGAAATTGTGAAGAGAGAGAAGCTTTGTACAAGAACAGAAGAACTGGAGAAAGGCAGAGAATGGAAGACAAGTGCATGAGAGAACGAAAGGGGTAATTTAAATAGGAGAGAGAGAGAGAGAGAGAGAGAGAGAGAGAGAGAGAGAGAGAGAGAGAATCACATCACACACCCAGGGATACGCCATACACTGTGGTTTTCTGTGTATGTCAGGGGGTACACGTAAACCATGTTATGTTGTGCTTTAAAAATATTTGTCTGAGTCATACATATAATATTATATTATTATATTATTACATTATTAGTACTTAAAGTGGATGAGGAAAAGATCTAATTAAGAGATATGTAACAATGAGATAAGATTTTAGGAGAGATTTTAGAGGACTAATGAGCCAAATTGAAGTATTGCTATAATTAATTGTTGTACGTAGTAATATGTGGGAGGGGATGAGATTATTATTATATTTGGGTTCATTATAAAAATAACTTATAAACATATATTATATATTAAATAATAAATAATATTCCCATTAATCAATTTCTAATATAAATAATCTACTTAATATAATTAAGATTATTTAATTAAGTTGTTTTTATTTAGTTAATCTAATCAACATATATTAATAATAAGCATTAAATAAATCTAAACAATTACAATAAATCTAATAAACAATAATTGTATGTTTCAATAAGCTCTAACACTTTAGAAACAAAAATATATTGCCTCAATAAATTAATATATATTCTTAGGAGCAATTAATATATAATGCCTCTAAAAATACTTCTCTACATAATTTTATAATATAAATGTCCAATAATTATTCCCCTAATGTTGGTTTTGTGTGTTTAAAACTAATATCATGGAGAAGCTAAATGTACATGAATATATATTTAATTCTTGGCCAACCAGTCACAGCAAAGCACTTTGGATCCACCTAACATCCCTATTTGCTTCATATGATCAAGTAAGTCACAGCAAACTCTGAACACTATATTAAAAAACTATGTAGATGCTGCTTAATTAACAACTAATCATGATGAAGCTTACATGATTAATTGTGTTGCCATATACTCTACTAGAAAACATCTCATCTGTTATGGTAGAACGATGCACTACTACAAACTTGGTCTTCAGCAACGGCTATCAACAACGGTCGCTCAAGCCGTTGCTATTTGCAACGGCGTTCTTACGGCCGCTCGAGCCGTTGCAGATATCTGTATCTGCAACGGCGTTCTAACGGACAACCGAGCCGTTGCGGATTATTTTAATTATCAGCAACGGTTTTCTGACGGAAAGGCGAGCCGTTGCTAATTATTTAATCTTCAGCAACGGCTTACTAACGGATAAGTGAGCCGTTGCTGATGATAACTTATCAGCAACGGCGTTCTAACGGGCGAGTGAGCCGTTGTTGATAAGTTTATATAGGGCACGCTCTCGCGCCCGACCCTTCTTCCTCCCGCTTCTGCCGCCGCCGCTCCTGCCGACTCCTCTCGCCGCCGCTGCTGCCGACGCCAACGCCTCTCGCTGACGCCTCTCGCCGCCGCGCCGCTGCCGGTATGTTGATCGGCCGGAGATGCTAAAATCCGACCGAAACCCTATTTCTAGGGTTTCGGCCGGCGGCGGTCGGCCTATGGCCGCCGCCGAACCTTCTACAGTGGCCGGATAGTGTGTCCGGCCACTGTACTCCGGCGCCGGAATATATATATATATATATATATTTATTGTTTTGAAATTGTTAATTAATTATTTTATAAATGTTAATTAAATGTTTAGATTAATTGTTTAATTTGTTAGATTAATTATTAGGGTTTAGATTAATTTCGGACGCGCGCCGGAATCGTCCACTTCGGACGCGCGTCGGAATCGTCCAATTCGGACTCGCGCCGGAATCGTCCAATTCGGACTCGCGCCGGAATCGTCCACTTCGGACACGCGCCGGAATCGTCCAATTCGGACTCGCGCCGGAATCGTCCACTTCGGACGCGCGCCAGAATCGTCCAATTCGGACTCGCGCCGGAATCGTCCACTTCGGACTCGCGCCGGAATCGTCCACTTCGGACTCGCGCCGGAATCGTCCACTTCGGACGCGCGCCGAAATCGTCCAATATGGACTCGAACTGTCTCGAAACATTTAGAAAATAATCATCCATCCGACGAGTTGATATGTTTCACGTACGCATCGACGAATCGGATATGATTTAGCAAAACCTTAGATCCGTTCGGGGATTGTATGTTCGTGTAAAAAAAGTAGATGATCTTTTATACGACGTACAATTCTTGAATTGTCCCTGATTGGACAATTTGGGAATATAGTTATTTGTACTGCACTTACGTTTTTATTTTAACTGTTAACTAATTATTCTAAAATTCGACAACATCTCCCTTGTTCTCCGATACGCGCCCAGATGATATGCGTATTCGGAGAACTGTAGGGAGATGCTGTCGAAATTTAGAATAATTAGTTAACAGTTAAAATAAAAACGTAAGTGCAGTACGAATAACATAAATCCCGAATGGAATAGGACAATCTCACCTAAATACAATAATCTGATTATATGTCTGTTCGACAAATATGTCTGGTCGTGGTTATCGACGCAGGAGAGCTTCGGAGTCTCCGATCGGTGAGACTCCAGCACTTACTCATGCTGCTGATCCTCCTGTTGCTGATCCTCATGAGGATGATACTGCCGAAGCTAGTACATCCAGACGCAGGCGGCCACGCGGGCCGAACAGGTGGCAGCCTCCACCAGCCACAGAGTCACGTAGATTGATCAGCGTGATTGGGGAGCGGTAATATATCATGAATTATGAATCATTACAAATTCATTATATCATAATATAATATTAAAATTTATTTTTGTTGTGCAGGTTCAAGCAAGAAGAAGTGCCGAGGAGCATTTCTTCTACTATTCGACGATACATGCACGGGGCATGGCCTACGTGGTCTCACGTGCCTAGCGAGCACGTCGACATGTTATGGCGCGAGTTTGAGGCACGTATTATTTTTTTTTTTACATGCATGATGATATATTAAGAATTGGTACTGATATTATTATTTTGCAGGCTCGCTATACATGGGCCGAGGACCAGAGGTCCTTCATTTACGCTGCCTGGGAGTCTATTTTCCGGGCAAGGTACAACGGGCAGCTGGGGCAGGCTCGGTCCCGAGCGATGGCCCGAGCTGGGACCACTAACATCGCGGAGACTCGGGGATACGGCCCCAGTTGGATTACTCCGGATATATGGGACCAGCTCGTGGGGATATGGTCGACGGATCGATGGCAGGAGGTTTCTCAGAATGCGGCTAGAAATCGCATGTCGGGGGGAGCAGCGCGTCACACCGGCGGCTCTATTGCATTTGCAGTGCACGCAAACCGTATGGTAAGTATATCGTTTAATTATATATTTTATTTGTTATTATGTGTACTAATTAATGTATTTGTTTTGTAAATGTAGACGACGGTGTCGGATGACGGGACTGTCCAGCGACCCTCCACGATGGCGGTGTTTGAGCGGACTCACCGTCGAGCACATGGGACGGGGGAGTACATCGACAACCGCGCTGCATACATTGTGGTAATTATATATTTGTTTAAATTATTCATTATATATTTATAATTTAAGTTTTATGATAAATATTAAACAAAAAATCAAACTCGAGTAGGAGACGTACAGCCGGAGGGTGGTGCAGCGCGGGGGTACCCCCGAGGACTTTGACGCAGCATCGTGGGTCGAGGCCGCAGGTGGCTGGGACCATGGCCGCGTATATGGCTTCGCAGATAGTGGTCATGCGCGAGCCGTACTAGGGCCACTTGGGGCACCGACCCCTTCGGTCGCTGGTGAGCGGCCGTCCACCTCTAGATCCAGTTATGATCATAGTAATAGGATAAGGGCACTAGAGGAGACGGTCGCGCGTCAGACTGAGATGATGGAGCGTCAGAGTCAGACGATGGCGCGTCAGAGTCAGACGATGGTGAATATAGAAGCTATGCTACGCAACTTGTCAGGTCATCCCGAACCAGTCATCTCTTCGGCATCATCTAATCCGTCGTCCTCGAGTCAGTCTACGCCGGTGTACACTCAAGCGCTCCAGACCCCGCCATATAATCCAGACCATCCTCCATCTTGATCGTGAGATTTTTTGTTTGGATATTGAACTTGTTTAACTTATTTTGTTTGGATATTGATACTTCAATTTTGCATTTGAATTGTTTTTATACTATCGTGGATAATTATCAATATAAGTATAATTGTTTTGATGTATATATGTTGGTGTGTTTGTGATGTGTGAATGAATGTGTATGAGGTGTTTGTGATGTGTGAATGAATGTGTGTATGAGGGTATGAGTGTGTGAGTTATGTATCAGATAAATGTATCAATGTATCAATGGAAATTTGAAATTTTCAAATTTTTTGGTTGCAGGTATACGTCATCAGCAACGGCTTTCCCACGGGCGTCCGTGGGAAAGCCGTTGCTAAAAGTGTATCGAAAGCCGTTGCTGATGACCTACAGCAACGGCTTAGCGACGGAGTTTTACTAACGGCGTTGCTACGGACTCAGCGGCCGTTGCTATTAATGTTATCAGCAACGGCTACGGGTTTGTTGCAAACCCGTTGCTGATAATAGTTTTAGCGACGGCCCGAGCGGCCGTTGCTGATCCGTTGCGAAGTCATCAGCAACGCGACTTTCTGTCACGGCGCTATTGCAACGGCTCAGCCGTTACTGATGCTCTTCAGCAACGGCATCAGCCGTTGCAGATGTCCATTTTTTTAGTAGTGATGGTTGTAAAATCGACAGCATTGTAACAGTGAAAAACGTATACTCGCAAATTAGGGGTCGACGACTTTGAGACAAAACAATAATGTCGCCGCTAATTAATATTATAATTTGCAACGGTAAGACGATATCGATGACCTTGCGTGACTTATTTTACAACGGTTAAGAGCGCACCATCACAAGATCACCATTAATTTAATGATAATATTTAATCCTAAATTAGGATCTGCCCAATTTTCACATTCATATTTCATTGATCTAGCTTCGTCTCTCTCTCAATCGTGTCTTGCTCTCTCTTGTCCCCTGATCGTGCCACTCCTCAACACCCCTCTCTTCAGGTTCGTCTCTATGGCCCCCTTCTCGCACACGGCTTGGCCTTCGCAAACTCCTCCTCAGTGTCCCCCTCCTTGCAGCGCCCTCCCTGGTAAATATTTACCCCCCTCCTCCACTCTCTTCTCTCCCCTAACCAATCCCCTCATCCTCTAGCAATTGCCCTAACCTATTTCGGATCGATCCTCTTGTACTATCAAATTTAATTAACAAGACTCATTTACATAAGTTGCTAAAGTTTTTCTTTTTGTAGTTGATTATATTGAGGCCAAATAATATGTTTAAATTTATAACATTAAATTTGGGCACATTATTACTAACCTTAACTATTATCTACAAGAATTATCAAAACTCGTTTCTAAACTCGCAGAGAAAGAAAATGTAACCATTGTTTAATCCTTTACTTGGAATATTCTTTGAGTTTATGTTAAATGTTTTCCTTGGATTTCATAATATTTTTTGTAAGTTGTTGTTAGGTCATCTCTCGCAATTATTATTTCAAATTACTTGTTTTTTTAATAAATTTTGATATATTTAACTTGTCAAATGTTATTACCTTAGGTAAAGTTGTTGTTAATTGCTCCAAGGCGAATTACATTCCTAAGGTTGGTAAATTTTTATTTGATATTAATAACTCAAGTCCACACATATCTCTAAACATTTTTAAGGCACTTGGTTACTTTGTTTGCTACTAGAAGAAAAACCTTACAAGCGATAGGTTAATACCACTTTTATTCCCAAAGTTTAGTTCATCTTTCATGTTGTAACGAAGTCTATTCTCAATTTGATTCTCAATCTATTTAATTTTTGTGCACTTGTGAACTAAATATATTTAATTTTAAAATTACTATTTTAGTCATTCTTAGTTCTTAGATTGATATTATGGTTTGTTTTCTTTAGTGGATATGATATCAAATGAGGGAATATTGGATAAGATTTTTTAAAATTCGGCATACACCGAATATAATATTAAATTTATATTTTTCTAATTCTATTTTCTTCTAATCCATCATATTCATGCACTAAACAAACAAATGATATAAATCTATATCTAATTTTATCTATCTTTATTCTATGAAACACACATGCCCTATTGTAATATTTGTTTCTCAAAGTCCAATTTAATATGGAGTCTCAAATCCATATGCCTAATTCTTCTTCTTGCATTGGATTAACATGCAAATTGTGATGCTTCGAGTTATCCACTATAAATTATTTAAGTCTGGTATATATTTTTTTGTCGATTGATCTAGCTATATATGTTGCATGCTTCTCTTTCTTAAATAAAGTGCAAATACTTCAAATTTTATATGATTTGTATTTCTTTTGAACGTGGGTTTTAAATCTTTCTATATGTTTGAACAAGTTTATTCATGTTGGTTCAATTATTTTATCAATACATGATGCAAGAAATGTGTTTTTCTAGGTGAGAAAACTGTCCAAGTATAATGGCTTTGAATGGCTTGCCAACACTTCAGTTGTTATGTTTGTTGCATCATGAGTTTTATTTAGTCTTATATATTTCCCATTTTAGATCCTTTGAAGCATAACGTACCTTATGTTAAATGTCGTTAACTTGTATAAATAGATGAAGCTATTAAGGTATATAGCTTGGTTTCGTCTGCCTTTGTAATTACATGTAGATTGGTAAGATAATTACAAGTAGCTCAAGTTGTTTGCCACATGAACACTCTTGTAGATTATTTACATTATGGTAATTAAAACTGATATGAATTTGAAAAGTTCGAATATATAAATGGTTCAAATAAAAAGATGGGATATATTCTCTAACATGGAAATGGACATCATCGGGGGAGTTCATTACACAATCTCTCTACAAGATCTTGAACTATCGCGGTATCAACGACTTCGAAGCACCATATATATGGCAAGCTTCGTGTTCGAGAAACATTTTCATCATGATCGAACTGGTTCGCCTTCAATCGGTTTCAGATGTGTCCTGTGTCTCTCAGCCCTGGAGGCACATGATCATATCTTCCTTTTCGGTCCCTTCACCTCTGCCGGGTGGAGACACTTCCTCTCCATTATCTCAAAAGAGTTGTTCCCTCTATCCTATGCTCCGTGGTCAAATTCTTGCCAAGATTCGCGCTCAAGTAAAGTTTCTAGATTTAAGTTCATCATGATTTGGCGTTGGAGGCTCGAGCGTAATAGCCGGTGTTTCGAGAACTACTTTCGCCAACCTTTTGAGATCGCTTTAGAAGGAGCTTCTCTCTATCGTCTCTCGTCTTTGTAGTTTTCTTTATAGTTTTCTTTTAGCTTGTTATTTTTATGCTCCTTCCTCTCTAGCTATATACTTGTATCTCTCAAATCTCTTAATAAATACAAGTTTCTTCTTTTCCAAAAAAAAAAAAGTTTGGGATATATTTATTAATTTACCCTTTATATTTTGATTGATTTTGTATAAATTTGATATATTTGCATATAAGTGAATGTATTTCATTGTGAATTAGATATTTAGTATTGTAATGCTAGTGTAAATTTGTTTTTTATATTATTTTTATATTTTTTAAATGGTAAAAATGTCTTTCCTCTTTCTTTTTAATTCTTTTGTATAATAAGATACCTTCTATGTGATGACTCGACGGTAGTCTAACCATTTGAGAAAGTTCTTGCTATAAATGAATCAATCATCGCATATGATTTTGTGACAATTATTAAATGAATTATTGATGATTGTACCGTAGCAAATAATATCTTATGCAACTAGTCGTCGTAGATTTTTTGCAATTGAGCCTTTTGAGACCGACTCGTAGTGACGACTAGTCGCTGCAGTAGAAGATCGTTCGGTGATGGCTAGAGCTATCATGGCTGTTCTTTCCTAAATTTTAAATTGAACTGAAAAATATTTTTTCTTTCTGTAATTGCATTTTTAAACAAAGAATTTGGACTCACTCTATTTCATTTAGTTTAAGTTAACCAGATTGCACACTTGTAAATAATAATGGATAGATTTGATTAGCAGGAAATGAGATTGATCTCGAGGCACATGACCTTCCACGATCTGACAAAAAATAATAAATTAGATTTTAATTAATTTAATGCAGTGATCCTGTTCCACAGAGTAGGAGGATCCAATGAGCTTTAATTTCTCTCTTCAGTCAAAGCAAGAGAGATGTGGAATCACATGCTTTGCTACCTTAATCATTTGCATTAAATATATGAAAATTGATTTGAAAATCACAATAAAACTAATGACATTATACATGAACAATATATAGTTAATTAAGTGAGCTCATCGAGGTAATCTGAAGTTGAAAGCTAAAGTTTCAACACTAATGACCTCACAAACCCTAAAGGGGCAATGATTCAAGCCATATATGCAATTACTTTGTTTCATTCCATAGACAAAATCACGCGGCTATAATATCATAATTTAGTTTCATATTGAGAGTATATTATATGTTGCGTTAATTTATAAGATTTGATAAGTGTATTATCATCAACTTCGACTTAAATATTTTAATTAGATCTAAAAAATTGATGGGTCAATTATCTTATCAATTCAATTGTAACAAATTGTATCATAGCATGACCTAATCCTAAGCATGATGAGAAAGTATATGTGAGAAATGATGCTCTTGAGATAAGATGGAGCCGCTACTAGGTAAGTCTCATATGTCACCGACTTGGGTATGATTCTTTGTTATATTATTAGACTTGAGTTGGATCTTGACGTCCTAGAACATCAAGATATAAGTGGAGAGATTATAATATCTCGATTTAGTCTTATATCCGGAGTATATCGAATGTTGTGTTAATTTAATTATAAGACTTGGTTGATGTATTATCATCGACTTCAGTTTAAAATTTTTAATTAGACCCGTCATTCAGACCTACGAAATTGATGAATCAATTATCGGGTCATAACAGTGGCAAATGAAACTCCTCCCTCAATCATGTTGGATTAGTTTCATCAACTTATTTCCAAAAGTGTAAATATATAGTAACGCAATTAGGGCACCAGGACTATGAAATAAAATAAAACACCATCATCATCATCATCATCTAGTTAAGAGCCACATGCATCCACATTTTTTATTTCAATTATTTCTTTTAATATATTCATATATCAACAAGTTTTCTTTGTTGAGGATGAGATCTTGAGCTAAATGTTTTTTCATTGGGAAGAGTGCATTGATGTGATTATAAAAACTTGCTTGATAGGGATGAGTGCATTAATTTATATATTGTGCAAATAGAGGATATTTGTTTTTAGGACCCCCACTCTTCTTCCAAATGCACATATGGCCCACTTAATTACTCATAAATGGGCCGGCCCAAATATTGAATAAAATTATAAGACTTGATACGATATGATTTCATGTTTTCTTGGAAAATGCTCAGTTTTGAAATTCTTTAATTAGTTTTTTACTCTAATTAAGTTTTTATCTTTAATATTTTAATGTATTTTTACGTAATTATTTTTTATTAAAATCGGCGAGAGAATACTTTAATATTTGTACATAATTATACTTTTCATTTTCATTTTTTTTAATTAATAGATTTGATAAGGCTTAATAGGTGTTGATATATAAGGTTTGATGTGTGTACTACTATTAACTCCGGCTTAAGCACTAGGCGAACGATTAAGGCCTATGGAATTAGGTGATAACTAGACAACTAGTGCTATATATGGTTTAATGTTTTGTAGGGTTATTCATTGGGTCGACCCGACCCAATGAACCCGAGAACTCGACACGACCCAACCCAACCCGACCTATTTGGGTTGGATCGGGTCGGTTACAATCTGACCAAATCCAACCATAATCGGGCCGGGTCTCAAATTTTAGAATTTAAAATTCGATGACCCGATTATTTATATTTTTAATTATTTTTAAAATTTTATATTCAAAAATATTTATTTTTAATTATTTTTCAAATAATAAAAAATATTTTTAAAAACTTATTTTTTTATCTAAACGGGTAAATCCAACTACCCGACCCAACCCGACCCGAACTAGGCCGGGTCGGGTTTTATCGGTAAATTTTTTTGAATCCGATCCAACTCAACCCGATTACACTTGTTTGGGTCGAGTCGTTTGTTCCCTAAATTATTGTGTTAATGCAACTGACACGATAAATTTTTACTTAAGCATTTTATTTAGGCCAATGATTTGAGTCTACAAGGTTGATGAGTTACTTATCCTATAGAAAATTTATCAAAGATAATTATAAATTAGAGTTGGATTCCTATCCACTTCACTAAACTAAAATCCTGTCCTCCTAATTAACTTATTAACCATTAATAGTACTTCAAGTACTGTACATGATCATTGATGATGATATAAATTTGACCCTGCTGATGATAATATTGTTTGAGTATGATCATGCTATCGGGTCTGCTTGTCAATTAGAGTTTGACATGTATTATCTTTACCATTTTTTCTTTGATGGTCAATTCTCTTCTACTATCTGATCTACTTTAAGTCATTATCTCAATTTGAATCTTTCTAATAGCTTGATATAACATTTTGGTAGCTGACATTTATTGAGTTTGAATTCTTCTTTGAACTCTAACTCCAAGATTATCATTGCTAATGTCATGTGGTTCATTTGATATTTTTGGAATAATATTTTACATGATAAAAGATGGTCTTACACTAATAACACTGTGATGTGTTATCTTCTTTTTAAGTTATAATAAGACGCACTTACCTGAGGGCTCTGTAGAGAATAACATCAGTGCTTGTTATTGGATTTCACCTTCTACTAACTATCTTAAACTTAATTGTGATATAGCTTTAATTTCAGCAATCCTGATGATGCAGTTGGTCTTATCTTACGTGATTCTAAAGGAGAGTGTTTATATACTTCTTCAATTTATTTTTCTTCAAACTCAAGTTATTATTGAGAATCCTATCTTTCATGCTTTACAATTTATTTTGTGTAGGAGATTGGAGAAAATAATTATCGAATCCGATTGGATGTCTACTATTTGGACTCCTGTTAGACCTTCTGAATTGAAAATAATTTTGGTTAAGGATGCTTCCTATCCTACCTAGTTAATTAATTTACTTTCTTGGAAAAAAAAATGACCATTCACAAATCTTAAAGTATGATGACAGTGCCATGAATGGTTAAAAAGATAAAAGAGGACAAAGGTCCTTATCCACTTAACTAATTAAACATAGAGGATCTATTCTAATAATAATATGGGTAAAATTACTAAATTATCCTATAAATTTGTCATTTTTCAACTTTAATCCTATAAATTTGTAAATGCAAAAATTAATCCTAAATCATTTGGAAATATACAACATGAGTAGGTTCTGTTAATGATTTACAATTATCATTTAACCGAACCAAAAAAAGTTTGTTTTATTCCGTTTGGAAATATACAATTATTAGTTAACCGAACTAAAAAAATGGTTAACCGAAGTGACAGTTAATCGAAGTTAATGAATCGATTTATCGTTAATAATTTTAAAAAATTAAAATTAATGGACTGGTTAATAAAATTATTAATGGACCGGTTAACCGGTCCATGCTCACCCCTAGTCGTGGTGACAATAGGGCGATTTTGCTGATCGTTACAGCCTGTAACAAAACAGACTTAAGTTGTATATTTTCAAACGATTTATGATTGATTTTTGCAATTTTCAAATTTATAGGATAAAAGTTCAAAAAATGCCAAATTTATAGGATCATTCCTGTAATTTTTCCGACGACGTTAGGTCTAATTAGTGCTAACAGCAACGACGAGCTGTTACGGTCTGTAACGAAACAGATTTAAGTTGTATATTTTCAAACGATTTAGGACTTATTTTTGTTTTTTCTAACTTATAGGACTAAAAAACTATAAATTTATATGACCATTTTTGTTATTTTCCCTAATAATATGTATATGTGATATTTATAATAAATAGGAAAACAAAAGTATATGCATAATATAAGTTGTACGTATATAATAATTTTTTTTTCTTTTTAAACATTTTTATTTAAATTAAGAAATTAAAAATTAACTGGTAATTTTCATAATATATTTATTCTCTTTCATGTTAATCAACTTATACATTTTAAAATATATAGGACAATAAATTAAAATTAGGGTAAATTATATGAAACCCTCTTACTATAGGTCATGTGTGCAAGACCTACCTAAACTTTCAAGTGTGCACAGAATTCTCCTCCACTACATTAGTTGTTCGAATAGCCCCCTCCATTAGCTCTTCGTTAATCCTCCGTCAAAACAAGACCACGTGGTATATGATATTTGATATGAGTGTGCTCAAAACCCTCGTCCATCGCCAGCACTCTCCTCCTCCTTGCCCTTCCCCTAGAGCCCACCTCCACCATCATCGCCGCTGCCGCTTCCTCCCCCTCCTTGAGCCCACGTCCATCGTCGCCGTCACCTCCTCCTCCTCCTCCTAATAAGGGGGAAGAGGAAATAAATGTTGAGGAAGACCACTAACTCAGTTCTTCAGATGTCGAAGGAGAGTTATGCGCACATATGACTTTGAACGTTAACTTATTAACAGGAGGACTAACAGAAGAAGGTTATTCGAACAACTAATGTAATGGAAGGAGATTATGTGTGTACTTAATAGTTTAGGCAGGTCTTGCACACATGACTTCTGTAATAGAAGAAAGATTCTGTATAATTTACCCTTAAAATTATTATTGACATCAATATTTTTAGATATCATGAAAGAAAAATATTGCAGTAAAAACATTTATAACTTATATAAGGACAAACGAAAATTACAATGATACTTATTGTAAAGTCAATTTTATAAAGATCTTTATTGAAAAAATAAATTAAATAAAAATCACTTTGAGCTTAGTTATACTTATATTTGAGTTTCGAACTGGTATGTTTTTTTTAAAAAAAAATATTTTAATTTATTCATTTGAGTTTTTAGTGATTATATTAAATATCAATATATTTATTGATTAATAAATTATTTATTAATTTGACATATAAGTATATATATATAAGTATTCTAAAGGGTATTTGTAAATTTTCACTTCGTCTTTTGCATTTATGAATCTTATTTATATTGAAAATATTGTCCACAATTTTATAATAAATTTTCTAAATAAAATTACAGCCATGTATAATTAATTGTGCAACTTACCAGTCCCAAAATGTTTACACCAATATAATATTAGATTTAATTGCATTTGTATACAAGGAAACTTTAATCCCTAGATCTTTTATTTAAAAAAACATAGCATACCAATCTCATTACATTTATTTTTTTAATATAAAATATATGGATATATTAGAAAAAAAATGCACATGTAAATTGTGGGCCAAAGTACAAGAGAGTATGGAGATTAATTGATAGGTTATTCAAAAGATAAAGGAGGGAGTTTCTCATGTCAATTGTGTTATTCATGTTGGTTATAATACGTTGAATGTTATTTAAAAATTTAAAAATTTAAATTTTAATATATTTTTTTATTGTAATTTTTTATTTTTAATAATAATAATAATAATAATAATAATAATAATAATAATAATAATAATAATAATAATAATAATAATAATATTAATAATAATAATAATAATAATAATAATAATAATAATAATAATACCATGTCATATCTGAGATGCTCTCCTCTCACTCTCACCTTCTAAATCTGCCCCTTTTATAATCTTCCAATCTCTTTTGCAGCTCACTTTTTGGAAAACAGTCACCACCAAATTGTTTCCACCTCCCTTGTGATGACCATCTTTTTAGTAGATAAATATAGCCTAGCTAGAGCTAGCTAGCTACTAGCTAGGTTGTCTTTTTCTCATGATAATAAGTGGGAATATTGTAAGACTTTGAGCAATGGAGTTGCAGGCCAATGGACAAAGTCTTGGGATAAACAAACTTATTTTATCTCTTGTTTGTGAGTGGTGGATTGATTAATTTATTAACTGATTTCAATATTCTGGAGTCCGGATGGTAATGCAAAGGAAGCCAACTTTATTGCATTTTTATATGCTATGTTAAATTTTGTGTATTTATAGATAAGTCAATTAAAAATATAATAGAATGCCTCCATTTAGTTTTAGATAAAAAGTTGGGTAAAAAGTCTAAAAACTTAAGTAGTTTCATAAAATATTAAGATTTATCGATTTTTCCAGCTTTGATACGTAAATTCCCATGATTTACTTTTGTTATTACATCTATTAATTCCTCAAGCATCTTGTCAAATTTATTAACGTGGAAGAAAATAGTTCTTGTGTGACTGATGAATTCATACGTGGCCGACCTCCCGTCAAAAATGAGAACTCGTCCAACTAGTTGTGGGGAGGCCTGCCACGTATGAATTCGTCAGCCACATGAGTATCATTTTTTTCCACGTCAATAAATTTGATGAGACCTTAATGAATTAGTAGATGTAATAACAGAAGCAAATTATGTGAATTTAAGAACTAAAATTAAAAAAATTGATAGATTTTAATTTTTTATGAAACTATATAAATTTTTAAATTATTTATCCTAAAAAGTTCGTGACAAATTCTATTGATTGACAAAGTTTAATGGGCTTAATATGTATGCGACTAACTTTTATTAAATTTTTAAAAATTAATTATTAACGTCTTGATGGATCAATTGTGTTATTAAGTAGAGTTATGACAATTTAATGATATTAGAACCAACTTAATCGTAGATTTTGTGAAATGATTGCTAAGTGATGTAGTTGAATCACTACTAAACTAGACTTCGCACATATTCGACCACTAAAGTGTGATTTTGAGCTGTGTTTAGCATGATATTTGTGTCATTAGATAGAGTGGTGACAAATTAATGGATCAATCACCACTAAACTAGATTTCATACATGGTAACCGTTGTAATTAACAATATTAAAAAAAACACAAGTTATCATCGCAAATAATTAAAACATACTAATATTTACGACCACTTGGCCGGAGAAGACGAGACGAGCTCAACCAGAAAGAAGTTGCTATGAGCCATCATGACAATCGACAACACGACTTGCCCTCAGAGGTGTCCTCACAATCGAACCCTGATAATATCGAATCATTTTATGAATTTGAATTTTAAGGGATTGATAAAAACTTACATGATCCTATCGTCATTTTTATAATCCTTATTAATTCTCTTGTTAGAAAAGTTTTGGTGGACTAGGAAAGCCGAGACGATAACTTGTTCTACTCATTTTAGTGATAAAATCGGTTTTTTGCAATAGAATTAAGAGTCGTTGTCGTTGATGGTTATCATTGACGGCACAATATTGATAATCGATGATGATTACTATTCTAGTAGTGTAATGTGCTTACTAGAGGTGCTAAGTATGAATTCACAAGAGATTTAAATCGAGCCTAAAACAGAAACTAGACCCGATCGAATTTAACCATCGTATCATTAATCATTACAAGTTAATTTTAATTGAACATGTATAATTATTAGATACATAAAATATTCTTATGAACAATATCATTAGAGATTTTTATTTTTTATTTTTCCCCTTTCTTTCTTATTTTATTTTTCTAATATATAAATCCTAATGCATTGGTTGAACTAATCTAGTATTACAAAATCGGTACGAACAACTAATGAGATTTAACTTTAATAATAGAAAAAATTAATGAAAATGATTCGAACTTTGCCATTTTTAATAAATATGACTCCTTTTTTTTTGAAACAAATATATATTTAACTTTTGAAATTATAATAATTATAGACTCTCGTTAGATATCTGTTTATTTACCTGTTATGTGTTGACGTGGAATATCACGTCAGCACATAAAAATTATTTTTTAAATTCAGATTATCACGTCATCATTAATCTTACATGACAGAATTTTTTAAAAAATATTAAAAAGCTAAAACTAATCCACGTCACCACCACAACTTTAAAACTTCAAACGTAATACCCGACCAAATTTAAAAACTAAAACTTGCCGCCCACATGACTCGACACCCTCGACAAATGTGTTCTTGTCGCCGGTGCCTCACCTCGACTGATCTCGCCTCACGTCGCTTATTGTCGCCGACGAATACTTATTGTTGTTGTTAATATCAGTATATATATCAGTATACTAATATTGATATTTAATTAAACGAACTGATATAAACATGCATTCAAGGTAAAATATATCGGAGAGGAAACTAATGATGTATCTCGTCATGTAGGTAAAACGATCATTCGTTGTCGATTTGATCTACGAACCATTGTATGCAGTTAGATTAATATCTAGGTTTAGGGTTCAGGCGATAAGCTTTGGTGATAAAAAATAGGTATTTCGGGCCTGCAAGAAAGTTTAGGCGAAAGATTACCTTTGGGGTGAGGTGCCGACGAGACTAGGTAAGAAATAAGAAAAAAAAACCTTCGGGATGAGGCGCCGACGATAATAGGCGACGTGAGGAGAGACTAGTCGAGGTGAGGCGTCGGTGACAATGCCAGGCGACGTGAGGTGCCGGTGACAGGAACACATTCGTCGAGGGATTTGTCGAGGGTGTTGAGTCGAGTGGGCGGCAAGTTTTAGTTTTTTAATTTGGTCGGATATTATGTTTGAAGTTTTTTAGTTGTGGTGGTGACGTGGATTAGTTTAATTTTAATTTTTTTTTTTTTGCGATGTATGATTAATGATGACGTGACATCCTAAATTTAAAAAATAATTTTTATGTGCTACCGTGGCATTCCACGTCAGCACATAACGGGTAAATAAACAGAGATCTAACGGGAGTCTATAATTATTATAATTTTAAAAGTTAGAATATATATTTGTTTCAAATAAAAGAATTGGTCATATTTGTTAAAAACGTCAAAATTTGGACCATTTTTATTAATTTTTTCTATTTTAAAAAATTCTGCCACGTAAGATTAATGATGACGTGATATCCTGAATTTTAAAAAATAATTTTTTTATGTGCTGACGTGACGTTCTACATCAGCACATAACGGATAAATAAACAAAGATATAACGGGAGTATAATTTTTATAATTTTAAAAGTTAGAATACATATTTGTTTCAAATAAAAAAATAGACTATATTTATTAAAAACGTTAAATTCGGATTATTTTTATTAATTTTTCCAATAATGTATTTATATCAATTTCATAATAATAGGTAAAAAAATAAAATTTAATTAATATTAATTTCAACACGTTTGTTTTCCCTTTTAATGCAACCCAACGGGCTTCCCAGTTGATTTGATAGTGTTGGAATCTAATGCGGTCTTCTTTTCTTCCACCTAATCCCTTTAAGAGTTTGAGTTTGACAAAATTTGATTATTCTAAAATTGACTCAATACCAACACTCAATTTCAAATAAACAACAAATATAAACTAAAAAAACACCCTACACACCATATATACATGTCAAAAGTATTTTCATTTAGAAAATAAACATTTTTTGGTTAAAAATATGAAGGATTTTTTTTAAAATAAAAAATAAATAAATTAGACGTATACAAAATAATTACTTAATGCACACACAACATTAACTCTACAACAACGTGCAACAATTGGGTGACGAGATCGCACCGATCGTGATCAATGGGGTGGTAGTCATTAGAGATGACCATTGATGTTCAATGGATCGGGACATACCGCAGGGCCATGCGAGAGTTTATGAATGCGACTAGCTATGACTAATATGTATGTGGTTGAAGGTGGCTTATTAATTAGTCCAAGCAATTAATCATTAAATTTGTGGCTAATGGAGAGGAAGAAATTTCTCTACATTGGGACTGATGGATGGATTAGCTGATGTTATTTGAAGTCTACTTAACAATGATTAGGTTTCACAAAAACCTCAATCAGAATGCATGGCTTTGACTTAACCAAGGTGGAGAAGAATTAATTAATGAAAAGTTGTGGGTTGTGTGGCTTCAAAGGCAAAAGTACTCTTTGAGTTGTAGGTTGGAAGCTTTGCTGCTTGTGGACAATTAGAACAAAGCTCTACTTTTCCTTTGGTGCACATGCAATGTGCAAATGTGTTGTGTGTGTGTGTATTTTGACTTGAATCATTCAGCATAAATTGGAGGGTGTTGGCGTTGGCGTTGGAGTTATATTTGGGTCTTGAGAAAGGTTTTGGAAGGATGTTGATGTGAGATCTAAATATATTTGACAAATTAAAGAGTGAACATGATTAGAGTTGAATGTGGATGGAACTTAAAATTCAAAGTAATAAGGTGATTTGTTCTTGATATGATAGTGTACTTTTTGTTTAAAAAAAAAACCAAAAGGGGGAATAGAATCCTAAAATGAGCTAGGTTTTGTAGCCCCATAGGTTGCATGGTTGGCACTCTACCCTCCATACCTTGCTCTCCTGGTATCCTTCACCAACTCCTTAACATGTCCTCTGGCTGTCCTTGCTCAACAAGAAAGATACAAGAAATGGGGTTGCAATAACCCCTCCCAAGTCTTAGCCCTTGCTTTAAGGGTCATGTTCTTACATTTTTCCCTTCGATTGAATCACTTGTCCTTTACCTCTTCCTTGTTTTATTTTCTCAATCAAGGCCAAAGTTTTGGTGTTTTGTAATCATGAAATTCTTGTGGCCTCTTAGGGTTTCAGTACCTCCCCTATGTGCTTAAATTTATCCACTCTCCCCAATAAAGAATGCGAGTCGACCTTATCCATATGCTTTGGCATTTGGGGCATATGGGTTAGGATATTAATTAATTAATTAATTAATTAATCAATGGGGGTTATTAGTAATTGGCAATTAGGGCTTTGGGAATTGGGATGATGCAGTACAAAGTCATGTGTTAAACACTAGCAAAATTAAAGAAGGGCACGTCGTTTTAGGGCAGGTACTCACGCTTCCTTCCACAGATCCACCGAAAGCTAATGCCTTATTCCGCCTTTTACCATCTCTTTGCATCTTCTAACATTCTCACCGTTGTTAGCAATATAAATATAATGAAGTCACCTATTAGGTTATTCATTAAAATTTAATTTCAAATTATGCGTTAGACTTATACTTTGATGTTCATAAAAATGTCAAGACTTAAGTGGGTGAAATCGTAGTACCTGCAGTTCATGAAAAATTATGTTAACTAAGTATTATCATCAACTTTGAATTATATTTTTAAGTGAACAAGTGATCTATCCCTATATTTTAATTATGTATGTATAGATCCGGATGCATGCAGTTTATTGGAATTTCATCATAGCATTTATGCCATGAGAATCTTATTATGCTTTCTTCCCATGTCTTTCCAAGATTCTATCTATAGTTGTCGTTGACTTTCACATAGTCAACAGATGCTAGTCTCATTTGCCATTGCTTACTTGACACGTGCATGTCTACTACAGAAAAGTCAGGCCTGTAGAATCTACTGATTACTAATGATATAGCATACTAATACCAAAATTATAATTAACCTATATATAATATGGAAATATATATCAGCTAGATAATTGAATCAACAATTTCATAGTTCTAGTATATAAATAAGCTTAGACTCTACTACTAATCCAATTACACCAAATAACTTCACTAAAAATATTCAACATTTATTAATGTTTAAGCAACTTATGACATGCTTTTTTTTTCTTTTTTTTTTTAAAAAAATAAAAAATCATAATAAATGACTATACTAGAGATTGAATCTTAAATTTCTAAGCATCTTACAACATGTTACCATCAACTGTGCTATCCATAATTGACAAGTTATGATATGCTTGGCTGAAGGGAATAGATGACAAATAGAATAATATTTTCAAACTACATCTATTTCTTTGTTTGATTGCAATAGAATTACGAGGAATAGGTGGACCTCACGAAACAGATAACATAAGAAATAATACTATACTGCTCATCAAACTTTGTGAAAATTACATCTAGTAAGTAAATGATTAAAAAATATATTGACTATCAACTATCAAATTAAATCATAGATGCAAAAATAAATTTGTTTTATCTCCAAATATCATGCTACATGATGCAAAAAAAATTTGCATTAATTTATATTTTATAATAACACAACTAGAATTTAAAAGTATTATTATTTTACATAATATAGTATTTTATATAATTCAATAAATATTTTCAAAAAAATATTGTACATTATATAATTCAAAATTTTTACTATGTTGTTATTAGTTACAATAAAGTATATTCAATATTTTTAAAAATTAATATATTTTTTGGTCATTTTTTCTTTATTCTAATAAAACAAGGTAATTTCATTTCTACTCTATTTTTCTTTTTTTTTTTGTCAAAAGACAACTTGTTCATTCATAGAATGAGAACAATGAGACTGTATATAGACGTGAAGCCTAGCAAAGAGTTGGGTTTTAAACCGAATACAATGATATATCTATAAGTTGACGAGTCAGAGCATGGACCTGGCTAAGTCAATAGTGCTTTGAGGGCTCACTTGGACCCCTTGGAAGGTGCATTTGTTTCGGGTGGTCCAGATGCTCCATAGGAGAGCGCAGAAGAGAGGGAGGCCTCTGTGAGTTTGTTGTAGCCGAGTCTTAACTTCCATCCACCAATCGAAGAGATTTGTTTGGGAGGAACGGTCCGACAGTGGCAGCTTGGATAGTTTCCAGACATGGTCGGCATGCGGACAGTTGAGAAAGACGTGGTATGTATTCTCAGGGCTGCTATGGCATATTGAGCAGTGAACATTGTTAATAGGCACATGTCGGCGTTGAAGAGCTTCCTTTGTAGGAAGCATGTATTTGAGAAGGCGTCAGGTGAATAGCTTGATTTTGGGGGAAAGTTTAAGCTTCCATATGCTCGTCCATGGAGAGGGAGAAGGTGGAGTATCTTCCGGGTGAGATATAGAGAGTGCAAGATTGCATCCGGATGCAGCTGTGTATGCGCCATGCTTGGTGTAGTGCCAAGTTGGTTTATCTTCTCCGGTGGCTATCTCAATGGATAATATGTCGTCAGCCACAGAAGTGGGAAAAGAAGAGCGAACTAAGGGCACATTCCACATGCGGGTATCTTTGTCGAAAAAATCTGCAACTTGCATGGCTTGGAGGGGGTGTTGATTCGGTCAGCTTACTGTGAAGAAAGGTGGGCATGGAAGCCACGAAGAGCCATATATGTTGAGAAGTGATCTAGCTCTCACTTGCCATCGGAAGCCTGATTGGAGGAGCTCATGTCCATAGAGAATACTGCGCCATCCCCATGAAGAATTGGACGTGGATTCTACATCCATGAAGGAACTGTAAGGAAAATGTTTACCTTTGATGGTGTGGCTGAGCAGGGACAATGGCTGGGTTAATATTCTCCAATCTTGTTTTGCAAGTAAAGAGAGGTTTTGTGAGCGGCAATCATGGAAGCTCAAGCCGCTCGAGGAGAAGCTTGCGCATAGTTGTTGCCACTTAGCCCAGTGGATGCTTCTCTTACCGGGTTTTGCAGACCACCATAATTTCGAGCAGGCTTTGCTGATTAGGTCGCATATTGTATCAGATAGGTATAAGCAAGACATGGAGTATGTTGGTATGGAGTTGAGGACTGCTTTGATTAAAACTATGCGTCCGGCCTTTGATAGTAGCTTGGACGACCAGCTCTTTATTTTGCTTTGGATTTTGGCAATGACGAATTCGAAGGTGCTTCTTTTTGAGCGAGAAATGATGGGAGGTAGCCTAAGGTACTTGTCGTCAAAACCAATCTTGGATATGGAGAGTAGGGAGCTGATATTAAGTTGCAGTTGACGAGGGCAGTTTTTGGAGAAGTAGAGAGAAGATTCGCTGGTATTCACTTGTTGCCCACTGTAGCTAGCGAAACTTTGGAGGATGTTCTGAAGAGTGGAGGCTTGTTGGGTATCAGCTTTGCATAAGACTAGTACGTCGTCAGCGAAGAAAAGGGAGGTGATGAGAGGGGGGGGGGGGGGGGGGGGGGGGGCTATGTCGACTTATTTGCACCCCTCCATTCTTAATGTCAACCAAATAAGATAATATCATTTCTTATCTATCGACAAATTTTTTTTTGACACATTTAGGATTGGTCGTCCCCTTGGGGTTATATAGCATATAACTTACGTAATACAAATAATTTTTTGAGTAATTACCTGAATATATTCTGAACTTTGGACTTTGTCTTTAGGGGTGGAAACATGACAGACCAGGCTAGCCCTTCGCCTTAACAATCCAGACCTATATAGTAAAAAATTGGTCTGGGCCTGGCCTGTGGCCTGTTATAGGTTTAATTTTTGGCATGAGTCTGGCTTGGGCCTGGCCTGTGGCTTGTTATAGGCTTAAAATTTGGCATGAGTCTGACCTATTTATTGGCCTGGCCTATATCCTGTTTATGAAGTCTGCTAATTAATATAAAACTTGTTTATAAAACCTACTTTCAATATAAAATTTTGGCTTGGCCTGACATGTGGCATGTTCATTAGCCGAGCCTGTGGCCTGTGATCTGTGTTTTATTAAATTAAAATATATTAGTTATTACATTAAAATTAATATGTAATAAAAAAATAATATTATATATTTATTATATATTTATATATACATCACCTTAACAGGCTCAGGTAGGCATGTCAGGCTCAATTGGCTTTAAATTGAGCCTGAGCCTAGTCTGATAAGGAAAACATGCATTTTTGAAAGCCTAAGCCTATTTTTTTTAACAGGTCGGGCCAAATACAGGCCAGGCCATAGGCCCCTGGCAGGCCGCCTGACCTATTTCTACCTTTATTTGTCTCAAATATATCATGAACTTTCACTTCACCAAATTGTATCATGAACTATTAAATTTGTATCAATAGTATCACTCCGTTAAAATTTCGTCACATACTCCGTTAACAGTGTGACGTGGCTTGCACACATGGATTAAAATATAATTTTTTATATTTTAACATTTTCTTTGTCACCACCTCACCGGAGAAACCACCGGACTGCGCCGGAGAAACCGCCGAACCTCGCTAGAGAAGCAGTCGGACTGCGCCGGAGAAATCGTCGAACCTCGTTCGTAAACAATTAATTCAATAGAAAAGGATTCTCTGACGAGGTTTGACGATTTCTTCGGCAATGTCCACGAGATCCGGCGGTTTCTCCAGCGATGTCCGGTGATGTGGTGACGAAGAAAGTGTTAAAATATTAAAAAATATATTTTAATCCACGTGTGCAATTCACGTCACATTGTTAACGGAGTAATTGACGAAATTTTAACGGAGGAATACAATTGATACAAATTTAATAATTCAGGATACAATTTGGTGAAGTGAAAGTTCAGGATACATTCGAGATAAAGTTTAAAATTTAGAATATATTCAGATAATTATCCTAATTTTTTTTAGCTGATGAATTATTATTAGAAATTTAACAATACGATGAAAAAGGTACCAGGAATAATAACAAGTTGCATGTAATGATTGACCACATGTTGCTTATATAGTCAATGTGTTCACAAATATTAACTTCATTTCGAAGACAAGTTTGAGCAGTCAATTAAGTTGTTCTGCCGTGCAAGAAAATTGCAAGATAATTTGTGGCTCCCCTTTACTAAAAATTGGTGAATTAATTAAATGATATATAATTCCTAAAAGGGTAAAAATAGAATCAATTTCTTGTAGAAGGTGATAATTAATGCGCATCCATGCACTTGAAATGGATGGAACTAAGGAATCAAAATCGTTTTAAAATAAAACAAATATATCGTGATCGTCTGTAGCACAATTGATTGACACTAATAACCAAATGCCCAACAAATTGACCACTTCTTTTATTTCTTTTTTATTTGGTCCTTTATAAATTTAATTTCTATATATTCTTCAATCAAATGCTTTTAATTTAGAGCAATTTTTCATATTCAAATTTTGAAAATAAGAAATTTCCAAATCCGGATCCGAAGACGAGTAATTTCCAAATTTGAAATTAAATGGATCCAATACTCATTTTGCTCCGGATCAAAGTCTCTAAAAATTATATATATATATATATATTATAAAAAAATTTAATTTATAAAATACTTTTTATGATAAAAATGAGATATTAGAGAATAAAAAATATATTTTTCAAACTCTCTAATGTATTAAAGACTTTTGTACAAAGTCTATAAATTTAAATTTAAATTAAAAATTATAAAATATTTTTCTAGATCATAATACATCTTTCGTATCATTAAAAAATTATTTTATAAATTCAAATATTTTTTAAAAAAATGCACAAAAGTCTATAATGAGTTAAAGACTTTGTTTATAGTAATTTTATAATTATAAAAAATAAAATTTAATTCATAAAAAAAATATATGTGATATAAAAAATGTGCTAGAGTCTATCAAAATATTTTGGACAAAAAATATTTCACTAACATCATAATTAAAAATTAGTTTTATAGACTTTGATCCAAAGTTTATAATATCAAAAATATTTTATAATTTTTAATTTAAATTTGGATTTATAAAATTTCTACAACACTCTTTAATGATTTAGAGAGTTTGAAAATATATTTTTTAGAATCTAACCCCTTATTTCTATTATATTTTTTTTTTTATAAATTAAAATTATTTTATAAATTTTTTAATAGTTTTTTAATTTTTAACCAAAGTCTCTAACTGATTAGAGACTTTGGCCAAGGATAAAATGAGTATTTATTCCACTCAATTCCGATTTTAGAAATTATTCATCTTTGGATCCGGATTTGAGAATTTTCCATTTTCAAAATTTGAATCTGAAAAATTACTCTTTAATATATATATATATATATAGCATGCATGTTGGTTCAAAATTATTATCATCCTAATAATTGGAACCGTAGACAGTCTCATAAAGAGGCTAAGAATGGAAGAAGGAACACAAACATTTATGCGGACCCTCTCATTTTTGTGATGCATTCATCATTGAATGTGCGGAGAGATTGGACACGCCACCAACCAGAGCACCTCTATCATTTAATCCTATCATGTACCCACCTCATCCAACCAACCGTGGCCGTTGACTCATTTCTCTCATCATGCCCCCCACGCATTCGCTCTCGGCCGGACCGGTCGGTTCGACCCGTTCGATTAGGGATCGATCTCAAATTGATTAGTTTAGTTCAAAAATGATTATTTATAAACAAATATTTTTAGTAAATTATTTTATTAAAAAATGACTTGTTAATGAATTGATAATATAACACTGTTCATGTGCCATTTTTGAATAAAATAATTATAAAAAAGTATTTTTATTTATCGTCATATTGTTCACGTAGTTAGAAAATATTTTAATTTTTCCAGAAAGATTAAATCTAACTATGTGGTAAGTGAGCGTAAGAAAAAAATTTAATAATTATTTTTCAAATGATATCGCAATGATAAAATTCAATTATTAGCAATTCAAATATTTCATTCAAGTATTAGCACCGCTTTTGATTATTTTAAGTCGGGACGCGATCTACCACAGGGAGAACAATTATCTCCCTTCCTCTTTGTTGTTTGTATGGATGGTCTAAGCTTTATGTTGGAAAAGATCGAACAACAACCATAAGTTACAAGGATTATAATAAGCTGCAGTGCTCCTTCTATAACATCAAAATTAGTCTTGGGCTTAATTCTACCATAAAAGTTAGCTCAAGGGAGGACTGCTCCTTCAATAACATCAATTTTCATTGCAGACGTGATATTATCTTGTTCAATAAAACTAACCGCATACATACTAAAAATATTGAGCGATTCTTATCCTCTTTTGAAGTATTGAGTGGTCTCCAGATTAATTAATATGCAAAAATCAGTCATTTTCTACTCCCGCTACACACCTCATCGATTTAGATCTCAACTGGGATCCATACTTAAGATTTGTAATATAGGAGCGCAAGACAATTATTCAGGATTGCCAACAATGATGAATATATCAAAAATATTCTCATTCGATTCCAAAGTACAAAATAAATTATCGAGCTGGAAGAACAAGACACTATCAAAAGCGGGCAAAGCCACACTCATCAAATCTACCCTCTTGGCTATACCGACATATATAGTGTCATGCTTCCTATTATTTGATACTCGCACATGGGAAATTAACAAGTTATGTCATAATTTCGGGCGGAACAATAAAACTGATGAGAGGGGGATTCACTAGTTGTCGTGACACATATTGTGTAGAGATAAAAGTAGAGGAGGTCTAGGCCTGAAGGATTGCAAGCTCTTTAATCTAGCTTTGCTCGCGAAACAAGCCTGGCGAATACTTACCCAGCCACACCGCCTCCTCAATAAAGTGCTCCAAGGTAGATATTTTAATTCCTCACGTACACTTCATGCAAGCAAACATGGGTAATAACCCTTCATGGGGACGACAAAGTATTTTGATAGGAAGAGAACTAATAAGTGAAGGTTTGAGGTGGAAGCCTGGTACACAAACGATATTACTAATTTATAAAGCACCTTGGATTCCCACTACTCCAACCTTCACAATTTCGCGCGCCGATTGCTCCTGCACAATTTCCACTTGTGATTTTAGATCTATTTACACTACTAAAATTATCGTCATCATCGACAGCTCAAGCCGTGGATGAACCGTCGGTGACAACTATCACGGACGACGTCAGCCATGGTAAAACGTCGTCACTGATGTGCACGTCTCAGATAAGTTGTGACGGCCTCTCCCAGCCGCCACAAGTAATCATCAACGACAACAACGGGCGCTGTTGTTGATTTATGCACATCAATGATGGCTGTAGGCGGTTGTCATTGATACAAACACACCAGCCACGGCTTCGGACCGTCGGTGATACTATTAGCAACTGTGATATTCTGTGATGCCCAGGCCATCAACCATTTACGATAAGCTTTCAGTCACGGCTTAGTGATGGTCGATTGTGGATAAGCCGTGGCTGAAGGTATATCCTGTAACTGAAAAAAATAATTTTTTTATAAATTCATGTATATAATGATATTTATATATTATAATATATTTTCAATCACGGATTACAACCAGAAAATATCATACACATGCATTTGAAATCAAACATACAAGTTTTACAAAATATCATCAATCTAATCCTCAAATCGGAGATAAACAATTATCAAAATATCATATATACAAACAAGTATCAGTATATAAACAAAATATAAACAACTATCACGGCCGGAGGCAACCAAAAGTATATAAACAACTATCACTATATAAACAAGTATCAAAATATAAACAAAATATAATAAATCAAAATCTCACGGTTGCGGTGGAGGCGATGGAGTCGACAACGACTGGGTCGAGGAGGACGACGGCTATGACATCATCGGTAGAAGGCTAAAGTGAGACACAATATGAGTAAGGAGTGCTTGTATGTTCTGCATCGTTTGTCTCAACTCTTCATTCACCAGCCTCTGCTCCTCCATCGCTTATCTCTGTTGGGTGAGCTCCGACTCCAAGGCCGCTATCCGGCTCTAATCCTGCGCCCAGGATGTTGAGGGCCGCCCACCTGTAGCCGAAGGGGACAGTGCCCCAAGTGGCCTGAGCATGACGCGTGCATATATGGTCACTGTCTGCAAAGCCATAAACACGGCCGTGCTTCCAACCACCGACGACCTCCACCTAAGCTCTTGCGTCGAACTCCTCCAGTGTGCCTCCACGCTCGATCACAGTCCTCGTGTATGTTTTCTACACGTGTTTATATTTTAAATATATATAAACTATAAATAAAAATTGTGTAAATCAAATAGACATAAATGCTTACCATTATGATCAAGGCTCTGCTATCAACGTAGTCCCCCACTCCTCGTCGACGACGGTGAGTGCACTCAAACACCTCCATCATCAACGGGCGTTGGACGGTGTCGTCCTCCTCCACGCGCGTCTTATATTAGAAAACAAATACATTAGTATCATTATACATAATATATAATTTAATTAAAAATAATTAAATTATACATACCATACGAAGCTCATGAACCGCAAAAGTAAGGAATTTTTTATTCGAGTAGGTGAAATTTAAGAAGTAAGTTACGCCTACTCGAAATTCGTCTATTATAGCTCCACGATGAATTCGTCAGTACATCCAACTTTGATCATCTGACATGTTTTGTCAAAAAGTGGGCAATATCTCCAGTTAATGTCTTTAGGTGGGATGGTCCTATTCCATTCGGAATTCATGTTATTCATATTGCACTTATTGTTTCTTTTAGTCATTAACTTCATTCTAAATTTCGGCAGCATCTCCCTATAGTTCTTCGAATACGCATATCATCTTGGTGCGTATCGAAGAACAAGAGAGATACAAACCAAAATTTAAAAATGAATAATGACTAAAAGAAATAAACTAAGTGCAATATAAATAACTATGTTTCCAAATTGTCCAATTAGGGATAATTCAAGGGTTGTACGTCGTATAAAAGATCATTTACTTCGTTTACACAAATATACAACCCCAGAACGGATCTAAGGTTTTGCAAAATTAAAACTTGACTCGTCGATGTGTATGTGAACTGTATCAACTCGTCATGATTAATTTATTTTCTAAATTTGTGGATGCCGATGGGAGTCCACAATGGACGATTCTGGCGTGAGTCCACTGTGGACGATTTGGCCGCGAGTCCTCAGTGGGCGATTTCGGTGTGAGTCCACAGTAGACGATTTTGACGCGAGTCCACAGTGGATGATTCCGGCGTGAGTCCACTGTGGACTCGCGCCGATAAAACTAATTAACATTAAACCCTAATCAACTAATTAATAATAATTTAAGTTGAACCCTAATTAAATAATTAATAATAATTTTAAAATAGGGTTTAATTAAACCCTAATCAAACTGTGATTATGGTTTAATTAAACCCTAATTGTATAATTGATTAAGGTTAATTAACCCTAATCGAATGAACAGTAGTCAGATGATGTCGGTTACTGTTGCATTGGGGCCGATGGTAATCGACCCCAAATCATGGCGCCCGCGTGTAGACGCTGGCGCAGAGAGGGCTAGAGGAAATTAGGGGCCGGATCGAGAGGAGGGAGATGGGGAGAGGAGGAGATGCTTACCGGTAGGGAGAGGGACATCGACGACGGCAATAGATAGCGACGGATGACAATCGGTAGCAACGGACGGCGGTGACAACAGACGACAACGGCGGGAGCTATAAAGAAAGAGGAAGGGTCGAGCGCGAACGCAAATAAAAAGAATTTTCACCGATGGCTCGCGAGTTGTCAAGAAACTATGGATTCTTAATTTTAATATCACCGACGGCTGGCCCGTCTAAGCCGTTGGTGAAGAGTATTTTATTTTTGCGTCGCGTTCGTACCATTAATTAATAAGCGACGGTCGCTTCTAGCCGTGGATAATGACATATTCATATCACCAACGGCTCTCACGCCCCCGCTATGCCGTGGCTAATAACTTATTTTATTTCGCACCCCGTGCACGCCATCAACTATGAGCGACGGCCCTAGGCGGTCGTATGCGAGCCGCGGCTGATTTGGTTACATCAGCCACGGCCACTACGGCCGTCGAAAAGCCAAGAATGATTTTAACAACCGAGGCGGCCATCGGTGATTCCCGTGGCTGATGTGGTATATTCTAGTAGTGTTAATCAACACACTAGCCTATGAAATACTCTTCTTATACGGGAATCCTTTTCAGCTTCCTTGGCAGACCATATATTGGAATTAGATATCCATATCGGGAGGGCCTTACCGATGTGACATTTTAATGGCTCAATCTCTTACACGATAGCATTAGGATATGATTTTCTTCTTCAACAACAACAAGAACAACCCCCACCCACTACTGTCTCGCGTGTAACTATGTCTTGGACTTCTAACGAATTTGGTAGACCATTATACCATCATTTATAATAATATATGAATTTTTTTGTCACAATGAACCTCCAAAACTTAAAGATTTCCTATGTATGTTTTGTCACAATGCACTACCTGTAAAGGAATTATTACACAGAATGGGAGTTCCTACTCAAAATAGTCGTTGTCTGAGATGCTCTATGGCTAATGAAAACATAATGCATACCTTCTTTGAATGTCATTTTGCATGGCAACTCTGGCATTTAACAGCTTACAACCATTACATTAGGCATGCTACTTCAAATTCACTGGAAAATTTGGATGGACATACACAAAGCACGATCAAACTCAAGACATTCAATGGAACTCTTCGGTTGGGTGCTATGGAATATTTGGAAGCGCCAAAATGATTTTATCTTCAAGTATATTATCCGCTCTACTGAAAATATCTTGCAAATAACAATAAACATGAGAAACTCTTTTTAGTTTTCTTTTCAGATATTTGTAATCCTTCCAATAAAAGTGATGTTAGGTGTTTGCTTTGCTTTCACCTAGTTATGTTTTACTTTTTCATTGAAGCTAGGGCTGTCCACTGTTCGGTTCAAACCGAACCGAACCGAAAAACCGAACCGAAATTTTCGGTTCGGTTCGGTTTCAACCATTGTAGGTTCGGTTCTTTGACCCGAACCGAACCGAAATTTGTATTTCGGTTCGGATTCGGTTCCCGGAATCCGGGAACCGACCCGAACCGAAAACCGAATTAATTTAAAAAATATTTTTTTTTTAATTTTTAACTGAATTAAGTAAATAAGTATTAAATAATTATTTTTAATTTTTAATTTTTAATCAAATTAATTAAAAATTCGGTTTTCGGGTTGAAAACCGAACCGAACCGAATTATTTCGGTTCGGGTTAAATTGGGTTAGGAAATGTTCGGTTCGGGTTCGGGTTCCGGTTTGGGTAAAGAAAAAATTTCGGTTTGGGCTTGTTCGGTTCGGTTCGGTTCGGTTCGAACCGAATGGACAGCCCTAATTGAAGCAATGAAATTTACTATCTTTGAAAAAAATCTATAAAACTATAAAAATAAAATAATTGAATAATTTACAAAGATTTTAAAATAATAACATATATTCATATAATAACTCTTATTGTCAATATCATCACCAAATTACTTCATGCAAAAATAAAGAGATAAATAAATAAACATTGCAAAGGGTTAATTACATTATATCTTGAATTTTAAAAGTATTTTAATTAAATCTTAATTTTTTATTTGTACCAATAGAGTATTTCAACTTTTATTTTATTTCAATTATATATATCACACCATCAAATTGATTACATTATTTATTAACGGGGATCAGTAGTCACATATCTCAACATACTCAAAATCAATACAAAAATAAAATTAATTACATTATTTATCTTAAATTTTGAGCTTTTTCGTGATAATATATATCTCAATTTTTTATTTATATTAATAGAATACTCTAATTTTTATATTGTTTAAATATTATTTTATGTTTAATTTTTTTAGTTTGCTACAAGATACCCTGTTGAGTGAAATCCCACACTAGAAGGGGGGTTGAATAGTGTTGGGTTACTTTACCAATTTACTTCAAATTTTTTTTTAATCAATTTCAACTTCAACCAAATGTAAGTGCAACTAAGTAATGTTCGTTAGCGAATATGAAGCACAATTATAGACAAACACACAAGGCAATGCTAACACACAAAAGTATAGTGGTTCGGGCAATCGTCTACTCAACTACATTGGCTCAACACCAAAGATTTCTAACCAAGTACTTTATAGATTTTGTGTTTCTCTTTGAATACAACCGAGAACTCGATTCTCAACCCTTTGAGAACTCCTCAAACCTATTCACCGGCAAAACACAATTCTACAAAGTAAATCCTAAATGTTTACACTAGCACTCATAGCAAGCTAACTAATGAAAATAAGTTCAAATAACAGTTAAAATTACGATGAAAAGAGATAAAGAATAAACCAAGACTCAGTGCTCTTTTCTAAGCCTTCAATGTCTCCAACTCGCCAAAACATTGAGTTCGAATCGAAGTCAGAGTTGAGGAAGATGAGCGCTTGAGAAATCGTTGATCGAAGAAGCGAGCGCAAACCAATCAAACTCTAGAAGGCACAAATCACTCTTTTGGAAGCTTATCTTAGTTGTTAAGAGAGATTAATGAAGTTAGGTGAGGGGTATTTATAACCCCTCAACGGAACGGCTCCTCAACGAGCATTTTTTCGCCTGTTGGACGCCGACCGGTCGCTTGCCGGTCGATCATCGATCAATCGCCCAGCGACCGCTGGCATTCTGCCCTTTTGCCACTCTGTTCGGTCGATCGGAGGGTCGATCGAATGTGTCGCATTTTAGCTCCTCTGTTGTCTGGTCGACCGATCAATCGACCGAAGTAGCCACTGCCAATTTTTGGCATTATTCGGTCGACCGAAGTAGCCACTACTGATTTTTTGCATTATTCAGTTGACCGACTGGTCGACCAAAGTGGCTACTGCCATTTTTCTACCTTGTTCGGTCGATCGGTCGGTCGATCGAACTTAGGCTGAGGCTGATTTTTACCTTTTCTTTGTTACATGTTTTTCCATAGGTTTAGTTACCAAGTTTAAACTTGGATAACTTTACAAATAGGCTTGGGATGAGATCCTAGGGATATATTACAAGATATCTACTTAACCAACATTCGAGCATTTCTTGACGATCTTTTCTTTCGTATCTCCGAGCGAAGTTCGCTGAAGTTCGCATGCTTATCGCAACCTCAACCTGAACTCAAAACTACACACATATATTAAATACTTGTTTGTTATTATCAAAATGAAGATCGAAGCCTAAGGGGGGAACCCTTAAGCCAATAATTTCTCCATTTTTGATGATGACAAACACAACATGGAATTTGAAGAAAATGATAAGTTTTTTTTTTGTGAGTTTGAGTTAAGGCATACACAACTTAACATATGCTCCTCCTATCAATGTGTATATCTTGCTTGTAACTCCCTCTATCTATATGCATCATAAAACAAATGTGACCTTACTTTTTTTCTCCCCCTTTTGACATCAATCACTATTGTACCCTTGGGCCACTAACCTAGCTTTGTTTCTAATGACTAAAACTCCTTCATCTAACTTGTTTCTAAACACCCATTTAGTCCCAATCACGGTTTGTCCACTAGGTCTAGGTACTAAGTCTCATACTTCATTTCTAACAAATTGATTGAGTTCTTCTTGCATAGCTATTATCCAAAATTCATCTTCTATTGCTTCCTTAATATTTTTTGGCTCTACTTGAGATATGAATGCTACATATTGACAAATATTTTTAAGTTTAGAGCGCGTTACCACTCCCGTTGATGGTTCTCCAATGACTTGATCCATTGGATGATCCCTTATCAATCGTTATCCTTTGGGGAGAGGTGGTAGAGCTTCCTCTTCTACATCTTCATCTTGAGGTAGAGTTGAGGATGTTAGTTCTTCATATTGAGTTTCTTCATTGTGTTCATCCTCAACCTCTTTGTCATGAAATGTGAGTTCCTCGGATTCCTCACATACATTCACAATTTTAACATTTCTAGAAGAATTATTAGTTTCATCAAATGTAACATGCATAGATTCTTCAACAATCATAGTCTTACGATTATATACTCTATATGTCTTAGAATTATTGGAGTAACCGAGGAAAATACCTTCATCAGATTTAGAATCAAATTTTCCTAAATGCTCATTAGTGTTTAAGATAAAGCATTTACATTCAAAAACATGAAAATATTCCACACTTGGGATTTTATCATTCCAAAGCTCAAAAGGTGTTTCTTAATTTTAGTTCTCAATAAAACATGATTAAGCACATAACAAGAGGTATTTATGGCTTCGGTCCAAAAGTACTTGGGCAAATTATTTTCGCAAAGCATGATCCTAACCATCTCTTGTAAGGTTCTATTCTTTCTCTCAACCATCCCATTTTGTTGAGGGGTCCTAGGGGAAGAAAAGGTATGCTCAATACCCAATTCATCACAAAGTTTGAAAAACTTTTCATTTTTAAATTATACTCCATTATCACTTCTAATTTTCAAAATTGAAGTTCATCTCTCATTTGTAACTCTCCTAGTAAATTTTTTGAAAAAAATCAAATGTTTTATTTTTCTTGGCTAAAAAGAAAATCCATGTAAATCTTGAGAAATCATCAACTAACACATAACAATATAGTTTTCCACCTAGACTAGTTACATCACATGGACCAAAAAGATCCATGTGCACAAGTTCAAGTATTCTGGATGTGCTTACTTGATTAATGCTATGAAATGAAGACTTAACTTGCTAACCTAGTTGACATGCATCACAAAGTTTATATTTTTCAAATTTTATCTTAGGTAATCCTTTAACTAAGTCATTCTTAGATATTTCTTGGATAAGGCTCATGCTAGCATGTCCTAGCCTTCTATGCCACAATCAAAAATCATTTTTCATGGAAACCAAACATCTAACATGGGGATTAGACAAAATATTTAAATCTAATGTGTAAATATTTTCTTGCCTATTTCCAATAAACATAATGTCATTAGATGGTGCGCTTCTAATGATGCATTTATATGCTTCAAAAATGATTACATATTCATTGTCGCACAATTGAGATATGTTAATCAAATTATGCTTTAACCCATCAACTAGTAAGATATTTTTAATGCATGGGCAAGAGAGTATACCTATATCACCAATGCCAACAATCTTACATTTGACATTGTCTCCAAAAGTCACATGTCCACCATCTTTGCTTGATAGGGTTGCGCAAAGATTGATGTCACCCGTCATGTGTTTTGAGCAACCACTATCTAATATCCATGTGCTTCTACTTGCTTGAGGATGCTTCTCCATCTACAAAAGGAGAAGATACTATTTTAGGTGCCCAAATTTTCTTGGGTCCTTGAGTGTTAGTCATCTTAGGAACTCAAGTAAATCTAGCATATGGGTCCTCCTTAATGCACAATCTCTAGCCATATAGCCAAATATATCGCATGAAAAATAACTTCCATTTAACTTTTTTCTATTGTGTGTGTGAGCATGGAAGTCCGATGACTTTCTAATATGGATAACCTTAGGCATGACATTTTGTAAGGTTGTCATTTTTTCATTTAGCATGCAAAGTTCCTTTTTTAGACTTAGCATGCTATCATTCAAGTGCTCTACTTGATCACTTAAGTACTATTTTTCATCTTCCAATTTTTTGTTTTCATTTTCTAAATTTTTCTTAGCATCATCTAGGGCATGTTTTTCTTCCTTAAGAGTATCTACTTCTTTCCTTAATGCATTGCATGAGAGTAGCAAATTATCATTTTTAAGCTTTAAAGATTTGTTGTCCTTTTTAAGCTCTTTAAACTTTTTCCTAATGACATTAAATTTATCATGCATTTGATCAAATTCATTTTCTAGTTCTTCTTATGTAAATGAAAGCTCACCAAATGTAAATATTACATCATTGTCATTTGCCATCAAGCAAATATTTGCCTTTTCACTCTTGGAGTTTTCTTCACTTGATGAATGCTCGCTTTCATCCCATGAAGCCATCATTGCCTTCTTCTTCTTCTTGTATTTGTTCTTTTTGTGAGGGTTGGAGGTGGAAGCCATCTTGAGAAGTGGGCAATCCTCATTAGATGCCCGATTTTGTTGCAATTAAAGCATGTGTAGCCTCCTCTTCCCTTTCTCATGCCTCCTCTCATGAAGCTCATGAATCTTCTCGCCAACATTGCCATTTCTTCAAAGTTGTCTGTCTCTTCCTCGGATGATGAGTATTCTTCACATCGGTGTGATGCTTTTAAGGCAATGGTCTTGCCTTTGGGAGCATCTTCCTCATTGTATTGCTTCATATGGGTCTCATGTGTTATGAGAGACCCAATGAGCTCGGTGATCTTCAAGGTGCTTATATCCTTTGCTTCCATGATTGCGATGACCTTGGGCTCCCAAGCTTTTGAAAGGGAACGAATGAGCTTTCTTACCTTCTCCTATTCCCTTATCTCTTTGCCAAGGTTAGCTAATTCATTTGTAATATTTTAAAATCGAGCATATATGACATCAATAGATTCATGCGATAATATTTTGAACATTTCATAATCATGTATGAGTAGGTTTATCTTAGATTCCTTAACTTGTGAAGTACCTTCATGTGTAGTCTCTAAGAATTTCCAAAGTTCATATACAGACTTATAAGTAGAAATTCTATTGAACTCATTAATTGATTGGCCATAATATAATGCACTGACGGCCTTTGCATTTGCATTAAAGAGTTTAATCTCTTTTTGGTCCCACTCATCCATATCCTTAGTTGGTTGCTTATACTCTACTTGTATCATTCTCCATACATCCATGCCTAGTGATTATAGAAAGTCATTCATACGTATCTTCCAATAGACATAGTTGTTTCCATCGAACAATGGTGAAGTGTGAGTAGAGGACCCTTGAGCTAGTTGAATTTCACTAGTCATTCTAACTTGTAGTGTAGATGGTTAAATCTAATCCTACGATCTTGCTCTGATACCAATTATTGAGTGAAATCCTACACTAGAAGGGGGGGGGAGTGAATAGTGTTGGGTTACTTTACCAATTTGCTTCAATTTTCTTTTTAATAAATTTCAACTTCAACCAAATGTAAGTGCAACTAAGTAATATTCGTTAGCGAATATGAAGCACAATTATAGACAAACACACAAAAGTATAGTGGTTCGGCCAACCGCCTACTCCATTACCTTGGCTCCACACCAAGGATTTCTAACCAAGTACTTTATAGATTTTGTGTTTCCCTCTGAATACAATCGAGGACTCGATTCTCAACCCTTTGAGAACTCCTCAAACCTATTCACCTAGGCAAAACACAATTCTACAAAGTAAACCCTAAGTGTTTACACTAGCACACCTAGCAAGCTAACCAATGAAAATAAGTTTAAATAATAATTAAAATTACAATGAAAAGAGCTAAAGAATAAACCAAGACTAAGTGCTCTTTTCCAAGCCTTCAATGCTCCCAACTCGTCAAAACGTTGAGTTCGAATCGAAGCCGGAGTTGAGGAAGATGAGCGCTTGAGAAATTCTTGATCGAAGAAGCGAGCGCAAACCAATCAAGCTCTAGAAGGCACAAATCACACTTTTGGAAGCTTATCTTAGTTGTTAAGAGAGATTAATAAAGTTAGGTGAGGGGTACTTATAACCCCTCAACGGAACGGTTCATCAACGGGCATTTTTTCGCCCATTGGACGCTAATCGGTCGCTTGTCGGTCGATTGTCGATCGATCGACCGATCGACCGCCCATCGACCGCTGGCATTCCGCCCTTCTGTCGCTCTATTCGGTCGATCGAAGGGTCGATCGAATGTGTCACGTTTTAGCTCCTCTGCTGTTCGATCGACCGAGGTAGATACTTCCAGCTTTTGGCCTCGTTCGGTCGACTGAAGTAGCCACTGCCAATTTTTGGCATTGTTCAGTCAACCGAAGTAGCCACTATCGATTTTTTGCCTTGTTCGATCGATCGAAGTGGCTACTACCATTTTTCTGTCTTGTGGCTGAGGTTGATTTTTACCTTTTCTTTGTTACATGCTCTTCCATGAGTTTAGTTACTAAGTTTTAACTTGGATAACTTTACAAATAAGCTTGGGATGATATCCTAGGGATATATTATAAAATATCTACTTAACCTACATTCGAGCCTTTCTTGACGATCTTTTCTTTCGTATCTCCGAGCGAAGTTCGCATGTTTATCGCAATCTCAACCTGAACTCAAAACTACACGTATATATTTAATATTTATTTATTATCATCAAAATGAAAATCGAAGTCTAAGGGAGAACCCTTAGGCCAATATACTCCACCATTTATTTCTCTCTCCCGTGAACATAAATCTGCATGAAAAGTGATGCTAAAGTAGTAAAGCCTGGGATTCACTATATATCCATATATACTTAATTTTGTGCTCCTGTCAATCATGCATGCTCAGTTCAGGGAAGCCTGGAAGGGAGAGATGATGTGATAATAGACATCAATTTTCTTTTCACAACGTGTGCATGATCTTGCAGGTGACATCAATTGAATTGCAACCATGTCTACTATTCGAATGGATATTTCATTAGCATTGTTTCACATCAAACAGCTTAATTATGGACAAAATGGAGACTGTGATTGATGCTCACTTCATCATCCACTGGCGGAGCCCGGAATCAAAATAAGTGAAACTTTTATTCATTTCAAAATATTTAGAGTTAGAACATAAACAATTCAACTATACTCGGTGCAAGTTTTTTCTATATCTTGTGTCAATTGAACCAACTCATGATTGAACTCGATCAATCTATTTTTTAACCCCTAATAATATCAATATTAGTACTAATTAAATTAGTTGATCTATTGCAATATGATATTAGTGATTGTCTCTATAAATATCTTGAATTTATCTTTTTACTCAAAGGTTTAATTTGGTTGAGGAGAGAAATAGAAAGATCATTTCTAGTGGAAGTGAATATTCTCCTAAACATATTAACTCAAAGTATAAATGATTTATATTCACTTTATTTGGTTCATGCTTGCATATATATGCTATTTGGGAGGTATTTTTTAAGTCTAAGAAAAAAACTCCAAGCATGTTATTTTATAGGATAAAGAAGGATAAGATATGAGATGAGTTTAATTTAATCCACTATTTTTTGATGCATAAATAAAAAAAAATAGAATTAGAAGAATATAAAATTGATATTATATTAAGGGAAAAAGGTACAAAAATACCCCTGACGTTTTCTCGCGGGTACTAAAATACTCATAACGTTTTTTTTGGATCAAAAATACCCCTCACGTTATGGATTTGGTACAAAAATGCCCTTATAGATAAACGATGTTAGTTGAGAGATAACGGAACTGACGTGGTTGATGACTGAGACTGATGACGTGGACATCTGACGTGTATGCGGGCTAAGACGTTTTCTCACGGGTACTAAAATGCCCCTGACGTTTTCTCACAGGTACAAAAATACCCCTAACGTTTTCTCACGAGTACTAAAATACTCCTAACGTTTGTTTTGGACCTAAAATACCCCTGAGGTTATTGAAAATGATATAAAAATGACATCAAACTAACTTTTATTAGGTGAGACTTAACGGAGATGTCATGGATGCTAATAAAGATGTTGACTTTACATGTGACGCATATATAGAGAGCAACTTGCCACGTAAGCAACACATAATAAATCAAAAATTGCAAAATTTGGTTCGGTTTCAAACCAATTTTTTAATTAACCAAATTTTTGATTTTTTTATTCACCCCTACGATTGTGTGGCAAGTTGCTATCTGCATATGCGCTACGTGTAAACTCAACATCTTTGTTAGCATCCATAATATCTTCGTTAAGTCTCACCTAACAAAAGTTAGTCTGATGTCATTTTTATATCATTTTCAATAACCTCAAGAGTATTTTAGGTCCAAAACAAATATTAGGGGTATTTTTGTACCTGTGAGAAAATGTTAGGAGTATTTTTGTACATATGAGAAAATGTTATGGGTATTTTAGTACCCGTAAGAAAACGTCAGGGGCATTTTAGTACTTGTGAGAAAACGTCTTGGCCCGCATGCGTGTCAGATGTCCACGTCATCAGTCCCAGTCATCAACCACGTCAGCTCATAATGTGAGGGGTATTTTTTATCCCAAAAAAATGTTAAGAGTATTTTAGTACCCGTGAGAAAACGTCAGGAGTTTTTTTGTACCTTTTCCCTATATCAAGTCTATGTCGGATTAAAATAATTTTATCTAATAGTCTTTCTCGTTTATTATCCTATCATATTCTATTCAATCCCGTATAGCCAACAATATATGAAATGTGATATATGACTAGTTACTAACTACTGATATGTGTGTATTTTTTTTATTCATTATCATAAATTTTGTATTATCTTTATATTGACCCTCCATTCCTACCAATTCCATGAAAGAATTTTTTTTTTTATAAATGTTTTGAAGCTATAAACTAATAAACATATCATTAATTAGCCTTCCGAATTCTAAAGGGTTAAAATATGCTTTTACCATGCAGAAATTGATCAAAAAATTATTTGAAATGATTGTGTGGATTTTTTCCAAAAGAAAAAATATCATTAGTCTAATTAAGGAGGTATAAGGTTCTGATTAATACAAGAATGAAATCAAGTTGCCCGTCTGTCAACAATCCCGCTCTTATTCCTTCCATGAAAATAAATTTGACTTGATCGTTATTTTCCATTATAATATTATGAATACACCAAAAGTAAGCAAGGATATTAGTATATATATCAATACAATTTTAGAATAAGACTCAATAATTATTTTCCTATATATATCCACAATTAATTGCATGACTCATGTCATTCTTAACTGTGAGAGCTTCATTCAGAAGAATTTAATTGTTCTTTACAAAATATGCATTAGCGGCTAAGCATTTCCCATAGTAATCCCGACGAATAAAAACATAAGAACCCTTGTTAGTTAAACTATCAATAGAGCCATAGAATTATAAAAAATGATTGTGTGGATAATTAACTATTACCTAAAAGGGACCCTATTTTTTTAGTTTATTTTTGCCTTATTTGTTAATCTTAATATTGTTTGTTATTATTTTAACTATCCTCGTGTCTTTTACCTTAGTAATATAAAATATTCCAAAAACATATAATAAATTTGAAGGTTTCGTAATTGATATAATCAATTCAATATATTTTTAGTTTTCTTAAAGGGTTAATAGCATAGAAATTCACATCGTTTCACCATAATTTAAGATTTATCAAAAAAATTTCACTTTTGGCCAATAAATTCACATAGCTTGCATCTGTTACTTCGTCTACCAATTCGTCAAGGGCCGCCTCAAATTTGCTAACGTGGAAAAAAATGGTGCTCGCATAACTGACAGATTCATACATGGCCGCCCCAATTGTGGGAGGACGAATTCATCCATTATTAAAAAGGAAAAAAACCTAAATATATGATCCTCTCTCTCTCTCTCTCTGCTGCTGCCGCCACCTTCTTCTTTATAATACTTGTGAATTTTTTAATTTAATTTAATTTAGTTTCAGCGAGAAAATCTAGATGCGCGTCGGAGCAGGCTAGGTGAAAACGCCGGAGGATGTGAATTAAGGTATGGCACACACGCACGTGTAAAATTGATTATTGAGTTGAATTGGAAGGTTGGGTATGAGTCGAGTTCGATAGTTCGATTAGAACTCGATTCGAACAAGTTTAGACCAAATTAAGTGGGTGATGAGAGTTTAACTTAAGTCGGGGGCAAATCATAAATTGAAAAATTAATATATTAAACTTGGGATCGTACGACTCTTGGGGAGACCGCACGTATCCCAAGGTTTGGACGTTTGAGCAATTAGAGAAAGGGGAGGATGGTAGCCTTGTTGTGATCAGATTCATCGCTTTCGGGAATCGTAGGCGAGAGGACTCGGGAGATATTCTTCCTTCTTGTTTTACCTTGCCAGTGAGTTGTTGGATTCCTAGTTCTAGGATTGTTTTCCTCGTAGTTAGCTGCCCCCTTGTAATTGAAAAACATGTTGAAATTTTCTTATTTGGTTGGATTTTCGATTTGTTCTATGTATGCTTATGTGGTTCGCGATGAAAATTGGGGTCCTTGGTATGAAAATGAGGTGCCACAGCCCTAGGGACTGCCCTTGTTCCTTAGGGCCGTCCGACCCTTATGATAGGGAGGAAGGGCTGAGATATCATGATTCTATTTCAAGGGTGTCATGTAGTGCCAAATTTATTGAGGCTTTGACTAACTACTCACCCTTAGAAATCAATAAAAACAAGTGGAGTTGTAGGGTAGACCAAGGGCCAGCTGAAATTTGTAGGGGGACATCTTGGTTAGAATTTTATCAATCAATTTCAGTTTTGTGGTAAATTTGTATCCCAGACTTACGGGAGGTCTTAAGAAACTTTGTTGATAATTTTATGAAAATATATAGAGATGTACGGTAAAGTAGGGCCGACAAGGTGAGAGAAATAAGGGAATGGAGACTCTCTTGGAAATCTTGATTTTAACATGAAATAATTTTTAATTCCAGATTCTTTCTTGAGATCTTCGAGAACTCACTTTTCTAAATTTCAATGAATTATAAATTTATGGGTGTGTAGCAAGGGGTTAGAGTCAACCCTATGCTTAGGGCCGACCCCTACGAGCTAGTTCGGGTTTATTGGTTTCATAGAAATCCTTAACTTGAATGCCTTGGTTTCTTAATTCAAGCACGTTAAATTTCAGATTTAATTGAGGTAATCTTACATGATAAAAACTCAGGTTGTGGATATTTAAATTTCATATTTCAATATGCTTTTATGCAAATTTATTTTTAGATTTATGAGTGCTACAAATGGGTAGATTGTAGACGATAAATTTCATGTTCGTTTCATGCTTTGATATATGCTTATGTTGAAGACATGCATGTGGAATTTTATCGCTCTACTTTGGTTATCATGTATATGGAAATTGGTGCATGCATGATTGAGTCAAACTATATTGTTTATAAGGAGTTCATGCTAAATTTTCTTGAATTATAAGAGGGTTGTGGTGTATGTTTTCCAAGTTTATGGTGACTACTAGGATTGAAATTGAGACATCTTAGATTGAAAATATTTTATGCTGAATATTCTAATTTTTGTGCTCAAAGGATATACCTAAGATTGGAATTGGGTTGGGCTATGATGGTAACGTACACTGTCGAGGAATTAGAGCCCGAGGAAGGGCCTGTTTAATTAGGGGCGCGTGCGCCTACTCGAGGCTATCGTCAAATGCTCTAAAAGTCCTAGACATTCTTATATATATATATATATATATATATATATATATATATATATATATATATCCTAGTTAAATTTATTATAGACATGGACGTGTTTGTGCTTGTGATTGAGATTGGTGTATGACCGGGCTTATCAGCGGGTGGATTATGGACCGAGGAACTCATTAATGAGCCACGCTGACGATCGAACCAGAGTGACGTTAGTTGGAGGGCATTTCCCAACCAAACTGGGTTACCTGAGGCTAGAGGGCTTTCCTAGCTCAGGGAGTCATGGGCGGGAAGCTCACTAAGCGTGTCCTAGTGACCGACTCGTTTGTTTGCTAATTGCATTGTTTTATTTATATTTGGGCCGGAGTAGGCCTATGTTGGGTTTCTTTCCACATGAATTATAATAATAATTTTATTTATCTGGTTGACCATGTTAATATGGATTATAATCTGATTATGATTATATATGATGACTTAGAGAGAGCTCGGGATTGAGCCACTCAATGAGTTCTATATGAACTAATCACTCTTTTGTTTGTGTTTTTCTTATAGCTCCATATCAGTAGAAGTAGAGGTACTGATGTACCTACGTGACGTGAATGGAGGTGGCGAGCTCAGGCAGCAGGTTTCGTGACGCGTCGAGTTGTAATCGAGTCTTAGGGTTTGATTATGAATTTTGTTTTATTCTGGATGTAGAACATGATGTATTTGCACTTTTGGATCTTGGTATTGTTTATGGAGTTGTTCATTTACTTGCACTCATTTGGTTTCTGCAATGTTGTTGTTTTATTCCCATTGGTATCTGCATAAAAGTTGAAATAAAAATAGTAAAATATTTTGATTTGAAATATTATTTTATACCTTAAAACCTCTTCTATTTCTTAAAAATTATTTTTTATTTATTAAAATTAATTTTTTTTCTATAGTTATAAAATTATTTTAGATTTTAGACTAAAGTGTCTAACGTGTTAGGAACTTTTACTGAGGTGCAAATGAGTATTGTGAATTTTAGATTTCAATTTTAAAAATTTAAGCAACTATATTTTAGATTCGAGAATATTCATTCGAGATAATTTGATTCCGAAAAATTACTGATTTATTTTTATTCCTCTCAACCAACTAAGAAAAATATACACAGTTTAGACAAACCCTTAAAATTATAATGGGGATCAATTTCTTCAATTTTATATTAATGCACCAAATAAAATTAAAAAGGAGAAACTAAAACCTTAGAATTAAAAATAAAAAAATAAAGTGGATTGGGAGAGAAAAGGATGAGAATTTATTTAATATTTCATTCGTTTTGTACCGCCGACCAAAGCATTAATGCGAGGAAATTCCATTTTAATTTTCTTAAAAGAGTTGAATAAACCAAAAAAAAATAATCAAACATTTTGACCAAGAAATAAATAAAAAACATCTTGACCAATAACTGAATTAAACAAAAGTCCAAATAAAACCCTAATTTAATTTGAGAAAACAAAGGGTGAAAACCCAAAAAAAGAAAGAAAGGGGCAAAAAAAAAAATTAATGGGCGGCGAAAAGAGAATAAAAGGAACGAGAGAGAGAGAGAGAGAGAGAGAGAGAGAGAGAGAGATTGAAACGCCTCGAATGGCTTCTGGAGAACGATAAAAAAGAAGCAAAGAAGAAGAAGACGACGGACTGAGCAAACTTGGCAGCATAAGGAGCATCATTTGCACTCTTTCTCCTCCTCTTCGTTGTCGCAAAAGAATCTGTAAGGTTCCCTCCTTTCTTCGTGTTTACGAGATCTCAATCTCGTTGGTTACTTCTCTTGATCTGAAAAATGAGATCTTTCCGAGATTTTTGGAGAAATCCGAGGTTTATATTGATCTGATAACGAAAAATGAGACTTTTTTTAGTCGTACGCGGTCGAATCTGGGGAAGGGGTAGCCTGCTAATGAGTAAAGTTTGGATCTTTTAGTTGATTGTTTCTCCTTCTCAGTTAATTATTTTGATTAGGTTTTGGTTTTGGCAGTTTAGTCTTATATTCTCTGTTTCCTTTTGCTTTTCTTGGTTTTCTTCTCAGAGCGATCTTATTCGACACCAAGTTGCATTCTTCGTCTCGATTGATGTTGTTCTCCTATGGTTGTTGGACATATTGGAAGCGACCAGAAGATTCATTTTTTATGCCCAATTTTGCTTTGTGTATCCAGCATATGCTCGTCTTGGATCTCATCTCAGCAGAATATTGTAGTAATTCGTTTCCTTTTGTTTCATATTCTGAATCGGTCTTATTTTTCTTTTGTAGTCTACTTAAGGGCTCCAATTGTTCTTTGCGAAGGGAAGAAGTGATTCTGCTGTTTCTCTCTGGAAATTTGGTATTTTAATTTGATTGCAGCTAGTGAGATATGGTGGAAGGAAACTCTGGCTTCAACTCGATGGTGTTCCAGAGCTCCCTGGAACAAGATACCAATTGGGATTCTGTGGATTACAACAACTTCGTTGATGAGTCACCTGGTAACAAGAAGCGTCCACTAGATGAGGAATTGGAAGAACAGCAACGAGAAGATCAGAGTAAAAGAAAGAAGTCGCCAAAACATCCTGATACCCCCGATATCAAAGAGGTGCAGCATACTCTCGACAATTCTGATAACAATGGAAATGATTTGGACTATAATGATTCAAGCACCTTCATCAACCCTCTTGGCCGGGAACTGACAATTAGCTGCCTTCTTCACCTATCACGGTCCTATTACAATACTGTTGCATGTGTGAATAGTTCATTCCGCTCATTGATCCGGAACGGGGAGCTCTACCGACTGCGCCGGCAGTTGGAGATTGCTGAGCACTGGGTCTATTTCTCCTGTAGCGTTCTTGAGTGGGAGGCCTATGATCCTTACCGTGGGTGCTGGATTTCTGTTCCTAAGATGCCACGTACTGAAAGCTTCATGTGCTCAGATAAGGAGTCTCTTGCTGTGGGTACTGATCTCCTTGTATTCGGAAAGGAACTTTACTCATACATTGTACTAAGATATAGCATTTTGACGAACTCTTGGTCCCAAGGCATAGTAATGAAGTCACCTAGGTGCTTGTTTGGATCTGCTAGCCTTGGAGAGAAAGCTATTGTAGCTGGTGGCACAGATGCTTGGGGTGACATACTTAAGTCTGCAGAGCTTTACAATTCTGAGACGCAAACTTGGGAAACCTTACCTAGTATGAACAGAGCTCGAAAGATGTGTTCAGGGGTGTTTATGGATAAAAAGTTCTATGTCATTGGTGGCATGGACAATAACAGGCAGGTGCTGACATGCGGGGAAGAATATGACTTGGAGAGAGGTTCTTGGAGGCTAATTCCTAATATGTCTGTTGGTCTCAATGGTGCCAGTGGTGCACCACCGCTTGTAGCGGTGGTGAACAATGAGCTTTATGCAGCTCATTATGCTGATAAGGTGGTGAAAAAGTACAACAAGGAGAGTAATACATGGGTTACATTGGGTAGGCTACCTGAGAGATCTATTTCCATGAATGGTTGGGGCCTTGCATTCCGTGCATGTGGTGAACGCCTTATAGTTATCGGCGGACCAAGAGGATCTAATGGAGGGATAATTGAGCTCAACTCTTGGATTCCAGATGCGGGTTCACAACCTGAATGGCACATGATTGCAAGCAAACATTCAGGAAGTTTTGTTTACAATTGTGCTGTGATGGGATGCTGATCTCTAATTCATCATGCCTGTATTTTGCATCTCCTGTTAGGATGCATGATATTGGCTTAGAGGTGCATAAAAACTGATTCTACTTAGTACTTAATGCACATCATTTTCCTTTACAAATTTATCTGAAGATCCAATAGAGTTGTTCTTGTAACCAGGTTTCATAAGTTTTTGTTTTAGTTCCCACCTTTTCACATATTTCCAATTTGAAAGTCCATTAGTTTCTGAAAATTTGGTCTTGTGTATGGCAAGTTAGGCTAATGATTGGAGGCAAAGATAATATTTATATGAACTAAACCCCTTGATGGAGTTTTTGTTTTCATTTTATTTTAAAAAGGTAGCTATCTGGTGCCTCTTTTGATGAAATAAAAAGAGAAGTTATGACTTATATCCTTGTTGATTTGTTTTATGTTCTTTTTGCAGCTCTTCTCTGATGAATATAATGTGTCAGGTCGTATGTGCTTTTAGTAGCTCTTGATGAATAATGCAAGCAATATTTTAAATCAAATGCAAACAATATTTCATGATAATCTGCATTTTTTAGAATCTAAGTTACACCCTGAATACTCATCATCCTATGTGCTTTCAAATTTTTATTGATTTCCTTTAGCACATGTTGTATCTAGGAATGTAATACCATCATTCTTAATTCTTAGTTTCATAGAGCAACATTAAATGCTCCAGATTGTCAAATCTATTCTTTGACATGGTGATTTTGTTACTTTATGCTATTTGTGATGGTTAGAGTAAAAGATCAAAAGTGGTCAGGGAGTCAGTCATGCTTAGTTTCTCATCTGAAATTTTGAGATAGTTTGATCAGCAACAAGTACAATGGACATAATTTGGAAACTGAGTTCATAGTGGAACATCTCTCTGGTTCTAACTGTAGTTTGTTTAAATCCTTTATCTTATGCCACTATAGAGTAGTTCTGAAATCTATCTAAGACTTTTTATCACTCTAACTTGGTATATTAAAAAACATGACCAATATTCAGACTTCATTTTGGCAACTACGTGGTTTAAACTTTTGTATCTGTGATACTGTCAGTGTGTATCGAGTTGACTTCAAGACATCAGCTGCCACACCACATGTCCACATTCCACAGAGAAAAAAATAAAGCTATTTAATAAATCCTTCAGCTCTCATTTTCCTTCCAGATTTGCTGATGTATGAGAGACCTTGATCCTGCGATACTTTATCTTTCCTTTCATTTTTCTCTTTCATGCATGATTGCCACCTTATCTGTATACTTATGAAATAGCCAAGAACAGTTCATCTTACCCCATACCATTCTCATCTATCCATTAATTGATTTTATGAAGTTTATCTGTATGCAGATATCTGATTGATTTGTCTTCTGCTGAACTGTACGTAAATGCTCTTTACTTGCCTTTACCCTCTTCAAGACTCTTTTTTCTTATGATTGACTAAGAATGTGTAATAAGCTTGTCCTTTTATGTTCCGTTTGCTTGAGAATAGGATAAGAAATAAGAGGGGATTAGATATGATTTCTTTTATTCGATTACACCAGATATAAGATCAAATTTATTTATTTTGTAATCTTATGTCTTTCTAATCTAGGCACCAAACAAATGGGCAATCAAACTCACCATTTATTTTATCATTCTTTATGATCTCATTGTTTTTGTTACAAAAATGCTTTTGTTTGTCATTTGCATTCTACAATTTCACTTAAGATGCTTTCTTAATTGAACTTGTCATCAAAGAAATCCAATACCATTACCTCATTACGACATTACCTGAACTGATCAGCTAGCATTCTTGTCTGCATAGATTCTTGATGCAATTGACTTGTGCTGATTGTCAAACTAATTAAGAAGTATCATAAGCTCTGAACATATGTATGTGGTAGAAATGTGTGGCTTGCTTCTGTTGTTTCTAGTTGGAACTTCATGACTTTTTCAAACATCAGTAGCAAAACTAAGATTCAAACTTTAATTCCATAACTTTTTTTTTTTCAAAAAAATTCCATAAGTTATTTTGCCCTAAGTTTGGAGAGAAATAACAAAAGTTAAGCTATAACTAGTCATCAAGGTTGATAGATTAGTAGCAGCTTATGAATTATTCATTAAATTCATATTAGGATAGAATGTAGCAAATAACTAATTTTACTTTAGTTATCCTGTGATAATAATACTATTTATATCGATTCTTGCTGCTTATAAATCGAGATTTATTGTGCTTTGTTTCAGACGGCTGAAGAAATCAGCTAAGTATCATGCTACGAATAGAGCTGTGTAGTTTTAAGGGTTTTGAAGTAGGACAAGCAAACTTCAAAATTTTGTTTCTGGATGTAGTTTAGGCTATTTGCAGCAGAATAAAAAAGTAGCAAAACAATCTACTCGGGAAATGCCATTAGATGACACAGACTGATGCCTATTTATGGGAAAGCTCATAAGGTGCCCTTATGAGAAGGGGAGAGACTAGATTTGTTCTAAGAAACTTGGTAAGTTATGTCATTTCATCACCAAAAAAAAACAAGAGAATAGTTTATTCACTTAACCTCAGGGTTTATGTAAACTGGAAGTGAAGAATTATTTAGATACTTGAAACACATTTGAGAGTATTACATATATTTCTTTGTAACTGTTATGTGCATCGTTCTTTTTAATTGTTAAGTGTGGAAGCACCCTAAGTGATATGATGTAATTATTTTTTTTAAAAAATAATTTTATAATATAATCATTATAAGACATACATAAACGCGAAATATGTGTATAAAATACTACAATTAGAAAATAAATAATTTTTTTTCCCAAATCAAATAGATGAAACTTGCATCAACGTATTCTCATGTTGAAAACAAATTATTTTTTATTAATATTTATATTTATGAGACAAGAAATGCTTTAGTCATTTTGTTGACGTTTTAACTACCATTAGCTTCAACAATCTCAAGAACATCTAGTGCAGAGGAGAATATGTTGATCAAACTTAGGAATGCGAAATAGTATGATAGCCAACAAGTATCTATTGATCTCTTAAGAGTTTTTTTCTTGATTTAAACCCCGTCTAGATATTTCACTATTTTCTAATACTTCTATGAGTTTTTTTTGTTTGAATATCTCGAAAAATTTCTTGTCGCTTAAGTGAAACTCTAATCATATTTGTTAAATTAGCAACCTAGCTAGGTGAAAAGACAAGCAACTTCAACTTGTTTCTTTTGCAACGGCTACCGATGCCAATCGTAATTGGTGAGCAAAAAAATAAACATAAAATACACAATTGTTTTCTTTCATTATTAGACTTTTGAAATCATGAAATTCACCTTGTATATTACTAGCACTATTGTAGTCTTGTTCGCGTATTCTTGACATACCGAATTGATATTTTGCAAATAAAGATTCTAATGCATTCTTCATTGATATTGCGGTGGTACTACAAATGTGAACAATACCATGAAAACACTCAATTATATGTCCTTTCTTGTCAACATAACGTAAAACAACTGACATGTGCTCCTTAATTGAAATGTCACGCGATTCGTTAATTAAAATTGCAAAAAAACACCACCAAGATCGCCAATTATTGCTTTAGTTGTCTCACTAGTAGCACATTTTACAATATCCTTTTGTATATTAGGTGCTATTAGTTTTAGATTCTCACGAGCATTTTTTAACATTTGATCAAATTCTTCATTATGATTTGCAAGAAATTGGATAAGTTCAAGAAAGTTTCCTTAGTTATTTGAATTTTTTGACTCATCACGTCCTCGAAAAGCCAATTCTTAACGTATGAGAAATCAAATACAATCAATAATTGTTGTCAAGTGAATTTGATACTCCTTATCAATTTGATCATATTGCTTAGAAATAGTAACTTCAATCCGTTGTTTCTGATTCATTAATGCCTCATAATTTCTCAAGGCCTCATCAGATAACAACACAAACAAAAGACAACATCCTTTGTTATACTACTCTAACCAATTATCAAACTCATTAAACCATTCAGGATTAAAACGTCTAAATAAATTACCAAATTTTTATTTTGAAAAATCGTGCTCTCTTGGCTAGCATGGACCCTTTTGTAGATAAGCTCTTCGAATTTCATTCCTTTTGATTAGGGTGATACTCATATATTCATACGTTTAGCCAGATCGACATGAAAATTTTCTAAGTCATTTTCTAGTTATGTTTTTTTGCATTGTGATTGTATTTTATTTCCAAAACTAAATTCATCATTTAGTGATTTTCTTTTAAAGTATCTTTCCATAATTACAATTTCTTAAAAAACTAAGTCTATTAGAAATAAAAGAATGCTAATAATTAAACTAAACAAAAAATATATATTTTCCAGTCAATTTAATGAGCAATAAAGTAAAAGCTAAATATTTAAGTAATATAATGCTGAAATTAAATTAAATAACCAATAATGCCAAAATAACTAATATTGAATGAAATAAAAATATCAAGCTTATCACTCGAAGAAAGTAACAACGAATAAAATAAAAATATTGTATGATGATGGAAGAGTTGCTTGATAAACGCTGAACTAGCGAAGACTGAACTACTGAAGGTGACCTAGCAAAGGTCCAAGGTAGCCTAACAAAGGCCAAATCGCTGAACTTCGTAGGCAAGGTTGAAGGCGGCCCGAAGACAAGGGCGAAGTCACAAAGGTTGGCGCCATCACACTACTATGCTATTGTACGAAGGCTAAAGGGGGTTGTCGGCTTGGCGAAGGCAACCTCGCAAACGCCTAAGATGACAAGAGAAGGTGGATGGCTTTTTCTCTCTCTTTAAGTAACGAATAGTGATGTGTGATGTTTGTGACACTTATTTGATCGATTCTTTAGTGCCATGACGAAAGATTGCGAAGGCCGAAGGCAGGTGCTGCTGCACTGTGCGACTTTGCCAAGTGGAGATGGGGAGAACACAATGATTGTGAGGCGGTGATCGACAGAGACGGCTCTAGCCGGCCTAGCGTAGGCGATTGAGCAAAGGTGTTGCCGTGCAGGTTGCTTCACCCAACGAAGATGGAGATAATACGATGACTAGCTATGAGGCGACGATCGGCGCAGATGATGACGACAACTTGTGAGGTAGAATCTCAAGGGCTTTGTCCAGCAAGTGTTGTTGGCATGTAGGCCTGGCGGGTCGAGTCATCAATCGCCTCATGGCGTGCAGGCCTAGCGGGCCGAGTCACACTCGAACGCCGAGGGTGCTCGGGTCTGTTACGGTATAATGTGAAGGTGCGCCCTTCCCTCACACCAATTGGTTTGGGGGTCGTTGGTTAGCGCCTGAGTCCTGGGAGCTGGTATCAGAGCCTGGGTCTCGGGTTCGAGTCTCGGCTGGCGATTGCTGAGGGGGAGATTATTGGCGTGTAGGCTTGGCGGGCCGAGTCATACTTGAACACTGAGGGCGCTCAGGTCTGCTACGGTATAAGGTGAAGGTGCGCCCTTCCCTCACACCAATTGGTTTGGTATAAGGTGAAGGTGCGCCCTTTCCTCACACCAATTGGTTTGGGGGTCGTTGGTTAGCGCCGGAGTCCTAGGAGCTCTAACATATTGTTGGCTTTAGATTTTCAACCTTAGTCTTAATCTCTTAATCTCTGTTTTGATGATAACAAACATGGAACTAATATTTCGGTGAGAAATCAATTTCAGGTTCCATATCAGTTAGTCTTCGATGTCCTCGATCAAAAATATCGAAAGAAATCAGAAATCAGAAGGACATTGATCGTTGTGCTCGGGTTCATCGCGAAAATTTCTCGAAGCTCGACGAGTGCACCAAAGTCGCATTGGATGAGTCCAAAGATCAAATGAAAAGCTCTCCAAGTTGATGCTCGTTGAAAGTCGGAACCCGGAAATAAAGCGCGTAAGAAAAAAAGGCTGAAAAATCAATATCAGCCTTTGTTCGGTCGACCGAAGAGTGTAAGAAATTAGCAGTAGCCAATTCATTAGCACTTCGGTCCCAAAAATAGATCTAGGTAGAATCTTAGCACTTATGCAAATTTCATTAAATAAAACTTGCTCTAGGTTGATACTTACTATTAGAGACATTCCTTTCAGTTCAAACTAGTTAAATATATTTAGGGACCTTATTCCTCAAATGTTTCACATCTTAAGATCTCTTAGATTCATTTTGATATTATGTTAACCTCCTTAAAATGAATCTTTACTATCTAGCATAGGTTGAATTCTCTTTATGAAACTTTGCATTAAACTTGTGTTATTTAGTAAAATAGCTTGCTAGTTGGCATACTATTTCATGATGATACTAATGAAGCCTACTTGCAAGTTAAGAAAGTGATAAAAACATTGAAGGCTATGCTATCATGAAGAATATGAAAAGTAAATGACAAGTTTGGAAAATTTCTAAAGACTAAGGTATGAATTTGATTTTACAAAAATCTTAATATAATACTTGAATATTCATTCTTTAATGATATCTCTATATACTCATGATTGATTTTGCATGATAAATGTTTGAATTTTCATGAGTAGGAAAAATTTGGATAACTTAGGTAATTTCATGATATCTTGATTGAATGAAACTTGCACTAGGTTAAAATTTCTTATTAGAGTCCTCATTTTGAGTAAACACCAAATGAACATGTTTACATACACATATCACATGAGTCTAGATATTTAAAACTTGAAAGTTCATGTCTAGATGATCAAATACAATTAGTATCTCACTTTAGAGGACTTCTTGAAAAGTTAATTGGACTCAAGTCAATAAATCGACTTGGACATTTCATTTTAAGTCTAAACTTCATAAACATGTTTAGATTTATTCATAAGAGGTATGCATAGTTTTAAGTTTGAAAAATCATGAGTAAATGTTAAGATTGAAACTTAGCGAGTTTCATAAAAACTAGTTAGTTTTGAATGAAACCATGCTAGGTTGATATCTTAACCTTAAGGATATAATTTTCATTTCAAACTTGACATACATTCTTTTCATGATCATCTTATGGTGTCATAAAAGTTTGAATGAAAATTGAACATGTTTTGAAAAATTACTGAAAATTGCGAAAACGTCTTTAAAATTTTAATTTTAAAACAGTTTAGTCGATGAATTTTAGAAAAATATAGAAAAATCATTTTTAACTGATTCTAAACTGCACATTCACTAAAAAATCTAGTTTTATCAGTGAAAATTTCTCCTACATTTGGTATAAAAAACATCTTATATGTTGTGTAAAATTTTTAAAAAGTTTCATCAAGAATATGATTTAAAGTGAAATTTTGAAAACACAAAGTATCACTTATTTGAAATATCAGTCTTTCTAATACTTTGATCTTTCTTCAGAAACTTCAAATAAAAACTCATGTATACCATTTGGATTCCATTTCTAATATCATTCACACAATTTCTTGAGTAAAATCATTCCTAGAAATGATTTTGATATCTTTGATGATAGCTAGAAATATCCATTTATTTATTAAAATCAATATAGGATGAAAAATGAACTTAGAAAACTCATGTTGAGTTTAAATTTGATACATACATTTCAACTGACCATTCAATAATTGGTATCAAAAATTTTCATCCAACAATTGATATTTCAAATAAGTATAGGTTAACCTAAGTCAACAAAGTGACTTAGAAATTTGATCTTAAGCCCAAACTTGATTCATAGACTTATATTCTCTCATGTTTGATGTCTAGATGCCTAAGTTTGAGAAAACATGAGTAGTTAGCAAAAACTTGATACTTAGCATTTTCATATTTTCATGTTTATTTCAAATGAAAATGTGCTAAGTTCATATTTAGATCAAATGACATTAGTTTCACTTCAAACTTGATATACATGATTTAAATGACCATATCTTGATATTTTGAAAGTTTGAATGAAATCTAAGAATGTCATGAAAAAGATATGAGAACATACATGATTTAATTTTGAATTCAAATACCTAGTTTTGAACATATCATGTATAAATTAAGTTTCATATTAAATATTTTATTTTCCATCCCTTTGGTTGAGATTTTCATGTTTCATAAAAAATAAACTTTAGAGTCTCAACTACACAAAAAATATATTTGTTTTTCATCCCTTTGACTAGATTGATCTTTCTTGCCCTTTTTTATTGATGTCAAAAGGGGGAGAAAAGTATAGGATAAAGGGGGAGAAAAGTATAGGTAAAGGGGAGGAAAATATAGGAGATCCATGCATATAGATAGGGAGAGTTTATTTTCATAAATATGCATGTTGATAGGGGGAGAAACCCCTTAGTTGATATCCTATATGCTTTAATGAATATATTTTCTTAAGGATGTTTGTCATCATCAAAAAAGGAGAGATTGTTGGCTATAGGTTTTCAACCTTGGTCTTAATATTTTAATCTCGATTTTGATAATAACAAACATGGAACTAATATTTCGGTGAGAAATCAATTTCAGGTTCCATATCAGTTAGCGTCGATGTCCTCGATCGAAAATATCTGAAGAAATCAAAAACCGGAAGGACATTGATCCTCGCGCTCGGGTTCATGCAGAAATTTCTCGAAGCTCGACGAGTGCACCAACGTCGCATTGGACGAGTCCAAAGATCAAATAAAAAGCTCTCCAAGTTGATGCTCGTTGAAAGCCAAAACCCGAAAATAAAGCGCACAAGAAAAAGGACTGAAAAATTAATATCAGCCTTTGTTCGATCGACCGATCGGTCGACTGAAGAGTGTAAGAAATTGGTAGTAGCCAATTCGGTCGACCGACAGAGGCCAGAAATGAGCAGTAGCCCTAGCGGTCGATCGATCGGTCGACCGAATTGAGGATTGCGCAGTCGCGTGACCCTGGCTTCGTTGCGTCGGTCGACCTATGGGTCGACCGAATATGGGATTGGGTGTTTTGCGTCTGGCGGTCGACCCATCGGTCGACCGCACAGAGAGAAGATGCAGCGGTCGGTGTGAGCAGTCGATCGATCGGTCGACCGACCAATTGACCGAGCGGCTGTAACTGATAGTTTTTTATCCGTTGAGTTGGCATTCCTTTGAGAGGTTATATATATCATTCATATAACTCATTTAACCTCTCTCTCACTCACTCCCACAGATTTAATTGAGCATTCTAAAAGGAGATTTGAGCCTTCAAAGAATCGATCAACAACGCTCTGTTCTTCCGTGAACATCTTCTTTAAGCGCCAACTGCTTCCTCAACTCGGGATTTGATTCGAGCTTTACCTCTTGTCGAGTTGAAGGCGTGGAAAAGAGCTGTGGTTTCTCTTTCATTTCTTAAGCTCTTTTGATTGTATTTTTACTGTTATTTGAACGTATTCTTTAGATTTGTGCATGTGAAGACCTAAGGTTGTTAGGTCTTGAAATTGGGTGGTAGCCTTCGTGTTTGAGGTTTAAATCCACCGGTGTAATTAAACGTAGTTTGCTAGCATTAAGTGGAGTTGTCCCTTAGGGTTGAGGTGGAAGAGTGCTCTCGATAAGAAGGCAGAGACTTTCGGATGTGGAAATGCCTTAGGTCGAGAGTGAGACTCTTCGAGTCAAAGTCCTCTGTGTAAGGGAAACTGATTTAATCTAGTTAAACTAGTTTGAAAATCCTAAGCGGGTGCTTAGGTAGTGGAGTAAGCATTGGGGCCGAACCACTATAAATTTGTGTGTTTGCATTGATTTATTGTCTGTATTAATTATTTTATTATTTATCGCTTCTGCATCTAATCATCAAATTATAAATTGCCTAATTAGTTTAAAAGAACGATTAAAATTAATTTAGACTAATTAATTTAGATAACATACTTTTCACCCCCCCTCTAGTGTTGCCATTTCGACTACATTGTCGACTTACCGAGCTATCGAGCTGTTAAGCGAGGGCAGCTTTAAAAAATTTGACCAGTGCCCAATGGAGAAGGCGATAAGGGTAGAAGACGGTGAGGTGGCGATCGACAGAGATAACTCCGTCCCAGAGCTGGCCCTATAGTGTCTCCGCCACCTTCTCTGACTACCATCAAATCTATATACTAACATAAATGCATCATATAATTCATGATAGGAATCTCTATCTCCTTGTATTCACTAAAGGTAGCTCTCCTTAATGTTGTTTGCTACCTTGAACATGACATATCAAGTTCATTTTTTCTTATGTCAATATGACAACCACTATATGAAAAATATCATTTACTAATGGGTTATTTTCGTTACTATAGACTCAAAAATCATTAGTACATCCTATACCAATGGCATATGCACCCGTTGGTAGAAGTCGCGATAGTATAGACTTGTACCAACAGATGTTGGGGTCGTTGGTAGAGCGATGCACATATTCTAACGGATGATTAACATCATTAGTAGAGACCTACCTTTAGTATAGGGACCATAGAGGTCCCTATACTAATAGTTATTGATATCGTTAGAAGAAAAATCCGTTAGTCTAGTGGTCCCTATACTAATAATTATTGATCTCAAAGAAAAATCTGTTAGTATGGCTAGTGGAGGGGAGTGTTTCATCTTAATCACTCAAGCAAGCTATACCATATGGTATATATTTTTATTTTTATTTACTTAAATTATATTTTGATTAATTCAGACCGAACCAAAAATTAAAAAATCTTTAAATTTTTAACTGTTAACTGAACTGAAAATCAATTGAACAAATCAGTTTGGTTAATTCGATTTCAATTCAGTCGATTAATCAATTTTTTGGTTAATTGATGAATTTTTCTCACCCTTACCGGGCTATTGGGTTGGACTAAAATTTATCAAGCCTATTAGTAACGGTTCATTCGTTAGTATAGAAGATGTTTCATTAACAGATGCAACTTCGTTAGCAATTTTACTAACGACCCATAAAATTCGTTAGTATAGAAGATATTTTACTAATGACCTATAAAATTTATGAGCAACTTTACTAACATATACATAATCTGTTAACATTGGTTTGCTCTATACCAACGATAAAACTTGTCCGTTGTTATAGGGTATGACTTTTAGTAATGACTGTTGTTTTCGTTTATAAAAGTTATATTTACTAACAATTTTTTTTACTATTAGTAATATTATCTCTTAGTAGATATCATTTATTTTGTATTGACTATGATTTTTTTCTTGATTATTTTTTCTAAACTCAAAGGATCTCCTAGAGTAGAATTAGCTTGTGCATCAAATGCATACATAGGATCATCATTAGTATCCATATTAACTTTAGGATTTGTAAATTCAACACAATCTTCACTCCCAAATTATCATAGGATTTTTCATCATGTTATCTTGAAATCCTCTAAAATGATGGATAAATCCATCGTAGGGTTCAATGAGCTTGTTGATCAATGATGCATCTTTATGATGAATATGTCTTAACAAAAACATGCATAAATTTTATCAATAAATTAATGATTAAAAAAGATAATAAGTAAATACTAAAAAAAGAATTTACTTGATAAACAATTAACATATTATCTTTATATAACTAACATACTTATCTCTCTATTCGTTATCATCTTCATTTCATTATCCTCTCAACTCATTTTACTCCTTTCTTTCAACTTAAAAATCTAAGATCGTGTTCCTCTATCTCCTCAGATGATATATTATAAGCATTGGTAGTTGAAACTTAAATGCCTAAGTTCTCCTTACTTTTTCTTTCCGAATTCAATTTTAGCTATCGCATAGGAAAGTCTATAGAAGAGGGGTTTCATTTTAATTTGCCCTTAATAGTTATAAGATTTTTATCAATTTAACTCTCAATTTTCTTTTTTTGAAGAAAACTGCTCCAGGATCAAGACTCTACATCCGTGCTGGCAAGCTGAAGCAGCGATTTAACTCTCAAATTTTAACAAATATCAATTTGATCTTCAAATTAAGTTTGTGATTAAATTATAATTAGATCTTAAAATTTTGATTGGGCCCAGGCCGGATGCATTCATTAATTTTAAGAAAGAAATAGTTTAATTAAGGAGATGTACGTGATTATAAGCATGCAGTTATGATTGAATTTGGGACATGTCCACGTGTCAGTCATAGCAGCCACGCTGGATGCAAGTTTGTCTTGCATGTCCTCCTCGTGCAAACTCTATTATTCACTTGTACAATTATAACATTTCATCATCCAAAGCAATTAAATATTATCTTCAAATAATTAATCTTAAAATCAATTTAATAGTTAAAAAGTTAGACAAAGATCAAAGAATCCTCATTCATTCAAAGAATAAGATACTCGTGCTATATTATATGATATAATTGATCAATAATAATAATAATAATAATAATAATAAGGATAAATTACACCAATCTATCATGAGATTTAATAAAATTATACTGACATCCCTTTATTTGTCAATGTAACACTCACCTCCCCTGCAGTTAACGATGTTAAATAAAGTCCGTTAATAATGTGATTTCTCTCTTATGTCATTTGCTGAAAAATCATTAAAATACATGCATAAAATAATTGAATAAATATTTTAAAAATAAAAATTCGAAATAAATTATTTATTTAAAAAATATTTTTAAAATAAAGTTTTTGAGAGAAATACAAATAAGATAAAAGTATTTTTGTCATTTAAATAAGAAAAAGCTGCAAATATTATAAAAATACAATTAGTAAGCATGTGCAGTGCACATGACAGACACTCCACTAACAATTTTCATTAGTAGGGAAGATATATGTAATCTTTTACAAAACTCAGGGGTTATAAGATAAAATTATAAATAGAGGAGATATCAGTATAATTTCACTAAACCTCAGAGGAGGTTAGTGCAATTTATCATAATAATAATAATAATAATAATAATAATAATAATAATAATAATAAAGTTGAAGAGATATATAATTGATAATTAATTAATGAAAAAATTGCATAGATTTTTCACGTGCTTTAGATAAAATTCATAGGAAAATTTTTAAAGTTTCAAAATTATTGATTGCCCCAATCAACGAGGCCAAACTTCAAATCAATGGTTTTATTGCGTCGATGATCTAAATAATTGAAAAATCAATTTGCATTGACTTCGCAGATTTCCAAAACTTGATCTCAAATTACATGTGATGTGCAAATGGCTGGTAGTTCGAACAGGAGCGGCGACAACTTGTTGAAGAATGGAGGCCCCTTGGCGGAATCGATCCTGATTTCGTCCCCAAGGGCGAAGAAATCACCTGACGTACAGTTTTGGATGCAGAAAGGTCTTCGTCGCTCTTTGGGCATGAGGATCAGAGGATGGATGATGCAGATATGAAAAATATCTAAATACTTGTCAAGTTGTCATCTGCGGGTACTCCCCTCCTTAAATCCCTACATTCGGATTTCAGTTTGATTACTATGAACGAACAATCTGCTAAGAATGGTAGGCTCATAAAAGAAATTAAAAGCCGAGTTCTTCCGCTGCATTGTCTAAGGAGGTTAACTCATCCCATCGTGAATGACAAACTGGATGAGAAATTAAAGCATATTCAAATCAAGTCCTCAGATGAAGTAGAAATAGAAGACGAACTAATTGCTCTGTCAAGATCTCAATGGGAGAACAGCCTATATGAAAAGTTCTACGATAGAACCCCTCCTTTATACTCGTTCAATTGGTGAAAACAAATTGTAGTGTTCAGGTTGTGGATCTTATTTTTGATTTCTTTTGTTTCAAATTCGCAAATAGGGATGATTTGAGCTAAGTCCTTTCAGGTCTTGGTTCCTGAAGGACCAAGTGCTGCTCCTAATCTCTTAGAAGAACAATTTCCAACCAATGATGTAAAAGATCAATATAATTTCTGTTTGGATTCAATTTTCAGGGCTTCTATTGGAAGATATCCAAAGAGAGATTCTCATCAAGATAACTTCCCTAATTGGCAACTTTATCAAAATAGAGGAAATAATTCTTAAAGGTCAGAGAGTAAAATATTTTATGGGATCTAAGCAAGGTTGTTACTCAAGGTGTGTGGATAAACTGCATGGGTAGAAATTTTTGACAGATAATTGCTTTCTAGAATGTCATAAAGCTTTGTTGTTATTGCGATAAGATGGGGCACACAAGTAATTAATATTTGCACAAACACAGTCGGATCGAAGGATGGCAAGGACCATGTTTCTCTCCCAAATAGTCAAACAAATGTTGCTGTTAAAAATGGAAAAGAATAGGAAAATGAGTAGTCAGTGGAAGAATCTTATGTCCCTGATTGGTAATGAATAGGAGGAGGAGACATTTGGATATGAATAAGCAGGTTGTTGAAAACAAGATTACCAATGGGTTCGAAAAGTTAACTTTTCTGAGTACGCATATTGTAGGGCAATTTCACCTATTCGGATTTGGAAAATGAAAAATGTCCAAATTCGAATTTAAATTTGAGTGAATTCAATATCAATTTTGTTCTTAATCAATTAAAGATCTTGATTAATTTTTTTATAAAAATAAATAAATAAATAAATAAATAAGAGGTATAATAGAAATAAGGTATTAGATTTAAAAAAATATATGTTCAAATTTTCTAATTAGTTAAAGACTTTGATTAAAAATTAAAAAAAATATATATATAAAATATATAAATTAATTTTAATTTATAAAAAAAAGAGGTATAATAAAAATATGGTGTTAGATTCTAAAAAATACATTTTCAAACTCTCTAATGATATAGAAATGAGATGTTAGAGTTTAAAAAATATATTTTCAAACTCTTTAAATTATTAGAGAGTTTTGCACAGAGTCTATAAATCCAAATTTAAATTAAAAATTATAAAATATTTTTGATATTATAGACTTTGGCAAAAGTCTCTAATGCATTAGATTTTATTTAAAGACTTTTGTCCAAATTCTATAAAACTAATTTTTAATTATGATGTTAGTGAAATATTTTTTGTCCAAAATATTTTGATAGACTCTAACATATCTTTTATATCACATATTTTTTTGTGAATTAAATTTTATATTTTATAATTAAAAAATTACTATAAACAAAAGTCTCTAATTTATTAGAGACTTTTGTGCAAAGTCTATAATAGCTTCATAATTTTTTTTAAAAAAATATTTGAATTCATAAAATAATTTTTTAATGATACAAAAGATGAATTATGATCTAGAAAAATATTTTACATCAAAATATTTCATAATTTTTAATTTAAATTTAAATTTATAGACTTTGTAAAAAAATCTTTAATACATTAGAGAGTTTAAAAAATATATTTTTTATTTTCTAATATCTTATTTTTATCATAAAAAATATTTTATAAATTAAAATTATATATAATTTTTTTTAATTTTTGGTCAAAGTCTTAGAGACTTTGGCCAGAGGCAAAATCGATATTGAATCCACTCAAATTCGGATATGAAAATTATTCATCTTCATATTTGGATTTATGAAATACAAGCGGGGAGAGGGGAGAGGGGAGAGAAAAGAGGAAAAGAAAAAGAAAAAAATCCCACTCGTACATGGAGCCAACCAAACCGACTTGTACAATTCTCAAAACAACAACGATGGTGATAGTATGAACGGAAGACTTTCCAACTAGGTGTTTTAATTTTCAACAAGAACAAAACACAAGAACTAAAACTGAAATATTCAAGTGAAGGAACTGCTCAACCTCTTTAAGGGGAAAGGGCATAAGCAAAAGGAGGACTACAATGATAACATGGTAATTGAGGAATTCGAATTCAAGTCCTATAATACTAACCTCATCCCATAAAATTCAGTATTTAGACAAATGTTGAGGCCCTACATAAGAATTTAACAAACACATTCGTTGTAGCGATAACAAAAGGAACTTGCAAGATAATATGACAAATAGTTGCTGAAGTTGCAAGTGTGATTGAAAAATCCAAAAGAAAACATCCTTACATCATGCTCAAGCTTAATCCAGAGAAACTTTCGATAGGGTCTCTTGGTTAGCCCTAGATGAAATTCTCAAGCATATGAACTTTTCCATAAAGTTCATATTATGGCTGACTGCTTGTCTTGACTCGGCTAATGTCACGCCCCAAGTTTAGGATCACGTGACCGGCCAGGGCATACGTGTCTATACCCCGCAGTCTAATCCATGCACATTCTAACTCATAAAATAACAGAATAAACAATAGTTTTTGTTAATAAAAGAATCAAAATAGATTTTCATTTCAAAACAGCAATATTTTAAATAAATAGCTCAAGTGCGAAAATAAATAAATCGAAGAGCAATAGTTCTTTTGACAAGTAAAAGACTGAATAAAAAAATATGAATGTCCCCACGGGAATACAACTCCAAATACCAAAACAACAGTGCATAACAACCTACTACAGACACGACTACGACTCATAACTAGGACTGCTATGAGATCATGTGGCTCATCTGCCCTCTAGCTGCGCCAATTGCTCCAGCCCACATTATCGGTCAGACTTTGCAAAATAAAATAATGACAACGGATGAGTTCAAAGAACTCAGTGAGCGGTTCTACTAACCCTCACAAAAAACAAACATCATAGATAAGATGCACAAGGTAAAACTCCTGACTTAAGCAAGAAAAGATCACAAGGGAATAACCTGATAAAAGGCCATCCGGCCACCACCTGCCCGAAGGCAGCCAACACCCAAATGGTGAAGAACAACAGGCCTAAACCTTCATGCACTACTAGAAAAATGGGCATCAGCAACGGTTGATGCCGTTGCTGAGCCGTTGCTGAACATCATCAGCAACGGCTGGCGCCGTTGCAATGGAGCCGTGGCAGAAAATCGCGTTGCTGATAACTTAGCAACGGATCAGCAACGGCCGCTCGAGCCGTTGCTAAAAATATTATCAGCAACGGTTTTGCCACGGACGCGGAGCCGTTGCTGATAACATTAATAGCAACGGCCGATGAGCCCGTAGCAACGCCGTTAGTAAAAGCCCGTTGCTAAGCCGTTGCTGTAGGTTATCAGCAATGACTTTTGATAAACTTTTAGCAACGGTTTTCCCACGGATGGCCGTGGGAAAGCCGTTGCTGATGATGTGAACCTGGTAACGAAAAAATTTAAAATTTAAAATTTCCATTGATACATTGATACATTATCTGATACATAACTCATACACCCATACACTCATACACACATTCATTCACACATTATAAATACACCAAGATATACATCAAAACAATTATATTTCTATTGATAATTATCCACAATAGTATAAAAACTATTCAAATGCAAAATTGAAGTATCAATATCCAAACAAAATAAATTAAACAAGTCCAATATCTCAATAACAAAGTCAATATATAAAAAATCTCACGATGACGATGGAGGATGGCCTGGATCATATGGCGGGGTCTGGAGTGCTTGAGTGTACACCGGCGTGGACTGACTCGAGGACGATGGATGAGATGATGCCGAAGAGATGCCTGCTTCGGGATGACCTGACATGTTGCGTAGCATAGCATGCATCTCCGCCATTATCTGACTCTGACGCGCGACCGTCTCCTCTAGAGTCCTTATTCTGCTACTATGATCATAACTGGATCTGGAGGTGGACGGCCGCTCACCAGCGACCGGAGGGGTCGGTGCCCCAAGTGGCCCTAGTACGGCTCGCGCATGACTACTATCTGCAAAACCATATACGCGGCCATGGTCCCAGCCACCTGCGGCCTCGAGCGGCCGTAAGAATGCCGTTGCAAATAGCAACCGGCTTGAGCGGCCATTGCTCATAGCCGTTGCTGAAGACTCAATTTCTAGTAATGATGCCCTAAGGCAAACAACACATACTAGGATAATCGGGAAGGCCCTTCGAACTTATCCTAGTATAAATAAACTTGGGAGCAATTGAGAAAGGCTCTCCGAATTTGTTCCACGAGACGTGTAGGGACAATCGAGATTCACTCATCCAAACTTGCCCCTTTAAGATATCATAAGAGTAATCAGGTAGGCCCTCCGAGCTTACTCTTAGACGATATCACATGAATAATCGGGAAAGGCCATCCGAACTTATTCCTTAAAACCACCTCGGGGATAATCGGGTAGGCCCTCCAAACTTGTTCTACAGGTTGGGAATTTTCCATCCAACCTCCCGGGCCTAGCCCGCAATCCGGCTCCTCGATGAGCCTCTTCGTCATTCATAAAGATATGACGCACCATGACCTAAGTCATGTCTTTCCTACGGTGTCTCATGGATGCTCCTATTGGAAAGTGTCTCAACACTCCAATGTCCGATCCCAACTCCTAAATTCGTAATGTCATAAACCTGTATGGTTTTATTTCATGCATAAACTTCTCATGTTGGTTCATAACAGATTATGCTGACCCTTTTATCCAATTTTAGTTATGCAATTAAAATTTAGTTCACCACAATTAGAGTTTTGTTTTAGTTTACTGTTCTGCCAAAAACTGATGTATCTAATTCGAATCTGGTCTCAAGAGTGTGTCCTGTGTTTTCAAACTATATTTTTTGATCGAAACGATAGGCTACACGACTATGTTCAGAGAAATACAAACACCACAACAAGCATTACAAAAAATAGCACAGATTCATCATCTCAACATAAAATTTCAGCAAAATTAAATTTTCAGCATGTCATGAAAATAAATTCTAAAATTCACAAAAATTAAATTCTTAATCCACCAACATATCAGAATTAAAATATTTAGATAATTCTCACAAAAACCATATTCTTAAACAAGATTATCAAGCACTACCATCATCTTTAATCGAGAACAATATTTAATATCAAGCATCTAAATCAAGAAACCATCTTGCAAAAACCTTCATGGCATCAACATCAAGTTCCTAATTTTCATAAAACATGATTTTCTCCAAAAATCATAGATTAGATACTAAGCATGTTTGAACATAAAAGAACTCATTTTAATAATCAATTTGAGATACAAACTACAAGATAATCAAGATCTCTCACTTAGACATTTCATCGAACACCTTGAGGACACTCTTGCTCCACCCTTGGCCGAGCACCCTTAGGGCCGTCCTAGGGCTGTCGAACCCGGCCCATAGGGAAGGGTTTAGAGCCTCCTCAAACACGACACACAACAAGAATGTCGAGAACTCGAGAAATCGACGAAAAACAAATTAAGATTCAATAGCCTTCAAGATTGGCTTCAAGAACTCGAAGAAACCCGAAAGGAGGGTAAAACCACTCACCTAATTTTGGAAAGATGATTAGAAGCAATCCCGGACGATGGCCCTCGAATTCGACTTCAAAAGATGACGGCTCAACCCAAGAAGGGGAAGAGAAGGGGCGACGGCTCACCTCAAGCCGCCGACTTGAGGAGAGAGAGAGAGAGAGAGAGAGAGAGAGAGAGAGAGAGAGAGAGAGAGAGAGAGAGAGAGAGAGAGAGAGAGAGAGAGAGAGAGAGAGAGGCTGGCTTCGGCTGGCTCCTCTCGGCCCGGCTCTAAAGAGGAGGAAGAAGGAAAGGAAGGAGAAGGGGGGAGGGTTGGGCGGCTCGGCTCTTGTTGACGGCGGCTCCAAGGGGAGAGAGGAGAGGGGCGGCTGCTGGCTTGACTGTCGGCTGGCTCCTCTTATCAATTAGATTGGGTGGCTCTAAATAGAGAGCCACAAGCCAAGGGGAGGAGATTTTATACTCCCTCCTCAACCCTAACTCCTCTATACCCTTTACCCAACCCTCATCCGCCTTAAGCTGAACCCGAATCCGTTAACTTAATTAACTTAACTAATTTCATTCTCCACATATTCATCCAATACATGCACATAATTAAACCATCATGTTAAACAACATAAAATTAAATAAATCTATTTATGCAAACAAAATTCACATAACTCATATCCTACTTACCTAAGCTCGCAAGCTCGCACCGGACCATGAGTCGACTCGGCTCGACCTCGAACTAGTTCGCTAGACTGGCAACACAATCATAAGAAAAAGAATATAATTAAATATTTAAGATATTACAGCTAATTTCAAATGTTGTATCGATGAGTTACATTTTCAAACCTTTAAAATTAAGCCAGAAAGGGGTTAGACAAGGTGATCCATTATCACCTTACCTATTATTAATTTTGCACTTATCTCAGCTAATTGAGAAAGCTATTTTGAACCGAAGAAAGTCATAGATGAGTAATGTGGAGCTATAAATCAGAAAATTAATAGAATGAAGTGAGAAATATGCTTTCCTATCCGATGTTCAGCTAGATTGAAATCATAAATATGCAAATAGTTCACAGTTAAAGAAGATAGCTTCTTAATGAAATATATATCTAAGTGCTCTAATTGCAACCAAAGCATTATTTTTGACAAGGCAGCAAACAAAGGAGAGAACCATGAGCATGCAAGTCAGTATCACAAGTAGGGAGAATAGTGATTCTTAATTCGATTTTGAATTATGTACCAATACATACACTTTCAACCGCTTGGATTAATGACAAAGCGATTGAGAAGTATAAAGGTGTCTCTGAAAGTTTCCTTTAGGGTGCAAACAAGAAGAAGAAAGTAAGCCACGTAATGAGCTGGGATAAAGTCATAGCTAATAAGCTTAATTGTGGACTTGGTGCGAAGGACATCAGTTTTTTTCAAAGTACTTGATATATGAAAAAAAGAGTTTTGCCTTTCTTGAATAAGAAAAATAGCCTTCCGTCTCATCTTTTGAATTGCAAATATAAGAACTATCATCTCTGGGGCATGTTCATGAATAAAACATACCCATAAGCTTTCAAGATTCTACATCATATTGGCCTAAGGTTTTCAACCTCGGTCTTAATCTCAATTTTGATGATACAAATATGGAACTAATGATTTTATTGAGAAATATTTTTAGGTTCCAAGTCGAGTAATGAGCGACGTCCCCGATTGAAAAAATTGGAGAAATTAGAGAAATTGAAGAAATCGGTAAGGACGCTCGTTGATGCTTTTGGAATTCATCGGAAAGTTTGAGTCTAGGTCAAGAATGTCTAGATTATATGTATATCGTCTATATGATGCAAAGAACCCAAAAAACGAAACCCGAACTCCAAAATATGATAACCAAGAAAATCAGAAAACGACCCAGGAATTTTCAAAGCCTAGGGAACTCATTGGAGGGCTATATATATGATTTAGACTTTTTTTTGGCACCAAAAGTCTTGATAATTTTTCCTAGGTAGAAATAAGTTAAAGACATATTTTAAAGAAGTTTTTGGAAACCTTTAACATATCTATATTTGACTTGGGAGATTATAAAATTTTTTATTTTCGTAAATTCGTACTAGACCCAAAAAGTTAAATTTTGATTCTTAAGGATTTTAATTTTCTAGATATTTTTATTGAATCCAAACGGGGGTAATCCTTATTTAACATTTATATTTTAAAGTTAACTTAGAGTTAATAAATGTAAATAAGGATTGAAAGTTAAGAACCTTGTTGAAACTACATTCAGTACAGTTTCGGCCGATGATTTGGTCGATGGTTCGGTCGACCAAAGGGTTGATCGAACTTCGACCGGAGGTTGCTGGAAACGTCCAATAACCATTCGGTTGACCATCGGTCGAATGGTTGATCGACCGAACCTGCGACCGACAAATCGATCCGTGGAACCTTAACGGCTATTTTGAGAGCTATTGATCGAGTGGTGTTTCATTCGGGTTTTGTTGTGGCCTTCAATAAATACATGACCTCAGCCTTCCTTCACCTATCTTGATCAGTCCTACTATACTTTGAGCCATCTATTGATCAATCCTAAGCCTCATTGAGTCAATTATTATGGAAAACCTAGCTTTGATCTCTCATCTCCTTGAGTAACCCTTGACTTCATTGATTCACCATCAAAGACATCAAGAGGAAGCTAAGATTCATTGTTGGAGCTAAGTATTTGTTTTATTGCATTTATAACTCCATTTAATTTGTATTTTAAGTTTGTTTTCATTGTGTTGTATGTTTGGTTTCAAGGTGTAGGTGATATACCTTGGTTTCTTTATTCCTTAGTGATTAGGCTTTCGAATAGTAGTTAAGGCATCCTCTAGTGTTGAGGAGTAAGTCCTATTTGTATTCTTTTTATTTCACTCAAGTTCCAAAGTTTTGGTGGTAGCCTTGGTTTAGAGGCATAAGTTCACTAGTATACATGTAATCTAGAATTAGAGTGTCCTTAGGAGATAGTGAGGTGAGAGAGTGCTATTTGTGTGGAGATGGAGACTTTTGGGTGTGAAAGTACTTTCGGTGTGAGAGCAGAGATTCTCCGATATAAAGTCCTCATTATAATGAACTCTATATTTAGTAGATTGTGTGTGAAATCCTCAGCGTGAGTGCTTAGGTATTGGAGTAGACATTAAGGCTGAACCACCATAAATCTCATTGTGTTAGCATTGATTAATTGTGTGATTGGTTATCTATTATTTGTTATGCTGCTAATCCATTTAATTTAATTTAAGCATTAACTCGGGAAATTAAGAATACGATTAAAATTAAAATTAGGTTAGAAGATTAGATAACACACTATTCACCATCCCTTTAGTGTGCTCATCCCGTTATTAAGGGATGGTTTGAAAATGAAGATAGGGAATGGTGAAAAGATAAACATTTTCAAAGACCCATAGATTTCTAATATCCCTATAGATAAATGGCCTACTTGTGTCAATATGGATAAAGCAAGTTAGTATACAAATCTTTCAGAATTAATTATAGATGGTGATTGAAATACTAAAATGGTTATAGATCCCTTTGGGCATGTTCAGATGGATAACACTAGTCGATTATACATCCCGAATCATAACAAGGAGGATAGATGGTGATGTCGATTATACATCCCCAAACATAACAAGGAGGACAGATGGGTTTGGTGCTTAAACGAAAAAGGTAAACTCAAGTGTAAGATAGCATATAATTTTTTGAAAAGTAAGCAAGACATGGTGGAAATATCTGAATGTCATTTAGTATAATCTTTGGAGTATGAGCACATTGCCTAAAATCAAAGTTTTTGCATAGAGGCTATTGTGGAACAAGCTCCCTACTATTGTATATCTCTCAAAGTTTTGTAAGATTAAGGCAAACCACTGCCATGTTTGCATCAAAGTTTTGTAAGATTAAGGCAAACCACTGCCATGTTTGCAATGCATGTGAGGATAACACTGATCATATATATATTCTTTGATTGTCCATTCTCAACTAAATTTTGGGTGGCGGCTGAAAAAGTTTTATGCTATAGTTTCAGGATGAGAAATAATTGGGCGAGAGAGGATTGGTTAAAGGAAGGTGATGCATTTGAACAAAAAATAAGGAATAAGGTAGTGGGTTTCTTAGCTGCACGTCTTTGGTAGTTTTGGAAGAACAGAAATGAAAATTGTTTTAATAATAAATCTAATGGCATCAATTTCCTTGTACGAAACTTTGGCTGAAGTGAATTACAAAATGGACCCTTGTGCAGTTTCCTCTTGTCATCGCTTGGGTAATAAGGAAAATAAAGAAAGCAGTTATGCTAACTCGATAGATAAGCAGGGATAGTAATTGTGACCTTGTGAAGGTTTACTGTGATGCTGCTTGGAACGCTAAAAATATAAATACAGCTTTGGTTTCTACTTCACTAATAAAAGTGGCAAAGTTATATGGGAAGAATATAACTACAAGAAAGCCGAGTCCTCCTGTTTGTCGAAATTTGGACTATATGGTTAGGTCGTGGGCCAAAAGTCTTAACATCAAACATATTTTACTGATTGCCCATACTAAGGCTCCGTAGTCTTTGAAAAGTCTGGTTAAAGACATCTCGAAGCTTGCAAATGATATCGATGTGCAGTGTTGGGAATTTTATAAGAAGAGCATAGAATGTTGCTGCTCATGCCTTGGCAAAAAGAGGAATGAGCCAAAATAAGGAGAGTTATTTTGTTTGCATTGAGGTTGAAACCAATAACACAAATATAAATAGATTCAATGTTCCTGACATTTCTTTTGATCAAAGCAATAAAGTTGACCGATTGATTGGTTTAAAAAAATAGAAAATCAATTTTATCATTGATGTGATGTAAATATTGTTAATGACAAAAACTTATTTAATTCCTTTGACACTTAAGTGATACGGTTGGGGACTCATGTGAAATTAAGAAACCAATTTTATAATTTTATAATTTTGAGAATAATTTCATATAAATTTATTTTTTAAAAAAATATTTTTTATTAATTTTTTTGGCACCTAAGTTGGAGGATCCACGTGAAAGTATAAGAAAGTATATAAAAAATTGCTGAAGAGAGATTGACATGTCTCCATAGTACGTGACAGCAGAGATAAATTCTCGCATTCTCATTGTCCTTTTTATTACTTTTTTTGGCACCTAAGTTGGAGGATCCACGTGAAAGTATAAGAAAGTATATAAAAAATTGCTGAAAAGAGATTGACATGTCTCCATAGTACGTGACAACAGAGATAAATTCTCGCATTCTCATTGTCCTTCTAACTTGACAGTGTCTCCTTCCTCTCAATAATTGCCTCCAAATCCCCCTCATGAAGAATCATCTAGTCCTGCATCAACTATTGGATCCCCTAGGGGCAAACCCCTCTCAAGTTAATCTCTTGAGCGCAGGTCCTCAAACATACTCTCCCTTCCTACCTACTTATGATCAACAAATGGACTTTGTAGAGTATTTAAGATTCCTCGACAATAAGGTGAATTTTACTCAAGAACAACAAAATCAATGGCCGATGCTATGGTCAATGAGCCTTATAGGTAAATTTTTGGGGAAACCCCCCTTCCAATCGTTAAGCGATGGGATGATAAACTTTGGTCCATGATGGGTCTTGCTTCGATATGGATTTAGAATTTTATTTTTTTATTTTTTGATTCTTTAATGATGAACATATGGACTTGATTCACCTTGGTGGACCTTGGTCCCTATGTGGTAATGTTATTCGTCTAATTAAATAGAAACCTTCATTTCGTCCATGGTTCGAAAGCTTTTTCGTCGCTCTGGTTTGGATTCGATTGAATGGTTTACCACTTAAGTTTTAGAATATTGAATTGGTTTCTCTAATCTATAATGGCATCGGTAGAGTGATTTGTATTGATGAGTGATCCCTTGACCTCAGACTATATGTCCTAGTCCGCGTTGAGATTGATCTATCTACTCCGTTGCTTTTTCGTCGCTCTGGTTTGGATTCGATTGAATGGTTTACCACTTAAGTTTTAGAATATTGAATTGGTTTCTCTAATCTATAATGGCATCGGTAGAGTGATTTGTATTGATGAGTGATCCCTTGACCTCAGACTATATGTCCTAGTCCGCGTTGAGATTGATCTATCTACTCCGTTGCGCCAAGGTGTTTGGTTTGGCTTGCCGACCAACAAATATTTCCAACTCGTCATATATGAAAACTTGCATTCTATTTGCTACAATTGTGGTCTTGGAGGTCATCGTGAAATAGTTTGCGTCAAAAAATCAAATGGTTTGGATCAAAATTGCACCCCAAATACAATGCCTCCTACCAACTATGCTACCCCTCCAACTCAACCGAACCTACCGGCTTCGTCCTCCTCCTCCCAGGCTTTACTAAAACAAGCATGTGGGTTATGGATTCAGGTTCAACGCTGTCGGACTGCTCGCCGTCGTCAGATAGGGCGCTCTTGCTCTATGTTGGTTTCACGCATTGGGCTGTCGCGCAGACGCTCTGGGTCACATGTCAACAACGTGGATGTTGCATGGGCCTCGGGAGAGGATACACGCGCATCTCATCGAGAGGTGAACATACACAACAGTTTGGATTCTGCTTAGCGGGTCGCTTACCCACTTTGTGGTCGAGTCCGCATCTCTTCTCCACTCGTTTAGCTAATTGAGGAGGATATTGCTCATAATGAGTAAGATACTTGTGAATCTCCTTACTACCTCTCTAGTGTGAACCCCAACTCTCCCAAACCTAGTCGTTCTCAGGTCCATTCCCCATCATTTACTCCTAGCCTGGTTAGCCAAACTTACCTTAACTAGAACTCGAACAATATCTAGCCCATTAATTCGAATATACTCCCAAATCCTTCAACTCCCAGTCTCTTGTCTTTCTAGATCCTAACTCCCAAGAGATCCCCTTCCTCTCCTCCTCTTTCTAAGACAAACCCTGACGCTATTCCTAGGGAGCGAGATGATCATCAACAACTGAACCCCTCTTTTGGCCCAAACATCCCTTCAAGCCCCCCATTCTGATCCTTAGATCAAATGGTGAGAGAAACACAAATGGTGTTTAAAGCATCCCTCATCCTCCATACTCCTAAGTCTATGCCTAAGTTGAGTAACCACTTAACCAAACCACTGAAAAGAATCTCCATAAAGCCTTGTTCGTGATATTGATATTTAGAAAATTCATTATGATGGTGATAAAAAAAATAATTAAATATAAGTACATAAATTAAAACTAATCTTTCGAATTGGAGGGAACTCTAATTTGATGGACTTAGGGATTGCAAAGTCACTTGACCTAACATTGATGAAGTTTGCTTCTCCTTCACTAGTTACTAATGGTTGAGTTATTAACCTAAGGTGTTAAACTACTCAAAAGCATCTTCCAATATCAGTATAGTCTATGTTTTTTAGTCTAAACATCATATTCCTATGTATTTATAACTCAAGAAAATATATGAAAATATACGTTAGTGATGGCTGCCAAGAGGTTAAGCTACATTCCTATGTGTTAACCTAAATTACTTAAGCAAAGATTTTGCTCCAGCAAGTAAACTTGCCTCTAGTTTGTAGGTCTAGTTGGATTTCCCTTTTCCAAGTTCAATCAAACCATAAACAACTTAGATAGTGATAAAGTATCAAGTTGAATAAATTCAATCATGATAGAAATAACTAATGCCATCAATAAATAGCGAAAAAAAACAACACATCAAATTTCAGTTCAAGATCCATCATAATCCCTAAGAAATTTGTTAAGCTCATGTTAGGATTTGAATAACAACAAGTAAATCCAACAAATACATCTATAGGACAACAACAAGAAGAAAAAATAAATCCAAAAACACAAACTAAACCAACCACTCCCTGATTTGTAGTAGAAATTCGCTGGACAACAAGCAGATTTCAACCTTGCTCTCCTTTTCAATTCCAACTGCTGTAGAAGATCAGAAGATGGCATAGATCGCCCAAATTTGACTTTCACTCAAGGTTGGAGCAGGTCTCCCTTCTCTCCTCAAGTTTCAGTCGTCCATATTTATTTTTCCTCTCCAAAACTACAGCGCCTCTCCAAAAATAGAATGAAAACTTTCTATAACCATCTTTCATTCTACCATCACCTTATTAGATCCTAATATCCTTTAGGGTGAGATAGAGGCTTGGTGGATCCAATTCTAAATCATCATAGTGGATATGCTACTAAAGACTTGGATCTGCATCAACTTATTGGATCCACATCATGCTCAACTTCAAATAATTGGATCCTCTCTTATCTATGTGGCTGAATAGATGCTACCTCATTGGACCCTTTCCTCTTTTGTTTAAGTGTTGGACCAATATTCTATAAATTAAATAAAAAATCCAATAAAAATATCTTCAATCCAAATGAGCTTTATTAAATAAAAAAGCACACTTCTTAAATTAGAGCTTGCCTAAAATTGCACAAAATCAAGTAGAATGGCGATTGATGGAGTAGTTAAATGACTATATTTCATATGGTTATCACGCCTACTACCAAGAGTCCCATGCGAATGAAGGGACTTTGTTAGCAAATCTTAGAGCTCAACACACCTTCTTTGGGGAACACTAATGAGTCGATGGATCGCAAAAGTAGCCCACAATTATCCTCATGGATATTATCAATTGGAACTGTAGAGGGGTCTCCAGGAGGCGTGCGAGAACACTTAACGATGATGATAAGGAAATTCTCGCCCTCTATCACTCACCAAGTATCACATATGGGAGTTCAAGCTGCTCAAGATTTAATTAAATCATTTGGCCGCTCCTAGCAAGGTGTGGCTCAACCTTCTACCGACACTTCAAGTGGCATTATCCTTGCTTGGAATTCCACAGTGGCAAAGGTTAAGGTGATTTTTTTTCATCATCAAGGGGGCATTATTTTAATCCACGTTAGAGCGCCACATCATCGTCTTAACGGTGATGCTGACGAAGAGTTGACAGGAGGATATAATTGAGACAAATGTTAAAGTTCGGAATATAATTTGATAATATTTTAAAATTAGTCACAAATGAGATAAAATGCATATATAGTTCAAGATATATTTAGATAATTACTCAAAAATATATGGTATTGGCATAAGAAGCCTACAAGCCCAGAGCATACCCACAAGCTAAAAGAACTCGGGCCTACTTAAATAACTCTAATTCCTTATGGACTAAATTTGTCAAAGTTAATTACCTTCCGTTAAGTTATAGAAATCCAATGGCTCCAACCTATTCATCTTATGCTTGGAAGCTCTTTAATTATTTATTAAGGCCTTCTTTATCCTCAGATTTGATTTTACGAAAAGCATATAACTCATGATACCAAACATCCATTATTAGTGACTCCTGGCTTTATGAGATACTAATTGCCCTCAAATCTACATATCTCAACATAGACGTGTTGCATTCCTTCTATACAATTGAACAATTTATTTCATTTAATAAATGGAATGAAGATACTTGCACGAACTTCTTTGGGTAGTTTGTTCTCCCAAACAATCCCTACAAGACAAATAGAATTGGAAGCACAGTTCTGGGGGAGTTGTTACTATCGGGTTTGCTTATCTTTTTCTTAGCAATTAAAAACTATTTGAAAATTAACTTTGAACCTAACTCCATTCCAAAAATTAGTTTTTGAGGGAAGAATTATCCAATCTATTTAAAGACTATCTAGATCACAACCTCAACCAATATGGGACTTTAACCGCTTGGCCTAAAGTTTGGTCTTTAGATGGTCCTCCAAAAACTAAAATTTTTCTTTGAAAGTTTTTGCTCGGCAAAAACTACCTCTTAAATCTAGGTTTTTTCAATTGGGTATCATTAATTATGATTTATGTATGTTTTGCAATCTCGAATCTGAATCTTTCAAACACACTACAAGAAAATAGGGTATTATCAACGGACCAAATCTGTCGATAATACACAAAAATCCGTTGGTAATATTGTTATCAACAGAGTATCTGTCGGTAAAAGGCTCCTCGGTAATACCGACGAATTTTAATTAATCTGTCGATATTACCAACAGATATTTTATTTTGTTGGTAATACCGATAGATATATATATCTGTTGGTATTACCAACGGATAAATATCTACTGGCATTACCAACGAAAATATATCTGTTGGTAATACCAACAGATATATATCTGTCGGTAATACCAACAATATTTGCTTGCGTTGGTATTACCAACAAATAGTTTTTGTTGGTAAATTCGTTGGAATTACCAACAGAATCTATCAATTGCTCATTATTGTGTACCTGATCAATCCTCAAATAATGAAATCACATAAAAGATAATTTAATATTTCACACGAAATCTGAAAAATAATTTTTGAATCATACATCATTAAAATCCACACACATAAGAAATCATTGTATAACAGTAATTTCGAAATACATTGTGTTATTCAAATATTTACATTGTTTCAAAGTTTCAAAATTTCAAAAATACATAAGATAAGTTTTCCCAAAAAGCTTATCCTTGCACTTCATCCTTTTACCTGCATGTAAAAACAAAAAAAAATAATGAGGCAATGAAATGAGGGATACCAAGTTTGTAACTCAATGCAAAATAATAAACTGACACTCTGAAGTTGTAAATAAAGTTTGTAACTCAATGAAATGAGGAATACCCAACAATGCAGCATGCTGAATTGTATCAATAGCATGCTGAGAATTCACGCATGCTAAGAATTGACTCAGCATGCTGAATTCACAACTGAGAATTGGAATTCACTCAGCATGCTGAGAATTGAATTCAGCATGCTGAGATTCTGTGAATGAATTCTCAGCATGTTCATTCTTAGCAAGTTTAATTTACTAAGTTTAATGTGCATAAAAGCAACAAGTTCATGTGAAGTGATATGAAGAAATAGATAGAGCTACACAAGCAAACTATTAACTCAAGTTTAATATACCAAGTTTAGTGTCCATAAAAGCAACAAGTTCAAGTTTAATTTTAATGCAGCATGCTGAATTGTAACAATAGCATGATGAGAATTAACAATAGCATGCTGAGTATTCCATACTCTCAGCATGCTGAATTCTCAGCATTGAGAATTCACTCAGCACACTCAGCATGCTGAGAGAGCTGAGATAGCATGCTGAATTCACTCAGTATGCTGAGAATTCACTCAGCATGCTGAGAGAGCATGCTGAATTCACTCAGCATGTTGAATTCCATGCTATCTGATTACTAATCCTAGAATTGTAAGTGAGCGGGGCATACTGATTACTAATCCAAGTTTGCTCTAGGTCCTGACAGTAGCTCACCTCTTTCTTTATGTTAGACTCTCTTAGATTGGAACTTCACATATGTAATTACTTGTTCCTCATGCAGGCTTGGCAAAGATGGTGAGGGTCAGTGTTTTGAATGATGCTCTCAATAGCATGTATAATGCCGAGAAGCGTCGCAGGCGATAGGTTATGATTAGACCATCATCTAAAGTTATAATCAAGTTCCTCATTGTGATGCAGAAGCATGGTTAGTTGTTTAATTAAAATTTTGTTGTGTGTTGTGTTGGTCAACTCCATCTAGTATGAAATTAAGGCTTAGTTGTTGTTATGTGTTGTGTGTTGTGTTGCAATGCACAGATTTTGAGGATTTTACATATATGTTTGCCCAGGTTATATTGGTGATCGAGTTTGAATACGTAGATGACCACCGATCTGGTAAGATCATTGTTGAGTTGAATGGCAGACTAAACAAATGTGGCGTGATTAGCCCTCGCTTCAATGTTGGTGTAACAGAGATCGTTGTTGAGTTGAATGGCAGACTGAACAAATGAATTCACTCAGCATGCTGAGTATTCCATAAGATAGTGTAGAAAGAAATAGAATCATGTGCACGCAGATTATTGTCATGATGCAAAGGCTGAACAAATGAACAATTAGTGCACCACCATTGACAAGGACACGGAAATTAACATAAATCAATATTTAAAATGATTCCAAACAATGAGCTAGAATAGAAAGCAATGAGCTAGCAATCCTAGCACAAACAGTTGTTGAAAAAGTTCACAAACACTCTAAGCTTTCTGAATATCAATCTCCATGACAAAGGCGCAAGAAAGCCAAGAAATAATTCAGTTACTACTCAAGTTCTATTACTTTCATTTTTTTTTGTGCACGATAGCTATAACTTAGGTTTAATTTGGTTACACATCTACATGTAAAGGAAAAACATGACAATATATAACCAAAAAGATGAATGAAAATGAATTACCTGCAATAAGCAGTCAGGTGAAGTAGGACCTTGACTTACAGGTTGGGACTTTCTTCCATCAAGTTCATAAAATTAACTTGGAAAGATGTAAAAGTGTTACACTACTATGTAAGCCAGATAGAATTGTATATTTTCTTTATCTAAAAAATAGTCTTGTTTGTTTCAACAGTAAATTTGTTGTTTCATGTGGATCATCTAAAACAACAATAACAAGCCATCAAATTCTTATATTTACAATGGATCTTTCTCCTACAATTAGGTGTGTAAGACCAAATCTTCAGTTATATCAAAGGATTCAAGGCCATTCATTAACTTTTGTTGTTTCATGTAGGATTTTCTTATGTATTCTTCTATCACTTCTCCCATCATTCATAATCAACTCAGCCCATCAATATTTTAGACCTTATGAAATATATTCAAATCTATTTTTTCTTAAATTTATTTTACATACTTTAGAACATTGCATATTTCACCAACATCAAAGCATGCCAAGATTCAACTCTATGCATTGTTCTAATTGGTTTAATATAATTTTAATTCCAACATAAATAGGTAGCTCCTACATAATTACTTATTCAATTCATCGAACAACTTTACTGGGACAATAAAACTCAACATACATGTTGACTTTATTTTTTTCTTCTATTTCTCACGTGATGGTATTTTCTTGAAACTTTGATCAGATAATTCAAAAACTGATTAATAACTTAATATTATTATATATCAAGCTAAATCATAACAATTTTATTGGTTAGTTAATAAAATTTATCTAGTAGTGTAATTTAACAGAAAAATAATTGTCTGAAGAAACAAATCAACAAACATATCAAATAATTTTGAAAATATTTTAGAGATGTCAAGAAACACTTTAGTTAATCCTCACACCTAAGTTTGCAAACCTTTTAGTTATAAGTATTTAATAAATTATTTGAACCAACATATTTCTTACTTTCTTGCATAACATAATATATTGGCATTTCTCTTTATAAATTCTTGCAACTTGTTTGCAAGAACCTAGTAGAATAGCCACAAAAGATGATGACCATGTGCTACAGTGCCTTTGGCATGAAAAATATCATTCTGAAAATAAATTGTTCAATCTACATTCTACCATGACTAAAAAAAAAGCGTAATAACATTTAAAATGGATCAGTAAAGAAATCAAATGTCAATGAAATAGACTAATGATGACCAAGAAAAGCCTCAAATTGTTCATGAAACTCAAGTTGGGTAGAAAAATATGATCATCGAATTAGAAAACCCTACTTGTCAGGCCTTAATTTTAGCCCATATTTCCTACTCAGTTTAGGTTTTTATTTGCGAGTTTATTGCCCTGATTTAATGTTCTTTTTACATTCTACATTGATTAGTATTTCCTCCATAAAGGCTAAACAAACACCACAAATACTAGTCCCCTCCTGGAGGGAAAAGGTGGAGGATTGCTTAGGTGTTTGACATCCAGTGCAAACATTATCAAATCTGATAAACATGGATATAATATTGTTCCTAGTGACAGCTTGTTGTTGTAAAGACAATAAACGAGAAAAATACTAACTATAATCATGTATCTAGTTTTTTTTAATTAAGATTCCTACATTTCTATAGTACCTCCAACAATATGGGACTTAGACTAACCGCTAGGAGCAAAAGTAAAATTGACGAGGTCAATACATTACTCAATTAAAATCTTTAACCTTAGGTGTGCAACCAACCAGAACTACCCATTTAAAAAAGTAGAATATGTTCAAGCAACCTAAAAAGGGCAATGAGCAGTTTATGCCTCCTAATAAACTCTCTTTGAGAACCAAGTTAGATAAATCAATTGTTGATGCTAAAATACAAAGCAAATGTTAAATCAATTGGACATCTGATTCATCATTTTAATTTATTTCATCAATTTAAATAAAAAATTAGAAAATTTATCTTCACCAGATAGTTGTATATTTGTATGAACTGATATACATAAACCCAAGAAACTTGATGAAAAAATCTGCACCAGATGTTAAATCTGTTGGGCTATCATTACATCAATTTGACTGACTCAACCAATTCATATAGGATGTAGTTGAGAAGTGATAGTACTGAAATTGTATGTATGTTTTTGTAGGGATCGTTGGGAAAGAATGCGGGATCATCTGTTTCAACTGCCGCTCAACTGATCGAGAACAATGCGGAAGGGGTCAAATGACCATCTTATTTTAAATGTTGATCTAGAATCTGATTGTTTAATTACTACCCAGGAGTCTGATGCCAAAGATTTGATAGCCCCATGCTTCTAATTACCAAATACTTCACCAATAGAAGTGATGGTGGAGTATATCTTTACATTTGTAACATTGGCCTAGTTCTGTAACTTGTGTTAAAGTCTACCGTTTCTGTGTGGAACAGGTCATGTTTTCAAATCTCTTAATACTACCGGTCTAATCCCAAAACAAGGAGAGTCTATTGCAGATAGAATTGATGGTATATGGTGATCTCCATCTGGTAACATGCTATCTTCTTTTCCTTAATTTCTGCCTGGAGGACCAGCTTCTGCAAATATTTTATCTTGATGGGTAAAGCAGCAATATATTTTTAAAACTGATGCTGATATTTTATTTTATTTTTGAACCATTGACATTTATTTAAGATCAATGAGCCATGATGTCCTACCATGTGAATTTTAGTTAAGAAATGGACACAAAACTGGATGGTAAGATTTGAGATGTTAATTAAAATTTATGTACTAATTGAAAACTGGGATCAAATTGAAACTTTTCAAAATATCAAGGGCTACTGTGATAAATAAGTGATAACATACATTTGGTTTTTTAGACTTAAAGCAATTCTTAATTCTTATTACCTTGAGGATACATGTAAAACTCCTGACTTTTCATCATTTGTTTCTCATCTTGATAGAGGAAAACACCATTCTATTGAAATTACCATTACATCAACAAAAATAGATCATAAATAGTTCTAATGAAATTACCATTACAGCGCTATCTAATGCTCACTGGTAGATTTCATCGTGGAGAAAAGAAATCACAGGACCTAATAGAGTGACAAATGTGGAAGAACTTGTTCCACCAATTATCAAAAGCACATGAACATCCCTTGATTTTTTGGCAAGTTGTAAGTAAGCTAAACATATGTTCATAAGTTCAGACTTGAAACAATTAATAGATTACAGAAATAAACAGTCATAATTGGTACTTAAAACAAAGAGCTCCAATGTCACTGGATGAACCCCACTTAGCCATAAATAGTTCTGAACATATGTTAGAGGAAATTTACCTCAAATCAGTAGAAATCTGGAGAAATCGGAATAAAGGGGCCTGCGAGAGTGTTGGATGGGGGAAGAATCGCAGGTGGCAGGGGGGAGCTTACGAAATTAAGGGGCCTCTGCGAGAGCTTGTCGCGGGTGGCAGGGGAGATCGCGGGTGGCAGGGTGAAGCGTCAGATGAAGAAGGATGAGGAAGCATCGCAGTGGCTGGAGAAGAATCGCATGACAGACAGGCCTCTGCGAGCGGGTGGCATGGGAGATCACGGGTGGCAGGGAAGAAGCGTCGGATGAAGAAGGATGAAGAAGCGGATCGCGGCTGGAGAAGAATCGCACGACACAAAGGGGAGAGGGAAACTTTTGTCGCGCGCCTGAAGCTTTTGTCGGGTTGATAAGAAAAATAAGGCACAAGTTTTTATCGGTTGGGGGAGAGGGAAAAGCTGGTCGGCTGAAAAAGTAAGAGGGAATGATAAAATTTAGGGTTTTCTAAATTTTACCAACAAATATATGTATTTGTTGGTGATTTTGTTGGTAATACCAACAAAAAATATCCATTGGTAATACATCCGTCGGTGAAGTCTTATTTTCTTGTAGTGACACTTGTTTCTCGAATGTGAATTTGCAACATCGATATGGTATAACCTAGGCCAAAGGGTTAAAATGAACGTAATTGCTATGTTCTCTAGAGAGTTTGCTTCTAGGATGTTCAGTAATGCCAACCATTCGCATTACAAAAAATAGAGTATCACCAACGGATTATCGTTGGTAATAGTAAAAAAAATCTATTAGTAATACCATTACCAATGGATTCTCCGTTGATAAATTCGTTGGTGATACTCTGCTAGGTATTACCAACGGATATTACAATGTCTGTTGGTATTACCAACGGAAAATGATATATCTATTGGTAATTACCAATAAATGAGTTGGTAATTTTGTTGGCAATACCAACAAATTAATGATATATTTATTGGTATTTTTTTGGTAATACCAACAAATTAGTTTGTTGGTAATTAATTTATTGCCGAAAGTCTATTTTCTTGTAGTGTCCTCTGGTTGGTATTCTGCTGCCTTGATTGCCACCACTCTATGGTTCATCTGATATGTTAGGAACTACTCTGCTCACTAGGCTAGGTAGCATGTACTCCCCCATAATTTTATAAACAAAAATATTTGCATTTACGAAAATCTTCTTGAATATAATGTCCAAGGAAAATCACCAGAGACTCAAATATGTTAAATGATCCCCACCAAAATAGATCGAGTTGGTCCAAGATAAACTGTGTCGTGCTTAGTTCAATGGTGAAGGTGGTGTTGGACTAGTTTTGAGAAACTATAAGGATGATTTATCGTATGCAAAATCTAAAAACTCAAAAGGTTAATTGAGCTTTGAAATGTGAAGTTAGGCTTTTTTCAATGTTGTGGCCTTCACTTATCAACATATAATAGAGACTGTTATTATTGAATCAGACTATGAGATCTTGATACAGGCTCTGAAGGGAGTATGAAATTGGTTGACAATATGAAATCCTCTAGTCCAATCTTGTAAGAACATTAAGATTGCATCTATTCCTTGTTATTGTAACGAAGCGAACACAATAGGCTATCGTCTCAACAAGAGTAAGGAGGTCTACCTATATTTGGACCTCCTCCAGGTCCCCGGACCTAGAATCAATTTGTAGCTTAGATTGTCAAGCGATTGTCTAGTTAATAATTTTTTTTCTGCAATTTCTTAATTTGAAAAAAGATATATGAAAAGTTTAAATAATTTTAAAATTTTGAAAGTAACCTTACATTTTTTTTTTGCCGAAAGTTATCAGATTCATTCATTGAATGAAAGATGGTGACATGGGAATTGTCACAAGTTTACAATTTCCAGCTATGAAAGATTTAATACATTAAGGAAAGATAGCTGGGAATTAAATATTAAAGCATTGATAATGCAACATTTAATGTGATATGTGGATCTGGAGGTATTCCTTCAAAAATGCATTTATTCCGAGTATTCCATATGCTCCATAGTAATGTGCAGCATCTTCTAAGGCCATCTGGGAGTAGTTTCAGGAGTTGTAAAGCTTCAATCCACCATGCCTCCATAGAAGGTGCAGCTTGCCTATTTGGAATAGGGAGCAATGAGAGTTTCCAGACTCGAGATGCAAGTGGATAGGTAAAGAAGAGGTGTTTCTCATCTTCAGGGTTGTGCTTAGAAATGGGACATACATCTGTAGGAATAGGAACATGTCTACTTTGGAGAGCTGTCCGTGTTGGAAGAGAGTCTTGCAGTAATCTCCATAGGAATGTTTTTATCTTCGGAGGAACTTTGAGTTTCTATATGCTGTTCCAAGGGAAAGGATGCGGAGAGGTGACGCCTGGTTGCATTTTTGACCGCGCAATCTTATAACCGGGGCCATTGTGTATTCCCCGTTTGAAGAGTAGTGTCAATGATCGAGGTTGATCTCCTCCCGGCAGGATTTCCACTAATAGAATTAAGTCACCTACAGGTTTGGGAAAAAAACTTCGCACCATCTGAGTATTCCACATGTATGTCTCTCTATCAAAAAAATTAGAAATTAATGTTGGCTGAAGAGGGTTTGGCTGAGATCCACTTATGCTGAAAAGTGGTTCGCAGGGAAGCCATGGTTGACTGTGTATGGTCCGAGTTGTTCGTGCACCAATATTCCATCGTAAACCACTATGGATGAGATCTCGACCTTTGATAATGCTCTGCCATCCCCAAGAGGGATTGTTGTAATTTTCTACATTCATGAAATCACTGTAAGGGAAATAACGACCCTTTAAGGTTCGATTGAGCAGGGAATCTGGATATTTCATTATGCGCCAATATTGTTTAGCTAGAAGTGCAAGGTTTTGAGCTTTACAATCGTGGAAGCCCAGACATCCTGATTTAAAGCTTTTACAGAGTTGCGTCCATTTTAACCAATGGATACTTCATTTCTCGCGGGTAGATGACCACCAGAACTGAGAGCATAAACTACTTATGTGGTCACAAATGGTATTAGATATGTGAAAACAAGACATAGTATATGAGGGGATAGAGTTGAGGACTACTTTAATTAGCACTGGTCTGCCTGCTCTGGAGAGGAATTTTGATGACCACGATTGTATCCTGGAAGTGATCTTTGAGATGATGTATTCAAAAGAGCTTTGCTTAGATCGGTTTATAGTAGCCGAAAGACCAAGATATTTCTCATCAAAATTCGTCTTTGTTATGGAAAGGATGGAGCTAATAGCAGTCATGGTATGATCTAGAGTGTGTTTTGATAGCATAAATGCTGACTTTGAACTGTTTATTTGTTGACCACTCATTGCTTGATACTTCGCAAAAAGACATTGAAGAGTTTGTGCATGGTGTTTGTCTGCTTTACTGAAAAGGAGCACATCGTCTGCGAAAAATAAAGAAGAGATAGAGGGACTGCGTCTACTGATATGAACTCCATGGATGAAGCCTTGGTTCCTTGCGTGCTCAAGCATTTGGTGAAAACTCTCCATGGAAATTATAAAGAGAAATGGGGAGAGGGGATCACCCTGCCTTATTCCTCGCGAAGGCTTGAAATAACCATAAGTTTGACCGCCAACAATGACTGAGTATGATACTGTTTCTATGCATTGTTGGATCAACTCAATAAAGTGAGGATGAAATCCGATGGCTTTGAGAGTAGCAGTTATAAATGACCATTCAAGTCGATCAAATGCCTTGCTCATGTCGAGTTTTATTGCCATCTCGTGAGTCTTTGTGTTTTGCTTTGTCTTGAGATAATGTGTGATTTCATGGGCTAGCAAGATATTATCAGATATCAATATGTTCTTGATGAATGCACATTGGTTTTTAGAAATTATGGTTCCCATAATCGGTTGCAACCTGTTTACAATGATCTTGGAGAAAATTTTGTAAATAAAATTACTTAAACTTATTGGTCGAACCTGGTTCATCTCTTGGATAATCTTTTGTTTAGGTATTAGGGCAATGAGAGTATGGTTGAAACTTTTGAGAAGCTTTCGGCTGGTGAAGAAGGACGATGTTGCCTTGGTAATCTCAGGTCCTAATTTGTGCCAATAACATTTGAAAAAATGGACTGTGAAGCCATCCGAACCTGGTGCACTATCTGGATTGAGTGAGAATGCTGCCATCTTTGTTTCATCTTCTGTGATTGGTCGAAGTAGCCAGTTATTGCCTCGATGAGTGACTTGTTTATACTAGTATTGCAGGTCAGTTGAGAGGATATGTGGACTGATAGAGCAGTAAAGTGACTGAAAATAATGTTGTGCTACTTCAGCAATTGCAGACATACCTTCTACCCATTCTCCATGGTGGTTTTTAAGACGTTGGATGGTGTTTGTGCATCTTCTCGTACGAGCATGAAAGAATGAGGTATTCTGGTCTCATTCTTGAAGCCATTTGATCCAAGATTTTTGTCTCCAATATATCTCTTCATCTTTGATTGCTTGTCGTAGTTCATCTTCCAGTTGCTTACGCATATTGAAAGCTTCCTGATCATGTCGATTTGAAGTAATTAGAAGCTTTTGTTGGAGTATAAAAACTCCGTTTGCAGTGTTCATATTGTTATTCTTCAGCCATGTGATTGTTTCTTTTCGAATAGCTTTGAGTTTTGAGTGAATCCTGTATTGCAGCGAGCCATTGATTTCCTTGTTCAGAGCTGCGAGAGTGAGGGATTCTATCTGAGAGTTAGTGAGCCATCTCTTTTCATCATATTTGAAGCTTGCTTTTTTCGGAATGAAATCAATCTTCTGGAGGAGAAGAGGTTGATGATCACTACCAAGGACATCCAAATGAATTGCATGTCTATCATTCCATTTATCATGCCAGTTAGTGGTAGCTAGATATCAATCTAATACTTTCTCAATGTGGTTTGAGTGTGCTCGTTTGTTAGACCATGTGTGAACTGGTTCTAATGTTGGAAAGTTAAGAAGATTGCAGATATTAATGAATTGGTGTAAATCTTCAATCATTTGTGCATGGAACACTGAGCCACCATGTTTATCTTCAGGTCTAAGTATTGCATTGAAGTCCCCACCTACAAGCATTAGAGTAGTCCTCTGAAGAATAATATCTTGAATGTGTTGAAATTGAGTTCGTCTGGTTGATATGTTGAAGTGAAGATGTAGACCTATGAATTGCCAATCTAGGGAGACATCGGGGTGTGCAATGTGGGCATGGATATAAAAGGAACCTGAAGAGATAATAGTGATAGATAGATGATGCTTCCAGGCCAAAAGTAAACCCCTTGCAGTTCTGACTGATGGCACAAAGAAATATTATTCAAATTCACACTTATTGAGGAGATTTTTGTATCTGCTTCCTTCATGCTTAACTTCATAAATAAAAAGGCAGTCAGGGGAATGCGAAGAACAGATGTTCTTTAAGTGGTGAATTGTCAAAGGATTCCCCATTCCTTGGCAATTCCATATAATAGTATTCATTTGGGAAGGGGGGGCGATTTGGGTTGGCTACCTCCACCTTTGTTTGTTGCCTTGCAGTTTGGGTAATGCGAGTTTGTTTTCTCGTAATCAGAATTTCTTCGTTGGCTGGCCTTTTCTTAGATACGTTGAAGGGTATTGTACCTGAGTTCTTTGATTGTAAAGATCTTTTCTAAGCTTTCACAAAATCAACCAATCTCTCTGTAGATGTGTTTTTCAGAGTAACTTGCTTCCCCTTTTGTTTGGTGATGTTTTCTGCTTTGTAATGTTGATCTCTGTCCATTGCCAAAGAGGAGAGAAGAGTTGTGAGCTCGGCTTATTAACGGCAGTTTTCAATTTCAGCACTGACAGTTTGTTTCCTTAGTTCCGAAATATTACTGGAGATGATTGTTCCAACTTGTGTTGCTTTAAGCCATGAGCCAAATTTGAATTCTGGTGACTGTTCCTCTCCCACATCGTCAATAAGCTTGTCGCAAGTTTTTTCAGTATGCCCAATGATTCCACAGTAGTAGCAATAGATAGGAAGTTTCTCATATTGAAAATCTACCCAGTTTTTTCCATAGTCTTTGGATTTCAAAAACATACCTCTACGTAGTGGATTGAGGATGTTGATGATGACACATCCTTTTATTATGAAGCCTTGTTGATTTTGGATCGAGTAGAGAGCTACTTGATCTGGCTGCCCTATGGAGGAGTAGATTTGTAGTCCAGTTTGGGTATTTATAAGTTGGCCTGGTATGCTCCATAGTTGAATCCAAAGTGGAACCAGATGAAAATTATATTCTTCGATTTCTTTCCCCCGTTCCCATCTTCGAAGTACTAACATCTAATTTTTGTAAAGCCAGGGTTGGTTTCGGAGTATCTTCTTCATTTGATTCTGATTTTCAAAATAGAATTTGTATGTATAATTTGCTACCTCTTCACATCGAAATTCGGCAAGCTTGTTCCAAATCACTGATAGTACAGATTGCATTGTTGACAAGGATTGGTTTTTGTCTGACCATAGTCGTCCTATTGCACAGCATGAAGGAGCTTCCTCATTTTGTTTTTGATTTCCAGAGTCGAGATCGAGTGTGAACTCTTCATCTTCCAGTTGTTGCGTTCTTGTCACCTATGAAGATGGTTGAGTAAGATCTAGAATATTCATGGTGTATTAGCAGCGACTTAGGCAAATGAGGGAGATATCGAGGATCCACCGAGGGATGATAACTGGAGATTAGCCGGAGAAGAAGACCGATCGCTAGGGGCGACGGAAACACTGCACTCAACTGTCACAGAAGCTCAAGAGACAGAAGAATTTAGTCAAATGTATATTATTTACCCAAGTACGAGACAAATGTATATTTAATGCATTTAATTTTGGATGTATAATTAAGAGAATTTAGTCGAGAATCTGCACACGTTGTACAAATATATATAAATAATATAATTTTACTTAAACAATAATAAATAATAAAATAAATTTAATTATTAATTAATTTAAAATTTATAAATAATATTTTTATTTAAATATATAACATTCTTATAAATTTATTATTTAAAATCTCAGCATAGGAATAGATGTTTATGATTTTTTATAGCAAAAGATTAATGACATTATCATTAGATAATATGGTAGTAATATAGAATACTTGTAAGTAAATATTCTTTGTATATTATTTTTTACATCTCTAGAAAATTCACATATATTTATAAAAATATACCTTTCTAATAAAAATTAAAAGAAGTTTGGAAAAATTTTAATTTTTTTCTAAGTTAAAAAACATATATCAATATATATTGACATATATTGACCTTTAATTTTATTTTACTTGTCCAAATACTTTGAATTGAAACGTAGTCAAACCTATGGTTGAGAATTAAGCTAAAGCAAGAAGGTTCTATTCATTGATAGTTAAACTTATGGTTGAAAATAAACAATAGATTGTTGAGGCTATAGAATACCACACTTGAGAGAGGCATGCATGTGTTAGTGTCCTAAATTAACTATGACTAATTAAGGGCATCATGCGACCAAATTTTTGGAACAAAAGCCACAGTTATAACATTGAAACATATCCTTTGCAATTAACTCTTCTCTTGCAAATAAGGACTAGAATTATTGAGCCCGATTGGATTAAACTCGACAGCGCCCCACTACTTGTCTCAGACCGAATCAAATGGCTTTGTCCAAGGGGGCTTCACCCGGCCACACTCATGGACCTGACTCGAGCCAGATCAAACGGCTCTACCGAGGGACCCTACTTGGCTATACAGGGAAATCTGCATCCTTCCTTATCAGGAGGGATACACCATTACAAGCTCGTCATCTTCGGGATCAGTCTCGACCCATTTGAGCAATATATATCCCCGCGAGATTTCTCGGCGACGTCATCATCTCCACCTGCAATAAATACATACACGTTACGCATCAGGTAATCCTAATTTCCAATTTCATTACCTCCACATTGGAGTCCCCCTAACTTGAGCGTCGGAGTGTCTTCTATAGGTTCACCCTGCTGGCGTTGAACCTGATCAGGAGAGACACCAAATCGGGCCAGATTAATTACTCCGATCCTCAGGTATGAACACTTACAAATAAACGTTTGACTCAAAGCAATATAGACATAAATTTGAGACCCTATTTAACCCTATATAGGCACGTTCAGATAGTGGAATATGCGGAGAGTTGTACAAAAAAATCATCCACCATACCCAAACTTATCAACAGCGACTTGACGGTAGGGTATAATTGGTGTTAATTCGAAATTTCAAATTAGATTAATTTGTTAAATTTCAATACATATAATTTGGGTTAGCTTTATTAATTTTTCCTTAAAGTGACATAGTTATTCAAATTTGACGTTCTTACGTAGAGATTTTTTTTTTTCCAAAATTGAAATCCTATTGAAACATAACTAACATGTTTATTATCATGAAAATAAAGATCATGTGCAAGATTAAAACTCCCGAGTCACTGAGGTCAATGAGAATGATGTAGTTCCGACAACAATATGGAGGCGCCTTGGGAGAAAACGGATTGAGATAGTGACAATTCAGGCATGATGCAAACAAATTCTAATGACAAAAGTTAATTGTTTTAATACAATAATTAATTAAGTTCATTTTTATTTCTAATGATCCAAGCCCTTGTGCACTTGACAGAATTAATGCATGCTTATAATGAAAGAGTGGCTGAGAGAGAAGATTGTTATAATTAGTTAGTTTAACGTGCAGACTGAGATAGGTGTGAGGCAGGATTTTCAGATTCATCCAAACCGAATCAAACTGAAATCGATTTAATTGAACCAAATTTACCGAATTAATTTTGGTTCGGTTCGGTAAATTAACCAACGGTTCATTAATTTACCGAATTAATTGAATTCTAAATTAAGTATAAAAAAATATATAAGTATATTGCATAGTATTATTTGCCACACTAGTTAAGTTCAATTGTTTCTATACAGAGTGCCAAGGTTTGATTCTATGCAATGTTATATTTGTTGTTCTAATTTTAAGATATAAATATAGTTATGTTAGTAAGAAGTATTGCTAAATAATTTTTTTTTGTTATAGTGGTTAAGGTGTTAGCAAATTTTTTGAGGGGTGCGAGGTTTGAGTCTTTACCGTGTGTTTATTTAAATAAATTTTGTTTGGTGATTTCGATCGATTAATTGAATCGAACAGAATTTTTTCTGTTAATTCGATCGGTTAACCGAAAATTTTGGTTCGGAAAATGGTTAATAAAAAGTATAGTATTTTGGTGCGGTTAACCGACCGATCGATTCGATTAATTTACCAAATCGATGCTCACCCCTAGACTGAGAGTGGCTTGTATGCTCCATAATCTCTTCATAGAAAAATTAAATGGGAACTTTTTCTAATTGAATTAACCACATTTAATCTCATATATATATTTGCTATAATTAATTATCATCAAGAAGGTTCCTCGTATTGATCGACTTTTCGTTATTTTAAAGATTGAGGACCTACAAATTAATTAGTCAAATATTGAATCAATTTAACTAGCTAGCAAGTATAACAATTCAATCAATTCATTATCTGGAGGTTTATGGAGGCGGAGAGAAGTCATTAATTTTTGTGCTGTTGATGGGTCATTCAAGTGAACGAGGCATAGGAAATAAAAGAAGGTGCATGTGAAGGTGGGGGATATCCACAAGTAAGCAGCATGTGCATGCAGCAGGCAGCAGGCGGCAGCAGCCCATGCAATATGTTTAATGAATGCAGGAGATGAAGCTTGCTCTCTTCCCTGTTGCCATCAAAGGCCACTTTCTTGTCTGCTCCTTCCTCACTCGTATTCTTACCTTTTTTCCCTTTGGGAATCAGAACTTTAATTTCAATCCATTAATCCCATCAACAACTCAATGCATTCCATGTATATATCCCCACAAACCTTATGCGTGTCTTCTGCTCAAATTAGCTTTATATATTATGAGTTATATATATAAACCAGCGAATAGTTGAATTGTACACTTGACTATATAAGGCTTTCCAGTCCCCGCCGTAGCACGCACACTCACGTGCCTGCTGTCATGGCCTCAGGTGACCAGGTCGCCGAGATGGACAAAGGACGCACCATTGTGAGGGGCCGGCCATCACCGTCCTAGAAAACCACCAAGTGTCACCAGGATCGCTGGATACAGTTGACCTAACTTAAATCCACAAAATGTGGCAACATGGCACTTAGCATGCATTCGTAACTCGTATCTCAGGTTAAATATGAATCCAAGTACTTTACTGGAATGCATATATACATACCTAGCTTCAATTCAGCTTTTGAGATTTGGTTATGATCAGCATACGAGTCCTTGTATATGTTCATATGCACTTGCAGCATTTATTGTAGATAACAATGTATATATATTTGGTCCAAGTTTCACTTAGTATGAGATCTAAGAATAGTTGATTTTCAAAACACCGGACTCAAGTGGACCGATCGAGTAGGTCCAGACCCCAAAAAAATCCTTCTCATTGCCATGCATGTCTAGTGACAGTAGAGATCTAGGATCAATGCACTAGCCCTACAAATCTTCAAGAGAAGACAATACTAAGAACACCATAAGTGTCCTACACTGGAAACACAAGAGACAGAAGGCATCTTTTGAGATCCTAAGTGAAATGCATGGTTAATCGATCAGCAATGTAAGTAATTATATATATGTTTTAAGGAAATTTACAAGTATATGCGTATAATTGGGTCCATTTTGAACATATCAAGATTCAAGAGGGGGCTCATGCAAGACATGTGGGCCCTCGGCAAACTCTTTATATATGCCGTTGCATCCCAATTAATTAGACTCCCTCATCAGCTTGTCTTCTCCCACTTCTTTGGCTCATAATTAGCTAATGAGAAGATAAAAGAGGAAAAGAAGAGGTTGTTGTTGCTCCTTTTGCCGCCGTGCGCCGTCGTTGAGATCATGTCGGGCCGAGGAAGAAGGATCACCGATGAGGAGATCAGCGAGCTCGTCTCTAAGCTGCAGTCTTTGCTCCCCGAATCCCGCCGCCAGAGCATCGGTAGAGTAAGGAAACTAGCCGCTTCTATTAACCATTTAGCTAGAAATTTTGTTACAAGTTATAGTTTACTGACGAAATTGTCCGCGAACTCGACTTCAGTACAGATTCGTCACTAATTAATACTTGGTCATATAAATTTTCCGTCACAAATGGTTTGCGTTGCAGGCGTCGGCGTCGAAGCTACTGAAGGAGACGTGCAGCTACATAAAAAGCTTGCACCAGGAGGTGGACGACCTCAGTGATCGGCTCTCCGCCCTAATGGCGACAATGGATGCCGGCAGCCCACAGGCTGAGATCATCAGGGGCCTCCTCAGATCCTAGTTGTTGATCAAGTTATCAAGGGGAGAGAGGGAGAATTATTACTTGTATGCATGCAATTATATATATGCTATTTAATACGTGTATGTGTATTGTGTTGGCTAGCTAGCAAGTAGCTAGTAAATTTAATATGCTGGATATTACTGCTGCTGCTCATCATCTTCCAAGTTTTCTCTTTTATTATGCTGGTTTGAGTTACTGTTTATTTCATGCATGTGCTGAGGAAAACATATCATGTATTTATGTATCATTGTCGTCTCTAGTGCTTAATCAATGATTATATGTGATTGCTTCCTTAACTTGTTATATATATATATATATATATATATATATATATGGAGATGATATGTTTGTTCCTAAAGGTTTGCTCATTAATTAATTAATAAGAAAAAAACATGCACAAAAACTGATATATATATAGATACATATATGAAGTAAATTTCCGTGGTGCAATTATAAGGTCATAGTTTCTGGGTGGAGACATGCTGCAGCAACCCTAACTTTGCAGACATTTCCTCAGCATTGAGTCAGCTTTCATGAGCAATGGAAACTTTAGAGATAAAAAAGAGAAACCTGCAGCAGACCTGCATGCATGCATGCATTAGATCTGCAAACTCCACCTTTATATTTATTAGTTTTTGTTTACTTTTTGGCAGAAATGAAAGAAAGAAACCCTAGATAATTAATTAAATTAATATATAGGGGGAGAAAGTAAGTGATCAGAATCATGTATCAGGAGAGCCAATGGAAATTAATATGCGGTCGCAGTTTAAGGTTTGGAATGAGTTAATTAAGGTTGGAATGGAGACAAAGGAGCAATTTGGGGACTGTGCAACGTAGACAAGATGTGGGTCCGGTGGACGATCCCTTCATCCAACGGACGTCAGCTGCCACAGGAGAGAAAGTTAGCAAACAAGACTACTCTCATATCAAACCCATCCAACATGGACTTTTGAGCGTTCACAGCCACTCTCCCAAAACAAGATTTAGCAAACTAGTTAATTAATTAACATATCTTTTGCCTTCTTTTTAAGTATACTTCTATATAAAATGCAAATTAATTTGCAATCGCCATTGTATTCTTGCCATGTCAGCAAAAATACATTTCATTAAAATTTAAAACCTAAAGAGTCACATAAGACTTCATGAATGCACCACACTACAACAAAAACTCTTTTTATTGTCCAAGAATCTTTGTCGTCAAATGAAGGCGTCGGAATGTAAAAGCACTTAAAAATTATGATATACAAACATTTAGATGCCTGGTGTAGGCGTCGAAACGTGTATACAATATTTGGGCGCCTGTCAGGCGCTGAAATATTTTGGCACTAGGATGGCGCCAGTATCCACGAGTTGGCGGGCGTGCCAACCCGCGCCCGCATCAACAGCTAGTCACGGTAAGCGGGCGCGCCCACCGCGCGCGTCCGCGCACAGGAGCCGAGAAATCTCCCGCCTCCTACAAAGTTTTTTAAAAAATTTCATTTTATTTTTTTTCTATATATATCTTTATTTTTTCTTCTATCTTCCGTTCTCTCTTTTTTTGTTCATCTTCGTCTTTCTCTCATCTTCTTCCTCTATTTCTTTTTCTTCATTTTTCTTACTGATTTTTGTCTCTTTATTTTCAGGTTATTGAATATGTTCAAATCATCAAATTTATTTCAAAGTTAGTATATAATATATTTTTATCATCATGCAATATTTATGTTATGTTTAAATTCAATATTTCATTTAAGTCATCCTAAATTACTTTTTTCTTGATTAGATAATTGATTTAAAATTTTATCTGATTTAATATATAATTAATTAATTAATTAATTAATTCAAACCACGAATTCCAGCAGCTAGCCGCGCCTATGAGACTAGAAGTTGATACAACATATTTCATTTGGCTCCTAAAACTTAACTCTAATTAATGATAATTAATGATGTGAGGATTAACTTACATAAATATAACTAACTATATACAAGTTTTATGTTAGAATATATATCACTTTTTATATATTAGACTAAATTTCATTTCAGGCGCTCCTGATTTTGAAATTATTTATATTTTATATGTTCTCTTTATTTTTATTAAAATTGTATTTTTTCTTTCTTTTTATGTGTCATGTCAATGATGGCTAATTAAGAAAATATCAGTAGCGTCGACCTCTATATATATATATATATATATATGTTATATTTGTTGATTTGGACAAAAGCACTATGTGGATGTGGTGCTTAGATACCACAAGAATCTGTGTAGCAAACATGGTTACTTTTATTATAAATATACTTATTTTTAATTCAGATATATAAATTTAGATCTCATTTGATTGACATGATAAATAATTTTGTGTAGAAAATTATAATTCACATGAATTAACTTTCTATATATATTTTCTAGAAAGTATATAAAAAATATTTGATTAATAAAAAATTAATTCATAGGAAGTGCAACTTCCCTTTTTTTAAAACAAAGATAGAAAGTCACACTACGTGATCATACTAAGGATCGAATCCTAAATCTCTAGACAACTTACAATATGTTACCACTAATTATGCTACCCACATTTGATTAGAACATGTTTGATTGATATGAGTAACATATCAAATGATCAATATATTATTTTTAAAATTTTTTATAAAATAATATTTTAATTTAGTATATATATCAAAAAAATAAATTTATTTATAAATTAATATTTATATATATATAATATAAATTTTTATTTATAATTAATATGAAAAAAATTATATATTTTTATTAAAAATAAATTAAATTAAAATAAATACGTAAACAAATTAAATTAAAATAAATACGTAAAGAATTTAATGATTATCTAATCTATAATATTGGGAATATAAATTATAAATTCTGTACTAAATGCAAATGTGAGGGTGAAATTAACTTTTACTTTCAAATACAATGCAGAAAATATAACTTACCTAATGAGATCTAGATAAGCTACTTTCTGCATTTTGCAGAAAGTTACACTTACTTAAAAAATTGTACTTCCTACAAAATGCAGAAAGTGTATCAATTCAACATGAGCTCTTTTTGCTATTTTTTAAAAAGTATAATTTTCTACGGAAAATAACGCCAACCAAATGATGCATTAGTTTGATAAATATATATACTCGCTCAATTTCAGAGTGAGTATACCTAAAAGAGTATATCTTAAGTGAATATATTTGAATAAAATAAAAAAAATGAATATATTAATTTATACCGTTCCAAAAAAACTACTGTAATGATTGGGCATTATACAAGTGTTGTCTCGTCAATTTGATATGATAAAGTATTAAAGTGTAACTTAGTTTATAAAAAAAATTATTTTACTACTTGGTCATCGAAAAGGCACTTAGGAAGTGAACAAAATAAAAAATTATTAGACAAGAATGATCACAATATTAATGAAAAATAAAGGGTTATGAATCAAGAAGCAAACGGAGGCCACTAAACGCTGAAAAAATTGGCCATCTAGTTGGAGATATATAGGCCAAAAAATAATCTAAATCAATCCAACAATAATATGAATAGGAAAGCTATAAGGAGGCTATATCAAGTGATCAGAAAAATGAGTGGTTAAATGCTATGAGTTGGTGAAGTTGCCTACAGGAAAGAAAACATTGAAGAACAAGTGGGTTTTCAGATTGAAGACCGAGAACAATAGTTCACAGCCAAGGTACAAGGCAAGGTTGGTTGCGAAGGATTTTGGACAAAAAAAGGGCATTGGCTTTGAAGAAATTTTCTCACCTGTGGTCAAGATGTCTTCTATCAAAACTGTTTTGGATTTAGCGGTTAGCTTGAATTTGGAGGTAGAACAACTTGATGTGAAGACTGCTTTCCTCCGCGGTGACTTGGATGAGAAAATTTAAATGGAGCAATCAGATGGGTTCAAAGCTAAAGGCAAGGAGAATCTGATATACAGGTAAAATAAGAGCTTATACAGACTTAAGCATGCACCAAGGCAATGGTATAACAAATTTGAGTCTTTCATGACAGATCATGGGTGTGAAAAGACTACCACTGATCATTGTGTGTTTGTGAAGAAATTCTTTAATGGTGATTTTATCATTTTATTGTTTTATGTAGATGATATGTTGCTTGTTGGTCATGATGCTAGCAAGATTAGTTTTTTAAAGAAAGAACTTGGCAAGTCCTTTGCGATGAAGGACTTGGGACCAGCTAAGCAGATTCTTGGGATGAAGATCACTCATGATATAAAGAGTGGAAAATTATGGTTATCTCAAGAAAAATACATTGAGAAAGTTATTGACAAGTTTAACATGATACTACTAGAATATTGGCTATTAGTCATGGGGCTCACCGACGGTCGCTCCGGCCGTGAGAACTATCCATGGCTTTTCAATGACCGCAGTGGCCGTTGCTGATGTAACCAAATCAGTTGCGGCTCGCATACAGTCGCCTAAGGTCGTCGCTCAAAGCTAATGGCGCGCATGGGGGGCAAAATGAAATAACTTAGGAGTGACGGTTTAGCGAGGGTCACACAGTCGTTAGTGATATAAATAAGTCATTAGCCACGGCTAACAGCGGTCGTCGCTTATTAATTGATGTTGCAAATGCGACGTGAAAATAAAAAACACATCACCGACGGCTTAGAGAGGGCTACGTCGGTCATCGTTGATATAATTAGTAGTTATCCACGATTTACCAACGGCTGATGGGCCGTTGGTGATAGACCTTTTACTTGCGTTCACGTCCGACCCTTTCTCTTTTCCTTCTTTCCTTCACTCCCGCTGTTGTCGCCGCTGCCATCGTCGCCTATCATCGCCTCGCCGCCCGTCGTTGCCTATCGCTGTTGCCCTAGCTGCGCTTGCCTCCAAGTAATCTCTGATCCACCGACCCTTCCCCCTTTTATCTTCGTCACCACCAGCTGCCAGTTGAGAACGGCGCCGACGTGTAGACGCCGACGCCGAATTTGGGGCCGAATCCCTTAGCCCCAACTTGACTACACACCGATGCCGAATTTGGGGTCGAATCCCTTGGCCACAACTTGATGCAACAGTAGCCGACACCACCGCCGACTACTATTTGATTAGAGGTTTAATCCCTAATCTTTGATTAGGATTTAACCCCTAATTTATTTTTTTTAGGTTTATTATATGTTAATTATCTATTAATTATAGATTTATTTGTTAACTTTAGATTAATTGTAGATTAATTGTTAATTTTAGGTTAGTTTTAGATTAATTATTAATTGAGTTTTTTTAAGATTAATTTTAGATTAATTATAGATTAATTTTAGATTAATTGTAGGTTAATTGCATAACACTAGCACACACCGGAACCGTCCACTTTGGACTCGCGCGGAATTGTCCATTTTGGACTCACGCACGCCGAAACTGTCCACCGTGGACTCGCACCGAATTCGTCCACGTACTTTGGACTCACGCGGAACCGTCTACTGTGGACTCGCATCGGCATCCATAAATTTAGAAAATAATCAAGACGAGTTGATACGTTTTACGTACACATCGATGAGTCAAGTTTTAATTTTGCAAAATCTTAAATCCGTTCGAGGGTTGTATGTTCGTTTAAACAAAGTGATCTTTTATACGATGTACTGTTGGTGGAAATGGCAACACTAGTGGGGGTAAATAGTGTGTTAACTAAATCTATTTGTCTAATTTCGATTTTAATCGTTATCTTAAACTACTTAGGCAATTTATAATTCGACGACTAAATGCGGAAGCAATAAATAATAATGCAATCAATACCAATAATATTTCAATGCTAACACAGAGATTTATAGTGGTTCGGCCCCAATGCCTACTCCACTACCTAAGCACCCCGCTTAGGATTTCCAAACTAAGTTTTACTATATTAATCTTATTTCCCTTTCAACGAGGACTTTACACCAGAAAGTCTTCGCTCTCCAACCGAAGGCACTTCCACACCCGGAAGTATCCCGCCTTCCTACCGAGGGCACTAGAACTAATCCTAGTAAACTATGTTTACAACGTTGGGTTTAAGCCTTAACACCAAGGCAACCACCAACTCAATCAAACCTAGCAACCTAGGTTTACACAAATGGTATACAATGAAAATAAACAAGAAAATACAATAATAATTGGAGCAATAAATAAATCAAACTACACTTACCTCCAAAAGAAACTCCCTAGTCCTCTTGATGCCTTGAGAAGATGAATCTTGAAGGTTCAAAGGCATCAAGGTTTTATCATAGAAACTAGGGATTGCAAAGGGATGGCTCAAGAAATCCTTTCTAGATGATCAAATATGGCTCATTGAAAGCTTAGATCAATTGTTAAGAGGGGTTAATGAAGGATGAAGATGAGTATTTATAACCCCTTAACCGAATGGCTGCTCAACAAGCGGAAAACTAGCCATTTTCGTCGTTCGGTCATTTGCTGGTCGATCGTCGATCGACCGACCGATCGACCGCCCAGCTACCGCTGGCTTTTTATGCCTTAATCGTGTTGTACGATCGACCGATGGGTCAACCGAATGAGTCACGATTCTACGATCCGCAATCCGATCGACCGAAGCACCTAGTGCCAGTTTTTGGCCTCGGTCGGTCGATCGACCGATCGACCGAATTAGTCTTCTGCCATTTTTTCACCATCTTCGATCGATCGACCGGTCGACCGAAATAGGCTACTGCCGGTTTTTAACATCATTCGGTCGACCGAACCTGGACTGGGCAGTCTGGTTAGGCTTTGTTTGTTTATTTTCTGGTTCCGTATTCGCTAAGTCTACCTATATAATATTTATTAACTTTAAGATAATAACTTTAAAACATAAATGTTATATAAGGATTATCCCTCATTTGGATTCAATAAAAATATCTAAAAAATCAAAATCCTTAAGAATCGAAATCTAGTTTTTGGGGGCTAGTACAAACTTTCGGAAAACAGAAATTTTCCAATCTTTCAAATCAAGAATGGGTAGGCTAAAGGCTTCCAAAAAATCCTCAAAAATACCTCGTTATCTAGTTTTAACCCAAGAAACAATTACCACCATTTTTTATCTCAAGAAATTATTTAAGTCATATGGCCATCCAAGGAGCTCCCTAGGCTTAGTGAATTTCAGGACGGTTTTTGGGTTTTCATGTTTGGGGTTCGGGATTGATTTTTCGGTTTCTTTGCATCATCATGAGGAATTACCATTTATCTAGACACCCTAAATTTAAACTCTAACGTCCTAAACAATCCGAGCGCGTCGACCAACGTCCTTCCGATTTCCCGATTTCTTCGATATTTCTGATTAAGGACGTCGTGCGCTAACCGATATGGAACCTGAAAGATATCTCAATGAAACATTAGTTCCATATTTGTTATCATCAAAACCGAGATTAAGACCAAGGTTGAAAACCTTAAGCCAACACGTACAACCCTTGAATTGTCCCTCATTGGACAATTTGAAAACATGGTTATTTATATTGCACTTAGTTTATTTCTTTTAGTCATTATTTATTTTTAAATTTTAGCTTGTATCTCCCTTGTTCTTCGATACACGCTCAGATGATATGCGTATTCGGAGAACTGTAGGGAGATGCTGCCGAAATTTAGAATGAAATTAATGACTAAAAGAAATTATAAGTACCATATAAATAACATGAATCCCTAATGGAATAGGACCATCCCACCTAAAGACACTACCTAAAGATATTGCCAACTTTTTGACAAAACATGTCGGGCGATCGAAGTTGGATGTACCGACGAATTCATCGTGAAGCTATAATGGACGAATTTCGAGTAGGCGTAACTTACTTCTTAAATTTCGCCTACTCGAATAAAAAATTCCTTAGTGGTGATAATGGAACAATCCACTCAATCCTTATAGAACAATGATTTTGCATAGTCTTGACGGATAATTCCATTTAAATGACAATGTTGAGTCAGTGACTGAGACGGTACAACTACCAAATACTACGACAGTTGAAGTCACTTAAGAACAACCTGCGATACAGATTGAATTATCGAATAATGAGGCTACAAAATTTTACGAGATGTTGAAAGCTGTCGATGAACCGTTGTATGAGAATTATCCTAAATATACAAGATTTTCGGCAATGACGTAACTCCTGAACATCAAGTCCAATTGTAATATCGGCGGGGTTGCATTTGGTCGAATTGCAGACTTTATCAATGGTTTGCTACGTCCAGATAACAAGTTTGAGCCAACTTTTTATAAGACAAAAAAGATGATGAGGAAATTGGGGCTTGGGTACAAAAAGATACACGCATGCCCAAATAACTGTATTTTATATTATAAAGAAAATGCACAATTGGAGCAATGCTCGGTATATGAACATCCTCGTTACAAGGAGAAGAAATCGGTCCAACAAAAAAATATCCCCTTTAAGGTGCTTCGGTATTTTTCATTGACATCGAGGCTTCAAAGGTTATTCATATCGGAAAAGACTGCCCCATATATGAGTTGGCATGCAAGAAGTCGTGATGATACAGTAATGACTCATCCATTCGACAGTGAAGCATGAAAATATTTGGATAGATGCTATCATTCATTTGCTAGGGATACTAAAAATATAAGGTTGGGATTGTGCACGGATGGTTTTAATCTGTTTGGTAATTTGACAACTTCGTATTCAGTATGGCTAGTGATGTTAACAGTTTATAATTTGCCGCCCTCATTGTGTATGAAAGATGAATTTATCTACCTTTCTATGATTATTCGACAACTCTTTATTCCGTTTGGTAATTTGCTCTCACCTGATCTGTCCACCACCCCCCCACCTCTAGCCACCATCCCTTCAGTCGATCTAGGCTCATCGACATCGAGACGTAGGCCATGAGGGCCTAACAGAATTCTCCCTCCGCCAATCGAGGGAGAGTTGCGCAGATTGGTTAGTGTGAGCGGTAGAAGGTAAGTAGATGCATTAATTATTCATTATAATTTATTTATAATTCCTCACATGTATAATATAGAATTGTGCTATATTTGGTGCAGGTTTGAGCAGAAGGACGTCCCACGCACGATGACGGGGACGATCCGAAAGTTTTTCCACGGGGCGTGGCCTACATGGTCTCACGTGTCCCGTGAGCATATGGATTTACTATTGCGAGGGTTCTCGGTAAGTATGTTTATTAAATTAATATTAATGTTAAATATCGATCGGTAATAATAAATTTATTTTTTTGCAGACTCATTATTCATGGCCGGAGGAGCAGACTCCTTTTATGGAGAGTGCGTGGGAGCGCGTTGCCCACGCTCGCTACAATGGGCTGCTTTAGCAGGCCCGTAAGACCGTGATGAGACAGCTGGGGGCCACACAGATTGGGCTAACTCGAGGACACGCCCCCGAGTGGATTCCCGAACCTATGTGGGACCAACTTGTTGAGCGTTCGGACACGCCTGAGTGGCAAGAGGTCTCTCGGACAGCGTCAAGAAATTGCATGTCCGGGGGGCGACACGAGGGGTGCGCCACACTGGTGGCTCCGTGTCTTTTGCGGTGCATGAGCATCGTATATTATGTATAATTTCCTTGTTTTTAATTAAAATATTATATATTGTGTATAATGAAACTAATGTATTTGTTTTCTAATGTAAGACGCGAGTTACGGAGGATGGCACAATCCAACGCCCGTCGCTGATGGAGGTGTTTGAGCTCACTCATCGTCGACGACGAGGAGCGGGGGACTACGTCGATAGCAGGGCCTCGATCATCATGGTAAGTATTTATGTCTATTTAATTTACACAATTTTTATTTATAGTTTATATATATATATATATAATTTAAAATATAAACGCGTGTAGGAGACCTACACAAGGACCGTGATCGAGTGCGGAGGCACGCCAGAGGAGTTTGACGCAGGTGCATAGGTCGAGGCCGCAGGTAGCTAGGAGCACGACCGTGTTTATGGCTTTGTAGACAGTGGCCTTGCACGCGTCGTGTTAGGGCCACTTGGGGCACCGACCCCTCCCGCTGTGGGTGAGAGACCCTCGACATCGCGGACGCAGGACCAGAGCCGAATAGCGGCCTTGGAGTCCGAGCTAACATAGCAGAGAGCGACGATATAGGAGCAGCGACATGCGATGGAGGAGCAGAGATGCACGAATGACGAGTTGAGACAAACGATGCAAAACATGCAGGCCCTCCTCACTCAGGCCATCTACTGATGATGTCGCAGTCGTCGTCCTCCTCAACTCAATCAACACTCCCGACCCAGTCGTTGTCGACTCCACCGTCTCCACCTCAGTCGTGAGATGTATGTTCGTGTATTTTGATATATTTTGTCACTTGTTAGCCTTCATTTGAGGCTTAGATACTTGATAGATGTTTATACTTTATATTTCATATTTTGGTACTTGTTTGCCTTTGGTTTGAGGCTTATAGTTGTATATATGATATTTTGATACTTGTTTGCCTCCGATTTGAGGCTTAGATTGATGATATTTAAGTAAAATTTGTATGATTGATTGAAAATGTATGTGTATGATGTTTTGTGGTTGTAATATGTGATTGTAAATAGATCGTAATGTATAAATATCATTGTATACAGGAATTTTCAAATTTTTAATTTTTTTCAGTTACAGGATATAACTTTAGCCACGGCTTACCCACGGTTGTCCATCACTAGACCGTGGCTGAAAGTGTATCGTAAATGGCTGATGGCCTGGGCAACACCAAATATCACAGTTGCTAATGATATCACCGACGGCTAGCAGCTGCGGCTGTTGTGTTTAAATCAGCGACATTCGTCGTGTGCCGTCACTGATATGTTTAAGTCAGCGACAACGCACGTGGCTGTCGCTGATGACTACTTGTGACGGTAGAGGTCGGTCGTCATAATTTATCTGAGACACGCACATCAGTGACAGCATTTTGCCACGGTCTGCACTATCTGTGATAGTCGTCACCAACGGTTCAGCCACGGTCCGAACTGTTGGTGACAACGACAATTCTAGTAGTGTAAGACAAAACTAGTGTACTCTCCACTTGCAGGTCACTTCAAGTTAAGCTTTAAACAATGTTCTTCAAGTGAGAATGATAAAGTAGAAATGAAGAAAGTGCCTTATGCATCCGCAGTTGGTAGTTTGATGTATGTCATGGTATGTATAAGATCAGATATTGCTTATGTTGTTGGAGTTGTGAGTAGATTTCTTTCAAATCCTGACAAGGAACATTGGTTAGCAGTGAAATGGATACTTAGGTATCTTAGAGGCACCTCTAGATTTTGTTTATATTTTGGTGGTGGAAAACTTATGTTGGATGGATACACAAACACAGATATGGCTGGTGACAATGACTCGAGGAAATCTACTTCTGGATACTTGATCACTTTTGCAGGGGGAGTAGTGTCTTGGCAATCAAAGTTACAGAAATGCATTACTTTATCCTCCACTGAGGCCGAGTATATTACAGTCACTGAAGCAAGCAAAGAGCTATTGTGGATGAAGAAATTTCTACAAGAGTTGGGTTTTGAGCAAGAGAAATATGTGTTGTATTATGACAGTCAGAGTGTCATTCATCTCGATAAGAACTCAACTTTTCACTCACGATCAAAACATATTGATGTGAGATATCACTGGATTCGAGATGCACCGGAGATAAAACAATTTTGGTTGGAGAAGATTCAAACAAATGACAATGGCTCTTACATGATGACTAAGGTTCTACCCATAGAGAAGCTTATTGCTTATAGAGAGGTGTCTGGTATGACAGTCCCACCCACTTACGTGTGAGGGGAACATTTGTTGTGGTGTCCCACTTAAGTTGTGTGGGACCCACATGTATTAAAAAGAAATTAGAAAAGGAGATGGTAAGGAACGGTTTTTGATGAGTGGTTGCATCTCTTCCTCAATTGCAAGCAGAGACGCCGCACGCTGCCGCATGCCTCTTCAACAGGATTTTGATTTGCCAAATCGGATGATCATTTCTTCCCTAGTTTTGGTGATATTTGGATATTTTGTTCTCCTCAATGAGCTCTACAATCTTAACAGTGTTGATCTTTGAAAGGCCATCATTTTTGTTGTTTTCTTCAACCTATCTTGGTCAGATCTTTTCAATTTTCAGTTCATTATTGCTTTCGTTGAGATGAAATTATGCTATTTGAGATGATATTTGAATTACCTCTAGTTGTGCTAGGGAAGAACAGTTGTACTCATTAATTTTATTAGTGAAAGATTTGATCTGTCCGATGGTTGTGATTGAAGATTTTTTCACGTAAAAAAGTTTTGATGTTCTTGTGGTTGTGATCTATTATTTTATTGCTCATTGTTAATTTTTGCACTAAAGGAAAAACAAATTTATTCCTAACACTTATTCTGATCTGCATCCTAAGTTAATTGTTTTTGAATGATACTAACGAAGAATGAATGAAGATCATGTGTTGTATCTTTCATGTGGATATGTTAGAAATGATTAATGATTTGTCTTTCATATAATCATGTGTTCCAACCGATTCTGGATCTACTCGGTACCCCATGCACACCCCTATCTTATCATACACATAAGCCAAGTTGTTTTTAAAAAATAGGTCATATCATCAAAAATGTTTGCCACAGAGATTATTTTTAACGCCGTAGTTGGGTAAGGACTTAACTAGAAATAGAGAATAAAATTAGGGATTCATGTGATCAGACTTTTAGTTGAGGGACCAAAGTGAAAAAAATCGAGATGATTGAGGGATGAAATTAGATCTTTTTCCTTCTAAAAACTAAAAAAGAGTTCACAAATAAAATGAAAATAAAAATTAAGTAAACTAGTAAAAACCCCAATGATATATTTGTTCCGATAAAAGAATAAAATAATAAATAAATTTATATTCATTATTTGTTTAATGCATGGATTAGTAAAAAAAGAAAAATATAAAAATTAATATTATATTCGACATATAACATATTAAAATATTATTTAATACTTTTATTTATTACATCTTTTGCTAAATCTAAAATCATGTCTCTGCACAAAAAAAAATATCAAAATTGAAATCAATTTTGACGGTGTACACTTAATACTCCGGTATATTGTTTTAACCAAACAAAATGATGAAACATCATACTAAAAAAAATTCTAACCTCTTTCTCTTCTCTCCTCTCTTCTTCTTCATCGCCGATGGTGCCTTGTGAGTGCATCATCGCTTGTAAGTGCATCATCGTCATCAACCTCGATTGATAAAAATATTGTCATCTCTTATTTTCTGTCGTTACTAGTGCCTTGAAGACATTCGGAATGCATTTCTCCTCCTTATAAGATTCTATGTGCAGTCCTAGGAATCCATAGAAGCTAGAGTTTGAGAAAGAAGAGGAAAATATTAAAGAATGGTTTTGGAGTTTTATATTGACTCTGATTTATCGAAAATCGGTAATAAGAAAGAAGGAGAAGATGCCAAAGGTGAATATCGATGCAGCCCAAGCAACTACGATAAAATATATATAAATTTGCATTCAGCACGATGTTTCACTATTATAACGACATGAAGTACACCCTTAAAATTGGTTTCAATTTGTTTTTTTGTTTTTTAAGTTCCGATTTTTGAGACTTTGGAACATATAAGTTCGAATTTAGTAAACTGTTGTATCTATTATCAAATATTCAAATCTCGTTCGGATTTGTGATCAACCACAAATTGAATTAATTGAGTCGGTATGAGCCGTTCGAATCGGCTTGATGGGCTCGGTGCCTCAGTTGGACTCGCGGACGCACCCACAAACAATAACCATTTCTTAGAACGAAATAGAATGCGCGAGCATGGCGCCCGCTGCCAACCTCGGGCTCGCTGTCGACGCCGTCCCAACTCTGTGTCACCATGTTCTTCTCTCCCGCCTCCTCCGAACCTCTCGCCTTCCGCCTCCGCAGCTCTTCCAGATCCATGCCAACATGGTCAAGTCCGGCCTAGACCTCCTACCCTTCCCCGCCAGCAAGCTTCTGGCCGCCGCCGCTACCCTCGGCGACACCGTGTACACCCTCTCCATATTTGGCCGCATCCCCGATCCCTGTCTCTTCCACCACACCGTCGTCCTCCGGAGCCTCTCCGCCGCACGCTTCCCCGCCGTGGACGAGGCCTTCGCCCTCTTCCGGTCCCTCCACTCTTCCGGCGTCGCGTTGGACCAGTTCGCCTTGGTCCCCACCCTGAAGGTGTGCGCTCGCGGTCTCGCCCTGCGCGCCGGGCGGCAGCTCCACAGCCTCGTGATTAAGCTCGGATTCCAGCTTTTCGTCAATGTCAGGAACACCTTGATCCATCTGTACTGCCGTTGCGGGAGGGCGGCTGATGAAGGCCGACAGCTGTTCGATGAAATGCCTCAGGTGAACGACGCCGTCTCTTGGAGCGCATTGATGACTGGGTACGTCCAGATATCAGATCCCGAGAAGGTAGTGGATTTGTTTCGCGAAATGCGTGCTCGCATCTCCCACGTTAATGCCGCTACTCTAGTGAACACCTTCTCGGCCTTGGTAGATTTATCTTCTTGTGGAGGTGAAGCGCTGCACGGCTATTGCATTAAATCCGGTCACGACTCCGACTTGAACGTCGCCACCGCCATTGTAGATATGTATGCAAAATTTAAATGGATCGATTCGGCAGTAAAGGTCTTCGATGCCACGAAGAGAAAAGACTTGATCTTGTACAATTGCATGGCCGATGGTTTTGCCAAAGCCGGAGCTATCACAGACGCCTTCGCCCTACTTGGAAGAATGAAATATGAGGGTGTCAAACCAAATTCAGCGACCTTCGCCGGGTTGCTCGCAGCCTGTGCTTCATCGGGAGCAATCGTCACCGGACGGCGCCTCCATGACCACATAAACATGGAGGGCGTAGAGTTGGACGCTGTTCTTGGAACAGCTTTGGTCGACATGTACTCGAAGAGTGGGTGCCTCGAGGAGGCCATCGAAGTATTCGACAAAATGGTTGAGAGAGATGTCCAGGCGTGGACGGCGATGATCATGGGTCTTGGAGTCAATGGCAGGGCGCCAGCCGCTCTCGAGCTCTTCCGCCAGATGGAAAACGAGGGAGTGAAGCCAAACGAAGTGACCTTCTTGTCAGTCCTCAATGCTTGTAGTCATGGCGGGCTGGTTACTGCTGGAAAAGAATGTTTTGAAAGAATGGTTCAGATATATGGGCTTTCACCAAATATGGAACACTATGGATGTCTGGTCGATCTCTTCGGCCGGGCGGGGATCTTGGAGGAAGCATACAAGCTGATTGAGAGTTTGCCTGTGAGAGGATATGCCATGGCGTGGCGAGCTCTGCTTGCAGCTTGCAGGGTCCATGGGAACGTTGAGCTAGGAGAAATAGCAAGAAAGAAGTTGGTGTCATTGGGCGATGAACACCCCAGCAACGTCATTCTTTTGTCTAGTGCTTACGCCCTTGCAGGTAGGTGGATTGATACTGCACAGTTAGAATCCACAGGAGGAAAGGAAGCCGGCCGCAGCTTAATTAACATGGACGATTAGGGTTTTCAGGAATACCTTTGATTTTGGGTTGCGCGAATCCATCTTCCTACTATAATTATGTGAAGAATGCAAAGGATTGTTTTCTCGCAGGAAGGACGGAAGATATGTGTGTTACCTCCTATGAAGGAGTTTGAAAGGTTAATTATGTTTATATGCAGTAGATTCTTTTATTTGTCGTTGTCATCTAAGGAAATTTGATGCCTCTAGGAAAGTGTTCTATACGTGTTTGCCATTATGTCAACCATGAACCATCAATACAATGTTTGTTTGCCATTATACTAATTAATCATCAATACAATGTGCGTAGTATTATTCTTAAAACCTGATCCTTGTTATTGGTTTTACTTTATCATTACTGTTACCAATTGAAGGTGGATCATCGGATTGTTTAATTAATTTAGGATTTTATGAATGAGAAAGCGTAAAAAAGTAGGCGAACTGTGGAACAAGGATAGACTACAGAGACAGCAGGAAAGAAACAATCGACAGTAGAACATGTCAAGTAGCAGATCAAGTGAGAAATTAGGTTAGATATATTAGTATTTCAAGCTGCAGAAGGCATAAGCTTCTCAGAGATCAACATCCTAGGTTACAAATGAAACAAAAGTATCGGAAATTGGAGAAGCATGGATCCATTGATTCAAACAAATATAGGCAGCAATTAGTAGTGGGTAAGATTCTCAAACCTAATACTAATTTCCCACTAACTCGAGTATTTTCCCGTTAGCAACATCAACAGCAAGACTTCTTGTAATGCTACAGACATTCTTCTCTTAGACATTGATGCGTGGGAAAACTTTGACAAATTTTTGATGTACAATTCTCAATCTAAAACAAAAATACTCGCTCATGCTTAATCAGATCCTTCCTTGCTACTATTGCTTGTGCTACTACTGCCACATCTCTCTCTATGTGATGTCTGTGGAAGAGTGGAAAGGAGCTGACCTGGCCACAAGTCCAATGGAGCAGGGTATCTGGCATGCGGTCTTGTCACGTACGAAATTGCTCCAGGTGGTGTTGGTGGTGGTGTAGTGGTTCTTTCCACTGGAAAGAGCTGAAGCTCTCGGACGGGGGCTGCTTGCATGGATCCAATAATGAATGGCTGAGGCTGCATTGGAAGCATAGTGGCAGATGGCTGTGGTTGACTAGGAGGGCTTGAGTTAGTATTGTTGCTCCATACAGGAACAGACTGTGATCTCCTCTGTAGCTCACTTTGGAGCTGAGATATTTCAGCTTGCAAAGCATTATTCTCGTCTTTCAATTCGTTCCTTTCTACAGTAACCTATTATATTCACCGCAGATAGAAATTTAGTGTACAAAAACATAGTAGCTTAAATTTCAACACTAGTGATCAAGACATGAAGCATAGAGTAGTCATTTTCCTGATCACAACCAAAGTTCCAACTCCCAAATACCATCACAAAAAGAAGCAACTAAAAGAGGAATTCTGAGAAAGTTAATAAATTTAGATACTGGCAGGCAACGCAAATTGGAGATTGGAGTGTTATGACAACTCCATAAACAAATTGAAATGGTATACATAATTATGTAGATAGATAAATAAGATAGAAAAATTAAAGAGTGCAAAAGAGGACAATGAAAGAACATGAGTATTTTTGTAAGAAATGCAAATCACTGCAAGTTTATATTACTTAACAAATGCACATATAATCTGCAAAAGTCTAATGATGTATGAGTATGACAAAATAATAGATTTGGGCACTATAGTATCACTTTACAAACATTGACCAAGAGAAAAATAAGAGTATGTTTTCATTGTAGTATTTGAAAGTACACAATTAGGTTGCAGAAACTTACATAGCGAGATTCGGTTAGCAGAGCAGCATTTTCCTTCCTAAGAGAATCTACTTGCGAAAAAAGATCTCGAAGCACTCGGGTAGTGTCACCCAATATTGAAGCCTTACAATTGTTCTGTCGATCTGGTTCTGTTCATGAATATTACGGTGGTAATAAGTTCCTCATTCAAAAGACAATAACCATACAAGATGTGAAAATAGAAGGGACCTTTAGACAATAGGTAAAATAGCAGGCAAAATATATTCAGACAAGACAAAGGTATTCCTGCTGAAATATAGAAGTTTCTACCATGTCTTTGGTCAAGTATTAGATTACTTACTATAGCCACATTTGGTACTGAGAATACATCTTAGAAATGAATCAGAGATTAATAATAGTGCATCAAATAATTTATACTGCAAGCTCTCTACAAACTTTTTCCTGATTCATTCTCTTACGAATATATATTTTTCAACAGATAAATATGCATTGTAAAGTGATAGATCATGTTCCATGTGCAGTAAGTTAATGATAGGGTCAAACTGGAAATAGACTGTGCTCTCATCCACTGGTATTCCGCTAAAGCCTGAATATGAACTCTTGATGGAGCACAATGTATAAACATAAGAGTTCTCGTTAAACTTAGAAGTATAATTACTAACAGGAAGACCCAATCTACATACAGTCTCATGAAAAAGTCTTAAAAGAGATATTTGATCAAACAGAGCATTCAGCTTGCTTTCTTTGGACGCTATCCAGTTTTTGAGTTATCCCTGGCAATAATTACCTGAACGACTGTTACTGAAAAGAGTGAGACTTACCAAGAACATGCCCAAGCTCAACAAAGAGTTCATTCAGCTGGTCACGTTTAAGTTTTTCCCTTTCAGCTTTATGTATCTTCTTTGGAACTCTACTCTGGCTCTTTTTACCAGGAGCAGACCTGCAACAGTTCTATTCTCAGTAATATAGAAGAAAGAACCCAAAGGAAAATAGGAGACAAGTTATATGATAAGAATCATAAGGACAAACTAAATATGCAACTTCTAAATCAAGATGGCTCAAGTATCAACTGAACTGTACAAGAAAAAGAAAATTTATTATTATTTCATATTTAATAAAACAGATATCCTGTATTTAATTTAAAAATATTTTATTAAAATTACTTAAATTGTAGATTCCCTACTAGGGTCCTACTAGTGTTGTTAGCATATGATGTGACTGTGATAAACAAATGTGGAATTAGCCAGCTAGGAAAAAATGTCGCAGACCTCATTTCTCTTGTCATTTTACCATATGTTAATCACTTATGAAGTGACAATTACATCATATGACAATAAGGCCATGAGGTAGGCTGTAATATAAGCAATTTTTAAACGATGGCTAGAACTGGAATCAATTCTTAAAAGTTTAGATAAAATTTGAAAAAAAATTAAAAGCTTTATATAGATATAAAAAGAAACATGAAGAATTTGGTTACAATTAGGCATTAACCTATATGTAATGCATTTGAAGGCAGCAGGTCAGTTTAGGGAGATACAAGCAATATCTAGGATGCCAATGAACAAAGAACCTGACCTGGCAAGCCATATTTCCAATGTCCCAAGAAGGACACCTAGTAGGAAGAAGATCAGAAATTAAAAGAATAGGATACTAGTGCCTTACTTCTATCACTGTGAAATATCTCTTTCCAACCTTCCGCTAGGCAAGAAATCATTGTGAAAATGAAAGAATCAAAAGTTTAGCTGAGGTTATAAACACCAAAGTGTAGCTGAGGTTATAAACAACAAATGGTCACAGCTGCAAGGGAAAAACCCTGAGACATCAAGTTATTATCAAAGCATGAGCTCATGTTGAGAGGATAAACAATAAAGGATAAAGTTATCTTATTCTGTTTAGGTAGAAGGGCCTCTGAAGGGGGAAAAAGGAGCCAAGATGGAAGCAAGAGAGCAGAACATTAAAAAAACCAAGTAGTGCAATAAGAGGACATTAAATACAGGGGAAAATAAGAGGAAATTAATTAGATCAAGAAAGTGGTAAATAGGTTTTGGAATCTTCCATATTTTAGTCTGACAATTTCTTCTTTCTAAACCAAATAATTTGGACATGTCGACTCAAACTAGTTACAACAAGTGATAGTTTCTTTTGTATGCATGACTAAGTTGCAGAGAATGGTCTCCCCAGCTTCACATTTTAATTCATCTTATAATAGTTTTATATGCCATTTGGCATGCATATGGTGTATTTTTTAAGCAGCAATTGTTCTAAAATTGAAATATGCAAAAGAACTTTTAGTGTCAATCTAACCACCTGCCATTGAAACCCCACCTCAGGAACTTCATCACTTCTTATATAGTAAGATCCAAATAATAAGGTTCTTGGAAAGCTCTTTTCAGATTGTAGGGCGGACAGCAGGTCCATTATCAAGCATTTAAAGAAAACACAGTGCAATAAATCATAACTAAACTTAGCCATTTGAAGCATTTCAATCACATCAAGCTAAAACCACGCATTATCTTAAGCTCAATCAAGATGTTGCACGGTTTAACAGATGAGCATTACCATATACTTCTTCATTACGAACTATTTAACTAACTAAAGCAATGTCTATCACTTATATGATATGCCATAATAGAACAAAATATAAGTTATGCACGCAGTATACACAATCAGACAAATTCAAAGACAAAACAGCAACAGATCCAGCGACAGAATGGAATAACGTCATAAACTAACCCAAGCGACTCGGCTGAAACATTCGACTCGTTAGCTGTAGTAGCGGGCTCCTCCGAAACCATCCTCCTTGCTGCTCTCGCTGAAACTAAGAAACAAAAATTATTAGGCATTACTTCCATGGAAAAAGATCGTAAGGGAAAAAGATCATTCCAAGAAATTTCGCTATCGAAAGATATACTCCATCCAAATTAACTGTTCGAGTAAAAAATTGCAGCTTTAAAGCATCAAGCTTTGGAAAAAACATCAATTAGATCACAGCATAACGAGCAAGTAGAAACCGAAACCCTTCCAACTTTCAGATCCGATAGAAAGCAAGGTCGAGCTCCAAAATTGCATCAATCTAGCCTACCCATCTTGAAACTCAAATCATCGGACGATCAAGCACCACAACTCACATATGCTCCTATTAACGAGAAGCGAAACAGAGGGTCGGAAATCCAGAAACCAGAGTGTTTAAAAGAAGAGATCGGGGGCAAGAGGGCACGAGGATTACCTCGGTGGTCAGAGGCGAGGAGGAAAGAAAAAGGGGCTTCGGGTTTCGATCCTCTTCAGGCGGCTTCGATTCGTACTTAGAAGCTTGCTGCCGCTCGTCGTTCGTCGGAGGGGAGAAAGGCAAGATAGAGTTGAGTTGGGGCGGAGGAGGAAGACTTGAGAAATGGAGAAAGGGGCAGAGAGAGAAGAATCCATACGCACTCGCGTGTGGCGAGCACCCTCCCCACTCCACACGTTCGCTTCTTACGCGTATTTCCTACGCATCGTATGACCAAGCGTCCTAACTGACTGGTAAAAAGAAGGATCACCGTTCCTATTTTCCGCTGTGGCCCCGCCTCACTTCAAGTGCGTAGAGAAGAAGCGTGGTCTAACAGCGTGAGTATATAAAATGAGCAGCATATTTAATGTCTTAAAGTATTACCCCATTCGATTACCTACTATGTTATTCGCAAGAACAAGTGGGATCAAAACTTTGTTGAACCAAGAGACAGGTAGGTTATAAATTAAGATAAGCCGTAAAAGTATAGAAAGATTCGTGGTTTCCAGTTGATGTTACTTGTAAGCTCACATGCAGTCAATGCGTTCCTCAAGTGAGGGTGAAATGGCCCCTATTTTCATCCACCATTTTTAATATTAAATTTCCTTTTAAAAATAATATGGAATATATAATGTGGATAATATTTTAAAATTCTTCCTTTTTTAGAAAATAAAATTTATCACAATACAAATGTTCTTGCATGAAGTCGGAGTGATACGATTCGACACATTTCATGATCCAGTGCGACTCCGACGGGGACCTGCAAAGACAATCTGACGCTCAAATAAGAAGGAATTTCATATATGGGTATAACAAATTGAAATCTAGATGTACCTAGTTTGCGTCGTGTTTGTATATAGTGCAGGATAAAGAATATTTGACGATAAAATCTCTCATAATCTCATGGGGACGTGCTCACAACAGATTGAGGCTAATCCCAAAAATGTCGGTGCTCATATAATGAATCTCTTGTAATTAATGATGACATAAGCTTCCTTGTATGACCAGATGGAGTTCTCGTGCCAAGTAGTGTCTTGTTGGACTTGAGTCTGATTCATAAATGTGGGTGCTTCTGGACCTAATCCGGTCGGACCCAAAGTGTTAGTCCAGTCTAGCAAATTATGCAAAAGCAAATGCCCGCGAATAGAAGTTACAACCTACTATTTGATTGCTCATAAGCTAGGATGCACTAACACCGACACCGACACCGACACCGACACCGACACGGGCCGGACACAACATGGACACAGACACAATATATATATCATGATATTTTCATTGATGTCAAACTTCTAATTTTCAATTTTTTCTATGCCCCATTCAAAATATATGAAGCATTCTAAATAATTTCTTGTGTCAATACTTACCATTATATATATATATATATCATGATATTTTCATTGATGTCAAACTTCTAATTTTCATTTTTTTATATGCCCCTTTCAAAATAAATGAAGCATTATAGATAATTTCTTATGTCAATACTTACTATTTTTAAGCCACTTCCAAAAGCATGAAGAACAATATATATTGACATTTCCCAAAACATTTCTAAATTAGCATGTCTAATTAGTGGAACTAATCATGTACAATTACATGTAAACAAAAAGTTAACTAGAGTACCACTATCTTCTTCACAATCATTGTTGTTATCTTCTTCATTGGAAAATCAGTGTTTTATTATTTTTTAGAAAAGATGCATAGATGGTGGTGTCCGGACTTTGGGTCGTGTCTGGGCTGTGTCCGATTCGTGTTCGAGCAAAAAAAATTTTGACTAGTCAAGACACTCTTGGACGCGTGGGACACGTGTGTCGAACGAGTGTCTTCGTGTGTTGGTGTCCGTGGTGTATTGGACACGCGGACACTGACACGACGCGAACACGACAATCCCACGGGGTGTCTGTGCTTCCCAGCTTGTAAATAAACTTGTAACTGTTGGCTTTAGGTTTTCAACCTTAGCCTTAATCTCGATCTTGATGGTTTTGATGATAACAAACATGGAACTAATGATTTCATTGAGAATATCTTTCAGGTTCCATATCGACTAGCGTTCGATGTCCTCAATCGGATAAATCGGAGAAATCACAAAATCGGAATGACATTGATCGTCACGCTCGGGTTCATCGCGGAAGTTTCCCGAAGATCGACGAGTGCACCAAAGTCGCTTGGACGAGTCCAAAGATCAAGTCAAAAGCTCTCCAAGATGATACTCGTTGAAAGCCGAAACCTGGAAACGAAGCGCGAAAGAAATAGGCTGAAGAAATAACATTCAGCCTAGGTTCGGTCGACCGACCGAAGGTAAAGAAAATAGCAGAGCTACTTCGGTCGATCGATAGAAACCCAAAACGGGCAGTAGCTCGGGCGATCGACCCGTCGGTCGACCGACCTGCTGATACCTGCGACGCAAGATTGCGTCAGTCGATCGAATGGAGAAAGAAATTGGCCGAGGCTGGCGGTCGACCGACCTGTGTATAAGCCGAAGATGCAATCGCGTCGATCGATCGATGGGTCGACCGAAGATCGTGGATCGTGCGATCCACGTCTGGCGGTCGACCAATCGATCGACCGACCACAGGGAAAGTTTTAGCGGTCGAATGACCAGTCGACCGATGCTTCAATCGGCGCTTCGACCGATGGTCTATAAGGGATAGTTTTCTACCCGTTGAACAGTTGTTGCTTTGCGAGGGTATAAATATACCCTCGAATACTTCATTTAATCTTCTTCCCTTGATGTTACAAAATTTATTGAGCATTTAAAGCCTTCCAAACGATCAATCGCGCGCGCTCTGCTTATCCAGCGAGTTCCACTTCAAGCGCAAGTTTTTCCTCAACTCGAGAATTAAATTGAGCAGTTCGTCTTGACGAGTTGGAGGCATTGAAGGCTGTGAAAGGAGCTTGCAAACATTGGTTTTATCTTAAGCTCTTTCAATTATAATTTTATTGTTATTTCAACGGTGTTTTTATTTGTGTCTGTGTAAAGACCTGGAGTGTAGGTTTTGTTGATTGTGAAGTGGTATCCTTGGTGAAGAGGAGTAAAGTCACTTGTGTAAACGTAGTGTTTACTAGGATTAGTTTAGTTGTCCCTTAGGGTTAAGGTGGGATAAGTGCTCTCGATAAGAATGCGGAGACTTCCGGGTGTGGAAGTATCTTAGGTCGAGAGTGAGACTTTCCAGTGAAAAGCCCTCGTGTGTAAGGGAAATATAAATTAATCTAGTAAATTTAGTTTGAAAATTCTAAGCGGGGTGCTTAGGTAGTGGAGTAGGCATTGGGGTCGAACTACTATAAATATGTGTGTTTGCATTGTCTTATTGTTTTGTGTTAATTGTTTTATCTTTATATCGCTTACGCATTCATTCATCGAATTGCAAATCGCCTAAGTTAATCTAAGAAACGATTAAAAGTAAAATTAGGCGAATTATATAGTAAACACACTATTCACCCCCCCCTCTAGTGTAGGCCATTTTGCCTTCAATTGGTATCAGAGCGGGTCGTAGATTATGATTTCACCATCCCTTCTACAATTCACCTCGATCTAGAAATGGCTCTACAATTGGTAGCGTCTAGACCTCCTAGGTTCGATGAATTAAACTTTTTAATATGGTTAAGTCAAAATACATAGAACCTAAGAAAAATATGAATGCATGGACCCAAGAACAAATTAGCATGTTTGAGTTAAATGCTAAAGCTACAAATTGCTTATTTTGTTCTTTGGATGATAAGATTTTTGAAAAGATCATACATTGCACTTCCGCTTTCGATATTTGGGCTACTTTAAATATGCTTTATAATTATGCAAAAATCGAAGACCTCAAAACATTTGATGAGGGGAGTGATGACAATTGTCATCCACCCAATACTAACATAGTTTTTGAAGCCCATAGTGTCTCCAGTCATAGGAGCACCAAGAGTCGAAAAAGGAAGGTAGTGTGCCATGCATGCAAAGAGAAAGGGCATGTAAGGAAAAATTATCCTTTCATGAAGAACAAGGCAAAGAAGAGGTCAAACACTTCCACATCATCATCATACTCAAATGAAGCATCCTCTTCCCATGGCTATGAAGCTAATTCAAAAGATTGCCTCATGAATGATGAGGTACACTCTTCTTCCTCTAGTCATAATAACAAAAAGTGTAATACTAGTTCATCTAATTCTCATGATATGCTTTATGATGAATTGATGGATGAATACAAAAACATGTATGCCTTGTTGATTAGAAAAGATAAAGAGAACAAAAAATTGAAGAAAGAAAACTCAAATCTTAGCTCTCAATTGCATGATGTAAAATTAGAAAATAAGAAGCTAAGAATTAGTGTCAACAATCCATGTCATGATGCTTTAAGTATTAACACTAAGGATTTGAAAAATGAAAATGACATATTAAAGAATGAAAATAGCATGTTGAAAACTCAATTGCATGCTATTCACAAATCAATGAATGATTTGAAAAATGAGATTGTTTTTCTAAACAAGAAGGTTAGTAATGTATCTAGTAATTCTTCATTTAAGAATTCTAGTAAAAAGAATGCTCATGCTAATGTTAAATCTCATTCTAAGTATTCTACCATTAAACCTCATATTCAAAAGAAAAATATTTTATCTAAGAATGATCATGCTCATCATGCCTCTCATGCCATGCATTCCACTCTTAAACCTCATGATCATAAAAAGAGGAATGATATCTTTAAGAATGCTCATTCTCATCATGTTTCACATGATAAACATTCTAAAATTAAATATCATGTTCATGCTAAAAATGAAAAGAAAAAGTTTCATGGACATTATTTTTGTTGTGGTATCTATAGTCATGCCATACATGATTGTGCATTCAAAAGAAATCCAAATGTTGCTAAGACACTTTGCATTCCTAGGTCATCTAACCCTCAAGGACCCAAAGCTATTTGGGTACCAAAGATCTCATTTTCTGTTGTAGAGAGAGCTACCACACAAGGGTGAAGGATTGATGATATGTTGGAGTTGACCATGGACTTGAATGATGAATCCTCCATTGGTTGCAACTTCAAGCTACATTGATGTCTTAGGTAAAGTTGACATCAAAACTACTTCGGTATCATCTTCTGTCTTGTATTGCTTAATCTTAATTGAAGATTATGATACATGTTTAAATTGATTGATTTTCCCCGCTCTTGCCAAAGAGTTCTTTCAAAAACGTTTTTGATTTTTGATTTCCCGGTCTCTACGGAGACCCAGGTGGCCTATAATGGGTCTAAGCGATCTTGCGGTTCTAAATCGTAGGCTTTTTGTGGCTTTCAGTTTTCAACCAATAGGAATGGTTGAAGATCTTATGTTTCAAAATTTTATATTTTGAGATCTCTTGATTCATTTTGTTTTCATGAAAATTTATATGGAAATGAATCCATGCTACTTAGTGAAGTTGAATTTGATAAATGATACTTTGTTTGTCTCTTCACTATTTAGTTTGATAGCTTGCATGTAGATTTAATTTCATTGTCTACTTAAGAAGTATACTTGCAAGTTATAAACATTTTAGGAAGACTAAGTAGGAAGAAAAGGTTTAGTTTGGCTAAATTTTCATGTATAAGGTATAACCTCAATTAATTCAAAATCCTAGTATTATACCTCATTGGTTAAGCTTAAACTATGTCTCCATACTCATGATGGTAATTGCATGTTAAATCCTTGAATTCTCATGAGTAGGTAGGACTTTGATACTTAGACAAATTTCATTGAATGAAACTTGTTCTAGATAAATATTTTATTATTAGAGACTTTTCTTTAAGTCCAAACTAGTTAAATATGTTTAGAGATCTTATTTCTCAAATAGTTCACATCTTAAGATCTCTTAGATTCATTTAGATATCATGAAAACTTTCTCAAAAATGAATCATATCTATCTAGCATAGATTAAGGTCTTAAATGGAACTTTGCATTGAAACATTTGCTATTTAGTATGTTATCTTGCTAAGTTGGCATATTATTTCATCATGCTACTAATGAAGCCTTCTTGCAAGTTAAGAAAGTGATAAGAATTGGAAAGCTACGCTATCTAAAAGTAAATGAGGATATGAAAAGTTGGGCAAATTTTCAAGAAAAAAGTATGAATTTAATTTTTGCAAAATCTTAGTAAACTAATTGAATTATCATGTTTAATGATGTATCTATACTCATGATTGATGCTTGCATGATAAATGTTTAAAATTTCATGAGTAGGCAATATTTTGATAACTTAGGCAATTTCATGATATCTTGATTGAATGAAACTTGATCTATGTTAAAATTTCTTATTAGAGACCTCATTTTTAAGTGAACATCAAGCAAACATGTTTAGATATACATATCACTTGAGTCTAGGTGTTTTAGAATTGAAAATTCATGTGTAGATGGAAAATGTGATATAAATATCACTTTAGATGACTTAAGGTTGAAAAGGCTTTGACCCAAGTCAACAAATGGACTTGATCATTTCATTTAAGTCCAAAACTTCATAAACATGTTTAGGAATAGGTTTAACATGTTTCCAAGCACTTAGAATGGAAAATTCATATGGATATGGATAAAATGACATAGAGATGGTTTCATGGATACCTCTTTTGAACTAAGTTGACCCAAGTCAACAAGTTGACCTAATGGTCTCATTTATAATCCATATTTGAGAAACATGTTTAGATTTACTCATGCTAGGTATCCATAGGTTTAAATTTGAAAAATCATGAGTAAATGTTAAGATTGAAACTTAGCAAGTTTCATACAAACTAGTTTAGTTTTGAATGAAATCATGCTAGGCTGATATCTTGACTTAAGGACTTAATTCTCATTTCAAACTTGACACATACTCTTTACATGACCATCATGTGGTGTCATGAAAGTTTGAATGAAAATTGAAGACGTTTTAAGAAAAACTGAAATTTACAAAAATATCACTTCAATCTACATTTGGTATCAAATTTCAGTTATTTCTAGAAAAATATAAAAAATTAATTTTGAGATGATTCTTGAAACTGCACTTTCACTGAAAAATCTAGTTTCTTCAAAAAAAATTTCAAAAAGTTTCATCAAGAATCTAATTTATAATAGAATTTTAAAGTTGGATTTTAAAAATCCAAAGTATCATCCTCTAGAAATATCCATTTGCTTTTGATTAGAATCAATATATGATGAAAAATGGACTTTAATTTTTAAATTCATTTTGAGTCCAAACTTGATACATGCATTTCAAATGACTATTCAATAATTTGTATCAAAATTTTCATCCCACAATTGGTATCAAAATGAGTATTCTATATTTTGGTATCAAATCTTTCATCCAAAAATTAGTTTCAAAAACATTTATCAAAAATATGATTTTGAATAAACTTAAAAGGGTGATTTTTGAAAACTAGAAGTATAAGTCGACTTAAGTCAACAAAGTAAGTTAAAAATTTTATTTTAAGCCCAAACTTAATTCATAGTTTTATATTCCCTCATGTTTGATGTCTAGATGCCTAAGATAAAGAAAACATGAGTAGATAGCCAAATTTGATACTTAGCATCTTCATGCTTTCAAGCATACTTTGAATAGAGTCATGCTAAGTTTATAAACTCTTGAGAACATACATGATTTAATTTTGAATTGTCTCTATCACTTTCTTCATATCATGTATGATTTAAAGTTTCCTATTAAATACTTGTTTTTCTATCCCTTTGGTTGTGATACCCATGTTTCATGAAAATAATCCTTAGAGTCTCAACCTCATGTATTAATTGCTTCATCCCTTTGAGTAGATAGCCTCTCTTGCCCTTTTTGATTTATATCAAAAGGGGGAGAAGAGTAGGATAAATGGGGAGAAGAGTATAGGTCAAAAAGGGGAGAAGTGTATAAGAAAAATGGGAGGAAAATATAGAAAATTCATGCATATAGATAGGTTGAGTTTATCTTATAGATATACATGTTGATAGGGGGAGAAATCCCTTAGTTGATATCCTTATGCTTTAATGATATATTTTCTTAAGGATGTTTGTCATCATCAAAAAGAGGGAGATTGTTGGCTTTAGGTTTTCAACCTTAGCCTTAATCTCGATCTTGATAGTTTTGATGATAACAAATATGGAATTAATGATTTCATTGAGAATATCTTTTAGGTTTCATATCGACTAGCGTTCGATGTCCTCGATCGGATAAATCAGAGAAATCGCAAAATCGGAAGGACATTGATCATCACGCTCGGGTTCGTCGCGGAAGTTTCCCGAAGATCGACGAGTGCACCAAAGTCGCTTGGACGAGTCCAAAGATCAAGTCAAAAGCTCTCCAAGATGATGCTCGTTGAAAGCCGAAACCCGAAAATGAAGCGCGAAAAAAATAGGCTGAAGAAATAACATTCAGCCTAGGTTCGATCGACCGACCAAAGGTAAAGAAAGTAGCAGAGCTACTTCGGTCGACCGACGGAAGCCCAAAACGGGCAGTAGCTCAGGCGGTCGACCCGTTGGTCGACCGACCTGCTGATACCCGAGACGCAAGATCGCGTCGGTCGACCGACGGATCGACCAAATGGAGAAAGAAATTGGCCGAGGCTGGCGGTCGACCGACCTGCGTATAAGCCGAAGACGCAATCGCGTCGGTCGATGGACGGGTCGACCGAAGATCGCGGATCGTGCGATCCGTGTTTGGCGGTCGACCAGTCGGTCGACCGACCACAGGGAAAGTTTTAGCGGTCGAATGACCAATAGACCGATGCTTCGACCGGTGGTCTGTAACAGATAGTTTTCTACCCGTTGAACAGCCGTTGCTTCGCGAGGGTATAAATACACCCTCGGATACTTGATTTAATCTTCTTCCCTTGATGTTATAGAATTTATTGAGCATTTAAAGAGAGATTTAAAGCCTTCCAAACGATCAATCGCGTGCGCTCTGCTTCTCCGGCGAGTTCCACTTCAAGCGCAAGTTCTTCCTCAACTCGAGAATTAAATCGAGTAGTTCGTCTTGACGAGTTGGAGGCATTGAAGGCCGTGAAAGGAGCTTGCAAACATTGGTTTTATCTTAAGCTCTTTCAATTGTAATTTTATTGTTATTTCAACGGTGTTTTTATTTGTGTCTCTGTAAAGACCTAGAGTGTAGGTCTTGTTGATTGTGAAGTGGTATCCTTGGTGAAGAGGAGTAAAGCCACTTGTGTATACGTAGTGTTTACTATGATTAGTTTAGTTGTCCCTTAGGGTTAAGGTGGGATAAGTGCTCTCGACAAGAATGCGGAGACTTCCGGGTGTGGAAGTATCTTAGGTCGAGAGTGAGACTTTCCAGTGAAAAGTCCTCGTGTGTAAGGGAAATATAAATTAATCTAGTAAAACTAGTTTGGAAATCCTAAGCGGGGTGCTTAGGTAGTGGAGTATGCATTGGGGTCGAACCACTATAAATCCGTGCGTTTGCATTGTCTTATTGTTTTGTGTTAATTGTTTTATCTTTATATCGCTTCCGCATTCATTCATCGAATTGCAAATCGCCTAATATAATCTAAGAAATGATTAAAAGTAAAATTAGGCGAATCATATAGTAAACACACTATTCACCCTCCCTCTAGTATAGGCCATTTCGCCTTCAGTAACTTCTATTTGCAGGTATTTGATTTGCCACAAATAAAGAAGGAGCCTATTGCTGGTGAGAAAGAGGTTGTCGCGGGCTAATGGAAATCTATTGTGCGCGAGATGGAGGTTGTTGCGAGCAGAAAATATGAAGGTTGTCATGAGTGAGAGGAGGATTTAGTAAGCGAGAGAAAGAGAGAGGTTATCGTGAGCGCGGGGGGGGGGGGCTATCGCGAGAGTCGTGAGTGAGAGGAGACTGTCGCGAGAGTCACGAGCAAATATAGAGATTGTCATGAGTGAGAAGAATACATGAAGCCCTATCATTTGTATGCTACAAATTGGACTTGCAAACGTTTGGGACTATAGTCCAATTTATAGTCTACCGTTGCATCATGTAAAAATCTAATACTATAATTAACTTAATTGCAACTAATCAAATACTAAAAATATAAATGTTGAAAGCCTATTTGCAGGCAACCAAACACCCTCTTAAATGCAATATAATGGTAAATGTCATAATTATAAGTTACCTAGATTACATTTTCAAATTAAGAGGTGTTTAATTGATAGAAATAGATAAATAATATAATAATATTTTTGATGACTTATTTAAAATTTTCAAGTATAAATTTTACATAATGGGTAATTAAGTCATGATGAAAATTTTAATGAACTAAGAATATTACTCTCTACTTCAATCGATTCATAGAAAAAGTAATTTTGCCAATCCGGTGACTTGGTGGTCAGATATTTAGGTATTTTGCTCATAGATCTTGGATTCTATCCATTATGTTAGCGTTTTTTGTGCACATTGTTTTCTTTTTTATTGTAACGGCTGAAGATAAAAATAGTAATTTTTCTAAATACTAACCTTTAAAATTCATAATAATTATATCAACAAATAAAAAATATTAAATATATCATAGTCAATTATATATTTGATTAATATAATAAAATCAATGATAGTTTTTTATTATTTTAAAATTAATATATGATTTCCTAAAATATTTTACATCTATTCATATTTTTGTATATTATTAATACTTAGAATCAATTATGATCATAAAAATATATTACTTTGTCTATAAACTTTTAAATTTTAATATGGAAAAAATTCTAAAATGATCCTAACGTATTTTTATGAGTACTAAAATCAACCTAATATTTTTTTTATCAAAAATACCTCTTACGTAACAAGATTAGTACATAAATAACCTTATTGATTAACAGTGTTGTTAATAGACGAATAACGGAGCTGACGTGGCCGATGATCGAGACTGATGACTTGGACACGTAGTACACATGCAGACCAGTCTTTGTCACGTCAACAAGGGGTCCCACCACAAATATTAAAGGCACTAAAATATCCTTGATGTTTTTACGAGGGTACTAAAATACCTATATAGTTTGTCTCGGAGCTAAAATGCCCCTCAAGTTATTGAAAATGATACAAAAATATTCCTAATCGTCTTAAATGTCCATTGCAAACTCACCTTCCCATAATATCGATTCAAGCAATCAAAGAAGTACACAAATTACTTCTAAGCAACTATAGTACTTCTTTAGATATAAGAAGAGAGTCATTTTACTGGAATCTTGGACTGATTTGACCTCAGGCATAATTGTATCTCATAGTTGTCCTGATTTTCAAGTGACATGTAATTTCTTTTTATTTTTTAATTTTTTATTATGTTGGGTTGATTTGAATCTTGGGTGGTTATTCGATTGTGAGATTGACATAATTGCAGCAAAAATGTAGTTGGAAAATTGCAAAATATATATATATATAACAAAATAGAAGATGGATAATTGTACCAAAAACTTGACAACAAAACTAAAATCGCAATTATGCAACGACACTATAAAAAAATCAACAAAAGATTTCTAGCTGTGAGATCAAGAGTAGTAATATCCTGAATTTAATATTGCACCAAACATAAACATTGTCCAAAAGTACCAATTCAACAAAATATATCAGCAGCCTATATCAAAATAACTATAACAAGTGTTGCATATATCAAAAAGACTATACCAACACTTGCAAATATATCAGCAAACTATACCCGATAAACTATACATACTTAAGAATTCACAAGCATATAAATTTTCATATATATACCAAAACAAAAAGCAACCACTATAATTTGCATCTAAATCAAGTTGTCATATTCTTTTATACCAGGGGCATTTTTATACTATTTTTAATAATTTGAGAAGAATTTTAGCTCCGAAACAAACGATAGAAATATTTTAGTACCCTAGTAAAAATATCAAGGGCATTTCAGTACATTTAATATTAGTGGTGGAATCCCCTTGCTAATGTAGTAAGTCTTGGCTTGCATATGCATGTGCTCCACGTGTCCAAGTAATCAGTCTCAATCATCAATCACACCAGCTCTGTTATCACTCAATTAACATCGTTAACCAATAGGATCATTTATGTATGGATTTCATTACGTAAGATGTATTTTTGATAAAAAAAAATATTATGAATATTTTAGTACCGATCGTGAAAAAATATTAAAGACATTTTAGTACATTTTCTATTTTAATATTGCTATTTCCAACTCATATTCCTTCTCAACCGAATTTTAAATAAATTCTATTTTAGTTTTGATGTTAATAAATAAATAATAAACAAATTTTATTTATTTATTCATTTTTCTATAATTTGAATTTCAGTCATGTAATTTGGAAAAAAAAAGAATTTCAGTCATGTAAAACACATGGCCGCCTCGGATCCTATGTTATTGTTAGGTCGAAGGACACAAATTAATGCAAGCCTTATGCCCTGACCCTGAGCCCCTGAACAATTTTATGTTTAAGTCAACCGTCAACTATTTCATGTTAAAATATTTTAATGGAGGCCAACCATCAATGAATTATTAAAAAAAACAAGAGTTGTTTGGTGACTCTTCCATTTTCATTTATTTTAAACTTTAAAAAAGGTTACCCAACTAATGCATTATATTAAAAAAGTGAAAATAATTAATTGTTTAAGGTTCATGTATATATACTGTGCCTCAACTCATTCTTAATTTATAGATAATGGGAATTATCATGTATCATGTTGATAACTATTTTTTATTTTAATTAGATAACAAGCTGCGGTATGTATCAACCAATTAATATATTGATGTAAATGTCTATTTATATCTTATATGCCCACAAAACTAGGAACTTATATTATTTTAACTTGCTATCACAAACTATTTATTATTAGGCCTACAATCTTATCTGAAATAATATTTTGCTAAAAACAAAAAAGAAATGCAAAAAATTGTTCAATTAGAATCATAAAATTAAATATTTTTGCATCATGGAATATTTTTTCAGAGGAGTACACATAAAGAATCATATTATTTTCCATTATACTAAGTTTTTTCAGCTAAGAAGCAACCGTAGATCTTAACTATCCGGGTCTTCAAGCAAGTTTTTTAAGTTATAGTTTCTGCTTGTCCGAATATACCCAAATTATTTTTCATTATACTTAGTTATTTCCGAAGCAAACAAATTGTAACTTAAATATAAATATAAATAAATTATTTCGCATTATACTGAGTTATTTCTGAAGTAGACAAATTATAAATTAAACCAAAATCTAAATAAAAATATAAATGTCATGTGTCTCAAGTCACTATCTCTTCAATTTCTTCAATGTGCTTTCTTCAACCCAATTTTTTTTCCTCAGCTCCTTTTCTTCTTGATTTTTTTTCATTATCATCATGATTGAAGTGAAGAAGTAGTTCTCATCGTTGATAAATTCTTTTTTGCTTCCTTCTCAAGTGTTGAAATATTTTGGCTTAATATTTTATCATGTTTGCGTTTAAATTTTATTTTTCTTTGTTAAGTTGGTTTGACGTTGGATTTTTCTATTTTTATTTTATTTTCATATGTAAAAAATTTTACTTTTTAATTTAATTATTGTCTCATTGACTATTATATTGTATGCTAAGTATACCTAGTCATTTAGTGAGTATACTTACTCAAGTACCGAAGGTGAGTTGACTACCTTTGGTGAATGTGGTGATGACAATGATCATCCCCTAACAGTCTAACACTAACGTGATTTTTGATACCCAAAGCATGTATAGCCAAAGAAGGTGAAAGAACCGGAGAAAAAAGTTGTTTGCTTCTTGTGCCAATAGAAGGGACACATCAAGAAAAAATGTCCCTCGGTGAAAAAGAAATTAAACAAAAAGAAGAAGATTGACCCGGAACCGATTGAAACCTACCCGATCAGGTAGGTTCCGGGTAGACCCGAATTAAATTCGGATAGGGTCCGGAACAAAAGTTAAGGAACCGGCTAAAATCGATTTCGGTTCCAGGTCTAACACATCCGGTACTCGAAATCGAAACCGATACTCGGAACCTGTACCCTGGAACCTATTCATTTCTGAGTACAGATTCCGAACCTGTTTTGGAATCTGTTGGAACCTGTTCTCGAACCTATACTAGAACCTGCTGGAACCTATTTTGGAACATGTTTTGGAACTTGTTGGAACCTATTTTGTAACTTGTAAATGAACACGTCCCAATAAGGTTCTAAAATAGGAACCAGAACCTATGGTTCCGGGTAAGGTCCGGTTTCAAGTTCCAACATGATAGGATTTGGTTTCAAAACCTAAGAACTGATCTTATACAGGGTAGGATCTGAATATTATGAAAAATACAAAATAACTGAACCTGCTCACCCCTAATTCACATGAAGCACCTTCTTGTCAACATGAAGAGGCTACTTCCCAATTGTGTCTCACGTGACTTAATGATGAGGTAAAATCATCTACTTCATATCATGATGAAAATATTGACTGTGATAGTTATCCTAGCGGTCCCTGAATACTATTTTGGATTACACCATTGATCATGATTACATACTTGGACTGGACTAGAACTATTTGGTCTAATTGGATTAGACCCATCAGCGCCTCACAACTCATTTTAGATCAAACCAGACAGCTTCCTCTAGGGGTCCCGCCCGACTATACTCTTGGACTTGACTCGAGCCAGGTCAAATAGCTCTGTCCAGGGGCTCCACCCGGCTAAATAAAGACATCCACGTCATCCCTTATCATGATGGATATGTCATTACAATCCCGCTATCTCTGGGATCAACCTTTCATTCTGGGCAACATCCTCACAAGATTATCGGACGGCATCATCACCTCCATCTGCAATAAATACGAACACGGCACGCCTCAAGTAACCCTAAGTTCCAATTTTTATTACCTCCACCTTAGAGTGCCCCTAACTTGAGCGTCGGAGTGTCTTTTGCAACTGATCCTCAGGCAAGAACATTTGGCGCCCATCATGGGGCCGAGTAAAGCTTACCTCCCCCACGATGGTTGAAACCCAGAACCAAGCGACCACCGCCGCACACCAACTACAATGACCCGACGACGACCATCGACCACAACATGTTGATGCTGAAACAGTGAGGAGCAATGCTCCGGTATCAGTCCATCTACCCCTGAAGAGCCCCAGCAGCGGATAAACGATTTGGAGATGAAAAACCAATGTTTGACAGCCCAAATCGAGATGTTGACACGATCTCGTGGGCAACCCCCGACTGACTGCGAGTGTTGCCGCTCAAAGCCCGAAGAAAGCAATCACTCTAGAAGGAGGAGACATGTTCCCATCCTTCATGATGAAGTCTCCAACACCCCCCGTCTCGAGAAAGACGAAAACCCCAAAGCTCAAAAAGTCGGGGTTGCCCTTCCTGACAACGCAGGACCATTTACCGAACATATCATGGCTACTTGCCTCATATCAAAAGTAAGTTACCTACTACCCTGACACCCTACAACAGAACGAGTGACCCCACGCAACACCTGACGATATTCAGGATCACGATGCTCTATCACGGAGCAACCGATCCCGTGCTCTGCAGAGCTTTTCCGACCTTCCTGGGAAAAATTACTTTGTTGTGGTTTGATTCCCTCCCCATCGGGGTCCATTCATTCCATTAAAGACCTCTCTCGCATCTTCCTCAGTCGGTTCACTACAGTGCGGGTCTATCATATTTTGCATGAAAGGCATGGGCATACATATTTTTCATTTTATCATTTAATGGAAGCAACTCATTCTTTAATGATAACATGACAACATTCAAATTTTCAATTTGTAAGTATAATGAGACAATTTCTATTTTCAATGAGTCATTCAAATTTTGTAAATCTATATTTTTCTTTCCTAAGGAACTTTTATCAATTTTCAAGCATTTAACTTTTCTTTTCAAATTTTCCAAGAAAGCAAGAAATCATCATTTTCTTGTTCTAACAACTTATTTTCCTTTCTAAGTTCCTTAAATTTTTTTATAATAATATTAAATTCTTCGTACATATGCTCAATTTCATTTTCCAATTCTATATGACTAAAAATATTTTCACCTATAGTAATAGTGGGTACCTCATTGTCCTTTGTCATGAAACAAAGATTTGCATTTTTCTTTGAGCTTTCTTCCCCATTTGAAGATGATGATGACTCGCTTTCATCCCAAGTGGTCATTAGTGCTTTCTTCTTCATCCTTCTTCTTTTGTCTTTCATTGGGGATGATGGGGAGGTGAGCTTGGACTTAGGATAATCGCTCTCCAAGTGTCCGGGCTTATTGCATTGGAAGCACATGTGTCTATCTTTGCCCTTCTTCTTCTTGAGAGGCTTTCCCATAAGTTCCATCAACATCCTTCCAAGGTGAATTATTTCTTCGTACTCGCAATCTTCATTCTCCGATAATGACGACGAGGTTCTATCATCATATGATGCTTTTAAGGCAATGTTCTTGCCTTTTGAGGCATCTTCCTCCCTTTTTGCCCTCATATGGAACTCATGGGTCAAGAGGGATCCAATGAATTCGGTGAGCTTCATGGTGCTAAGATTCTTGGCCTCCATGATAGCAACCATCTTTGGCTCTCATGCTTTGGGAAGCGATCGAAGAAGCTTCCTTATTTTTTCTTCCTCTTGTATGTCCCTTTCAAGGTTAGTCAAAACATTCACAATATTTTGAAAGCGAGCATACATTTCATCTATGGTCTTATGAGCATGCATTTTAAAGAGTTCATAATCATGCATAAGCAAAATTAATTTTAGACTCTTTAACTTGGGAAGTTCCCTCATGAGTAGCCTCTAAAACATGCCAAATATCAAAAACGGATTTGCAACATGATAATATATTAAATTCATTTATAGATAAACCACAATGTAATGCATTCATTGCTTTGGCATTTGAATTAAACAATGTTGGCCTAAGGTTTTCAACCTTGTTGGCCTGATGTTTTCAACCTTGGTCACCATCTTGATTTTGATGATAACAAATTTATTCTAATGAATTTATCAAGTGTTTGATCTCAGGTTGAGGTTATGGTCACGCACGAAGTTCGTTCGGAGAAATACAAAAAATCGGCAAAAATGGCTTCGTCGTCGATTGAGTAGAAAATCTAGAGTTAGGAATAAATTTCATGTAATATGACTCTAGGAATATATCCCAAGCCAAATTATAATCCAAGTCAAAACTTGGTAAGGGAACCCAAAAACGAAGCGTGCAAGAAGAAAGCTGAAAAAAAATAGTATCAGCCCAGGTTCGACGACCGGATGAGGTCAAAAATCGACAGTAGCCAATTCGATCGATCGGTCAATCGATCGAATGTTACCCGAAAATGACATAACGCCTTCGGTCGCTCGGGTGGAGCTGCCGAGTGAGGGGTTATAAATACCCCTCACCATCCTTCTAAGAGTCTTTTAACCATTCATTGAAGATCTCCTAGAGTGTTTTTGAGCTTTCCCAAGTGGATTTCATCACGTAAGCTTCGACGATCATTCATCTACTCGAAGCATTCTTTCCGCCTCAACTCCGGCTTCACTTCGAGCTCTACATCTTGACGAGTTGGATGCTTTGGAGGCTTTGCAAGGGAGCTCACTTGTGTGGTTTAATTTTTAGCTCCTTTGTTGTTATTTTCCTTGTTATTAAACTAGATTTCTATTATTAGCTTGCTAGGTGTGCTAGGTTAAACATCTTAGGGTTTTCTTTGTAGAATTGCATTTTGCCTAGGTGAATAGGTGTGAGGCATTCTCAAATGATTGAGAAGCGAGTCCTCGGTTGTATTCAAAGGGAAACACATTATCTATAAAAGTGTTGGTTAGAAATCATTGGTGATGAGCCAAGGTAGTGGAGTAAGCGATTGGCCGAACCACTATAATTATTTGTGTTTGCATTGCCTTATTTGATTGTTATTACTTGCTATTCATATTTGTCAAGCATCGTAAATTAGCTGCACATCAATTTGGTTGCATTCGGGATCGAATTAAAAAGAAATCAAATTGAACATAGCTTTAACCCAACACTATTCAACCCCCTTCTAGTGTGGGTATTTGTTCAACAATTGATATCAGAGCAAGGTTGTAGGCTTAGATTTAACCATATAACCTACACTTATAAATTCTAGTATCACACTAGGTCAAGGGTTTTCAACTCATGCACCTCCTCTTTTTGATGGAAATAATTATCCCTATTGAAAAACTAGGATGAGTATTTTCTTGCAATCCCTAGGATTAGATGCTTGGAGAACTATTCATGTTAATTATGAGCTACCCTCCAAGAGCATGGATGATTGGTCTCGAGAAGAGATCAAATTGTTTAATTCAAATGCAAAAGCAGTGAATGCATTAAATTGTGGTTTATCCATAAATGAGTTCAATAGAATATTATGTTGTAAATCTACTTTTAATATTTGGCATGTTTTAGAAACTACTCATGAGGGAACTTCCCAAGTTAAAAGTCCAAAATAAATTTGCTTATGCATGACTATGAACTCTTTAAAATGTATACTCATGAGAACATAGATCAAATGTATGTCCGTTTTTAAAATATTGTCAATGCTTTAACTAACATTGGAAGGGACATACAAGAGGAAGAAAAAATGATGAAGCTTCTTCGATCACTTCCCAAAGCATGGGAGCCAAAGGTGGTTGCTATCATGGAGGTCAAGAATCTTGGCACCATGAAGCTCACCGAACTCATTGGATCCCTCATAACCCATGAGATTCATATGAAGGCAAAAAAGGAGGAAGATGCCCCCAAAGTCAAGAATATTGTCTTAAAAGCATCATTTGGTGATAGGACATCATCATCATCATCATCATCATCATCGGAGAATGAAGAATCCGAGTACAACTGATGCATGGACTTCTATTCAGAATTATCTTCATACAAGCAAGAGAAATTGAACTTCATGAAGTATTTAAAGAAATTATCTTCAAGAATTTGCCTTATAACTGATGCATGGATTTCTATTCAGAATTTGAGTTATATATGCATCACATGCCATTTCATTGATGATTGGACTTTGCATAAAAAAAATATCAGTTTTTGTCAAATTTCGGGTCATTTAGGTGAAGTCATTGGTAAAGCAATTGAAAAATGTTTATTTGATTGGGGGACTCGCAGAGTTTTTACTGTGACAGTTGATAATGCAAGCTCAAATGACATGTGCATTCAATACTTGAAGAGAAGATTGAATAGTTGGGAGGGTAGTGTTTTGCAAGGTGAATATTTGCATATGAGATGTGCTGCTCATATTTTGAACCTCATTGTGAAAGATGGAATGAGTGAACTTGATGATTCAATTGTTAGAATTTGAAATGTTGTCAAATATGTGAGATCATCTCCTTCTAGATTACAAAAGTTTAAAGAATGTGCTGCAAAAGAATTGCTAGATACCAAAAATCTTGTATTTCTGGACGTAGAATCTAGATGGAACTCAACTTATTTAATGTTGCAATCGGCTTTGAAATTTCAAAAGGCTTTTTTCTTACTTGAGGTTACTAATCCAAAATATGTGAGTGAGCTTCTTAATAAGAATGGTTTGTCTAATAGTTCAGATTGGAAATATGCCAAAAACTTGCTACCATTTCTTGAAGTTTTTTATGAAACCACTTTGAAGATGTCTGGTTCACTTTATGTCACTGGTAATGAGTACATGAGATGGATTTATGATCTTGGGTTGATGATTTCTTCTTGGTGTGAAAGTGATGATTTGAGTTTGAGGGCAATGGCTACTAGAATGAAAAGAAAATATGACAAGTACTAGACAAATATTAATAATGTGAATATCATGTTGTTTGTTGTTATAGTGCTTGATCCTCGTTTTAAATTGGAATCTGTGGATATTATCATTGATAAATCATATGATGCTCAAAATGCCAAAATGTTAAAACAAAAGTTGAGGAAAGTTTTATCATCTATGTATGATTCTTATGGTGCATCCATAGTTTCATCTACTGTTGTACAAGCAAGTGAGCAAGCTCAAGATGAGAAAAATGATGCAAAGCCTAAAGCTGGGACTGATTACATTAGAGAAATGTCGAAGAAGCAAAATGTATCTCAAGGAAGTGGAGAGGCAAAAACTGAGTTGGATAGGTATTTCAATGAGGAGCTTGAGGATTGTGATGATTTTGATATATTAGCTTGGTGGAAAGTCAATGCATCTAGGTATCGAATAATTTTCTACTATGGCTCGAGATGTATTGATTATGTCTGTGTCCACAGTGGCTTCAAAATATGCTTTTAGCACTGGAGGTCGTATTCTTGATTCATTTCGATCTACTCTAACTCCTAGGCTTGTGGAAGCACTCTGTTATAACCAAAATTTTATTTTGGCTTCGTACAGGGAGATGAAGATTCAAGGCAGGCGAGTTAGCGGGGTCTCGAGTCTCGAGAAAGTTTTGTTAAGGGTTTAAATTAAATGTTTACTATTATTATTTTGTGATCATAAAATTTAGTCAAACTCGGCGGTTCGATCAGATTTCAAATCGGACTCAAAAAAAAATTAAATTAGATTTAATTGAAAAGGGGAGGGGAAAAAAAGGGAAACTTGGGTTAATTAATTTTAAAAAAACCCCAAGTTATAAAACCCGGCGCTGAGTGAGGGATCGCGCGACCCGCGACTAGCATCAGGTCGTGCGACCCGCGACTAGCATCAGGTCGTGCGACCCAGACGCAGCGACGAGGAGGGGAGAGCGGATCCGCGGTGAATTCATCGGTGACGGTGGCCGGAGGAGTCGATTCCGATCATCTTCCCCTCTCGTTTCCCTTGATCAAGTGAGTGCCTAATCATTCTCCTTCTCTGCTCCTAAATCCCAGTCGACGCTCTCTTTTTTTCCGCGATGCCATCTTTATTCGGATATTTTGCCGTGAGTTGATGTGATTCTTGGTGAAATGAAATGTTCGTATGAGATGCTTTGATTGCATCCGATTGATGTTGTATTTCCATGCGGTTGATGATGAGTTTTGCGGTTCGAAGGGTTGGTAGCAAAGTATGTGATGTGTTGATGAATCGAAAGCCTCGATCTGTATTCGAGGAATGAGGCATTCGATTAGTGTTTTCGGTGGATGTTGGAACAATTTGTTTCCCCGATTGATGCATTTCTTGTGATGCGCTAGTATTCTGTTCGATCTAAGAAAAAGTTACTGATATTTTTCTATGCTAAGCTGGTGGATCAAAAATTGTAGGTCCGAAAGCTTTCAGTAAGACCTAATTTGATGCTCGTCTTCCCTCTGGATGTATATCTGACCTGTGCGATTTCTTTGAGCATGACGGATATTTATTTCCAGATATATGTGATGGAAACATTACCAGTATCTGTGTGATATGTATTGGATGTATTTGATCCGGTGTGTTGCTTGGCCTATTAATGTAGTATTACCAGTGTGTTGATGTATTCCTGCATGTTAGTGCACTTGTTAATGTAGCTTTACCCGGATGTTAAGGTGACATGTCAATGTAGCTGCTAGGTTAACAAATTGTGAGATTTACCGTGTTATAGTATGTTAGCATGATTCGAATAATTCCTACTGTTCCTAGAAATGCTATGAATCATGTTCAATTGTCGGTGTAGTGGAAGTTGGATAATTCTAGCTTGGAATTTTTTGTAGGAGGATGCTGTGTACAAACATGATAGAAACTAGTAGACGTTAGTTCCTCTATAGCTATAATGTTTTGCTGATACTATTCATTTGTACCAATGAACTAGTCGAGTGGTTGGTATATTTGTTTCTACGGACAAAAGAGTATGATCGTCTTGTTGATAATACATGCATATCCTATAGCCGGTTTGAAATTTGCTTGAATGTGTATGTGAATGTGGACTAGGAAGTTCGTCAGCCGCCACACTGACGATCGACCCGGGTGGCCAGAGCAGGAAAACGCTGAGACAAAGGTGATCAGCGCCCGACTCATAGACCGACGGGTCTCTAGAGAATCGGACCGACGGGTTTCTGGACCGGGAAGCTCGTCAGTACGGCCATGCTGACGACCGACTCGGGTGGCTTGCATGCTTAGTTAGATGAATGCATTGTTGTTATTTCATGTTGGATTCGTTCATGTGCTCGTATTAACTTGTTGCTTAAATAAATGTATGGTAGTATGGAGTGCACTGGTACTTCCTTGGAATTCCTCACTTGCTACAAAACATTGTTACCTACACATGTGTATCTGTTGGCTTGTATTTTGAGCATGGTTGTAGAAGATTTTGTCACTCACTAAGTCCTAGTTGGACTTACTGTTTTTCACCATCTTGCAGCACTTGGGCGTGGTCAGACAAGTACTGGACTACCGTAGCGCGGTTGGGGCGTCAGGAGCAGTCAGTTTCGTGGCACGTCGTGATCAGAAGTTGGGTCGAGTGGGTTGAGTCATTTTCATTTCCATTATGCGTTGTATACAGACATTTTAAAACTATATTTTCCTGTTGAAACTAAACGATTGTTGGTTCCTGTTAATTGAGTCTGAACTTTAGTAGTATCCATTTTTTACGAACCTTGAGTTGAGAACTTTAATCCTTTATGTTATGATAAGCATTTGGATTTCTATGTTGTTGGTTAGGCTTCGGGGTAACTGTATTACTCTGGCCGATTACACCTTGTTTGGGGTGTAATACACTCATTTGTGGGCAAGATTGGTTTAGATCCAGCCGTAAATCTCTTTTCATTGAACACGCCTTGGCTGAACTTGAAAGTGCAGAGATAGGTATAAATTCTTCTTTATATTTCATTTGATATCTTTCAACTCTATTTATTTTTAACACTAATTTGTAATATTCTTTTTCTTTTCAGAGTCATCTTGCGACACTACCGGTCATGCTATTATCCAAATCGATGATTGAAGAGTTGATTATGATCAAGGGCATTTTGAACAAGCAATTGAATTTGTGATGTATCTTTAATTGAACAATGGACATTAAGTACTTGAAATTGTTATTTGTATTTGGATTGTATTTTATTTTAGTCATTAGCTTGATATGGTGTGTAATTTTTATTTTGAAGCACCTTGAACTTTGAAGTACCTTTATAGTAGTTTGAAGTAGTTATTTATGTGTGTTTGAAGTATGGTGGTAGTTTGAACTCTGTGTTTTTGAAGTAGTTTGAACTCTATAATTTGAAGTACTTGTGTAATGTATATATATTTATGTTGTGTTTGAAGTACTTGTGGTAGGTTGAACTCGATGTGTGTTTGAGATTTAGTTGTTTTCTATTATAAAATTTGCAAGGAGAATTTTCAAATATCATGAATGTGAGAGAGCAAATTGGTTTTGTGCTTTTCTAAGTCAAAAGTTAGGTGCTTACTTGCTTGTTGTAGTTATCTTTGCATCTAATTAAATTGTGGCAAGAAATCTAATTAATTTAATGGTTAACCGGTAATTGTTGGTTAATCGAACCGAAAAATCGAAACGAAAATGACGGTTAATCGAAGTTAATGCACCGGTTTACGGTTAATTTTTTTGAAAAACCGAAGTTAATGAACCGTTTTTTTTTGCTAATAGACTGGTTAACCGGTCCATGCTCACCCCTACCAAGGAGCGTAAGGTAGGACCGTGCGAGGGTTCATTTAAGGGCTTTACCTCCTGACCATTATCTCGTTCACAGCGACTGGATCTTTGCCTTTTCTGTCCATTTTCCTAGACCTCTTTGTCTTTAATAGCGTCCCTGACATTATGTCTATCAGTCTTTTTGGCCTCACAGAGTTCTTCCATCTCCATGAAGTTCATCGTTATCCCTTGGAACTCGATCAAACCCTTTGGTTTCATCAAGGCGATCTAGTCAACAAAGTATCCGAACTTCAGTCCGTATTTGATGGAGTAGAGTTCGACTCGGGTCGAAATTCAGAATCTCTGTCGCTACGACTTTGAACCTTCGCATGTAGTCTCTTAGGGACTTGTGTGGACCTTACTTGATGTAGTGGAGTACATCCTCCATCTTGGAGTAGATTCGGGATGAAGAGAATCGCGGCTTTCTTCTAGAAAGCCGGGAAGGCCTTACAGAGGACGGGGTCGGTTGCTCCATTAAGGAGCATCATGGACTTGAACATTGTCGGGTGTATGGTTGGGTTGCCCAAACCATCGTAGAGTTTCAGAGTGATTGGCAACCTGAACCTGGGTGGAAGGCATGTTGCCACGATCTGCTCGTTGAAAGGTCCTAAATCAACAGGAAGAGGAGCATCGACTTCTGTGACTCTAGAATTTTTCCCTTTTCAGTGGTGTGTGCTGGAGGCCTCGTTCTGAACAACTAAGACCAACCTCCTCTCTGAGTGATTGCTTTCTCCATGTTCCAAGCGGTGGCAAACTGTGTCAACATCTCAACCTGGGCTACGAACTGTTGGTTCTCTGCCTTTAGATCGTTTATCCGACGCTGAGGTGCTTCTAGTGGGAGGTTGGCTAGTTATGGAGCATCGCTCCTCACTATTTCAGCATCACTAGGTTGCGGGTGAACATCATCGCTGGGGCGTTGCCGTTGGCGTGCGGCAATCGTCACCTGACTTCGGGTTCCAACCATTCAAGGGAAGGTAAGATTTACTTGGTCCCACGGTGGGTGCCAAATGTTCCTGCTTGATGATCGAAGTGGTTTGGTCTGGTGCGATGTCTCTCCTGGTCAGGTGCAACTCCGGCGGGAGGGGGGGTTGCAAAAGATACTCTAACGTCCAAGTCAGTAGGTATTCGAGGTGGAGGTGAAATTGGAATTTAAGTCACCTCAGGCGTATCGTGTATGTATTTCTTGCAGGTGGAGGTGATGATACCGCTCGGTAATCTTGCGGGCATATTGCTCGGAATGAGTAGATGTTGATCCAGGAGATGTCAGGCTCGTAATGACGTATCCCTCGTAATTACGGAGGACGTGGATGTTCTTCTATGGCCGGATGGAGCCCTCGGGCAGAGCCATTCGATTTGGCTCGAATCAAATTCAAGAGTATGGCGGGGTGGAGCCCCTGGGCGGAGCCATCTGGTCTGGCTCAAGTCGGATTCATGAGTGTGGGCGTTGTTGGGCCGAATATGGCCGGGCCCAAAAGTATTAGTCCAGTCCAACACATATTAACGTATAGGGCACGTTTGTTTCGTTAAAAAATGGAGGACTGGACTGGATTTTGGCTCTTGTCCCTCGTTTGGTTCGCAAAAATGATGAGGGACGAGATTTTAAATCCTGTTTGGGACAGGATTTTGGGTATTTTTGGTGTATCGAGAAAATTCACGGTACACCAAAACAGGGCGGAGGACACTGAGGGAAAAAGACCTCAATGCCCTCGACTAAACACGGATCTCTCTAACCCTAGCCGACACTCACCTCTCACCTGCTGCTTCGCACAGTCGCCTCTCGCCCGCTGCTTCGCAATGGCCACAGCAACTCTCGTCTTATCCCCTCTCCCCCCAATCCAACACCACGACCTCCTCCTCTGCCACCGATGACGTCTCCTTCCCGCCCCTGAACTCCGGGAGCAGCGGCGGCGGAGGCAACATCGCCTCCTCAGCCCCATCCGCGCGCTTCAGGAGACGAAAGAGAAGGCCAAGGCCTCGTCCTCAGCCCAAGAGATCACCGAGAAGTACGGACGGGAATTTGGACTCTGGAAGGTTGGTAGTTTGATATCGGCCCTCTTGGTTGCAAATATTCAGCTCTCGGGAGGAA